>OU015743.1:124034963-124102210 GCA_907169655.1 Acomys percivali
TGTGTGTGTGTGTGTGTGTGTGTGTGTGTGTGTGTGTGTGTGTGTGTTCCTAGAAGTGGGGGTGTCTCTGACTCTTTTATCTGCTCTTGGGACCCTTTTTCTCTCACTGGGTTGCCTCGCGCAGCCTTGATATGAGGGTTTGTGCCTAGTCTTATTTTATCTTGTTATGATATGTTCAGTTGATATCCTGGGAGGCCTGTTCTTTTCGGAAGGGCAACAGAGGAGCAGTGGATCAGGAGGGGGGCTGTGGGAGGGAAGGGGGGGTTTGTGGGGGACTGCAAGGCAGGAAGGGGGAATGACAACCATGGGAGGAGTGGAGGGAGGGGAAACTGTGATCGGAGTATATTGTATGGGAGAAGAGTTTTGTAAATGTTGTTTTTATTTCCTCAGATGATGGCATGAGATGAGAGCCAGACCCAAGCTTTATGAATACATGGCTTGGGCTGATCCCACAGTGTTTCTCTCTAAATATCCCTAGGCCTGGGTGTGGAAGGTTCTAGCTTCATAGGATCTAGTCTTCTGCAAGCACGGACCTTGAAGAAGTCAGCTTCCAGCTTCCATCTACTAAACTAGGCATAGAATGTTTTCAGCCTCAGAGACTTTCTAGTTCTTTCTGAACTCTAGCTGGCTGGTTCAACTCAGCTGTTCTGGCCTAAAGTCATCTCCACGCTGAGAGATTCAAACTCTTAGCTTCTGGCTGAATGTCTGCTTGGAAAACTCTGAACTCCACAGACTAAACTGGACTGCAATGCCCTCACTGAACACAACTGAACTGTACTGACTTGTGCTGCACTGGCTGCACGGACTCTCATTTTCTGCACTGTACTCTCCTCCTCCCTGTGCTGCTCTTAAGTAGCTCCTCTTTCCTGTCTGATCTCCTGAGAGTTAAGGCATATCCTGTCTCTGACTCATTCTGTCAAATCTTTCTCTGATTTGTCACTTTGTCTGTCCCTAAATTAGATAGGTGCCATTGTTTGGAATTAAAGGTGTGTACTAAAGATGTGTCTATATTCCAGCCAGAGAATTAAAGGTATATACTAACAGCATCTTTGTATTCTGGCTGGAACACACAGATCTAGGATTTTGGATATGATCCCTTGCCAAAGTACCCATACTGCTGGATTAAAATTCCTCTATAGAATTAAAAACAAACAAAAAGCCCAACAAAACAAAACAAAACCACTCACTGTGCTTTAGAAGGACTGGAGTTTGGTTTCTAGCACACATATCAGGTGGTTCACAAATGCCTGTAACTCCAACACCTAAGGCTCCATTTCCCTTTTTAGACTCTACACACACACACACACACACACACACACACACACACACACACACACATTATAAAATAATTCACAGTCAGGTGTAACCGTGCACACCTTTAACCCCAGCACTCTGAAAGCAGAAGCCATATAGTCTCTGAGTTTCAAGCTAACTAGGTCTATAAAGTGACAACCTGTCTCAGACATAAATAATAATAAAAATGTTGAAAAAAATAAAGACTTCAGCCTGGATTTCCCTGCAATAGTGGTCTTTACTTTACAGCTCATGGTACCAATGTGGGAACCTACTAGCTGTTAGTGATGTATTCCAAATATTACATACAAACTGCATACATGTAATCACGGCATGTTTTCAGAGTCTGAAGTGAACTTTAGAAAAAAAATTACTTCGTCCCTTTAGGTTAAAAACCAGACTTCGTAAGTATGTGTGCATACATCTGTAGTGATTTTGAGCATCTAGAAACTGAAGCATGCACTGAGCCGATGTCTAAAAGTCGAGTTGATCCAAGAGTTTTCACTTTGTAGAGTGTTTACTGTGAAATCAAAGTGTGGCAGGAAAGACAATGCACCCCAAAGATGGCCATGTCCTAATCTGCAGAGTCTGGGACTCTGGCAATCAGGAAAGAGCTTTCTGTACAAGCATAGGGATCTGAAATCCTAACACCCACATAAAAAGCCAGGTGCCTAATCCCTGCCCTGGAAGCAGGATCAGGAGGATGCCCCAGGCTTGCTGGCCAGCCAGTCTAGTCAGTTAGCAAGCTGTGGGCTCAGTGAGCCTCTGTGTCTGTCTCTGTCTCTGTCTCTCTGTGTCTGTCTCTCCCTGTCTCTCCCTGTGTCTCTGTCTCTGTCTCTGTCTGTCTCTGTCTGTCTCTGTCTCTCTGTCTCTCTGTCTCTCTGTCTCTGTCTGTCTCTGTCTCTCTGTCTCTCTGTCTCTCTCTCTCTCTCACACACACACACACACACACATACACACACACACACACACACACACACACACTTGGCAGCTGCTCCATGCACTCCATGCAGGGGTTTAATGGCTGCCAGTGACGGAGGTAAGAGTGAAACACTGGAACATGCTTATCTCACCTTGACCCAACCTAGGAGCTGTTTTCTCATTCTTATCCTCTCCCTCCTTCAAGACTTGCTCCTTTCATGTGCTCTACTGTTAGCTTCTCCTACTCATTCGCCCTGAGTATTAGTAAGCCTCTAGCTTTCTCTTTAACAGTCTTCCCACTCTCCCCAGTTAAAGCTAATTCATTGCTTAAATATTGTGTACATATAAATTTTACACCTATATTCTGACCTTTCTCAATAATTCCAGACTAGCTTATCCAATGAACTTTTTGATAGGCCACTACTTAAAATCATGAAAAAAAATCAAGATGTCTAAAATACAAATAAATCATGACTTTATTCTTTGTCCCACAGGTTTGGTCCTCTGAGGATTCCCTGTGCCAGTAAGTGTGCCAATAGCTTTCTGTTCCACAAACCAGAAGCCTAGGAATCCTCTTTAGTGCATTCACTTACTACCATGTCATCTAGTTATTAACTCTTACAATACTGGTGTTACTTTTCCAAATAATTTTCAAATCCATCTACTATCCTTTTCCCCACAGCTACTATATTTCAAATTTCCAGCAACACTAAGTAGCTCATTATAAATTTCTCCTACATGCTTACTTTTTATCAAGTCTCAGCTTCCTGGAATTCATTCTCCATATTGTAATCAGAAGAATTTTTATTGACAAATTGCTTGGTAAGCACCTGTTCAATCAAGATCATTAGTTGTTCTGTGTTCACATTATCTCAGAAGATCTGTGTGATATGCCTTTGGCCTGCTGCAATATGCTCAGCACCTCTAGTCCTCCCTTTCCCCCACACCCAAGGTACCTTGGCCTTCTCTTAGTTCCACATACAAAAATTTCCTTGTCCCTCTGATAGATGGAGGGATACTTCCTGTTCCTTCACATATCACCCCAATAACTTAATCCATATTTCAGTGGTACCAAGAGGAGTGGGGGAGAGAGAGAGAGCACCCAAGTCAGCCTTTTGATTTCTGTTTATGCTGAGGTCATTTCTGCAAATGAGATATCTTCATTGTCATACATCTACTGAAATATATTCTAATGTTAGATTGTTTAAATGAGGCTAAAAGCTGCAGGTGTTTACATTGTTGAGAATGAAACAATAATAAAAATATTCGTGATATAATTATTTTTTAGTGAGGAATCAGAGCTATTTTGTGAACCTTGAATCTCCTCTGGGCATAGACGAAGTACTTCCTCTATTTAGAATGCTCTTCTGTACCATCAGATGCGACCGGATAGAGTGCCTTGGGGTACTCTTTCACTCTGAGTACCTTTCTCCATCAGTCATTAACTGTACCAACTGGACTCAATGACTCACAAGTTGAAATAGGTAAGTGTTTTCTGACAGTGTGCCTTTGTATTGGGAAAGTAAAGTGTCTCCGATGTAAAAGTCCCATGCTAACTAAACAGGCCAGCTATATTAATCCCCACCATCACCAAGACTCAGAGAACATTGTGGAAGAGGAGGGGGAGAGAACGTGAGAGCCGTAGGGTGGGGAGAGGTGCCGTGAGATGCTGTCTTCTGGACAGGGTGTGGTTATCACAATCGTGACCTCACAGCAGCTCTGTACTCTCACAAGATCAAGCCAGAGAAATTGCTGGCATATATGGAACGGATGATCTCCAGACGCCACTCCTTACTAAGGAGCTACCGACAATAGATAGCTGCTTGGGGTAGGGATAATAATTTTTATTGAGGATGTGGTCACTAGTGGGCTTCCTGTGCTTCCATAGATGGCCCGACAGTCTTGCACACATAGGCAGCACTGAAGTTTGCAAGATTGGAAGTAGTTGGGCAGGAGTTGGAGAGGGAAATGGGAGTATATCTGAGTATATTTTATTGTACACATGCATGATATCTCAAAAATAAAGAAAAATAAATAAATCCCACACTAAGGGCCCTGGAGAGATGGTTTAGTGCTTAAGAAAATTTTCTACTCTCACAGTGTACTGGAGTTTGGTTGGTAGCCAGCACCTACACTGGATAGTTTATAACCACCTGCAACTCTACTTACAGGGGATCTGATGCCCTCTCTTGACCTCTGGATGCATATACACACATGTGAGCAGACACACACACACACACACACACACACACATTTTTAAAATTCCATACTAAAACCTGATAGCACCGTTATTTTTAAAGGTCTAGACGCACATCTTCCTCATCAGCACTCAGCAACCAATAGATACCAAAGAGCTATGTAACAGAGGGATGGCCAAGTACCTACTAAACAGCCATCAAGACTCTGCTCCGTGTGTACGGTTGTTTTCGGATGGTCACGGAACACTTAGTCCTTCACAGAAGGCACACAGAGCATCTCCTCTGTGGAGACACTGTGCTTAGTCCTGGGAAACACAGTGATAAGCAGATACAGTTCTTTCTCTAGTGAACCTGCAGGGTAGTGAAGAAGGTGTCATCAAGGAAATAAAGCTACTGTTCTATTACAAGTTGTGATGTGTCCTTTGTGTGTGTGTTTGTATGTGCACAGACACGTATGGGTGAATGTGCACAAATGTGAAAATCAGAAGACAGCTTCAGATACTGCAAGTACAATCTTTTTTTTTTTTTTTTTGAGACAATGTGTCTCTTTGGCTTGGAACTCACCAAGTAGACTAACCTGGATGGCCAGCAAGGCCACGAGACCCATCTGCTTGCCTCCTCAGTGCTGAGATTGATTACAAGGGCATCACAGCCCTGCTCCAGCTTTTTTTTTTTTTCACATGAATGCTGGGGACTCAATTCGTGTCTTTGTGCTTGTACGGCAAGTGCTGTGCCAACTAAGCCTTCTCTACTGATCACCAGTGTTCTTAAAAGAAGAGCCAGGGAAAAGGACACACTGGTGCCACTAAGAAAATTTGAGCATGTCCGGAGTAAAGGGTGTGAATAGCAGCAATCAATGTAAGGAACACTTTGCATCATCGTAAGGACTTCAGTAGTAAGTCAACGAAAGCTGCTAAAGAGTTGGGTAGAGAGGCAGAGGCAGGCGGATCGCTGTGAGTTCGAGACCAGCCTGGTCTACAAAGCGAGTCCAGGACAGCCAGGGCTACACAGAGAAACCCTGTCTTGAAAAAACAAAACAAAAGAAAAACAACAACAACAACAAAAGATTTGGGTAGAGAAGTGATATCAGGATTTTCTTTCTTTCTTTCTTTCTTTCTTTCTTTCTTTCTTGGGGGGGGCGGTTTCAAAGCAAGGTTTCTCTGTGTAACCTTGGCTGTTCTGGACTTGCTTTGTAGACCAGGCTGGCCTCAAACTCATGGTGATCTGCCTGCCTCTGCCTCCCAAGTGGTGGGATTAAAGGCATGCGCCACCATGCCCAGTGATATCGGGATTTTCTAACGAATAAATCTGAACATGGCGTCATTTGTGCAAGAAATAACTCTGTTAGAGATCGTTCTGCATTCTCTGTCAAATCTCTCTCTCCTTTGGCAATGCTTGAGGAGCACCTCTTACCTGAGACTCTATAAAAAGTAACGGCTGTAATTAGTGTGGCTGGGACGGACCCTAGCCCAAGGAAGAGGTGTACCATTTACCAATCAGTTAACTCCAGTGCCACATCCGATATATAAAATATACCTATATTTTTATTTATTACTCACAACAACCTTCTGAAGCATGTGGCTGGCATCACTATTGTCATACTTGAGCTCTGCTAAAGAGCCCTCTGCCCAGTTTCTCTCATGGGTCCTCTTCTGGCACTGGGAGTATCTCCTATCTGTTTGTCCCCTCCTGGTCATATCCCAGGCTGAAGACTTGGTTCCAAGCCAGTGTCATCACCTCCCTGTAGCAGAGCAGATTCATCACACAGGGCTGCCCCACCCACCTCTGTGTCTCCAGGTTCTGTAGGGTCGTGTTTGCAGTTAAGATTCTGTCTGTCTCTGCGTCTCCACTACTGTTTCTATTTAACACATTTGAAACGAATCCCAGAGAAAGGACAATTCAGTTTTATTCCAAAGATAAATTTAACATCAGTCTAAGGAAAGGCTGCTGCAAGATGCCATTGAAAATACCAGAGACCGGGATAGCTGAGGTGTCTAAGGAAAAATAATATTGTTATTTCTAGAACAAATGCTTCCTTGTCAGCCATTGTAAAGTCAGTCATACAATGAAGAGAAAGCATACAATGAATGAATGAAAAAGACTTAGCATATAGAAAGCATAGGTTCACAGGAATAGGTTGCTTAGGAAAAGCAAAGTTGGCAGGCAAGCGTCAAACAGGCCTTATTAGATCCTTACTTGGGAAGACCAGGACTTTTAATCAGTACTTAAGAAGCTACCACCATGAGGTAGAGCAAGCTCTGGCCAACAATTAGGACATCATCTTCAAACTTCACCACAGTGCCGTCTTGAGCAAGTATTCTGATTTTTCATTGATTTCAATTTCTTGCTTCCATAATCAATGTCAATATCTTTTAGTTGTTATTCTTTTAGTTGTTTGATTTATATCTTTAGGCCTCTATCCAATTCTACAAAGGATGGAAGCACAGAAGATATTTTTTTCTGGCGGTAAGATTCACTGTCTACATTTGTCCACATTTCCTTCTGGAGCAAATCTCCAGGGACTGAACTGATGTCCTCTCAACTATGACATACCAAACACAAGAAATATTATTAGTAAGTGAACTTACTACATCCATAATAAATTACTCTATGTAAAAATATGTCATGACTGTAAAATTGCAGAGCTAATGTTCAGGTTAGACTCCTAAAGTTCTGCTGATGGCACATCCTTGGGAGAGTCACAAGTGCCAGTCAAAGAGAGTCACATGCCTGGTGCCAATGGCCCTTTGCCCAGCAGTTTTTTCACAGCATCTTTTACTTCCTTGTTCCTTAAGCTATAAATTATTGGATTCAGCATAGGAGTAAGCACTCCGTAAAGCAGCGAGATGATTTTGTCTATTTCTTGTGAGTTTGATGAAGAAGGCTTCAGGTACATGGAGAGAGCAGCCCCATAGTATAAGATCACCACAGTCAAGTGTGCACCACAAGTTGAAAAGGCTTTGTTCCTTCCCTCTGTGGAGCTGATTCTCAGAATCGTGGAAAGGATGAAGCCATAAGAGATGCAAATCAAGATCATCGGGATGGGCAGAAGGAGAACACTGACCACCAGCATAACCATATCCATGAGTAGCGAACTCATGCAAGCCAACTTCAGCACCGCAAGAATTTCACACGTGAAATGATCAATGACATTCCCACAGAGGGGAATCTGCAGGGCGAAGCTGGTTTCCAGCAGAGCAGTCAGACAGCCTGTGACCCAGGAGATGGTGGCCATCTGCACACAGACTTGCCTGTTCATGATGATGGGGTACCTCAGCGGGTTGCAAATGGCCACATAACGGTCATAGGCCATCACGGCTAGAAGCACACACTCTGTGGATCCCATTGAAAGTGAAAGGTACATCTGTACAGCACACCCAGAAAAGATAATGGTTTTCTTGGATGACAGCAAGTTCACAAGCAAAGTGGGAATTGAAGCAGATGTATAACAGATATCCATAAAAGAGAGGTTTCCAAGAAACAAGTACATGGGGGTTTGAAGGTGTGAATCCAAGATACTAATTAAAATAAGGGTACTATTACCCAGGATGGTAACCAGATACATTACAAGGCTGAAGACAAACAGAACAATCTCTAACCTTGGGTACTTAGAAAATCCCTCCAGGAAAAAAAAGCTCCAAACAGTGAAATTTTCTCCTTGCATCTCCTAACTAGCACTATCACCACTGGTAGTTACTCTAGTAAGAGTCTCTTCATTTCATCTGAGGAACATAAATAAATATGATGTTAATTTGTCTAGGAAAGTACTTTCAGACTTATTTTCATTGCTATAAAACCATTTAACACACATACACACACACACACACACACACACACACACACACACACACACACTTACAGGATAGTGTAGTGTAGTTTTTTGTTCTAAGGGGAAGAAATAAAATCTGTTTGATTACTCCACAACAAAGTTTAGAAGCAAGGAAGCAGAAAACAGAATGACAATTTAACATTTTTATGCCAGCCCATAATCCTGTCCTTGGCATAGTAGGTTTTCAATAAAAGTGGGAAAGTGACCAAATGAAGAAAAATGCAAGTGGACATTGGATAAGTCCATTTTTAACTTTGTAAATTGAACACAATTTAGAAAAGTGGGTCACACACTTAGAGAGGTGACAGCTCTTACTAAAAATCAGGAATGCTCTTCCATGGGTGAAGGAAGAATGTGACAGAAATGAATGAATTTTAAAAGAAATCCCATAATGTTCTCAGTCTGAAAGAATTCTGTCTAGCTAAGGGCTTATAAAACTTGTTTCCAAAAAAGATGATATTGTTTAAAGCATTGTGGCTACATTGAAGAACTATTTTATAAGTCAAACAAAAATAACTCACCTCATTGAAACACTGAAAAGTGATGTAAGTGTTCTTTGAAAATAGGATAAAGATGATACAGTTGCAAAGGGGGCACTTTGGTTTTTATTTTTTCCATACTACATTAACAAAAATAACAAAAATAACTTTATATCGCCTTTCCACTTACATTTTTATATCACTTTCAAACAATTATCTTCCACCTCATTCTCTTCAGCCTTTCTTCACACACATGCTCCTAAATAGTCCCTCCACTGCCACCCTGTCGTGCATACTGCTGTCTCCTTCCTTTCTTTTGTAAAAAAAAAAAAAAAAAAAAAAAATCCACCGATCAGACAGCTAATGTTGCAATACTTCCGCTTTTGTTTCTTTTCCTTGTTTCAGGGATTCAGTCTCTATAGTCATCAGTCTTCTCATTCTCTCCTTTTAAAAAGTTGTCATCACAAAGACAGCGAACACAGCACTGGCATGACAGGGTCTTCTTGTTTTTTAAAACTGCTTCCTTTGCATTGCGTTATCGTTCCCTTCTCCCTCCACTGTTGCTCATTTCCATCCAACTAACAAGTGATTTTACTGATTTCCTCTATTTTAAGAACTCCTTAATTCATAAGTAGTTTACACTGCAAAGCCAAACACTGTCATTAACACTGAATATAGCTTTAGTATGCTAGAAAAAATTTCAGAATTCCACCTTTGTATGGTAACCAAGCATCTGGTTTTTGCTCTGCTTCCTAATTATTATCCATCAACAGTCATTGATTCTTAAACATTGGCTAACAAATTATTTCTTGTAGATTTTTCTGGAAAAAAAAACTTAGTAAAACTTCTGCCAAGTAAATTATTATACAACTTTATTTTAAATTAAAAAAATGTATACTAGTGTTAAGACCAAAGTTAGCTTGGGTGCTCTGAATTTGATATTTTTATACTGCACAAATACAGTAACCAAGGAGAAATAGTTCTCCCACCTGAATTCCCCATGCCATAAGCTCCAAATAAAAATGTTTTATGATATACTCTATAAGTTAGTTACGGTTAATTATCTTCAGAAAAGAATGAATACATCCATGATTAAAATGTGAAATCTTATATAAAAATCAATTATGCGATTCATTTCTTTCAGAATGACCAGCTGTTACCAACATAACAAAGAATACCACAGGATCACAATTGTAATGCTATATAAGTCTAAATCACTTGTTGTTTTGGGGAATATTTGTTGTCCCTGAACAATTTAAAGTTCAGCAGCTGTGATATACAGAGGTTTGAAACTCCTCATCCTTCTGGGATAATGTCCCAAAGATCCAATTATATTACACTTTTTAAGTCTTCACAAGCAAACCACAAGTCCTTCAAAATACTTGCAAAGACCTCATCCAAACAAAGTTTGTTTTTCCTCTTTCTCCATCAATCCCTAGCTATGTCAAAGAGTTTTTGTAAATGGCTGTAGCATAGAATATTCAATAGAAAACATGTTCTAAGAATTCTAAGATATATTTTCATTTGTGAAGTTACTTCCTAGTTTTCAGAAATTAAAGGTATTTGTTCTTTTAAAGGACAAACAACTCACTGAATGTCTCAGTGAGTGATCAGAAATTATATTTAATGCACGCTTGTTGACAGGACTTTAGTAGCGCAACAGACTATCTAAGCTCTTAGCTTCTGAAAAGAATTGTGACCCAAAAGCAATTATAACTTTTTGGAAAAGTAGCTGATAAAAAAAAAAAAAAAGAAAGAAAGAAAAGAAACAGGAAAAAGTAGCTCAGTATCTTATTATGCTTGAATGCAAGATGAATTTGCAAATGCAAATGCAAGACGTTTGATGAATCTTCCTTGCCAAATACAATTTTGGGCATCCATTTTTAAAAACCTACAAATGAGTAGACATAATTCATACAATAAATTTTAAATGCATCCATTTGTTATGTCATAAATAAGGATAAAAAATCTCTTCCCCCAACATAGAATTCCAAAAACAATAAATAAAATATAATAATGTCAATTAGAACAATCATAGTTGAAGGTTATTTTAGGGAAAAGGTACCAAAGTAAAAAGTTAAGTGAAATAGAGGATGTTTATGTCATGTTGAAGTAGCTCATGACATGCAACTTAACAATTTCAAAGATAAAATAATAATTTTACAGTGGAGAATCCTGGATGATAATCACCTTAACATCACCAATGGAATTAGGACAAACCTTCTCTGTGTGCTACTGAGATATGTTAAGGCTAGTGGCTCATGTCTGTGGTATGCCCATCAAAAATAAATCATCTGGCCACCAGGGGAGCAGACAGTGCCCGAGATGACCCTTGCCCGGTGGGGCATAACACTTCTGAGACCACTCCTGAAATGACCCCAGCCCCTCAAAGACCTGGAGCAAGTAAGTACTGGAGACATGGAAAAGAGAAGGAGAAACAGAGGGGTATGGGGACAGTGAATAAAGGCAGAAACGGAGATTTGAAAGTAGCAAGAACAGTCTGATATGTGTAGCCAATGATGCCACCTGGGACCATGGTGGGGCCCTGGTCTGTCCTGCAGCATGCAGCAGCAGGCATCTGTTACCACCAAAAGCCAGGCGGACCCCCTTGTCTGTGTGGCTGCCCAAAGACATGTCTATGTCTGAGGGCTGTGCAGAACTGGTCCCATCCCTTGCCTGGGCATCATGGGAAGCTGGCCTGGGAGGTGGGGGCGTAAGAACAGGAGAACTGAGCCCACCACAGCCACTAGCCAGCTGTGGTGCTCAGGCACTCACACACTGCCCAGAAAGCACAGTATAGAAGGCACTGTTTGCAGGAGCTGTGGGTGAGCTGACCCTGAGTGTACAAATGTGGGAAAGCTGGCCAAGGGAGAGATACCTTCTTCCCCACTTGCCCCTCACCACCTGTGGTCAAGAGAGCAGGAGAGCTGGTCCTGCACCTTGCCTGGGAAGCTGAGTAGAGCTAAAGGGGGCGGGGTAATGAGCGCCAGTCCCGAGAGTGTGGTGGCCTCACCACTTGTCTGTGTTCAGTGACACAGGCAAGGGAGAAATCCACACCACCACCACCACCCCCTCATCCTTTGACACCTACGGCTGGCAGGAGGTGCTGGCCCAAACAGGGTCCTGAGAGCTGGAGAGCTGTCTCTGCTCTTCACCTGCGACAGCACTCAGGAGGGCAGGCCTCACCTGAGCAACCCTGTAGAGTTGACCCTGATGGCGGGGCATGGGTGAGTCGGCCCTGAGGATGTGAGTGTGAGAGAACTGGCCCACAACATGTCTGCCATACAGGGACGTGGACTAGAAAGAGACACCGCCATCACCACCACCTGCCCCCAGCTACCTATGGCAGGCAGGAGATTTTTTAAGCTTTTTGCATAGGCACTTAATGGTACAAGCTTTCTCTAAGAACTGCCTCCATCGTGTTTCATATATTTTGGCATGCTGTGTTTTCATTTTCATGCAGTTCTAAAAAGCGTTTGATCTCCTTTTTGATTTCTGCCTTGCCCCAATTTTTGCTCAATAGTAAGTTGTTTAGCTTCCATGAATTTGTCTGTTGTCTACTGTTTCTATTGCTGACATCCAGCTTTAAATGGTGGTCAGATAGGAATCAGTATGCTGTTTCACATTTCCTATACTTGTTGAGACTTATTTTGTTTTCAAATATATGGTCAGTTTTGGAGAATGTCCCATGCACTGCTGAGAAGAGAATGTATTCTTTATTGTTCAGGTGGAATGTTGTGTAGATGGTAGGTCCATTTGATTTATTATATTATTTAACTCCAGAGCTTCTTACTTAGTTTTCGTTTGGATGACCCGTTTATTGATGAGAGTGGGGTGTCAAAATCACTCGTTATCACTGTTTAAGCTTTATGTATCATTTTGGATATAACTGTGTTTCTTTTTATGAAACTGGACAACAATGTGTTTGATGAGTAAATGCCTAGACTCATGATATCCCCTTGATAGATTTTTTAAAAACAAATATGTGGTGGTTTTCCCTGTCTCTTCTGCTTAGTTTCGGTTTGAAGTCTATTTTGTCAGATACTAAAATTGTTCTGCCTTGCTTCTTGGTTCTATTTTGGGATTGCACACATGCAGCTGTGCCTGGCTTTACATGAATGAATTCAAATCTCCATACTTGATCAACAAACACTTTAACCATTGATCCATCTCACTCAGCAATTCATATTCTGAGTCACTTATTATCTGTGTAATTCCAGAACATTGCCTATCTGTGAGTTGTCTTTTCATTTTCTTAACAGTGTCCTATGAAAACACATACAAAAGTTTTATTTATAAAGTTCTATTTATATTTTAGTTTGTCATGTGAGTTTCCGGTATCTGGCAGTGCTAGCACTCTCTGAATTTGTTTTTTAAGCTGCTTTCTCTGCTGAAAACTGATGACTATAAACATGGATCATTATCCCTTTCATCTACACGCCAATCCTTACAGCAATACCATATACGGATGTAGGAAGAATCCAATTTTGTTATTTTTAAAACATTGTATTTATTCTGGGTCTCTGGCATTCCATATGAACTTCAAGACTAGTGTATGTTTTTGCAAAGAATCCAGTTGGGATTTTAAAAGCAATTGTATCGAGTCTGAAGATGAAGACTTAACAATATTAAGTCTTCTAATCATGAACACAGACTATCTTCCAAGTTAATTAGCTATTCTTTGATTTCTTTCAATAATGTTTTGAATTCACAGTGTGTAATTTTACATTTGTTTCATCATTCATTCCTAAGGTTTTTATTCTTTGAGCAAAATATTTCTTTTGGAAATGATTTTTTTCTTTTAATTTGAGTTATAGATTGCCCACTGAAACTATACAGGAATAAAATTGATTTTTATAAATCAATCCTGTATCTACTGCTTTGCCAAACTGGTTTCTTAGTTCTAATACACTTTTTGATGATTATTTAGAATGTTCAGTGTACGTAATATCTTCATATGGAAAATTTATTTTATTTTCCCATCCAAGTTGGTTTCCTCTCATTTCACTTCACAAATTTCCCCTGCTAGAACTGCCACTATAATCCTGCATAAACTTAACAAGAGTAAATTCCAATCCCATTCCTGATCTTAGAATGGATAGATTTTCATCACTATGAACCGTGCAATCTCATTATGTACAGTGACATGGTATTACACTGCATGATGGGTTAGTTGTTGATGCTGTTAGCATGTTTATGAAGCTCCTTCTGTTCCTAATGGTGAAAATTTCTCATGACTGCTGGATTATAACAAACACTTTTTCTGTATCTATCGAATATATCATGAGGTATATGCCTTTTTTTTTTAATAGTGCATTACTGTTATTAAAATGAATGAAAATCACAAATATGCAGGAGCCAGATGCAGAGGTGAAAGCCTACTTGATCAGAGAGGCAGAGAAAGCACCCAGGCAATGTCCCAGAAGGAATAAGCTCTTTTTCCTTCTCCATGCTGTCTTAAATACCCTTCAAATCAACGTCCCTCCTTTCTACTTCCTGTGTGTCTCTCTATCCGTCCTCTGGACTTTCTCTCATTCTCTGTGGTTTTTCCTTCCATGTTCACTTCCTGTCAATCTGGTTGCTTGCTCTGCCTCTTGACTTAGGGTTAACTTTATTTAATCCTGTTTACAGCAATCTTTTGGATTAAAGGTGTGTGCTAGGACTGAGACACACTACACATACTTGTTTATAGTAAACAGAAAGATCTAGGATCAAAGACTGAGCCATACCACAATTAGAAATAGGTTTTTACAATTCACCACCTTGGGGTTCACAATGGGATCAGATATCCTGCAACACATTACACTAATTTTTGTTGTTGTTGTTAAGCCAGTCTTATATTTCTGGGGTAATTCCACATGGTCATGAGAAATGATCCTTTTCACAAATTGCTTCATCTGGCTTCTAGCACTTTGCTGGTAATTTTAATAAAATTTTAATCTGTAGGTTTTCATCTTATATTTTTCTCCAGTTTTGTTTTCAGGGTAATTAATACTGGCCTTATAATTTTTTGTGAAGAAATTGTATTTTAGGTATTTGGTCAATTTTACCATCTAGGCATAGTATTTTCTTTATATTTGTATTATTAATTCAATTTCTTTATTTGCTGTAGGCACAACCAAATTTTCTACATCTTGAGATTTTATTTTTGTATCTTTTTAGAGTTGTTCATAGTATTCCTTTATTTTTATGATTAGTAAGTAGTAATTTTATTTCTTTCGTCTTTAGCAATAGTGTTTTGCTTTGCTTTTGTCAACCCAGTTACATGTTTATCAATTTCCTTGACTTTTCAAAAGATGAACGTTAGAGGTTGGTCTGATGTATTTTGATGCTAAATACTGCTTGCTGTCTCTGTGCCTCAAGACTGCTATATAACCTTGCCTGAGGACCTTCCTGTTTGACCAATAACGGGCCATCACACCTGGGCAGGGCAAATAGGATAGGCGTGGCTAAGGCTCCCAGGCCTTTGGGAGACAGAGAGGATCTTGGGAGAGAGGAGACAGGAGGAAAAGAGAGGAAGAAGGCTGCCACACCATGGGTTAGAGGAAGGGAGAAGCACATGGCCAGCATTATGGAGATTTGGCCCAGATGATGGTAATTATTTGAGATTATGGATGGGAGGTAGCTCAATAGAAATTATTAGAAGCAGATGGCATGGGATTGGGTCAGGTATCCCATATCTGCCCTAATATGGGATATAGTTTATGAGATTAATATCTGCCCTGCCCCAGGTTAACTAAGGCTATTTTAAAATATAGCAGGTGTCTGTGTCTTGATTGATTGCTAGCTGGTTAGAAAATACTGCTATAATGATAATTATAGGCCTGATAATAAAATTATTAGGCCATACCAATACAATAACTGCAACAGATAAATTTTAATTTTCATTTCTCATCTTTTATACCCTCAATTTCATCTACTTATGCTCAGAACTTTGCTTCTTCCTTTTTTTTTTTTTTTTTTTGGACTTAAGTTGTTTTTGTTGCTTTTAGTTGTTTTGTTCTTATTTTGTTTTGTTTTGACTTTGTTTTCCTAGTATGTAAAGAGATAGATTGGAGCATCAATTTGAGACTTGTACTTTTAAAAAATATTAGTGTTTTTAGCTATAGTTTTTCTCTAGGAAACACTTTAACTGTCAACCTTAAGTTGTCTATGCTATGTCTTTAAGTTGGCTGTGCTGTGTCTTTATTTTTTGCTCAAAGTATTTTCTGTCTGTAGTGATGTCTTATTTAGTCCACCAGTTACTTAACACGTGAGCTATTTAATTCTACCTATTTTTATTTGGTTATTCAGCCACATTTTCAATTCATTAATTGTAGAACATCTCTAGAGTTTTACCTTCTTGCATTTGCTGCAGCTTGCTTTAAGGCCTGTACCAAAACAAAACCACACAGGAATAATTCTTCCTTTGAGAAACATTCTAAATGTGTTTTTAGTTACTTTCTTTTTCCTTTGTGTTTTTTTTTTTTCTTACTCGAGAAGAGTACTTCTATTTCTAAAATTACTGAAGAAAAATAATTAAGATCAAATTAGAAAGATTATTTTAATATAGGCAAAAAAGGCAGAATCAATCCAATACCCAAGGATCTAAATAATTCAGCAGGCAGAAGTTTTAAGTGCAAATAAATATCTTGGATTCTACACTTTAAACTACATTTGGAAAACTAATTTTAAATCTTGAACTTGTAAGTATTTTGTCAGAAGCAATGTTATCCACACTCTGTTCTTCACTAAAAATAACTATAGACCAGTTAAACTATAAAGTATAAATTAATCTTTTTCTTTTAAAAAAATCTGAGGTTTTTGTTGTTGTTGTTTTATAAATCATTCATCAATAAAAAGTATTTATATGGGAACTTTCTGTATTGTCCATTCAAATTTTCTATGAACTTAAAAGCACTCACAGAAAATGTCTATTTTAGAAGTATTTTTAAAAGAAACTAGTGATGAAATGGATACACTTGTGTCCCTCTCCATTTTCTTCTGTTAATTCCCTGAGATAGAGATCATGATTTTTCTTTAAAGAACAGATATTTTAGGTTTGGTGGACCTTATGATCTGTCATAATTTAACATACCTCTCTGCATGGACACAGCAATGCACTAAATGTAGACAAATAGGCCCTGCTGTGTTCCAATGCTACTTTATCTATAAAAATAAGTAGCAGGCTGCATTTACCAGTTAGTTGCACCTCTGCAAGATGGAACCAAGGCATATAGAGTAAAATAATTAAAAATCAATTTACAGAAAAATTTAATTTTACCAGAAGTAATTAGAAGTGAAATGATTCTTGGGAATTTAAATATTTTCATAGAGTTTATTAAACGATTTGGAGTCTATTTGGCATTTGCTTCCTTTATTTTGTTCTTTTAAAATGAGATTTGAGGGAAACTTATTTTTCGTTAATTTTACATAAATTAAAAAAAACAAACAAACCTGCATTGTGGGGCTTGTGGACCATACCTCCAGGTGTATTGGCAAGGGACTATAGAGATTGGAGCATGTTTCAGCCCTGGAAATCTCAAACTTGAGATTCAGATCTCATCCTGAGAACAGAAGGCGTTTTCCATGCCTGCCTCGCAAGCACTTGATACAGGCCCAGGGTTACTGGTGGTCACTCAAGGTTACAGGCTGTCAGTCACATGAGCTTGTGGCCTGTTATCTTTCCCACATGCAAATAGAGCATTGTCAGCATCCTAGTACCAGTCTCCCCCGCCCCTCGCTGCCTAAGGTTTATAAATCCCTGTTTCACATGCAATAAATGGGCGAGCACCATCTATTTCATCAAAGATTGTCTGTGACTGGTCATTTATTCTGGGGAAAGGAGTAAAGAAAGGCTCTCTCTTCCCTGAAGAATTCACCGCTGGACCCCTGGGCTTTGTCAGCTCACCACATTACCCACCCGCGGAGGCAGCAGTTCTTGAAGCAGCAACTCTGTCCACTCAAACCAACCTGGGCTCCCGCCTCTGCTTCTTGGTTTCAGAGCTCTGAGCCCCCGTTACCACCAGCTGTTCCCAAAGCAGGCCCCGACTTGCTGAGTAGGCAGGGCCCTTGTGGCTGCTGGGTTTGGGTTTTGGAACTCTGAGCTTCCTGCTGCCACCTGGCCGGGTGCTGGCAGTCCAGCTAAAAGAGCAGTAACACTTATCGCAGAGAAATCTTTTCTCCTGCCCCTCCAGCTAACCGGAGATCTTTGGGCACAGATCTCAGTTCTGTGTTCTCATCCTGGAGACGGGAAAGAGGTGGAACCTTTGACCCTGCACTTCACGTGGAAGCTGAAGGCACTGGAACCCACTTGGTGGCAGAACCACACTGCCTCACTTTGTATACAAAGCAGTGGATACTATTCAATTATTGGAATTTCATAATAATATAGACTTAATTGCATAAAATAAGCATCACAATTTTTGGGATCAAAATTAAGACCCAAAGGCATATCAATAACACTGCTTCCATTTGATGGTAACACAGACCAAAAGAAGACAAATGATTTGATTTCAATGGAAAAATGTGATATTTCTATTAAATTATTTTGCAACTTTTTAGTCAACAATGACTACCTATTTTATTAGTCAGTTTAAGATGATATCACAAATCCACTTGTTTATATGTTTGATAAAGGAAATAAAATGGCTATAACTATTTTTTTTGTTTGTTTGTTTGTTTTTGTTTTTCGAGACAGGGTTTCTCTGTGTAGCCTTGGCTGTCCTGGACTCACTTTGTTGACCAGGCTGGCCTCAAACTCGCAGCGATCCACCTGCCTCTGCCTCCCGAGTGCTGGGATTATAGGCATGTGCCACCACGCCTGGCAGCTATAACTATTAAGATGATAAAGCTTTACCTTCCTCTTAATCATTCCGCCCATGCACATGGGCGAGCTCACCATCTGTTATCCAGGAGTATAACTGCCAGACATTCTAGCTGATTGGTCTTTGTGTCTGCTTCAAGGCTAACATCTTGGTATTTTTTTTTATTGCTTTTTAGTATAATATGAAAATAAGTATTGTGATATTTTGGTATTATTTATTTTGCTCAGGATTGCTTTAGCTATTTGATGTGCTTTCACTTCATTGTTAGGAGTAGCTCTGTGAAGAGGTCTATTTCCTTTGGTAGCATACTCATTTTTTATGTACTTAATTCTGTCAATCCATGAACATTGGATATTCTACTATAACATGACTTTTCTTTGAACCACTAGCTCGCAAATAATGACATGGACTTTTTAGTAATTATGTAAGCTTGGCCTTAGCTTAGGCTTGTTCCCAACTAGCTTTTTTTTTTTTTTTTAATTTTTTTCTTTTTCTTTTTTTAATTTTATTTTTTATTAATTCATTCATTTTACATCTCAATTGTTATCCCATCCCTTGTATCCTCCCATTCTTCCCTCCCTCCCATTTTCCCCTTATTCCTCTCCCCTATGACTGACTGAGGGGGATTACCTCCCCCTGTATATGCTCATAGGGTATCAAGTCTCTTCTTGGTAGCCTGCTATCCTTCCTCTGAGTGCCACCAGGTCTCCTCATCCAGGGGACATGGTCAAATATGAGGCACCAGGGTTTGTGTGAAAGTCAGTCCCCACTCTCCACTCAACTGTGGAGAATGTCCTGTCCATTGGCTAGATCTGGGTAGGGGTTTGATGTTTATTGTTCTTGGCTGGTGCCATAGTTTGAGCAGGACCCCTGGGCCCAGATCCGCCTGTCATAATGTTCTTCTTGAATTTCGGGACTTGAAGATACAATCGTAGAACTCAAAATATTAATCCAACTAGCTCTTATAGCTTAAATTACTCTACATTCTGTCACATCGCTCATTACCTCTCCTCAGCACCCTACATCTGACTTCCTCCATGTCTAGCTGGCAAATCTTCTCACCTCAGATTCTGCTCCAGATTTCTCTCTGCCCAGATGTCCTGCCCATCCTCTCCTGCCTCAGCTCTTAGCCATTCAGCTCTTTAGTAAACTAATCAGGTGTCGGAGTGAGTGTTTACAAAATATAATGCAGCCATAATAACAACAATACCAAAGTCCAGCCTGTAATCAGATGTCTGCTGGTTCAGAAATCAGCATCTGAATACTACAAAGACAACCTTCACACAGGGCACAAAAAGATCACCCCAACATTCTAGAGTCGTTAGTGTTATAGTTTTCACTGGAGTACTTTATCATCTTTCATTGGGTTTATTTTTAGATTTTTTTTTTCTGTTGCTAGGTTTTATTTGTTATTCAGTGTAATTATTTTCCTGATTTCTTGCTCAGCATGCCTATTATGGTATATAGGGAAAGCTATATTGGCTTTTGTACCATGCTACTTGGCTGAAGATATTTACTCACTCTAAGAGTCTTTAGGGTCTTCTAAATAAAGCCAAACTGAGAACAGAAGACAGGAACTGGACAGGCAGCTCAGAGCACAGAGATCACAAAAGCAGCAGTCCCAGCAATGTCCTTGGGTCTCTAGCCAGGAATACCAGAGGGAGCTTTGCTTTCTTACCTCCTAAATGAACACTCCTGCCTGAGGGGTGTCCGTGAGAAACTAAAACTTCTATTCCAGGCACTAATTACTTCTGGTGAGTAGCTTTGGGACTGGACCTCTTAATTTTCTTGGTAAAAAGCATTATACATCCTCCCCCCCATTTCAGCCCATTTCCTAAGTGATTTTAGGGGCATCTCTTTAGAAGGGATAATGTTACAATAGTATTAAAGTCTCACTAATGGAAAGTCTTACTTCTAGTCAAGAGAATGGGATCTCTGGCCTGAGTGGCGACCTAATGTTAGGTCAGTCAGTCAATCATCTGATTGACCATCCCCAAGAATGGCAGCTTCAATTTAAACTATGTTAAAGAGATCAGAATAATTACCCCTTTACTGAGATGTTCCTTTCCTTCCCAGGAAGTCCACCTCTGGGGCAGTTGCTTAGAGCCATACATCTTCTTAAGTTTGCCCACTTTTCTCCCTAAGCATGCTTTTCCTAGCACTTTGAACTTGACTTTCTCTAAAACAGCAGCCCCCCCACCTTGTGTAAACCTAGTTTGCCTAACCTCTATGCCTAGCTAAAAAAGATATAACTTTGTCCCTTTCCACCATCTTTGTGCTCTTGGAAGCTCCAGAGATTCACGTTGTCTACCATGAGATTTTTCTCTTAAACTCTGTTAAAACTGTCCTGAAACTTTCCTGAATCTGTTCTCAACTCTTTTACTAACAAGACTAAGGTTCCCAAGAGAACACTCAATTTACCCAGAAATACCATCTACAAATAGAATTTCACTTCTTCCATTCCAGCTTGAATCCCTTTATTTTCCCTCACCTATGGCTATAGCCGAGAACTCAAGTATTATATTTGGGGGGACACATTGTGTCACCCGATTTTAGAAGTGTTTTCAGCATTCCCCATTTTGTATATTAGCTATATGACTGTTACACACACGACCTTTATTATATTGATACACAAGTCCTTCTATTCTTAGATTCTTTGGGGCTTTTATCATGAAGAGACGTTGGATTTTGCCAAAGGCTTTTTCATCTTGTGACATGTGATTATTAATATATTTGTACGGTATACTATTAATTTTCCTTCAGTATGTCACACTCCCCAACATGTTGGCATATCTTAACTACATTGTTGAACTTGATTTGCAATATTAAGAGTCTTTGCATAAGGGTGGAGGGTGGATATGAAGGGATAGAGAGATGAGTGGAATTGGGGTGCATGATGTGAAATTCACAAAGAATCAAAAAGTTAAAAATAAAACCTTTCCATCAGTACCCACTAAGGAAATTTCCTATAGTTTTTGTGTTCATCCCAGATTTTGCTATCAGAGCAATATCAGATTTGTAGAATCAGTTAGGAAACATTTTTTTTTTCAATTTTTTATGAACAGTTTGAATGTTGGCACAATTCAGTCGGAAGTCCATCTAGTCCTGGGGAGTTCTTTGTCTGGAGACTCTACTATTGCTTCAGTTTCACTGGTTGTTGTTGATGGATCTCTCTCCCCCTCTCCACCCCATGAAGTTCAATTTTGGTAGGGCATGTGTCTAAACGCCTATTCATATCTAGATCTGATTTTAAGTTTTCAAAATATTCCCTAACGGTTCTTTGCTGGGAGTGCCTTCCCTAGCTATATGCCATCCTGTGGGAGGGAGAAGGCTATGGAACCCTAGTAACCCACAACTGTCTCATCTAACAACAAACCACATACACACAATGAGGCAATTCTGAAGCTAAGCAATTATTTGTTGAGGCCTCTGCAGTAACCAACAGGTAGTGGGCCTTGGTTTTTTCTTTTCTTCTTTTGCCTCAAAAGGCAGAATCACCAACCACCACAACCTCCACACAATTCCTGCCAATTAAAATCTGACCCTCTCCACAGCTGCCTTTCACAACCTTTTCTCACTAAGATACTATGGCAGGGTATCCTTAGTTTCCTTCAGACTTTCACTCTCATGTCCAGAGTTGCTCAGTCTCACACAGATTCCCTCTCAAGGAAGAGGTGCCTGACTATAAAGCAATCTGAGATGTAATGAACAAAAAAATAGAGGTCTTGTCTAATGCTAGCCAGCAAAGCAAGAGTTACTGTCAGACAGTATTTAAGGCTTTTGAAGACTATGGGCATCTTCTACATGGTTGTCAATCTGCCATCATCAGGGCTGCCTGACTTACCTCCTAGTTGTGGCTTCAAGGTCCCCTCCCAGGCAAGAAATCTAGGGTTAGAGTTGTGAGCTGTTTATTTTCATTGCATTCCAGTTTTCATCTGTCTTTACTCCTGGTCATCTTCTCTTTTCTCAGAATACCCTAGTTTCTCTATTATTGACATTTCTCATTAACAGAGTCATCTAGAGAAAACATTTCATCTACCATCTTACCCCCAAAAAATACCATTTCAAAGGTAAATAAACTATTACATCTTTCCATAAACATCAAAGACTGGTTGTTCCCATGTTTTAACATTCTTTCTCAACAATTTGAAACTAGTATGTCAAGACTACTTAAGATATTTAACAGCTCAGGCTGGTAAACTTTCACCTGGGACTAAGCAACATAATGCTTTAATCCTACCTTCTGTACTGGAAGTATGTTTCCCTGTACTTATGTATCATTGGCAACAGTAACATGCACTCATCTTGACCTATAGAAGTGTCTGTTGTTCCCATGTGGTCATGTAAAGTTACTTTTATCAGAAAATTGCATCATGAAACAATTTTCTTCCAAGTATGTGACAGCAGCAATTCATGATGTCTTAGAACTGCCAGACACTTAAGCCAGGGATTTCTATTAATTAAACATAGCTGAGAATATGCCAGGCAGTAAGGCTTCTCTTCTTCTCCCTCCTTTCCTTCCTGAAGTGTAACTAACTAGTCAATGTGTTAGCAGTCAGATTACATTCCTAGAGGACTAGTAAAAACTAACAGCACTACTTCAAAACACCAGATCATGCAGCTTTTATTTACCATTTAATATCTTTGGGGTGTAGATGAGGTTTTTCTTTCAAATAAGTCTATTTCATGCTTAGGTAGCTAAGTACACATTGCAAAGGATTTATGATGAAGTTGCATATAAAATACAAAAATCTGTTACATATACATCCATTTAATGACAGATTGCACAGTTCAGTAAGTGCCAATGTCAAAGTAACTCCCTGAACTTAACAAGCAGCATGAATATACTGTGACAGCAGCAGGTAGAAATGTTCCACAAGGGCAGACAGTGCTCACACAGCACAACTGCTGACAGGGCACCAACCAGTGAGTGAGGTCACATCTTTATACTTTTTCTTGTTGTTAAATACATGAGGGGGTGGGGGGAGGGGGAGAGAGAGAGAGAGAGAGAGAGAGAGAGAGAGAGAGAGAGAGAGAGAGAGAGAAAGGGCAAGGCAATGGGGATTTGGCAGCCCCCTTATATAGGTGGACCATGTTATAGACAAGACCCCCTAGGAACTATAAGTTGGGCACAAACATTCAATAAAACAGCTACTCTTGACCACCAAAACTGTAGACCATTTTCATGTTTAACCCAACAGTCACATTTCAGACATCTCCTTTTCCTGTATCAATAAAGATATAGTTAGTGAACTAACAGCAGGAAGAAGGAAAAGGGCCTACAAATTAGTTATCTGTGTGGCAAACAGAAATGAATATATAGAGAAAAATCAAATCATTCAAGATAGCTTTGACAAATAAAGACTGATGGTATATGCACATACAGGTACTTTAACCACTTGTTCACCAGTTCCAATATTCCACAATTACAAAATCCCAGTTATTAACCTTTTAAAATAAACATCTGTATGTATACCAAACACAAACTACATATGATATAGTAACACAGCACTAATAGCTGTGAAAATGATTTGGCTGGCAAACATGAAGGCATTAAGTATATAAATTAGAAATGTGCTCAAGAAAATAAAAGAAATATAATTCAATAGCACTAAGGTTTGGGTGTCTTAGCACCACTCTCAGCACCAAGGGAAATCCCCAATATTACATAACAAAAAGCTTTAAAAGCATAAAGTTTGATGAGGTGTCAACACTAGCTACAGGCCAAGCACACCATTCCTGTCCTTACACTCTCATCTTTAAACATATACCTGACCTGCATCGCATTCTTGCCAAGGTGGTACCCTGGACACTGCAGATGCAAGTCTGGTAGGTCCTTGGTATATTCCCTGCTGATCAATAAAAACAAAAACAAAAAAATAAAACCACCATGTCCTGAGAGGCCACAGATTTCTGAAGAACATTTGAAACCATTTGTTTTTCCTCTAAAGCAAAAGCCATTCTTAAGTGCAATTCTACAACATATTCTTTAAAATTCATGATGTTCTGCAAACTCACTACTACAGTCCAGTACCAGGAAAGATGATACTGAATGAGCAATCAACATTTTAGTTGTAAAACCTTTTTCAATCAGAAATTATCTCAAACATAGTAGAAGTTTAGGTACTATCAGTGGCAGTATTGTTCAAACTTGAATAGCAACCTAGTTGTGAATTAAGAAATGAGTATAGTGAGTCTGAAGAACATTTACAACAGTGAGATACAGAGAGAGATGAAAGTGTATCAAACTTAGCAACTAAGTATTTCTTCACAAAATATTTACTTCAGTTAAAGATTTTACATTCAGGCACACAGACACCAACACACACAGACACACACACTCGCACACATATGCACGCACACACATTCTGAATCATGATGTAAAAAGTTATTTTTATTGTGAGTCACAGTTAAAAATATTTAAAATACACTGGTCTAGAGAATACCAAACTAATAAACATGGAGTTTCGACCAAAAATATTGAACACAGAGATTTTCCAGGTGATGATGTCATCAAGGAGACAGTACTGAATATATAAATCAAAATTGTGCTCCAAAAAGACAAGCTTGAGTTTTTAGCTTACCATAAACACTTAAGTCAAAGCAACCCTGCACCCCCTCAGCAAGTGCAGGAGCAGCAGAGATCAGGGGAAAGACCCTGCCAGCAACAGTTTACTGGGAGTGGTATATCATGCTAATTTCAGAAAGAACATTTAAAAAAGAGAAATTCCCAGACAGTTCACTAGAAGGCTTTCCATCTATCCTTCCAAGTCACACTGTATGCAATGCAGTAAGTAGTAGAAAATGTTAAGTTATTGTTAAAGTTTTGAGATTTTAAGTGATTAAAACCAAGGCAGTCTCTAAATTTTACTGTTGTTTTAGATTTTGGAAAAATACATAATCACAAATTAGGACAGAACAGCCTTGTTCCAAACTATTTTCATCTTCTAGTAAAAGAACATCAATCAGAATTTTATGGAACCCAAATTATCTTCATCCTATAAACATGCTGAACAACTCTTTTCTAAAAAAATTGACAACCTACGCACAGGAGATGTATAGCATCTGACTTTCAAGAATCCAGTGATATGAGTCAGTGTAGCTCTAGTATAAGAACTGTGGTATGACACCCTACATGGACCTCCTTTTGGAATTTCTAAGATAGGGCAGGGTAAACACTGACTTGGTAGCAGATTGAGGAAAGCATCCGAGACAGGACATTAAACTCTGGGTCTGTGGTCTCTGCTCCAGCCTCAGAAAGGAAGCTATGTCATCCCAAATCCTATTTCTTCAGGTGTGTAAGAAGTGAGGCTATACATCGAGTGACTTACAGGATCCCTTTCTGTAGTAAGTTTAGCACGGACATAGTTCTCAGATTTTAATCCAGCTTGCAGTAGTTTCAGTTCTTTTACCAATGATGGCTGCCAGACTTATTTACCATTACTTTTTGAAACCCAAGTTCTATTAAGCTCATTTAGCCCACATTCTTTAAAGACAAGTAAAATAAAGCTAATAAGGAGCAAAATTTAAGGCTTTTTATTTATTTATTTATTTCAGCCAAGGAATGATGCATGCTACAGAGTAATCTTTACTTTCCCCCACTTGGTTTTAAAGAATACCACCATTTCCAATCCCAAAAGAACATGGCACTTGTTTGTTTCTTCCCCTTCTCATTCATTCCAGACTTTCAAGTGTTTTCTTCAATACTGAGGCTTTCTCCTGCAGCTCAGGTCTATTGTCTGTCTCCATAGTAGCTAAAGACTCAATCAAGAGTCCTCTGCATTCTGCTGTCAAACTTTCCCACTGTTTAGCTTCTGAATGGAAAGAAAACAGAAAGAAAACCATTATAGAACAGGAAAGAAAGAAAGAAAGCCCAAAACCTTGTCTTCATTTATCCTATCCCCCAAACAGCCACATAACAACTCTATAATTAAGAGAACAGCATATAACAATCACAGGTTGGACAGGTTTCTCAAATCCAGTTCCTGACAACAGCCTGAAAGCATGTCAGGGAGTTCTACCCTTCCCCCAGGATGGGTGAGACATGGGGAGATGAACTATATACTACAGCAAAGGGGAAAGAATGAAGTATCAAGGGACAGGAGCAAAAGTGTCATCTCAGCCACAACAGAAGGCTATTTATTTAATAAGGTACATGAAAAAAAAAATCTTTAAAAGTTTCATAATTGTACAATTTAAGGAAGTAACTATTTATTACCTATTTCTTAAAAGAAAGCCCTAGAGAACCATATGCATATTGAAATTTTTTAAAAATAAGAAAGCTCAGCAAATCTTAACTTCATCTATAAAGTACTGCTGTAGCAGGGTCTCATACAGTTCAAGCTGGCCTTGAACTCATCTTCTTGTCTCTGCCTCTCAGGGCTGGGATTACACACCTGACCACCACGTCCAACTTCACACAAGTGGTTTAACTTCACTTTTGTCATCTAGCACATATTAATATCTACCTGGAAAACTAAGAATTCAACCATATGGCTAAGTGCTTAGGCTTTTTAGTTTTAACAACAACAAAAATCGATCACGTGATATTTACTATCACTAAGTCTAAAGAGCCCATTTTTGTAGAGACCTATAATAGGCTCTGCTAAGCAAAAAAAAGATGGAAAAATACAAACAGCAAATTCACAAGGTTGTGAAAAAATTGTTTCATCTTCTGCACCATTAATTCATGGAATAGGAGACTAGGAAAAGGAGAAGGGAGTGAAGGCAGAAGGGTGAATGGGCCTCTTTTTGAAACCATGGGGTGAAAGCTGTTTTTTTTTTTCTACCGTTGCCACAACACTGAATTTATAAGGTTCAGAGGGACGGGGGAGGGAGGGAAGGAGGGAGGGGCGCGGGAGAGGGAGGGAGGGAAAGAGAGAAGAAATAGGACTAGAAACACGCTATTGTCAAATATGATGACTCAGATGGGTCGTTGATAAAACGGCTCGGCCCCCTTCCTGCTGCACCCTGTTATTTGCACGCACACCACAGGTCTACCCCATCACTGCCAGCCACTTCTTGTAACTGACCAAGATTATGGCAGAATTCATGACAGAGACAAAATTGTATTACTTTGAGATGACTATAGATTAATAATTTGTTAGAAATATATAAACACAGAGAACAAAATTGAAACTCTCAAGAGTTAATGATTTTAGTTCTCTATTTTATACCATAAGCAAGAACAGAAATAAAAAAATGTCTAAAGTGTATGCCACGAAGTACCCTGGATTTCTGGTCTCTAATCAAATCCATGAAGAACTCACCTTCAAGTTTTCTAAGCAGTAACTCTACCACTGACAGAGCTTCTGTTCTCACAGATGAGTAGGTCTTATTTTCTAAGAAGAGAAACATACAATTCATAAGTATGTCTTTTTTTTTTTTTCTTTTTCAAGACAGAGTTTCTCTGTGTAGTCCTGGCTATCCTGGACTCACTTTGTAGACCAGGCTGGCCTCGAACTCACAGAGATCCGCCCACCGCTGCCTCCCACAATGCTGAGATTAAAGGCGTGCGTCACTGCACCAGCTCATAAGTATGTCTTAAGGACAGAACTTCTGAGATTAAATTAATGTTACTGAAAGAGAAAAAAGTTAAAACTCTGCAGATTTTATTTTGAAGTAGACTTCTATTTGATAAATATTATCAAGTACTTAAGTTACACTGTATGTGCACGTTCACTATTTTGAAATACTACAGACAGCAGCCATTAATCCTAAGTGGTAATATTTAAAAGACCCAACTTAGATGTGGGAGATTCAAAAGCTATCATCCCAAATGCACAATCACCATCACGTCACACATAAGGCAGGTCTTTAGTTTACATTATCCTCCTCATTTTTCCAAAGATCATCATCTAGGGACACTTAGAAACCTGGAAAGACCACTTCGTTAGCTTCCAGTTCTATATCCAAAAAAGCAAGCTACTTCCAAGAATTACAAGTCAAACAAGCTTTGTTGGTACATATTCTTTCACAAAAGGCATTGAATTTTTGGAGAAACTGTCTAATAAAACTTAATATGCATCCGAGTCCACGGCAGGGAAGGAAGTACTACAAAAACTGACAGTGGCCCACCAAAAGGACAGGGGAATCAGTTTGAAAGGACTTCAATGAGCCATGTTTAGGACAACTAAATAACAAATTAATTAATAAAAATAATCAGGTGCTGGAAGGATGGCTCAGCATGTAACCCTCTCGTAGAGGTCCAATGTTCAAGTCCCTACACTGGCAGTTCACAGCTGCTTGTAACTTCAGTTCTGGGGGACTGAACACCTCTGGCCTCTGTGGATACTAGTACTCACTTGTACATAGATATAATTAAAAATAAATCCTAAAAATAATTAATTATAAAACAGTATGAGGTTGAGGAGGAGGCTATGAATCAATACCAGTTAATAATGAATAAATAAATAAAAGAATCTTTTTCAAAATGAACTAAAATACTATTAAACAATATTAATCAAATATACTTATAAAAATAAAAGCATTTATTTAAACAAAGTAATATTAAATAAAATAAAATTAACTAAATGCTTAACATGGAGAAAAGGCTAGAGTTGCAAAAAAATCATCATAGAAAAAATTTGGCTAAGAGAAGACTCATCAATGCATACAAAATCTAAAAATTAAACTTTGAAGAGAAGTACATTTACATGGTCTTACAGTTTCTTCTCATGAACTGTTTAATAGGTATAGTTTTGAAGAGGATATTATTTGAATAATCTTAAAGTATGTTCTCAAGCACTACCTATTATACATAATGAAAAATAAGAATGATACTATAGAGAAAAAACACAGTACTTGATTAGTTAAACAAAATTAACATTGAAAATAAGGAAAGCTGTGGACAAGGCATGCCTCTTGATTTAAGGAAAAATATATCATTAACATCAGAATTCAAGTCTAAGGAAATGTCAGACAAAAAGAAACTGAGAGCGGAAAGAGGGAAAAACTTTATCCTTCAAAATCATGAGTGTAATGTAAGAGAAAGAAAGGCTAAAGGAGAGTACCAGGTGAAAAGAGACTATGAAGATATGACAATTATGTTTTATATGTGTCCTTGGCTGTATTTTTAATGGGGCACTAAAGGGGATGTGAGATGTTACAAAAAAATTACTGAAATTACAATATTAATGAGAAAAAAATTGACAAAAGAACACCGTATCTATGCAATACTGTATAAATTTGATAGCCATATTGTTGTTATATAAAATACACACCGAAGAACTTAAGAATAAAAGGACATGTTGTAAACAATATGCTTTTGAATGGCTCAGGAAAAACATGCATACAGAAAGAAGTCTAAAAGATAATGAGAATAGCTTCTTCATAAAGTACATATAGGTACTACCTAACATATTTTAACAACTTGTTATGGACTGGGAAGTATTTCTAAATAAATGACATAAAGGCACAATATAAAATTCTACTGTAATTCCAGATAAAACACCCTTGTTAGGGACATATGCACAGGAAGAGAACAGGGGGTAGTTCTAGAAGCATAACTCCAGAAGTCTAGACCTTGACACTCCGCTCCCTGGTTTAAACTCAGGCTTACGCCAAGTGTGGTGATGCCCGCTGTAACCCTAGCCACCTGGGAGACCGAGGCCATAAACCCAATCCCAGGCAAGGCCGCACAGAGAAGCCTGACTGAAACAGAAAGAGGTGAGGACGCAGCTCAGAGGTACAGTGCTTTGCAGGAAGGACTGGGCCTGATCACCAGGACCAAAAACAAAACAAACAACAGAAAAACAAAGCAAGCCTCATGTTCTGGTTACTTACTCACCTAAAGAATAAGTAATTGATTTACAAGTTTCAAGAAGGATCTCAGACAGAGCTTCAGGATCTGCATGCTCTTCCTCCAGAAGCATTAACCTAAAAATACAAAAGTATATACGATGCTACTCCGAACAGTTTAAAGCCTTCCTAGCATAACTTCTATCTGTATGCGTCACTTTATGTCACTTCAGATACTAGTCATGTACATTTACACAATAAACTACTACTCGGCAGTTAAAAAAAAAAACACAAACACCAAGAGGTAGTGGTGCACACCTTTAATCCTAGCACTTGGGAGGCAGAGGCAGACAGATCTCTGAGTTCAAGGCCAGCCTGGTCTACAGAGTCAGAGTTCCAGGACAACTAAAAATAACCATCTCAAAAAACAAACAAACAAACAAAAGACATCATGAACTTTGCAGGTGGGTGGAACTAGAAAAATCATCCTGAATGAGCTAACCCTGCCCCAGAAAGGAAGTATTGTCTGTACTCACTTATAAGTGCATATTAGTAAGTGATAACCAAGCCACAGTCCACAGACCCAGACAGGTTAGAACAACAGAAAAGGTCCAAGGGGGTGCATGGATCTCCCTGGGAGGGGAAAGAGACTTTACAGGCAAGTTGGGAGGGGATGGGGATGGAAGGGGACAGGGACAAGTGTGGGAGAGACTGGGTGGAGAATGTGAGGAGAGACGGCTGGAACTGGGGGGGGGGGGGGGAGATTTGTGTGGTGGTGTGGAAACCTAGCACAGTAGAAACCTCCTGGAATCTATGAAGGTAATGCTAATGAGGGTTCCTAGTAATGGGGGATATGGGGTCTCAACTGACCATCTCTTGTAGCCAGGTGAGGCTTCCAGTGGTGGACCTGGGTTACATTTAATTGAGCTGTTTACCAAGGGGGTCCCATGGAAACCCCCCAAAAAAACAGGTGTTGCTAAGACAAAGGGTTGCTCTCTGCAAACTGACAGTAGGGCCCCACTGCCAAGGACAACACCCACACAACTCACTGAACATGGAGAAGTTGGAGCTGGTGCCTACATGGAGCCTTCACCCCTACGTTCTAGTCTCGTTGTGTGGGAAGGTATTTTGCTGTCTACCAAAAAAGAAATGTGGACACCAGCCCAGCCACAAAACTTGTTACCTATAATCTGCCCTGTCTGCAAAATGTGACAGGGCAATAGTGGCACAAACTTGTGTTAGTAGCCAATCAATGGCTGCCTTGACTTAAAGACAACTCCACAAGAAGGAACACATGACCCAACGCTGATGGGGTAACCAAGAACCAGAGACTTGACAGCCCAGAACCTGGCCTAAAAAGGAAAAAAAAAGTATCAAAGTATCTATAATATGGCTCCTAATGATATTCTGCTCTACTCATAGATCAGCGCCTTATCCAGTCATCATCAGAGAGGCTTCTTCCAGCAGCAGACGGGAACAGATGCAGAGACCCACAGGCAGACATTATGAGGAGAGAAAGTCTAAATGGGAGGTGTCCATCAAATCCTTCCCCTCAAAGCTCAGGGAATCCCTCAGGAGGAGGTGGAAAGACTGTTCAGAGCCAGAGAGGAGACCACCAGGAGGACAGGGACCCCTGTGCCAATTTAGAGCAAGGAACGTATGAGCTCACAGAGACTGAAGCAACAAACTCAGGGCCTACATGGATGTACAGCAGGTCTTCTGCATACGTATTACAGCTATTAGCTTAGTGTTTTATGGGACTCCAGACTGAACTCTTGTGATGGCTCTTGGAACTCTTTTCCTCCTACTAGACTGCTGTGTCCAACTCTGATAGGATAGTTTTTTCTTCATCTTATTATATTTTATTTTGTCATGTTTGGTTGTTACCTCTTAGAAGCTTGTTCTTTTCTACTGAGAGACATAAAGGGAGTGGATCAGAGGGGAGGGGAAGTGGGGAGAAACTGGGAATGAGCAGAGGGAGAGGAAACTATAATCAGGTGTATTGTATGAGAAAGGAATCTATTTTCAAAAAAAGGAAAGAAAGAAAAAGAGGAATGTGTACATGTTAAGAATTCCATTCAAGGGACATGCCCCTTGGACTAGTGTCCAGATATAAATGAGTGTACTCTGGTGCCCCATATTTGAACACGTCCCCTGGATGGGGAGGCCTGGTGGCACTCAGAGGAAGGATAGCAGGCTACCAAGAAGAGACTTGATACCCTATGAGCATATACTGGGGGAGGAGGTCCCCCTCAGTCACAGTCATAGGGGAGGGGAGTAAGGGGAATATGGGAGGGAGGGAGGAATGGGAGGATACAAGGGATGGGATAACCATTGAGATGTAATATGAATAAATTAATAAAATACATATTAAAAGAAAGAATTCCATTCAATAGGGAAATAAAATAAAAACCTGAATCATGAAGCAAATTACCCCTGGAAAAAGGCGTTCATCGACTGGAGGACACCTAGTTGCACTTTCCATGTACTGAGTCTCAGCCGTTCACACATCAGTTTGCACATCTCCTGACGATAACAACCTGAGAAAATGACAGAGTGGGACAGAGGAGGAAGTATGTAAAGAGGTGAGGGACAATAGAGGGAGAGAAAAAAGGAATGTAGCATTAAAAGAAAGACAAAAGTGGAATAATATGAGGGACAAAAAATTGCCTTTAATTAAAGACATGGGATCCCCCAACCCTTAGCACTAGTTCATATCTAGTTTCAAAGCAAACTTCCTTGATCAGAACCCCTAAATAAATATACACATAAAAGCGCATCAGTTCTAATGCTTTGCTCTTAAGGTATCTTGTCCTCCACAGAGCAGGAAAGGCAGCTTTGCTACACTCCTCTTCCTTTGCAAATTCCCTTAATAAAACCAGAAAGTGCAGAGCCCTTGAGTACCCTCTGGAGTCCTCAGTAGGTTTGTTTATCAATAGTCTTTTATCATAAGCTAGTCCCAATCACAAGTGTCACCATCACTATACAATTAATATTATACTAATAGATAGGAGTATAAACTCAATGAAAATTGAACAATAAAAGTTGGTTTTAAATAAGTAAAACAGGGCTTTCCCAACTTCTCACACTACAATGTGACATCGCCTTCAACAGGTTGGGCCATGGTCATAGGTATCCGAGGAGTCATAAGTTGGATACCTACTATAAAATTTAATAAGGTTTAAATATAAAGCATGAGAGGACGGATAAAAATTCTACCCTGAGATCATTTCATAATATTTTGTAATTTGTCTTCCTATTTACAAGAGACAAAAATCAGAAAGTATAGCTGATACTGTGAGGTTTGAGAAGCGAGTGCGCAACACTGACATTCTTTTTTTTTTCCTTTTTAAAATTTAATTGATTTATTCAGATTACATCTCAGTTGTTCTCCTCTCACTTGTATCCTCCCATCCCCCTCTCTCACCCTGTTCCCCTCCCCTAGGCTGTGACAGAAGGGGACCTCCTCCCCTACTGTATGGTCACAGCCTATCAAGTCTCATCTTGGTAGCCTACCTATTCTTTCTCTGAGTGCCACCAGGTCTCCCCACCAAGAGGAAGTGGTCAAATATGGGGCACCAGAGGTCATGTCAGAGTCAGTCCCCACTCTCCACACGACTGTGGATAATGTCTTGTCCCTTGGCTAGATCTGAGTAGGGGCTCAATGTTTACTGCATGTATTGTTTTTGGTTGGTGCAGTAGTTTGAGCAGACCCTCTGGGTCCAGATCGACCATCACGATGTTCTTCTTGTAGATTTCTAGGACCCTCTGGATCCTTCTATTTCCCTATTCTCTTATATTTCTCTCACCTAGAGTCCCAATAGAAGGTTTCTGCACCTATCTCAATCTCCTGGTAAGTGAAGACTTTCAGGGGACATCCCTGTTGTGTTAACACTGACATTCTTAAAGAAAATGCCTTCAGTAAACAAATGTACATCTCTATAGCTTCTGCTAAACTCTTTTGCATGTGATCTTATCTTTATTATGGAATTCCCTACTTTTAACACTAGTTATCAAGTAAGAGTTAATCATGCTAATGGTGTCACACAATCCAACTTCTACTATAGTCCATAAAGCTACTCACAAATCGATACGTTTCTTTTGAGAAATTATTTTGTGTTGTTACATTTGATTTTTTAAAATGCATTTATTTATTCACTTTACATCCTAGTTGTAGCCCCTCGTTCCTCTCCTCCTAGGAAATTCTTCATTTGTTACACAAAAAATGATGGGCTCAAAGAAAATCTTATGTCTGAGTTTATATATACAAAAATAATACAAAGATTGTCATTGGTGCACAGTGTAGTTCCCAAGACATGACAAACTTAAATAGCATCTGCCCAAATTTAAGGCCTTGTCAATGAACTATAACTACAACTTGAACCAATAATCATCACTTACTATTTAGTCCTTTGTAAATGTATGCTTAATTCTGAAAATGTCATGATTTCCTCAATAAAATAGCTATCACTTGCTTACTAAAGACTTGATAGCAAGGCCAGTGATTCTGAGAGCAAGGAACTCTAATATTGTGGGTTTCTCAGAAAAGAGAACATAAAAAAGAGTAGCAAAATTTTTTTTATAATCAAACTATCTATATAAAATGCCTTATGGTTGTTATGAACTCAATTGTATATCCCCAACACTCTTGTATTGTACAAAAAGGCATAATATTTAAAGAAATCATATGGGTGGATCCTAATCAGTCCCCTTACAGAGGGAAGACAGGAAAGGCAACCACTCACAAGCTAAAGAAAGAAATCTCTGAAGAAACCAACCCTACCAACAAACTGATCTTGGAACTTCTATCTACCAGAACTGGAGGGTGGCTGGGGGAAATTTTTTGGTTTAAGCCATCTAGTCTTTGATATTTTTGTTTTAAAGATTTATTTTTATCTTATTTATTTTCTGTATGAGTGCCCTGTCAGCATGTTTATCGGTGTACCACATGGATGCCTGGAGCCCTCAGACATCCTAGAACAGGAGTTACAGATGGTTGTGAGCCAACATGTAATAGTGGGAATCAAACTCATCAGGTCCTCCGGAAGTGCAGCCACTGAGTGTATTTAAATGCTAATGTCTCTCTCGCTCCCTGTGATACTTTCTTACAGTACAGTGATCCATGTACTTATTTGATGATGAAAGAGTAAAATGGTTTAGGATAATTCCCACTATTAATATTCAGACTATATAAGGAATGTTGTTACTCTGCCACACAATCTGTGCTCTTCCTAAGTGACATCTGGTTACAGCACTTCCACAGACTGTGTCGCAGTGCTTACGTTGGGTTTCTGGGTTCCTGGGCCACGCTTTGCCCAGGCTCTCAAAGGCACCCAGCAGAGACTCCACCTGCAGCTCTCTTTCTTTCTCATTTTCATCTTCAGCTTTGGTGGTCCGGACTCCCATGCTTTCAAGTGAGTTCTAGGATATACCAAAGAAAACAAAACAAAAGAAAATTCTAAATTCCCTTCTTCAAAATTACAGTTATACTATTAAAACAAGCAATGTATAGAATAGGAGATATTGACCACTAACTGAATGCTGAGTTCTCTACCATAAATTCTTCCATTTGTATTAAAATTATACATTTTTAATAAATTTGAGAAATTTGTAAATGAAAGCCAAAAATATAGTATATGTAACATTTTTAGTATAACCTAGAAAGGTCTGTATTTGGACCAAGAGAATTAAAGATGGAGAGAACTTGGCAATGTTCCAAACACAAATTCTTGAAAAACTGGTAAAGAGGCCAGAAGTCTCCAAAACCCACAGAAATACCCAAGACAGGTTTATTACTGAAAGAAAGCAATTATATGAAGTAGGAGCACTACAAAAGATAAGAATATTTAAAATATTTCATACTTTAAAATTAAGTAGATCCAGCCAGGCATAGCGGCACATGCCTATAATCCCAGCATTTGGCAGGCAGAGACAAGTGGAACTCTGTGAGTTCAAAGCCAGCCTAGTCTATAGAGCTACATGCTGCATTACAGGACAGCCAGCACTACATAATAGAAAGAGCTGTCTCAGAAAAACAAAACAAATAAAGAGACCAGCAACATCCTTCTCTCCTTATGATGCCCACTTCATTTGACTACGTCCCCTGGATGGGGAGGGCTGGTGACACTCAGAGGAAGGATAGCAGGCTACCAAGAAGAGACTTGATACCCTATGAGCATATACAGGGGGAGGAGGTCCCCCTCAGTCACAGTCATAGGGGAAAGGAGTAAGGGGAAAACGGGAGGGAGGGAGGGAGGAATGGGAGGATACAAGGGATGGGATAACCATTGAGATGTAATATGAATAAATTAATAAAATAAATTTTTTTAAAAATGAGTACACTGATTTCCAAATTAAGCCAGTTATCTTTTTTTTCTCAAGCAAAAATTTCCCCAAGACAATGCAGAGGTGAACTATACAACACACAGTATTCCTAAATGACTACTTGGCATATCCACATCCTAGCAAGGTAAATTTACTATGGCAGAGGCTAGTCACTACATAAGTACTCTCTTCCTTCTCCTAATACTGGAAAAGGATGTCCACATGAAAAATTACATTTCCTGGCCTCATCTGCTGCCAGTGGACTATGTGATTAAGTGCTGGCCAATGGAACATGAATCAAAGTGATACGTTTCCATATCCAGAACTTTTGAGAGAAATTATGTGCTCACTATGCCCCTCACTTCACCTCCTCTGTCATCTGCCTAGGATAGACCATGAGAATAATATATAAGAAATAGGAGAGCCAGGCCTGGTGGCACATGCCGGTAATCCCAGCACTCAGGGAGGCAGAAGCAGGCAGATCTCTGTGAGTTCCAGGCCAGTCTGGTCTACAAAGGAAGTCTAAGACAGCCAAAGCTTAAAAAAAAAATCCTTGAAGACTTTATAGGGTTTGAGGTTTCTAACTATCAAGCCTCTATCTTATTTGAGGCCATAATATTTTAGGATTTTTCTGCTTTTACAGCTAAACTTGGCCTAATAAAAAATGCATGCCCAGGACAGATGAAAACCTAGGGTGATATAGGTAGCCGTTACCTTCTTGATGAGGGGTATGACAATGTCAGAAAACTCCTGGAATCTGTCTTCTTTGGTGGCTTTCAAAACATCAGCTGCACAGCTGATTGCTACAATCTTATATTTGAGGTTCTCTTTGCAACATTCCTTCAAGACAGCCTGAAGAATTTCATTTATGGTGGGCTGATTGGGCACAGACTTTTCCAACTCTGTACTATAGGATCCACACAAAAACATTTGAATCATTACAAAAAGCTATAGCTTTAAGCTTCATTTTAAGTAATGATATGTTCATTAAAAGAACATTTACCTGCAAGCTGTCACCACACAGGCAATGGCTTTTAGTAATTCTTCCTGGTAAGTTAAAAACGAAGAAATACTATTAAACCACATGCCACATTCTCTCTGGTAAGACTATAATCACCCCATGAGTATTTTATAACCATAACAAAAACTAACATATATCTTACCTTTAATGCACTTATGCACATTACTCTACCCAAAACAAGATCACAGTCAATTCAGTATTACGTCCACAAAACTGTGGTGGCCACTAATGACCTTTACAAAACAAAGCACAGATTGCCTCAATCTCATGTTCCTCATGGAATGCTCACTATACATATTTTTCTATAGCCCTTCTGTAAAAAGTTTCCAATTCTCAAGCCCTAGCAATGGGCATCTTTGATGTTAGGATTAAGAAGCTGCTCAGTATACTCACATATGGCCAATTCTGGCTCTGCTGAAGGTCAGTATGCACAAAATAGTGACTTGGTTTAAGAGGTAACTTGTAAAGCTGAATGTGTAAAATATAGCAAGCTCTAGTATTACTATGCTTTATTCAAGAGCATGTGAGACATACTTTGATATAAAATGTCATAGATAATCAGGCATAGTCTTCCACTAGCTAGAAATCCTAGCTGCAAAAATAAAATCAGATCCCTCTTCTCCAGTCAGATGCAGTCCCACCTCTTCAGCATGAATGGTCCTTTACCTTTCCTGCCCATGTTCTTCCAGCCAGGCCTTGCAGCAACGCACTCAGGATCATTCCCAGATAAGGAGGTACAAGAGAGGTGGTTTGTTTTGCAATTGACGCCATAGCAATTGCACCCTGGGCTTTCATTTTCCAAGACTGCGATTGTAAAGCCTTCTGGGTAATAGTTATCAACTCCTGCAGGTATAATCGAATACCTCCAAAAGAGCCTACATTGAAAAAGAAAAAGAAAGAGAAGCTAAAACAACTCTTAAGTGACAAGAAAAAGTTTAAGAGATTATTTTTAAATGTGAGTCAGTGCCATTCATCTAACGCAGTGGCTGTTAACTAATAAAAGACAGCACCTGGGAGAGACAAGTGTGTGAGTAGTGAGATTTCTTTTTGTAATTCAGGAATTCATGAACTTGGACACACTGTCAGGAATGTTATTTTAAAAGATCATCATCACTACAGCTCTCAATAATACTCTAAGGCCACATAAAATCACAATCAAACTCACCAACCTAAGCAAAGTTCTCCTTTGCTTAGACACAGTTTACATTCTCTCACACAGACAGTAAGTAATAAATCAAAGAAAAGAGTTCTGAGTGGCACTTTGCAAACATGGAAATTAGCATGTGCTCAAAATGTGACAGATATTCTTCAAGTCACTGGGAAAGTTATGAATAGACAACATGAGTCAAAAGTTCCAGCTGTGTTCTTAGGAAACACATCTATTTGCAGCCACCATTTACTAACCAGGTACATTTTCCTGCCACACTTCAGTCCACAAATTACACTCTTCTTTTTCAGATTTCTCCTCATCAGCAATTTCATGCATGCCTAGAAATGCCAATGGCAGAACGTCTTTGGCATGGTTCTTCAGTACATCAGGGCTGTATCTCCCAATTGCATGAATAGTCAAAGCACAAGAGGTCTTGTAGATAGGTTCTCAAGAGAAGAAACCAAAATTTTGTTAGCATTTAACTTTTTTCAGGGTGTGATCTAAATAAACCAATTTTAAAATGTTCTAATAAAACAGTGTACTGTTTATTTGGTTACTATCTAATTTTAAAATGATATAAAAAAAAATAATGGTACCTTCTTTCTCCATGTACCAGCTATTGAGCTTCTGTAGCAATTTTTCAGTGCTGCTATCCCGAGAGGTCTGAAAAAAAAACAGCAATCCTAGTCATTTCTTTACAATTACCAGAGTTGTACTTAACTGAATAAGAATAAATTCAACTCACCCGAACTAAATGGCCCATGGCAAATGCACAGGATTTCTGAATTACACTGTTTCGATCTGTCAGACCACTAAGCAAAGCACTCATAAGTTTACCTACAGAAATAATTTAGAACAAAAACAATAGTGTGGTTGGCCAAACACTATGTTATGCTCCCAGTACGAAAACCCCATAATCTTAAGATCAATCATGTTTACTATGGTAATTTAGATCTTTTGAATATTATTTGTAGTATTTACTTCCTTTCTCTCATTTGATTTAAAAGTTAAAAATTAACTTCTGCCCAAAATATTGTGAAAAAGGTATAAAAATGAGAGCTACATACAGAAACCTCACCTAAGAGCCTATATAGAAGAGAAACTAACTTATGCAAAGTTAGCTATAAACAGTAACAAATTTTTTAAAAGTTCGGCATAATGAAACACTTTTATGTCCTTATGCCACTGACAAACTTACTTGTGAGATAATAAAAAGTTGCTAACAAATTGACTGAGTCAGAGGTTTGAGTGGAGACAAAGCAAACAAACATATTCAAATAATTTTCCTCTCAAAACTTTGAAATAGCAAGGCCTGGTAGTACATAACTTAATCCCAGCACTTGGGAGGCAGAGGCAGGTGGATCTCTGTAAGCTGGAGGCCAGCCTGGTCTATAGAGAGTTCCAGAACAATCAAGACTCCACAGAGAAATCTTATCTCAAAAGCCCACAAACAAACTCTGAAATAAATACAGCCATAATACATGGGCATGCACAGCCCTACCCCACACATATGAAAACTCACCTGAGTAAGGTGTTAGGTCCTGGGGACACTGAGTAGTTAAAGACACGATGACACTGGCACAGCCTCCCTTAAGGTCACAAAAACAAAGGTCTAAATTTGGTGCCACAATGCTCTATCAAACTACTTCTTTTAGGCACCAACAATTTAAAGAAAAAATACATGAAGCCGAATAGCTCTTCTGGGATTCAATATGGAAAAAGGAAAACATTTTCAACTAGTTATAGAGATTATTGTTTTAGGAGTAAGAACTTAGAAAACTGTGAATAAGAAAAATAACAAACATAACTCTCAGGAATAACATGTGTCATCACAAACAACTATATTAACTACATTTCCATTTCTAGAAATTTTCAAAACAATTTTATGTGTGCAAAGAGAAGAGAAAAATGGTACTTTATTTAATAGCTCTTTAAAATATGAAAAGTCAGATATGCCTTATATGACTAAAATAAGTGATGTGCTGCTGTAAGCAGAGTATCACACACGCTACAGAACAAAATGCACAAAATACAATGTGGAAAACACACAGGAGCGAAACACACAGATAGATCAACAGCTTGATTCTTGAAACTTTTTAGCAGTTCCATCCTTTCTCTTTTTCTCTCACTTGACCTCACTGATTATATTCCAATTGTGTTATTTAACATATTCCCTGTACATATATGTAGGCTAAACCAAGTAAAAGTTCAATTATTCTTAACTTTTGCCTGATTTATATGTTAATTAGAATTGAAGTATTAATCTTATCATAAGAAGAAATAAATTATTTGTTTCTTTTAAAATGAGAAAAAGTTGGGTGCCATAACACACACAATCCCAGCACTGCCAAATCTGAGGCAGGAAGGCAGTGTGGGGACACATCAATAAAGGTATTTGGTTTAAAACAAAATAATTTAACAGTAGGAAAAAAACAAGCAGATGCAAGGGGTATCTGACCTTTTTAAGATTCTAAAAAAAAGCCAGATATTTTTCTATCCAAACACTTATTGACTCTTACATTAAAATTTCTAATCACTGCCTAAAATAATTACTCCTTAACAGATGAACGAGCTTCTCCACTAACTGGTAATAACTGAAAATCCAAGAGCACTAACATGGTAACCAGAAACAATTCTACTAACAAGAGCAAGACAAGAAGAAATAGACAGCATGTAAGCATGACAGCATACAAACATGATGCTTGTAATCTCTGTACTAGGAAATACAGGCAGAAGGATCAAAAGCTTAGTTATCCTCACAGATATAGAAGTTTAAGGCTAGACTAGGCTATAGGAGACCTTGATTCAAATAAATAAATACTTCAAATCAGTCACACATTTAAAATTACTCACATAACCACAGAAACAAAATATTTAACATTCATTATGTTTTATAGAAACATTAACTTTTAAACATGATGGTCATTTTTTTTTAGTTACTAAAGATATATACTTCCTCCTATAAAAATACACTTCTATGTACTAGGATAGCTATGTACAGATGGCTCAGTAGGTAAAGTACCTCCTGTGCAAGCATGTAGACCTGGGATCACATCAGCATCCACATAAAAATCCAGGTGGAGGCAGGGAGAGCTGGATCCCCAGAGCTTGATGACAGGCAGCCTAGGCAATCAGTGAGCACCTGGGTCAGTGAGAGACTATCTCCAAAAATGATGTGGAAAGCAATAGTGGAAGATACCCAAGTAAAAATAAAGATACCTTTGGCCTACACACACACACACACACATTATTGGGTGTGGTAACATATGCCTACAATATGTCTCCCAATATTAGGAAGCTAAGATAGGAATACTACCCTGAGTTTGAGGCCAGTCTATGCTATGTGAGTTGAAGGCCAGCAATGAACACATTACAACGACTTGCCGCGCGTGCACGCGCACACACACACACGCACACGCACACACACACTTTCTTACCTTAGTTCCAAGACCTACACCACTTCTGATGAGTTCACATAACCTAGGCACTAGCTCACCCAGCACCGAAACATCAAGATATTGCAGGCACTTTGAAAAATAATAGAAATAAAGGTAAGCCTGAGCAAATAATTAAGTCAGTACCATATCTTCATTTTAAAATTACCTATGTCAAATAAACCCACTGGATTCAACAGAAAGTTGAAAAGTCACTGATTTGATTTTGCTCTGATTGAATTAAACTACCACAGTACTACAAAGAGAAAATCTACTCACTAATGATTTAACATTAAAAATAAATAAAACAAAATAATGAAAAAGATTACTTTACTAAGAGAGGAAACAAATGATTACCTCTTTCAATCTCCCTCTGTCAAGCTATATCTAATATAAATGTCTAGATTAAAACTGACCTTCCATAGTAGGTCTAGCCTACCAGACCCCAAATAAGTCAATTTCTTAGGTGACTTCACCACAGCTTGTTATATTTTTTAAAACACAATCACACACTTCATTTTTTATGAATATTCCCAATGATGTTTTCTCAGTACTCCTATCATTTGCCCCAATAATAGAACCAAGACATAAGAGTCTTAGACTGAATATTGGTGACAGTCCCCTGAAGACACAAAACTGTCACGTTTGTGATCTGCTTAGCAAACAACTTCCGGTAGCTTGTCAGCTCTTGATCATCACCACAGGAAGTACCCAAAAGGTGACTCTGCCAAGACTTCAGAACCTGAAAGCACCAACTCTTCACTACCTATGTTTCTGACATCTGAAACACGTCACTACTGTTCAGTTCCTGTCACCCACCTTCTGTGCTGCTTATTTCATTAAAATACCTCTGAGCTTACACCTTCCTGTCCTTTCCAAAGAAATTTCTCAGGCAAAAGCAGGCAAAAAGTAATGATAATAATAATCATCGTCATCATCAAATAAATAAATAGCTCATCTCTGAACCTTTCCAAAATAAATAAGCCAAAGATAAACAGATACAAAGTTATAGATAAATCTCTTAATATGTTGCTTACCATGTAACACAAATTTGGACTAATTCTGCTATTCAGAAAATTTACTTCTATTAGTAATTTTAAAATGTTCATAAATAGGTACAACTGCAATCACAGTATTTTGCCAATTCATCCCCTTCCGTTTGTCTCCTGTTACACAGCATGAAGTCTTTGGAGAACCAAATGAGCTTTTCAGCTGCATGTGGAAACTCACCATGTTGATTGTCTCCATCATGGGAGAGGACTTGGCGGCACTGAGTCGAGCACTGTCCATTGCAGCCTAAAAAGCACAAACTCAAGTCACTCAGGATATTCAACTAGTCATGAATTAGCCACACAAACTCTTCAAACTAAAGGCTTTTAAGTAATCAATAATGAAATCAGATGAAAGCCTAATGCTAATTTCTTCTGACCTCACTTAACAATTTAACTGTAAAATTAACACCTCCTTAAAGGTCAGAAATTCAGACAACAGTTAGAAATAAACAAAATATGACAGCTGGTGGTGGTGCCCCTCAATAGTACTCTGTATGCTCAACATTGACAAGGACCTGGGATCAGTCCTTCATACTACAAAAAAAATTAAGTAATGATTCATTTATTGAAAACCATACTATGACCCTAAGCAAGTCAACCAGCCTTTGGGTCTTGGTTTCTCTCTCTATTTAAAAAGAGTATATACTGAATTTCTACATAATATTTAAAAAGTTGTCTAAGAAAAAAACAAAAACTGTGTATGTGTATAATCCATTTAATTTAACTTTATAATGTGAATTTTTATCTACAATGATATTTTGATCAAAATTACCCTAGGGAAAGGTTATTACTATTCATAGAAAAGGCATGCCAAAGTGATTTGCTGAGTCTTGCAAAGCATAGATAAAGTTCATGTCCCCTAATTCTTAATACTAGCAAACACTTTATAGTAGGTGGCAAATCTACTACTGAAGGAGGAAAGAATGATAATAAAGAAACAACAGTACTAATAGGCAAACAAAACAAGTAATTTATTAGATTATGCAAATGAAGAATTAAATAGTGGAACTGGAGAAATGGCTTATGGGTTAAGAGCACTGGCTGTTCTTCCAGAGGACCCAGGTTCAATTCCCAGCACCCACATGGCAGTTCACAACTGTCTATAACTCCAATTCCTGAGGATCTGACACCCTCACACCAATACACATAAAATTAAGTATTTTTTAAGTTAAAAATGAGTCAAATAGTGCACTGAGAGAAAACATAACATTATATACATAACAAAACATATACACATACATATACATATAACATTGTAGGCCAGGTAGTCCTACAAACATGAATATAAAAAGAAAAGAAAGTCAAGAAAACACTAGGCATAAAATAGAAACACAACTCACAGAAATATATAAATGGCAAAAAGGAGTTAAGAATTACAAGTTTGGTTGTTGTTTTCTTTTATGTATAAAGGGAGACATGTGCAACTGAATTGTGCATGCCCATAAAGGCCAGAAAGTTATGAAATGCCTCATCTGGGTACTAAGAATCAAACTCCACTACTCTACAAGACTAGCTAACTGCTATGATATCTCTCTAGATCCAAAAGTTTGGAATTTAGCTCAATGGACACAGTGCTTCAACCACAAGGTCTGGGTTTTAGAGGGGTGGGGGAGGGGGAGTAGAGGGGGAGGGGAGGGGTGGGGGAGGGAGAGATGAGCAGGCTGGAGCTAGGAGAGTATAAAAAGATAGTGGATGACGTATGTAAAAGAAATATTCAAAATATAACAATAAAGCTCTTGCTTGTAAGACTAATGTAGTTCAATTATATTCAATTAAATACAATTATGATCAATTATTCAATGTTATCAAAGATAAAGAGGAAAAGAGGGGTTATAACCTTTAATGATGTAAAGGCCTCCTCACAAAAATAGTCACCTGACTTCAGTATGAATGAATTCAAAAGAATGAAATGAAATAGATACAGACACTATAACCCATTAAATTAAAAAAAAAAGTTACAGAACAACAATCAAATTCTGATTTTTTTTTTTATTGAATATTTGGGGCTTTGTAGCTTATAACTATAAGGGAATTTTTTTAAGCCCTAGGAAACAGTAATGGAGACTTCTATGATTACTTTCTATCCTTCCAGGTTTATTTCATTTCTCCTCAATAAATATATAATATACAATCTTAAAAAAAAACTGATCAAAGACAAAGCAGAGCAATTTTTTACTGAAATCTACGTATAAATATTTAGACATTTTGTAGATGGCTAGGTATAGATCTAGCCCCTAAAAATATAAAAATAGGGCTGGAGAGATGGCTCAGCTGTTAAAGGTTAGGCTCACAACCAAAAAATAAATAAAAAAATTTTTAGACTGTTAAAATTAAGTTAATAAGTTGTCCGTTTTAATTAACGAAAGCATGTAAGATGGACAGGCCTTTCCCACTAGGGGAAAAAAATTCTAAAGTACAAACAAACAAGGAAAACCCACTGCAAGTAGTGATTAAGAGTGAAAGCATCATCAGTTACCGGAGTTTTTCTTCGACACTGCATGGGTCTTTAACAGTGATCATACCTCATCAATACTTAGCAACGCACGTTTGCTATCAACTCACCTTTTCTTGTTCTGTAGCCCGGAGACTCAGATAATTGAGAACCTGAGGCTCCAGCACACTTAAGGATTCTAGCAGTGCTGGGATGAGTTTGGGTGCATGTGGTTTCAACATGGCTCCTGCACTTTTGCTGATCTTCACAAGGGTGTTAATGCTAGACACACAGAAAACAACAACTGAGTCCTTGTACCAAAACTAAGACACCTACAACTTAACCATGAGAATGCTCAGCAGTTGCACTCAGGTAAATACTCATATGGCTCAAACCTGGTCCTAACAACTGGGAGGTGGGGTTTCTGGTTATGACTGAACCTAGGGTCTCTTATTGCCTCTCACTTAAAAAAAAATTACAGATATTTTTAAGCAGGCACAGATAAAATATGGAGAGGCTCAAAAAAATCATAGTTTGTTGGAATCCAAATTCAGAGTTCAAAGTCTATCCATTAGCATCTTAAAACTGAAGTTTATTGTTATTGTTGTTGTTTGAGACAGGGTTTCATTATGTACAGCACTGGCTGACCTAGAACCTGCTACGTAGACCAGGCTGGTCTTGAACTCACAGAGTTCTGATGGCCTTTACCTCCCAAGTGCTAGTATTAAATTGTGTGTGCTACTACACCCAGCTTAATTCTTGAAACTCTTTAGCAGTCCCAAACTTTCTCTTTTCCTCTCACTTGACCTCACTGATTATATTCCAATTGAGTTATTTAACATAGCCCCTATATATATGTAGGCTAAATCAAGTAATGGTTCAATTATTTTAAAAATAGGCTTATGCCAGTAATCTAAGCATTTTGATGTATGAGGCTGGAGGATCACTAGTTTGAGGCCAGGCTGCACTGCTATATAGCAAATACAGGGCTAGAGTGAGCTACATGGGTAGACTCTGCCTCCAAAACAACCAAGGCTCTTTCATAAGCAATGTTGAATATATCCCATCCCACCACATCAGGATGCACATCCTGTTGTGTCATTTTACCCTATGAGAGTCATCACTGTGGTCAGGTTTAAATGGCCTGAACCATCATTAAATTCCACATTTGCCTTTCAGCTATTAGATTTAGAAGCCATTAATGATCACCATATAGATTAGTTTACAGAGGACGGTTGGTTATATCCAACAAGCAAGCCCCTAAAGACCTGTGGCACAACAGAAGATGTGCTTGCTAAGAAAAGGGGCCAATGATAATAGGATAATATGTAGTCCAGAATGTTAGTTGAAATCAAGGTCTCCGTGAATATAAAAATACTCTGACTCACATTTCTTCATAAATGCTCAAGTTACCTCAATGGATTCTCCTCAGTCCAGTTTCCATATTTTAAAGATCTAACATTCAAGAAAACACATTTTCTACAGACTGGCTAGAAACTAACTATTTCCAGTACATTCACTTCAACCAAACCACACCTGAGGGCTCGGACTTCCGTCACAGGACTCATCATTCCTTTGTCCAGAAGGCAGGGCAGGAGGACAGCAATGGTTCTCTGGCCAGCTGCTCCTTTGGCAGGGTCACACATTTTCACACAAACCTCACATACAAAGAGCAGGGACATTAGTGAAGCTGGCCTCTCAACTATTAAAGCATTTCTCTGACAAAGTGCTTTTCTATGTCACTATCAGGAATAAAAAAACGAGTGAGTCTACTTTCTATGGACTATGAGGGTTGGAGGGAAATAATGGAATGAACCAGTTACTGAGTTCTAAGCAGAAAATCTGATAATATATTTTATTCTCTAACTTTTTACTCTCTGATTTGTATAATGAGAACCAAAGGAGCTGCAGGTGTGATGAAAAATGTATACGAAAGCACTTTTTAACAGTGGTCTGTGTATAACCATCTTCACCAATACAGGTGGCAGGACAATGTTCTGGTAAAGAACACCAACCTAGACATGAGAGGCAGCAGGATTTAAAACGCACTTTTTCTACTCAGTAATGTGATTGAAGGCTCAAGCAATTAGAATGTAAATTACAAAATTAAGTCTAAGTGGCAGACTATTTAGTTTCAAAAAGCTTGCCGACCTCATACATTTAGGAAGTTTGTTGAAAGACACATATGGCTTCATGTAGGGTGCAATGCGTTCTTCAGGGTCAAAGGAAAAGCTCACAGCTCATGTAGAGGCCTGCAGAAGCTCATCGTTTACAGAAACTGAGAGTACAAGGTGTTTTCAAGATTCACTAAGCATAAATGTAGTGGGACCCACTTTCTTATTCCCTCTTAAGAGCAGTAAACTACACAAGAAGCTGATTACAAGCCAACATTATCTCAGATGGGGGCGGGGGGAAGGCACTGTCCAATCTACGGAGAGCCCTGCCCTGCTCTATCTCACTGAGGGGAATAGTCTCACCTTGCTCAGAGTTTTCAGAGCTAGTTCTGCTGCTTTCCGTACAGACTCCTAAAAGTGAAGGGGGGGAAAAAAAAAGCCTGGCATTATACATATTAGACAATATTCATTCCCCAACTCTATGTATAATTAACTACCTTAGATCCTAATACAAAATAGTGAAACATAACTTCCAATTATAGACTTAATATATGTTGCTCCGTTAGGCTCTTTATCCATTGCGGATCTCATTCATTCAAATATACATATATGATCTATTTTTGGCCATATAAAAAGATAGCTACTACCAACAGTCTAAAAATTCAACGTATTACAAAATACATAAAAATCTGTGAAGATTCTAAAAGAATTAAAATTTTCTAATGAATAAATAAAGCAATAAGCCTAGTGGTCTCATTTTAAGGCTGTCAAAACAGTTTAAAATTTAGATAGTCCATCCTTTAGTTTAGATCCAACTTTAGTTGCATCTTTTTTTTTGTAGATTAATTAATTAATTTTATATCCCAATAGGAATTTTCCCTCCCCCTTTCCTCCCAAGCCCTCCCTCTTAACCTCCCCTCATGTGCCCCATGCCCCCTCCCTTTCTTCTCAGAGTAAGGAAGACTTCCCACAGGTGCCAACCCGCTTTGGCATCCTAAGTATTAAGCGCAACGCAACTTATCCTATTGAGGCTACGCAAGGCGATCCAGTTGGGGAAAGGGATCCAAAGGCAGGCAACAGAGTCAGAGTCAGCGCCTGCTCCTGCTGTTGGAGGTCCCACATGAGGACCAAGCTGTACATCTGTCACTCATGTGTGGGGCCTTGATCTGTCCCATGGATGCTCTCTGGTTGGTGGTTCAGTCTCTGTGAGCCCCTTGGGGTCCAGGTTAGTTGACTTTTGATTATTCTCAAAGGTTTATGTGCTGGGTCCCAAGAGAGCACTACTAGAATCTTAGAGATAGGGGAAGTAAGTCTAGATCACTAAGAGCAAGGCCTTGAAGGAGATTTATGGGGCCTCAGACTCTTTCTCCTTCTCTTTGCTCTTTACTCCAAGTAAATGTTTTCTTCCACTTTAGACTCTGACCGTGACAAACTGCCTTGTCATAGGCCCAAACAACAGAGTTCATCTGATAACAACTTATAAAATAGCTAAGATAAACCATTTGCTTCCTAAATTAATTACTTCATTTTTATAATAATATGAAGCAAGTGAAATATCCAAGAAAAACTCAGAGATTTTTTTTCATTAATCACATTATTTGGGAATGAATGCCTAATTTTTGAAACTTTAGTCATTATGAATTATGAAACCCCCCTTCAAAATGAGGGTTTCTTTCAAATCCAACAACAGTATTAGATTACTATTGCAAAAAAAGGTACGCCGTAGCCAACTCTTTAAGTCAGTTCAGTTTAGACCTAAATTAAGATACCAAACTTTAAACTTTACATATACATCAAAGTTGAAATTTAGGGATAAAACTACAGTTTCCCTAAAACTGTCTAAACAGGGAATTTAAAAATATATACATTTTAAAAATCTGCAGCATATTTTAATGACTCCAGTTTAAATTGGTCTATATATAAATGTAGATTTATTTCTATAATACCTTAATATCATCTTGTACTCTAAAAAGTGTTTCCCACATTTCTGGAAGTTTGTCAATGACGTCATCTAAAGGTCTTCCTCTCAATAAATCATTCAAAGCTAAACAGCTGAAAATAAAAACTTGATTTCAAATATATGATCAAGCAAGTCCAATATTTTACTATCAAATAGTCATACTGAGCAATAATACAACTCTATCTGTATTTCTAGTCCTAACCTCTCACCCCAAGATAATCAATAATTATTCTAGTACTGCTTCAAATATATCACATATGATACAAATCAATAAGTGTCAATTCCTACAACTGTAATTTAATCCCTTTGGGTGATACACCAATACATCACTTTTAACTCACCTGTGTGTTCTCAATGTCTGGCATATCACCGAGCACGTAACAGGCACTGAATGTGTTCATACAGTATATATAAATAAACTCTATACACTATAAAGCCATGAAATTATACAACTTGAGGGCTAACAATTTAACAAATGATTCACAAATTTGTTAATTTCATGTTTATAAACTAATTTAGACAAGTCAAGTAGTTTAAATAGATAAAGAACTCACTCAACTAAAAATATGTTTCTTGGTGGTTTTAGCTTAATTTTTGGTATACCATATTTTAAAAAAAAAAACTTAGAAATTTGAAGGGGAATTTTCCAGTTCTATCTGGCTAATCTAATTTTCCAAGAGGTACCTGGATTCTCGAACTCGCCACATGTTGCTGGTAAGGTTTTTAATCAAATCTTGAAGAATTTCCTTCAAATACTTATCCACCTAATGAAAGCAAACGGAAAAAATGGAAAATGTAAAAATCCTCAATGATCTGCTTCTGGATTAACTCACTCAGTATGATCATTCATGGCATATACTCACTTACAATTGGGCACTAGCCCAAGGGACATGTCCCATGAAAGTCACCTACCAGGAAAGTGGGATAGATGTGAAGACATCCTATTGGGACTGTAGGTGAGAGAAGCATGGGAGAATGGGGAAATAGAAGGATCCAGAGGGTCCTAGAAACCTATAAGAAGAACATTAGGATGGGCGGATCTGGGCCCAGGGGTTCTGCTTAAACTATGGCACCAACCAAGGACAATACATGCAGTAAACATTGAACCCATACTCAGATCTAGCCAATGGACAAGACATTCTCCACAGCTGTGTGGAGAGTGGGGACTGACTCTGATATGAACTCTGGTGCCCCATATTTGACCACTTCCCCTTGGATGGGGAGGCCTGGTGGCACTCAAAGGAAGGATAAGCAGGCTACCAAGATGAGACTTGATAGCCTATGACCATATAGTGGGGGAGGAGGTCCCCCGCAGTCACAGTCATAGGGGAGAGGAATAGGGTGAAAGTGGATGGAGGGAGGATCAGGAGGATACAAGGGATGGGGTAACAATTGAGAATGTAGTCTGAATAAATTAACTGAATTAAAAAATAATAATAATTTTTTTTAAAAATCCTGAACAATCAAATTATTCACCTCCCAACACTGATCATTTTTCTGGTTCTTTTCCACAGTGCAAAGGACTAAAGTCTAACCGCAGAGGCTTTGTATGACACCCATGACTACCTTGCCGCATACGGCAGGTATCTTACTTAGTCTCAGGCCTGTTTCTTTGCATACATACACTGCCTCTGCAATCATCCTCCATGTCCAACTTTGTACTGAAAATTCTGGAATTTTGGTTTCTTTAAAAAAAAATTAGAAGAATATGCTTTCATTTTAATCCCTGGTGTGGGGATATGGAGCAGCTCTGACTGTCTGAAGCAGCTGACCGATTTGCCTCATGCTTTGGCAGAGGCATGGTTTTGCCAGCTGCAGACAGTTTCTGCAATTGTGTTAATTTTGGAATTCTGGGAACTTTTCAGAGGGTAGATAGATGCTAGTGCCTCAGTAGGTCAGGTTGAAGTTGTTGGTCATTCAAACGGAAAAAACTAAAGATTCAAGGATCTATCCTTTCTCTCCTATCTAGTGATAGGGGATGAAACTGAAGGGATAAAGACTAAGGAAAAAGAAGAGCCTACAAAGTAGTAAAAGTCCAGCAACAAAACTTCAAGTAACTTGGCAGAGAGCTTGGCCTACTGACTCTCTGCCGTGTCCCACAACACCTTCTGAAGGTAAGTCAGTCAGACAATCCATTACTGCACTGCTCTAGGACACTGACAATCCATTACTGCACTGCTCTACTACACTGACAATCCATTACTGCACTGCTCTAGGACACTGACAATCCATTACTGCACTGCTCTAGTACACTGACAATCCATAACAACTTGACAGCTGACCCCGTGGAGCAGGAGACTGCAAGGTGAAAGCAGGTGTGCACCCCTATACACTATTCAAGAGGCCGAGGAGGCCAAAAGTTCAGAACACAGCATGAAACAGAGTAAGATCTTGTATCAAAGCAAGTATTTTTAAAAAGAAATATTATCATTGGTAGAGCACTTTCCTGGCATGTTTAAGAGCCTGAGTTCAAACTCTAGTATTGGGGAAAAGTGTGAACTAAGAGACCATTTAAAACTTTTAACCAAAATCAATTTTCAATTTTCAAAATCACTTTTACTGCTAAATAGATAATTTAACACAGGGCAAAGAGCAGGAAAGGGTGATGATCTATCATCAGGAATAATCATGGACAGGAGTACGTTCAAGGCAATCTTGATAAGAGCAGAACCAACAGAAACTGCTACTAAATTCAATGTGGGACTGGGGGCATCATAAGACACAGACAAGAAAGGAAGGAGATGCCATCTTTCCTAGCTTAAACAAATTAACAGTGAGAATAAAGAAGGTAATGTGTCTCTTTTCCTTTATTTTCAGCTCTTTATGGGACAGGCCACATTTATGGTACAAGTCAGGTGAAGACACCACGCAGGCAGTTAGATGTGTAAATATGGATGAGTACATGTCCTGCCTGAGCCAGTACAGAACTGAGAATCATTACATTAAACAGAACGTTTCTATGCCCAGGAATTAGTAAAAAGAAAGCTAAGAGGACAACAGTATTCAGAGGTAGTTCCTAAGAAACCTTCATAGCTGAAAGGAGGATTGAATGTAGTAATCAACACCCAGACGATAGACCCAAGAAATAAAACAATATATGGCAACTGACCATTTCTTTTGTCTGTCTTCCCAACTAAAATTACTCTTTAAGCATAGATTTGTGAACCATTCTCCATGGCATCAGTGATGCCTGTTATCACATAATATTCCATTGTGTGACTCTACTGTTATTCTTTTAACTATCTATCCACCCAGTGAACATTCAGCTTGCTTTCGTTTTGAGACCTCAGTAAATATTATAGCATCATTGAAAGACAAAAGCAAACAAGCAATGAGAGCAAATAAATATACAAAGGGGTGAGTGTGCCTGTTTAAGACTTATGTGGTACCACAGTCATGCTACAGTGTTTCCTAACACACAGCTTCACAGACACTTACCACTGATTTGTCGGTGACCAACGCATTCCAAATACTTGTCATGGCCTGTCGAATTCCAAGGTTGGGATCAAACTGGTAACGATAAAGTCGAGGAACCAGCTGAGGCAGAAAAGGAGCCAGCTGTTCTCCAGCTCTGGCAGCAATTACATTAAAACCAAAAGCAGCACCCTAAAAATATCAAACAGTAACTTATACATGACTGCCAGAGTAAAACAGTAACACAGTTAATACAAAAAAGGCTACAAAATATTATTTCTCAAATTTGTACCTGAAGAGAACATTACTTAGTATTCCAGCTTTTAGCAATAATAATGGTACATGGTATTCTAACTCTCAGACACACACTTTTCACCATTATCTATACATCAACTGGCACTACATAGCTAATGTATCAAGTTTAGTTTTGGAGAAAGTAAAAACCAAAACTCAGTGAGAGCTGGAGGTAAATAGGTCAGTAGTAAAACACTTGCCACGTATGCATGAGGCCCTGGGTTTGATCTCCAGGGAAAATTTAAGAAAGAAATGAAACAAAATGGCAACTTACCTTCCTGGAGTTCCACATTGCATGATGATTCGCCAGATTCATAAACTTATATACCAGATCAGGCTGACTAAGATCACTTGCCAGAGAGCAAAGCTCCTTGTAAGTAGAAAGGCCCTGGCTTAGAAACAAACAAACAAACAAAAACAACAAAAAAAAATTTTTTTTCTAGCTATCTTTGGCTTGATGTGAATTTCACCACCAGTACTACAGGGGCTCTTTTTTAAACTGTACTTACTACCCTTGGTTGTTAATATCATAATCGTCACTGGGGAGACTGAAAACTAGATTGAGAAGAATTTAAATCATACACCCCAATTGTCAACAATTCCTAAGTCTTTCTGCTGGTAAATACCTGTTGCAATTTGACTGTGAAATACCTCCCATAGGCTCAAATGTTTCACATCTGGTTCCCAGCTCATGGTGCTATTTTGGAAGGCTGTAGTAACTTTAAGAGGTGGATCTTGTTGTGTAGAGCAAGGAAGTTACCAAGGGGTGAGCTTTGAGATGTTATAGTGCAGTCCCAATTCCTGTCCAATCTCTCCTTTCTATTCTGCTAAGAGGTGAGGAGGAGTCCCAACTAAACACACCTGCAACCGTGTAGCCATCTACCACCATTGCTTCCCTTCCAGGATGGACCTGACGCCTCCAACTGTGAACCAGAATAAACCCTCCAGCCTAAGTTGCTTTCTATCAAGTATTTGTAAATAATAGACATGATACCTAAAATGTGCCTGCACGGAGGTGAATCTCTCTGCACCTCTGAAAACAATGCAATAACTCATCATGTTGTATACAATCTCTCATAACCATGAGTCATTTGAAAATATTTCTATGTTAAATTTCCTCTAAATAAATTATATATGTTTAAATACCATTTTGTGAAAAACTAGCAAATTTTAATTCATAAGCTAGAGTACAGTGGTTTGTACCTCTGTAGTCGTACCAGAGGAGTCAATGAGCCAACTAGTTCAGAAACAACAAAGACAATATAATGAGACCTCATCCCTGAAAAATTCAGAGGAAAAAACAAATCAACAACAGAGAGGGCAGGGAGGGGGGATGCAGAGTGGGGGTGCCGGGGTGCGGGGAGACGGGGGAGGGGGCGAAGTTTGGAAATAATCTAGACAAAAGGAAATATAAAAAGAACTTTCAAGGTGACAGATTAAACCGCCTGCAGCGTTCTCTTGTTCCAAATGTCACAGGAAGACAGAGTGAGTGGCATAGTTTATCTGACAATTCTTAGAGGAAAAATAACAATATAACCACACTAAAATAATAATAAAAGAGGTACAGCACCTAAATTGATTCAAAATAATAAACTGGCAGACTAATCTAAGACAAGAAGTTTTCCCAGAAAAAAAAAAAATTTATATGCTGCAAGGTCTCTAATCAAGACTCTGCTTCCTGGGAGCAGACAGTTCTGAACCTAGTGTTGTTGTCAGTCCCTGAGAACTAACCTTAGTCTTTGAGGTCATAGCCTCCCACAAAGCAGCCTACCACTGAGCAGACATAAATTTAGGCCTAAGAAGTGAGCCTAGAGGACTAGGCTCTGTGGCTCAAAGCAAGGCAAGCCTAAACGGCACGCCACCCTGGCTTGACGTTCCTCAAGGATCCACTGTCCAGAGACATTACGGCTTCAGTTCAGCCGTCCCTCTGCCATTAGCTGTCTACTTGTGCACTGCTTCCAAGAACAATCCAAAGGTATTCTCTAATAAACTTCCAGCATACAAATCTCTATCTCAGAGTCTGTCTCCAAGGAAACCCAATCTAAGACAGTAGTGTTTTTTTCCAATACCATTTTTATTTAACCATCCACAAATAACATTCCTGCTCTCCCCTAGCTAATCAACGGATTTAGATTTAGAACACTTACCCATCAGGTGTTTTGCCAAGGCCTCCCCCTTGAAATACCACTGTCTCTCCAGAAACTTCATGTTTAACTCTAAAAGGAATCAACAAGATTTTAAGTTAGCTTCAAATTTTCCATACCAACGACAAGCAAATGGACACAAGTCATTTGCAAATTAATAAAAACCTGTGTCTAGTGTTGAAAGACAGAAACTATTCTTTTCTATCAGACTGCAAATTTTCTTAAATATAAACAAAACAAATTTACAAATATTAAAGATCTATATATAAAGTTAGAGGAGCTGGAGTGATGGCTCAGTGGTTAAGAGCATTGTCTGCTCTTCCAGAGGTCCTGAGTTCAATTCCCAGCAACCACATGGTGGCTCACAACCATCTATAATGAGATCTGGTGCCCTCTTCTGGTGTGCAAGTGTACATGCAAGCAGAACATTGTATATATAATAAATAAATCTTTAAAAAAATAAAATAAAATAAATAAATAAATAAGTTAAAGCCAGTGTGTTACACATTAAAAATTACCCTTCCCCCAAGGAGGCAACAGAAAGCAGCAAGCAATTACAAAACCCGTGTCCCTTCATGTACTCATTACAGATCAGAGTACGGACGGCACTCAAGGTTCTTCTTATCACATCTTAACTTTTTTTAGAAAACACTGTAATACATGTGGTTAATCCAATGCTTTAATTGTCCTGGGACCATTCATGTTTGAAATTTTCTAAAGTAAAATATAGCCTGGAAAAATTAACAATCACTAAGATTCAGTGGATTAATAAGAAAGTAGAGGTAGAACTTCTCCTCCTTCCATGCCGTATTCTCACTGTCCTATGTAGTCACAGATGAAATGTTAAAACTCACTATACCTTTTGCCAGTCATAAGTGTTTCTACGAGTGTGGACACCAGTTCCTGTTGATCTGCCTCATTGCCCAGCTCATAAACCAGCCCAAGCCCCTTTGAGGCAACGTCTTGGCTGAGTTCTACAAGAGAGGTAGACAAAATTATACTATTCTAAAAGAAATTTCTCTCCTAGCCTATTATTTTCCTTTAAGTAATTATCTTTACTCTGAAATTATATAAAATTAAAGATATAAAAACAGAAGAATTCTATTTCCCTAAATCAAGACAGTAGACATGGCATCACAAGTTAATGAAAATCATGATCAAAAACTAATAAAATGCAAAAAAAAAAACCCAACCCTACAGTGTCACTATAAAAACCACAGTATAAGAATATCAATATACACTGTTTATATTCTAGATAAAACACTCTCCTAGGATTTTAAGAGACCCATATCCAATTTTAGGAAAATAAAGGTAATACAAACAAGTCCACGTTTTAAATAATTTTTTTAACACTATTACTTAAATCAAGATAAGTAATCAGAAGTAGAAAAAATTTAACACTAATGTAAAATTGTAGAAAATATTCTAATTTATATATAAAGTTTCAATTTCTTGTACTTTAGAACTTCAGTTGGGGGCAGGGATAGAACTGTGCAAGCTAACCTTGGCTTTTACCTTAATACAATTACCTTTAATACTAAAAATTTTAATTTTTAATTTTATTTCAGTTCTGGGGTAGAGACAGAATCTTACTGTGTAACTGGCTGGCCTAGAACTCATAACTCCCCTGCCTCTTACTTCCCACACTGGGATTAACACAATGTGGCTGGTTTTGTTTGAGTCACACAGCTAAAAAGTTTTTGCACTGTTAATTCATTAGCCCATACTTTTCAAAATTTAAAATAGAAGTTAAATAAAGCTGACAAATCAAATATGTACCAACAACTTACCATCATTTTCTGACAGAACGGAAACAAATGCACTCTGAATCTCTTTAAGATGTGACTGAAAGAAAAGAAAAGGCACCAGAGCACTGAAATTCCACCTCTCAGGAAAACAAGGATCTCACTGTTAAGGGACTTTGAGGCCAGAGTCTTGGGACCAAGGCAGTTACGAGCCTTTCCATGCACTCATCTTCACAGGTGCCCACATTACCTGAAGCTGTACCCCTCACAGGCAGGCTAAGCATTCAGTCTAACCCTTGTCCCAACATGAGTCTGCCCATCTGAGCCCTTCTGACTTTACATATTCATATGCAGATCATTTTCTTACCAGTTAATCAGATCATCACCTTCACTGCTTCATATGGTAATTATTTCAAAACTTCAGTTAGTTCTTAATGACTCCAACCTTCCTCCTTTTTGCTTGCCTCACACTGGGGATCATTACATTCATCACATGTACAATGTATACTCTGAAGCTCACCTTCACTTCTACGTGGGTACTTAGCTTCCTCACAAGAGAAAGGAGCCAGATGCAGGCTGCTTGTCTCACATGTGGGTTGGGGCTGATGATATGCTTATTTAAAATAACATCTAAAACCCATGGGACAACATCATTTACTTTGGCACCTGAGGAATAAGCAAAAAGATTACAAGTACCTAAATATAATTTCCTTTATTTAAATAAATAATCATACAATAACTCAATGTTAAAATTCAAATAACCAAAAATGTCCAGAAGCTAACAAAAATTAAATAATCTTTTTAAGTTACTCAAATAACTATAGTTCATTGGAATGAAAAATTATCCCACTCTCTTTAAGCTCAGCAATTTTTCTTTACTAAATCTTTCTAAACCTCCATCTAAAAACAAGCTGAGCAGTATCTTTGAATTTTACATTTCTCCTCCAGCTCTAACACCTCTTTCCCCATTACTTCTCGGCTTCACAGTCTCAACAGTGCTGGGCCTGATGAATGGTCCTCCTTCCTTCCATGTACAAGTGTCCACGTGCTTTACCTCACACACTCAAAAGCAGCCTCAGAGAGCTACTGCGGCTTCCACCCAATGTACTCACATCCTACTTACACAGCTAGGAAAACTGTTTTCCTGTTTCTTGTAAATCCCTCTATGATACATAACAAAATAATAGGTAAGGACACTACAGTGTTAAATGGAACTGTAACAACAAGTACAGTAACTATACTCATTATGGGATACAATTCACAGCGGCATTGTTACCATGAAAACATTCCTCATTTTCCCAGCAAAGAAGAAAAATATGAATACTTTATGGTGTTTACTTTAGCTTTAAAGATTTTTTAATTGTATTAATTTATTCTTGTTACATCTCAATGGTTATCCCATCCCTTGTATCCTCCCATTCTTCCCTCCCTCCCATTTTCCCCTTACTCCCCTCCCCTATGACTGTTCCTGAGGAGGACTTCCTCCCCTTGTATATGCTCATAGGGTATCAAGTCTCTTCTTGGTGACCTGCTGTCCTTCCTCTGAGTGCCACCAGGCCTCCCCATTCAGGGGACTTGGTCAAATATAAAGATTTTTTTTTAAATCTTGGTTCAATACTAAAATATATTTCAATTCCAAACTTGAATCAACCCAAGAAGATATCTGTCTTTTGGGGGCGGGGGCATATTTTACTTTGTGGTTTTTTTCTTTAATTTTCACACTGAGCTTATTCATATTTTGTGTATACATGTGCACATGAAAGAGAGCACATGCTACAACACAGATGTGGCGGTCAGAGGTCAGCTCTGCCAGAGTTGTTTCTATACCATGTGAGCCAAAGCTTAGGCTATCAGGCTTGGCAGCACGTGGAGAGTGGTCTTGCTAGCCCTTGCTTTTCTTTTCCTTTGTTGTTGGTGGGCTTTTGCTTTGCTTTGCTTTTGAGATACAGTCTCACTATGTAGCCCAGGCTGGTTTTGATCCTATTATATATCCCACGTACCCTCCAATTTGCAATCTTCCTACTTCAGCCTCCCAAGTGCTCTTATTACTTACATCACCTTAATTTGAAATCTTACAATCTGTAACATATACTGAGGCACCGCATACACGCTCTCTCCCTGATGCAGTTGCTAAACTCTAGTGCCCTTCTAGGACTAGCAGGAACAGAGGAGCTTCATTATACAGTAAAGAATTAGATACAAAGGGCTGGGAACCTTCTAATTTTTATGTTTAATCTTTCTCTCTCCCTTATTGGGGTGGAGGAGGCACAGAAGGAGGGACAGGATTCCACTACGCAGCTCTGGCTAGAACTTGCTAGGTAGACTAGGCTAACCGTGAATACAAAGATCCTCCTGCCTCTGCCTCCTGAATGCCAGAATAAAGGAGGGCACCATCATGCCCAGCCATGTTCAGTCTTCTTTAGTCTTCCTTGACAGACCAAATTAGTAAGGCATGTATAAATAGTTGGGGAAAATTATTTTTGCCTCCAATATGATAAAGAACAGAAGAAAGGCACTCAGCAGCTGTAAACCAATGAGGTAAGTATTTGTTACCAGCGAGAGGTACATATTCTTCTTCAGCCACCAGCCAGGCATCTCTAGCAGCCACAGAGTTAGTTCCTATTGCAGCACTGGTAATGGCTTCACCAATAGTAAACTGAAGTTCAATCTGTTTGGCCTACAATGAAGAAGAGTACAACCCATGAACAGGAGATCATTTCCCCCGAACACCCACTTCTCTAAAGGAGCTGCTTGACACCTTACTTCTCTCAGCAGGCTTTTACTTTCATTCTTTGCCTCATTTCAGCTATCTTGCTGATTCAAGAGTAAAGGACTGGAGAACTCAGGATCTGAATATTACTTCTGATCTCTAGGAATCTGAGTCTCACCCTCAGCCCAGAACTGTTTTGCAGTGGTTTTTAATTTTTGGAAACATGAGACCTTTATGTAGGAAGTTGGGACAGTTCAGAAACAGCGATGCAAATTCTAGCTCAGACTCTCACGTGTCCTTATGTAAACTTTTCTGGGCCTCAACAACTTCACTGGTTAAATGAGCACGGTATCATCATTCACTTCACCAGGCTATATGGATTAAACGATGTTAATTTAGATAATATATTTACTATTCAGTATGCCTGACTGTAGTAACTGCATAATGAATAATGGCCACTATATATTTATAAAAAGTCCTCACACTCTTCCATGATACCTGAAAGTTACTCTCAAAAGGTCCTGAAAAAAGGTAGAGAATGATAAAGCAAATATAAAACGCTAAAACTTGGTAGATTTAGAACAAAGGGTATACAGGAGTTCTCTGCATTATTCTTAAATTTTCATTTTAAGTTTGAAATTGTTTTGCGAGCCAAACATTAAAAATGCTCCTATTACGTCTGGAATTTCACAACATTTGGGAAGTGGACCACAAACGCTATCCCTGGCTTACTTAACTATTTCCCCCTTTTTTTCTGGGGGGGGGGGGGCACACTTCAAAGGTATTATTCACCCTAAATCAGCCTGAAAAAACCTTGAAAACAACTTCCCATTTCTTCTAAGGGGTAAAGGGAGTTGGCTAGATTTCTGTTTACTCTCTTGGTCTACAGATGCTTATTTTCATCAAGAGTTGGTTATAAGTTATTATTGGTCTTACACAGAGAGGAAACTAGGTTGGACTCAGGGATGTCTCTCTTTTCCCTGATCTTTCTTTTGTAGGTCAGGATATAGGAGCTGAAGAGAAAGAAGGTGGGGATATAGAAATATAGAGGGAGGATAGAACAAAAGGTGGATTACTGAATCTACTCCTCAACTCAAGGCTTTAATTGTTATGCACAAATGAGGTTATTTTTTTAATTCAATGGTATTGAATTTTGTATATTGATGCAAATCATGGTCATGTCAAATACTAGTCTAATTTTATCACAAGAATATATATTCTAGGTCTAATAGATAGATATGATTCTATAGTATATAAAGTAAAATAGTTAAATAAGGTCATCAAAAGCCTCAGAGACCTACAGAATATGGCATTTAAAGATGTTTTTATTATTCTAAAGATTCTTCAACAATGAGACAAGTTAACTCCTGGCAACACCAAGCCTGCTTCAAAGAAGATGTTGAGCATCAAAAAATCTCCTTATGGAGTTGGCTTCCAATGTGGCAAACCAGCCACTGGGCAAAATGTCCTCATTTCTGCCACAGACGGAATTCTGCCTAAAAATGGGCAAGTTTAGAGGCAGGCAGAGTCAACAGCCGAACTCTGCCAAGACAGGGTAAGCAAGTCCTTTATAGTTCTTGCCTCATAAATATGTCTGTCATAAATATTGAGCTAGAAGGCCAGAGATGATGCTCCAATGTTATAGAGAATGTTGCATGACTATTCAGGCAGTAAACTGTCTCAGTCATTTTTTTTTTCATTTTGGAAGCTGCTTAATCTGAACTTCTGGTTCACTCAGGTATTTACGTTTTATTCCTTCTCAAATCTCTAATGGGGCTGAAGACCAGATAGTTTACTCTTTCAATTAAGCTTAGTAGGTTAGGGGTTAAGATGCTTTTAGATCAAGATGTATGTTTTAGGTTAATAGAGATGAGATATGATAGATATTGATTTTCATTCAGAAATTTAGACCCAACAAGATAGGAAAGATGTTTACTTCAAGTTTGCCAAATACAAATAGCCAAATCACTATGAATGTAATATTTATATAATTCCTGATTGTCTCGTGGTTCTTCCTGTTATATGTAGTTTTATTCATATGTAATAATATAAATGTATACATTTTAAAAACCTAATAAAATGCTGTATAGTTAAATATTCAAATATTTATATTTTAATTTGCAAATTCTGACATTTTACAAGCAGGAATCACTGTCGCAACATGGAAGTGAATCTGCCTTAGTACCCTCTGGCTTTTTTCTGTTTACTGTGACACATTTAAGTATAAGAGAAACAACACTGCAATCAAGACTGGGAAGCATATGAGGGCGTGAGCACTGTCACTGTCATTCTTCAATTTAGTGTTTCATCAGTCTTCATGAAACAAGTGCTCACACCATAGCTTCCTAATCTAGAGAAAGATGGCGGAGGGTTTCAGCTCTACAGTAGCTCTGGTCAAAAGTGTCTCTGGGGACCTTTAAAGCTGAGAAGAGCTATTTCAACAGAGAGGATCTTTGGGCTTTTTTTTCTTTTTCCCTTATTGGTTTTTTGGTTTTTGGTTTTCTGAGACAGAGTTCCTCTATGTAGCCTTGACTGTCCTGGACTCACTTTTGTAGACCAGGCTGGCCTTAAACTCGCAGAGATCCACCTGCCTCTGCCTTCCAAGTGTTGGGATTATAGGTGTGCACTACTGTGCCAAGTTAACAAAGAGGATCTTTATCAGGAATTTAATCATTAATTTGTTTATCTACCTGTTAATTACATATTTCCTATTACTGATGCCAAAACTGGTGTGCACACACACAAACCAAAATCTTACAGTTACATTTAGAAATGATAAAGCATCTAAGCTTACTATGTATAGAGGAAATAAAGAGACTTAATACTTTTGTATAGGCTTGAATTTTTCCATAATGAAGCTTAAAGTAGGAGCTGGCCAGGTATGCACTAGTAGACCACTTGTCTAGCACATGTAAAGCCGTAGGTTTGATCCTGGCACCCAAAAAACCAAAAAGGTTGAAACAAACCAAAAGCAAATTAGGACTTCATTTTAGTTGACTATGAACAGATTCTGCTTTTCAGAGCCACGGTTTTTCATTCATCCTTATCCTTTAATCGTTCCATAGTGCTTCAATGTTTTTGGTTTTTAAGTATTTCTGTATTTCTAAACTTTTAACAAAATAACGACATCAAAATCCTATTAAGAATACAATAAGCACCGAGCATGGTGGCGCACGCCTTTAATCCCAGCACTCGGGAGGCAGAGGATCACTCTGAGTTCAAGGCCAGCCTGGTCTACAAAGGGAGTAAAGGACAGCCAAGGCTAACACAGAGAGACCCTGTCTCAAAAAAAAAAAAAAAAGAAAGAAAGAAAGAGAAAAAAGAGAGAAAGAACGGCACTGACGGCTCTTCCAGAGGACTGGGGTTCAATTCCTGGCACCTATATGAGTGCTCCCAACTGTCCAGAGGATTTGACACCCTCACCCAGATACACATGCAGGCAAAACACCAGTGCACATTAGACAGACAGACAGACAGACAGAGCCCCAACAAGCTCTTGTTAACTTAAACACAAGGAGAATCGACGTTACAAAGAAAAGGCGACATAAGCTTCTTTTCAAGAGGTTAGGGTTGAACTGATGTGGTGTTTTGAATCAGAATTACTCCCATAGGCTCATATGTGAGTATGTGGCCCCCAGTTGGTGAAACTGCTTGAGAAGGATTAAGAGGTGTGGCTTTGTTGGAGGAACTGTGTCAGCCGGACGGGCTTTGGGGCGAGGCCGTCCCCAGTTAGCTTTTTCTAACTGGCACTTATAGATCTGGGTATGTATGAGCGCTCAGTTACTCTCCAACGCCATGCCTGCCTGTGTGTCGCCATGATGCTCAGACTAGCCCTCTGAACTGTAAGCCCCAAATAAGCTTTCTTCTGCAAGTTGCATTGGTTGTGCTGTTGTGTTGCAGCAACTGAAAAGTAACTAGGACAACGGGCTTCTGGTGATGCAGGCTCACTCTGAAAACATTACATGGAAATGGGGATGCAGTTCAGTGGTAGAATGCACGCTTAATATGGGCAAGTCCCTGGATTCACTCTCCAACAGAGGGGAAACAAAAAAAATCTAGGCTTGAATTTCAAAACCAGTTCTTTGACTCAGTTACCTCAATCCTTACATCTTTTACCCTCAACTGAAGTCTTCTTCTCTCTCCCATCCCTCAAGGCTCAGCAGTAACTTCCCCTCCAAGTAGATTACACCCAATCCTCAGTTACAGTCACACCCTTCTTTACGATTCTCCTGCATTCTATGCAAATATCTTCCTATTCACTTACTTTTACTAATATTTATGAGAATCTGCCTTTGCAATCACACTGCTAGACACTTACATAATGGTGAACAAAGCAGACTCTGTCTCCCGTGTATAGTTAGAAGGTGTAATAAATACTATAACAAAAAGATTTCCAAGTCATTGTATCTAAGTAATCTAATATAGTTTAAATGTCAGTAACAGAAATGTTTAAGGAGCATAGCAACAATCTGAAAAGGAAGTACGAGGTTTTCAGAAGCTCAGAGCAAAGAGGCTGGCACACTAAATGTGAGGAAATGCGAAGGACCATCTCTAAGGGAGGCAGAGGCAAGATTAGGTCATGCTAAGATACACTACAGTTTGCTAGTATTCACTAACTACAGTTCTTTTCCCTCTATACTGGGCATCAAAAACCCAAGAGCCACAGAATACCAGCACTAACTCTCCACACAGGGCTAACTAGTTTCTTCTATTTACACTACATCATATTTCACTCAAAAATAATGACATGGACATGCAATTTATGAAACTCTGTCTAACACAGTAACAAGCCTAAAGCTTAAACTTGAAATTAAGTATGTGATAAATTAACAAATGTTTAATTTTTTTTTTTTTAAATCTCAGAGAATAGGCTAGAGAGATAGTTCAATGCTTCTGACTACTGACACTCTTCTAGAGAACCCAGGTTTAGTTTCTAGCACCCACATGGTGACTGATGATCATCTGTATCTACAGTTTCAGGAGATCCAATGCACTCTTTTGGCCTCAGTGAGCACTGCATGCAGGTGATAACACACATACAAAAATTAATTAATTAATAACTCTTAATAATATAAAAAATTTAAGTCTCATAATAAGCAAAACAATTTAAAATGCTTTTTATTTGAATAAAAATATAAATACCTCCACAGAATCCATCAGACCTTGCAAAAGGAGTTTCTGGTGAGGAAAAGCCCCATCCCCAACTGGAAAATAGCCCAATGTTTGGATTGCTCGTTCTTTCATCTGGAAGAGCACAGATTCTTTTTTAAATTTTAAGCAAATTAATAACAGATTTATCTCAAAACAGTATATCTAAGACAACAGGAAAAGGCAATTTGCCTCATATACCAACGCCTTTGTTACAAAAACACCCAATTTTACAATGTTATATTTATAAGACATTAAAAACAGAAAATGAGCCCATAAAGGACCCATATCTACAAAAATTAAAAAGGAGAAGAAAAGCCTTAAGCTTATCATTTAAACTGTCAAGGTGGCAGTCAAGGTGATTTACCGGCCCAGAAGACCTAAGAACACATTATCTCTACTACTTAGTAGCCTTTAGGCAAGTTATATCAGTTCTCTGAAACTCTGTGATACCTCATACAGAATGACAACTATGCCTATTTCACTACATCTCCTTAAAGACTTATGTTTAATATAGAGAAACCTATAGCACACTCTATGGACACATTGTAATATTCATTCATGGCTAATAATGACTGGTTATTGATAGTTAAAAAGAAAATCACAAGGTGTGACTGTTTGGATTTTAAATGGCAGCTAAACCAAGAACAAGATTACAGTATTTAACCAAAAAAAAACATAATAAAACTGGTATTTTTCTACTCATTAAATTATGTTATTCTTCAACACCAGGTACTTTAATTGCAAAGAACGTCTTTAAGTCTATGAAAACAATTATCTCAACTTAAAAAGAACTACAGCTGTTCTTTCCCTCGGATTATTCACACCGCTTCAACCAAACGGGCTGTAAAAAAGTAAGATTGAGAACTGCCTTAAAATTATACAAATCATGAAATTGAGTATTTTATTATCCAGCTTCTGTATGACAAAAAAAGGTTCCTCAATGAATTTTTAATTTTACTAAATGCCTAACTATAAAGGAACTAAATTAGAGTAACTAGGTCAAAAGATAACGTCTTTTTATACATGTCTCCCTGAATCAAAAGTAAAAACATTTATCAAGATTTCATCTTTGTCATGTTTTAAATCATCAGTTAGTTACACCTTACTCCAGCTGCAATGTGCATGGGGGGATGTGGACAGATGACTATACTCATAATAACTTGGTTCTGTTAGTTTATACAACTATGAATAGAAACACAGAATTCCAGAAGGGAGCAAAATAAAGAGGCTTGCCTTATTTGTTTCTTTACTGGAAGGGATTCTATTGAGTAAGCTTTCTACCAGGTGCAGTTTAGTAAATCCAGAGCCTTCACTGGGGATTGGGAGAGGACCATTTCTGCCAATTTCACCCAGGGCTGTACAGGCAGCAATTGCCAACAGAGGAGATGTACTGTCTAAAAACGAACCTGTAAGCACATTTAGACGCAAGAGAGAGAAGGACACTAAGTTATTCTTAACGATTTAAACCAATTAGCCATGTTTTAATTTTTTTTAAGGTAGCAACAGAAAATCGAGGTCTCCATCTCCTGGCTGACCACTTGTTGAGATTTATATAATAGTGAGACACCATGACAACAGGGTTCAGTGTCCGTGACTACAGGATAAAGTCAGGGTTCCTTCTCTAGCCCCCCGCACAAACACAAAGTCTTCGTAATAGTTCCCCATAGTTTCTTCATAATATTTTTTGTTCTTACTTGAAATATTTTTGTTCTAAAGATATTGTATTTACACCAAAATTGTGCTTCTAAGTGTATAAAAAGGAAAAGAAAATATATCAGTGATATTTCTTTGTATTCTTAAATATTCTTCGATAAAAATAAATTTCTTTATCTGAAAAGACAACAGAACAATTAAAAGACTTCATATTTCAAAGATGAGGAAAGAATCTTAACCACAGAACTTGTAAAGAACCTTAAACGTAGAAGAATAAAATAAGAGTGTCTGGTCTAAGGAAAGGACCAAAACCCTGAGAATAATCTTAAAACCCCCAAAGAAAACCAGTTTCTAGTTCAGCTCATGCTCACTCTTACATCTATGG
>OU015743.1:124105358-124142943 GCA_907169655.1 Acomys percivali
GAAGAAGAAGAAGAAGAAGAAGAAGAAGAAGAAGAAGAAGAAGAAGAAGAAGAAGAAGAAGAAGAAGAAGAAGAAGAAAACAAAGCTGTCAATTTGAGAGGTGGGGAGTAATATGGGAGGGAGGACCTAAAAGGAGAAAGGAGAAGAAAGTGATAATTACATTTTAATACCTGCAGTAAACTTCAAACCCCTACCCAGATCTAGCCAATGGACAGGACATTCTTCACAGTTGAGTGGAGAGTGGGGTCTGACTTACACACGAACTCTGGTGCCCCATATTTGACCATGTCACCTGGATGGGGAGACCTGGTGGCACTCAGAGGAAGGATAGCAGGCTACCAAGAAGAGACTTGATACCCTATAAGCATATACAGGGGGAGGAGGTCCCCCTCAGTCACAGTCCAAGGGGAGGAGAGTAAGGGGAAAATGGAAGGGAGGGAGGAATGGCAGGATGCAAGGGAAGGGATAACCATTGAGATGTAATATGAGTAAATTAATAAAATACATTTTTTTAAAACGTAAAATAAATGAAAAGGAAAAAAATTTTCACAACAGGGTTTCTCTGTGTAACCTTGGATGTCCTGGACTTGCTTTGTTTGCCAGGCTAGCTTCAAACTCAGAGAGATCCACCTGCCTGCCTCTGCCTCCCTGAGTGCTGGGATTACAGGTGTGCACCACCACACCCAGCTAAGAAACAAAACAAAACAAAACACACACTTTATGAGCTGAAATTATATGTAAAAATCTTAGTTGCATTTTTATCAAAAGATACAAAACTTTAAAACAGATACAATATATACAGTTGATTTTAAATAGAGATCAGCAAATTTTTTTTCTGTGAAGGACCAAACAGGCTATGTGGGCTATCTAGTCACTGTTGAGACTACTCTGCTCTCTACTCTGCCACTGCAGCTCACAAAAGCCGGCACAGATAATATTTAAAGGGATGGGCACAGCTGGGATTCAATAAAATGGGAACTATAGTTTGAACGTCTTCAAATAATGTAATTTGTTATCTTTTTCCAAGTATTTAAAACTATAAAGGGTCTAAGATAAGAAAGATGTTTCTACAAGGTTGCCAAATGCAATTAGCCAAAACATTCATATGATCCCTGATTGTGTCGTGGTTCTGCTGTAATTCTCCTACTTATATGTAATAATATAAATGTATATGCCAAAAAATTAAAATATAAAAATATAAAGGGGCTGTAGTTGTAGATCAGGGTAAACACCTGTCTACCATGTAAAAAGCCCTGTTTTCAAAATCCAGCACAATGTTTTAAGTGCAGTAAAAAGCATGTTTATCTTGTAGATCATAGAAAGTAGGAGTCAGACCACATTTTTGTTTATGGGTCACAGCACAGCAGGCCCTGGAATCAAACTCAGGGTCTATTCTTTCTTCGTATCCTAGAAACCTTCTACCTTCTACCAAGAGATCAACACTCACAAGATTAGTTAAGATTAGAAAATAGTCACAAAGAATGAAAACCCTTTTAAAATGAGAATCAGTTTCACAAGGCCAAATTTTTCAAAAAAACAAAACTATTAACTCTTGACAAACTTCATTCCTATTTTCACATTTAAAAATAAAAATCTATAGACTGTACTATAGTTCAAGCTACAGTTTCCAAAAAGAACTACATTACAAAGCACAACAAAAGTATACACCTGTATGAGCCATGTTTTTACTAAAAAAACTAATCTAACATTCAAAACTAACTTACATTTGTATCTGCTGCACCTGATAGCATTTTTTAGCGTCACCATGAAAGACCACTTTCACCTGGGCTGGTAATATAACTCAGTTCTCCCCACATGAAAAGTGGGCACTATCAAAATTATAGACATATGTGTCTTCTACATCTGGGAAATCTCAAAATATACTTTTCACTATTATATCTCTCCAATGAAATATAATAAATCATCTTTGCTATGAAAAAATTATACTCGTGATATTTCTTTGTATGGAAAATAGTATTACATAGAATTATTCACCACAGCAGGTGAGTATCCTAAATGACTAGCAATAAGGACCTAGAATTAATCACCCAATGGAAAATGATGAAGCTGTTAATATAGGCATTTTCTCCAACACTACAAGATTAGCTACAAGCTCTACCAGACAGTAAAAGAAATACAAAATTATGCCAACTGTGTGCTGTCTTTTAAATGTATTGTTTTATGTATGTATGCATGAGAAAAATAGAAAGTTTCACCCTATAAAACTATTAATGTCCTTTGCATGTTTGTCAGAGGGTAGAACATTGAGAAGATTTAAGGAGACAATATACAATTAGAGAAAAGAAGTGTTTAAATGACAAATAACATTATACAATACAAATGTGTTTCTAAAAACGTATATACCTAGTATTATGAAAAATATTTTTGAAGCAGAAAAATAACTTTTTAAATTCATTAATTCTTAAATTCACTCCCCAGTGCCATCAAGATGAGGGGTGTTACCCTGCATGATTTCCAGTAGGTATGTGGTTGTAGAAAATTTTTAGAATGACCTAACGGTAGTGAAGGGAATAGTAAGCAAGACTGGGAGGAGGAAAAAACCTTTCAGTTAGTTTGACATACCTGAATTCACAGGGAAATAAACATGCCGTGAGGACATACCTTGATCCACTCTGTTTTATCTACAAATTTGGTAGCCAATTTTTCTGGATACACTGACACCGCTTCCAATAGACAATACATGACTGGCAATCCTAAATAAGAATTCAGAACAATTTTAACTATCATGAAAAAGAATGAATATACAGAAATCCCTATATTCTCTCAAATATAATGCTACTGCTTAAACACAAATTGATATGAAAATCGAAAATTTAAATTCTAAGTATGAAGCTTAATTATCAATAGGATCCGATGCTCTTCACATGCATTCCAAAGATGAAATATCTATCTACATTAACATTTCTTTCTGAGATGAAGAATATGCCAAGGATAAATCAGGCAGGTTTAAAAACTAAACAAAGGCTAATGTTTAGTTACACAAGTCAACAAGGTTGAAATAGTTTTGCTGTAAACTCTTAGCATAGTCTAAAATTTAATTTTTTATAATTTTTATTGAATTTTCTCTTTGATAGTTTTATATATGTATATAGTGTATTCTGATTAGTGTAACCTCCAAACCTCTATTATTTCTCTCTCATCCCTATTATTGCATACACACATATATAACCACCTCCTCCCTACAAATCTCTCTCTCAAATTAATGTCTTTTTATTTTATTTTGAGGCCCACAGAATTTACCAGGGTCAGTTGTGTGGCCATGAGTTTGGAACCTATGCATTGGAGCCAGATGGACACATACTAAAGGAAAAGGTAAAATTAATTTCTTTCTTAATTGCTTCGATGTTTTTTCTTAGTATGATTAACTTCTTGGGTTTTTTTCATTTTTTTCATTTTTATTAATTCATTCATATTACATCTCAATGGTTATCCCATCCCTTGTATCCTCCCATTCCTCCCTCCCTCCCATTTTCCCCCTACTCCCTCCCCTATGACTGTGACTGAGGAGGACTTCCTCCCCCTGTATATGCTCATAGGGGATCAAGTCTCTTCTTGGTAGCCTGCTATCCTTCCTCTATTAACTTCTTACCTCCAACACCTGCTAACAGCTGCTGAAGCAGGCCTATGTAGATCTGAACAGGGTTGGTTTCCCCACTCTTATTAGAAGAGGAAGATGTTGACTGGCTGCTTGACATTAAAGTCCGTATGTACCGTCCAATGGCTGGAGCATGATCTTGCATATCAGCCAAACTCTGGGAGGTGGGCACCACCCCTGCACTATGAGCCAGGCACATGCGCAGGTACAAAACTATCTAAAACAATAAGGAAGAGAAATAGGAGCTTCTTTAAGAGTCAATGTGGGGGTATAGTCTTCAAAGTGACAATTTTCTATCATAAAATTTCACAAAATCTTAATGGAAGCCAGAAAGCATGACTCAATGTGCTCACTAAGTTATCATAATTGAACAAACTAGGTATAACAAGATTTCACAAATCCAGATGTGTTTTTTAATGAAAGTAAAAAGCTTGAACGCTTTATTCTTCCTCATACTGGGATTGAAGCCATATCCTTTCTGACGCTAAGCATACTACTATGGAGCTCCACCCCACTCATCTTCTTATTCTAAGCAAGATTAATATTTAATTGGTACAAATCAATCATTTAAAACATAAAATTCACATTAATGGATGTGATAATTAATCTTCTTGCCTTCTAACCTAGAAAACCCTAGCAACTTCAATTATATGCTGGCTCCTTTTTTGGGGGGTGGGAGGAGGTTCGAAACAGGGTTTCTCTGTGTAGCCTTGGCAGTCTTAGGCTCGCTTTGTAGACCAGGCTGGCCTCAAACTCACAACGACCCACCTGCCTCTGCCTCCCAAGTCTGAGATTAAAGGTGTGCACCACCACGCCCAGCCTCATATGTTGGCTTCAAAAGTCAAATCTAATGTGCTACAAAAGCCTAACAGTAAGTAATCAATGGTTCTGTCATAAAAAAAGAAAAGGAGAAAGAAGGAAAGAAGGAAAGAAGGAAAGAAGGAAAGAAGGAAAGAAGGAAAGAAGGAAAGAAAGAAAGAAAGAAAGAAAGAAAGAAAGAAAGAAAGAAAGAAAGACAGTTGCTGGGGGGCAAGGAATCTATCTGTACTTGCCTGGCGTGTCTAAGGCCCCAAGTCTGATTCCTATTGCAGGGACTGGGTATGGATAGGAACCCTCAGTGAGTTAACTATGAATTAAAACAAAACAAACAAATTACCTAATACTGGGTCTTGTTTTTCAAAATAACACCTAAATAATAATACCATAATATGAGTTTACCTAGAAAGCAAAAAGAGGAGACACAGCCTAGTTTTCATAGCCATTACAGGAAGACACTCGAGTCCTACCTCTCCAAATGCTGCTGGATTAAATGGGAGGACAGTGGTTCCGGTCATGTACTTGACTGGAGTTTTCATTCGATGAGAAGCCTAATACAAATAAGCCCAATAAATTAAAAATTTAAATATTAATTGTTCTCTTACTCAACTGAAAATAACTGTACTTCCAGCTATATTACTGTCACCAATTTGCACTTGTCTCCTTTTGGGGGCAGGGTTACTGTACATATATGAGTGTTGGCCTAAATGTGTGTCTGTGTCCATGGAGGCCATAAAGGGCGTCCTATCCCCTAGAACTGAGCAGGATGTGAAACACCATGTGGATTCTGGAATCGAACTCAGGTCCTACCCCTGAGCCATTTCTCCAGCCCCTTTCATTTAATTTAGTTTTCATTTCATTTAGTTTTTCTTTTTTAAAACAATTATCTATTTTTGCTTTATAATATGCATTTCTTGTTTGAATGTATCTAAGTATACGTTATGCATGAACAGCCCTTGGAGGCAAGAGGGTGTTGGATCCACTGGACCTAGAGTTAGAGATGATTGTGAGGCATCATGTGGGTGCTGAGAACCAATCCCAGGTCTTCTGTAAGACAGCAAATGTTCTAGACTGCTAAGCCTTCTTCCATCCCTAAAGCTTTACTTTTGTCATTTTAAATTACATGAACACCTGTGACTGGGTGCAGTTATGTACATGTGAGTGCAGGTGCCCAAAGAGGACAGATGTATTGGATCCTCTGGAGCTGTGTACTTACAGGCCCTGGAAATACATCAAAGTTACATCTACTTTAAGAGCAGTTTATGCTCCGAACCACTTAGCTAACTCTCCAGCCCTTGCATTTGTCTTTTCTAAACAAAACATGTGCCTGCTGCATGTGTCCCTCTCACCCAAAATGACAGGTATTGTGAAACATAATCAAAACAATACCAGTGTGGAAGGTGAGACAGTGGGTGCTAAGGATTACTGGTGCCCATGCTCTGATTCAGCCACAGAAACACTGTGCAGAGCAGAGACGTACAAAAGAATATGAAATGATAACAGTGAACAATCCCTCAGCTGCCCTCCAAAGCACCTGGAAGTTTATGGTACCTTCTTAAAGAGTGGTACAAGTAGCAAAAGAACAAATTTATCTATATTTTTTTAAAGATGTGTTTTAACTTTGTCATACCAAAGGAAAAATTTTTTCAACATATTGAAAATGTTGACAAACATTAAAGGAATTACAAATCATTCATATTTAGGAAAACTAAGTCCCTCTTACTGTAAACACTATGATTGGTAGGAATTTTAATATTTAATTATTACATTTTTACTTTTAAAATGTTGATTTTTCTTTTCATCATCTATTAAATGTTTCAACTACCTATAGTTAAGATTAAGATGTTTTTAGGTCTAGATAGATGTTTTAAGCTAATAATGACAAGATATGATAGATATTGATTTACATTCAGAATTTTAGATGCACCAAGACAGAAAAGATGTTTTCTTCAAGGCTGCCAAATACAAATAGCCAAAATACTAAGAATGTAACATTTATATAATTCCTGATTGTTTCATAGCTCTTCTTACTGTAGGTAGTTTATTATATATATGTGGGGGGGGGTGTATGTGTGTGTGTGTGTGCATGTGTGTGTGTATGCATGTGTGTGTGTGTGTAATAATATAAAAGTATATGTAAAAAATTTTTAAATATTTAATAAAAAAAGAAAAAATGTGAAAATGTAATCAATATCTAGAAAACAATGAAATTAGCCATGATGGAATAATGGGGAAAAGATATAGGAATTATTCATTTTATTAGAGATGATGTTCCAGTAGTTTTGCCACTTACGTGTTTGTGAAATTATAAACAAAGTCCAATGTTTCTTTTCTTTTAAAAAAAAAAAGGACTTATTGATTTATTTTATGTATGAGTGCTCTATCTACATTTAAAACAGTATGTCAGAAGAGGGCATCAGATCCTAGTATAGATGGTGGTGAACTACCATGTAGGTGCTGTGAATTGAACTCAGGACTTCTAAAAGAACAGACAGAAATCTTAACCACTGAGCCATCTCTCCAGCCCCCAGGCATTTCTTGATAACAAACAAAATATATAATAATATTAAATTCTGCAGTTGAGATAATGAACCCACAAAGTAGCTGTGAACTGTCTTACACTGCATAGGAAATTAGCAAACAGCAGCTTTGGATGAGGTGTTAGTACTATTATTTTTTTGGTTACCAATCTTATATTAAAAATAAAAGGTAATTAGAAGAAAAAAAAACAGCCCTACCTTTTCTTGAATGTAATATACCATTTCTGGAAAAGATGGCATCTGCTTAGAAGCACTTTCCTTTTTGTTTCTACCAGGAAGACATCGTAACACACGCTGCGCTTCACCATGGACTTCTTCTCGCCTTTTAGATAGACAAGTAAGAATTTAAAAATAAACTTTATCAACTGGAGAGTCACCACTTGAAGAATGAAAGCAGAACTTTTATTTGGCAGGTAGGGTTCTGACAAAATGTCTTGAGTATATTTTTGGCTATATAAGCAATAAATGAAAAGTAATATAAGAAATTACATCCTTTTGGTAGCTTAATGAGATCTGCAGAATCACTTGGCCTGCATCTTTAAAACGACAAATTAATTACTACAACTCATTATGTAAATATTTCATTTGCATGTTTTACTTTTATTAAAACTAAATCACAAACAACTATAACACACACTGAAACTCAGTGGCGTGTCCTGTGTTCTATACAACCACGTCAATTCTGACACTTCTTGGCAGTTTGTCTACAATTCCTCAAAAACTGGTAATCAGTACACACTGGCATTAGTACACACTGGTAACTAGTACACACTGGTAACTAGTACACACTGGCATTAGTGCACACTGGCATTAGTGCACACTGGCATTAGTGCACACTGGCATTAGTGCACACTGGCATCAATACACACAACTATAAAAGCTATCTGAGAAAAAAATTTTAAAAAATTTAAAAAAAAAAGCTATCTAAGGACACCCAGAAATCAGCCTCACATCTTTGCTTCTCTGAGGACCACGCCAGTCTCCTGAAGACTCCTTAGAGCCTCTGCACTGGCTCTGAATCCCCAACAGACCTTATCAGGAGCAGACCAGAAGGAATGAGCAGGCTCAGGCTCACACTGCCACAAGTCTCACTTCAATAGAGCAATCTTTATTAAACTAAAAAAGGAAAATACTGACTCGGTCTTGTTTTGTTTTTTGTGGTATAAATAAAAATACTGGTTAAGGTTTGTTTAAGTTCATGGATTGAAATCTTGGTCTAACATCAAATGATGCGTCCTTAGCTCACAGATCCTAGGCAATCTGCCATGTAGCTGGAAAACTTAAGGCAGAAAAGTTAAAAACAAACAAACAAACAAACAAAACAGGTCAACAAAACCAAGATTAACAATCCAAAACCAGTGGAGCCAAACTGAAATGCAAATACCAAAATAATCATAGTAAAATACACACAACTCACACTGAAAGGGGATATCAAAGCATACTGTTGAATCACTTAAAATTCTCAGTTAACAAGTAGCTTTCCATATCTTTTGTAAACAGACCACAGAGTTTATGGAAAGGATATGTAAGTGATAAAAAGAAGCTTAATTTTATTTATAGCTTCATCACAAAATGTGACTTTAAAATATAATAATATTTAAAAGAAAAAATGATTAGATACAATAACCACATATTATGACAGATACTAGAGTACCTCACAGATGTTAAGATGTCATTGACTATAAAGTAGATAACAAGTTTGATAAGAGTTGTTTTAATATGCATATATATATTTTGCTATATATATGGCTTAAGTTCACTTTTCAAATTCAGAAATATTTAAATGATCAAAAAAGATGCCTCATTAGTGCAGCACTTTAGAAATAATATATATATATACTTTAGAATTGCAGTAATATAAATCACACATATACACACACACTTCGTTTTTAAATATTAGCATATTAGACATAAAATTATATTTCACCAAAAGGTGAAATGTAAAAATATGTGTATTAAGCAATCAATGACTTTTTTCTCCTACAGAAGACCTCTATATATGGTTATATATCTAAAGATAATTATATTGCTTATATAATTATAAGGTTTGCTTTACTTATATTTGACTATTACATAAGAATTTTTCTATATGTCTTATATTATAGATATACATATAGTTCAATATATAAATATATAGCTATATGACTACAGATCACCTAAAGGGGTATACTTTAAATTCCTTAATAAGTTACTTCTAAATTTCATAAGCCAACTTTGCAACCAACATAAATTTTAGTAATTTTAAAGCATTCTTAAAATTAACCCAAATTCAAATTGACACCTTTTTAAACTTACGGGTCTCCTGCAGCTAGTAGGAGCAAATATCTCGAAGGTATATGATCTGAAGGAAACACCGTGCTGGCAAATTTCACCGCAACTTGCCGAACTTGAACTTCAGGCTATTGAACGTAAAACATAACAGATATTCACACATACCACCCAAAAAAGAATTCAATTATCAGCATATCAATCCAATTCTAAGTCAGCCTAATCGTACACAGTTCAAAATTGACATATCAATAAATACATCCCTAAACCAATAAGATAATCAAGATAAATGATTTGTAAAGGGCTCTTTTGGTGTACTAGGAAATATGGGCCTCACAATTGTTACGCACAAGCTCTACCACTGAACTACGTACCATGACCCTGCTTAGGATCTTGAGTCATGTTGCTTACAGGTCTTTGACATTTCCAAGTGAGCACTTTTATTACCTACAAGGCTCCTGCAAATAGACCCAACAAAGAGCCAGGCTATACAGAATCTCTCTGTATATTCACATCTCCAGTCGAAACTAGGATGCTCATTGTGAGGTTTTTCAACACTATCTTTGTCTCTCCAACTTTAAAACTCCTAGGCATATAAATGAAATTTGGATGTTTTGCAAGGGACAGGTTCTAACTTTACTTACTATAATTTTGAAATGAAAATATCTCTATCTTTCTCAGATTTGTTCTGAAGTTGACAATAACTTTACAGTAGAAATTCAACTACACAAATATATTCACCTAACTTAGATTAATAATTTATAAAATTGACCAGTTTTGGAATTTACTGATGCTAAGGGCTTATTTTTATGTACCTTTCCCCAACATACTCCTCCAGCCACAACCCTAAGTCAAATATGTGAGAAATTAAGAAATATATGCCTTAGTCTTCTGGGTTTCATGCAATTTACATTCCCTGGGCTACAAAAAGAATGATACCAAAGATTTATTTAAATTATACAATTTAACCTAGCATTTAGTTGCTTTAAAAGCGTTTATGAAAACAAAAGAAATGATCTTTGGCTTGGTAATTAATACTGCTACTTGGTTTTATTTACGGGAGTAGAAGCAGTATCTATAAGCATTATACATACACCACCACTCTTACTCATGAGGTGATCTGGAAAATGTTAAGTGCTCTACTCTAATGAGTTCCAGACAGCCTTGCCTATGACATAAGACCATGAACCACATGAACAAGACACCAGGAGCATTTGGCAGCAGGACTCTATATACAACAAGCTTCTAAATGCATATAAGGTACAATTTGCTCTTCATATTTCAAAAGACACCAGACACCTTTCTGGCCCTCTAAGAACTCCATCACATGAATATATGTCAGTATAATTTAAGAAAAACACATTTGTTAATCTCATCAGTATATTTTAATTATTATGTTTCCTAATTTCCTCTATTTCTAAAAATGGAAGACAACAAATTAAAGCAAGAATTCAGTATTTTATCACTTATTACATGTTATATATAATATATATTTATAAGCTGCAATAATTATATTTTATATAATAACATACACACAACTATAGATATTGCAATGAAAAGCAAGTAGAAAAGTGGAGGAAGGGCATGTATAATGGTACTAGAATTCTTCCTACAGACTCATTGTGACAAATGTGATTTATCTTTCTTTCTGCATTTGTCTAACAGTGATACCACAGGACTCTACTTCAGTGGACTGCGATGTTCAGCTACCAGTTATGACAAAAAAACTTCCATCTTGGAAAACATAGGACTAAGAACAGTTTTCCCATAAGAGACTTAAACATAAGTATCACTGTGCATACTTCAACCAAAACCACATTTCCATCATGAAGAACTAAAACTGATCATAAGTCATAAATGTAAACCAGTAAATATACTTCTTAATAATCAAAGTTTTACAGAAAAAAAGCAATTTGAATTCCTTCTAAAAAGTAAACAATATGGCAATAAGCTCAGTAGAAGAATATTTGCCTGAGTAAGACCCTGGAGGGTTCAATCTTCAGAATTATGAAATAATAATTTAAAAAGTAATATTGTCCTACGCAGCACCATGGATGGACTAGCAGACAAGTTAAGCAGGTACGAAGGAAAATGCCTCACAATCCCACTCTGTTCTCTCTTAAGACTCCTACAGACGCTTTCTAAGAAGCTGACTCACAGAAGATGAGACTAGAACAGTGGTTACCAGAGACAGATGAGGAGGAGGAGGAGAAAGACCAAGAAAGGTAGGTCTACAGGAAACAAATGAGTTAGACACTAAAAAGTAAGTTCTAGTGTCCCAGCATATAGAAGAATGACTTACAGATGCTAAATATTATTGCATATTTTAAAAAATCGAAAGTTTTTAGTTTATCTTGATTTGGATAGTATATAATTGTACACGCTTACTGAAAACTGACACTCCCTAAGTAAGTATAATTTATACTTATCAACAAAAAAATTAATGTAAAATGGATATACTACTTGCCATCACCATTCACACCGCTGGGCCTACCTTTATTAAATACGAAGCTACAAGTGCCTCCATTAAAGTTCTCTGTGCTCCTTCTAAGGTACTATAAGCTCCAACCATCATAGATAACGCTTCCTGAATAGCAAGTCGAGTCTCAGGCTCTTCCTGTAAAGACAGCAGAAATGGTGTTTCCCTCCTTGTTGACTTCTAGGAGAATACCCGTGCAGGAGTGTAAACTTAACAGTATGTTTCCCTACCTTACACAGGGCTTCAAACAGCTGCTGCACAAGGGCTATATCCTTAGTGAACAAATGGGGCATTCGACTGTAAGAGAATGTAAAAATATTAGTATCATAAGTTCCCGTGGGATGAAAAAGGGAGTAAAAGAAACTATAAACAAACATTCCTCAGCTCACACTTTCACAACACTGAATACAATGTCAGTATCATTAGCTTATTTTCTCCAGGAGCCAAATATTTTTAAAGTGATTATTTAATTTTTCAACTATATAATATAAATAATCCTTCATAACATATATGTATTTCCAGGTATTCTCTCTATAATATTCCATGCACTCATTAACGTGAAGGAAAGAGACACTAAATTATAATTTAAATAAAAATGCCATATGCTAATAGACAAAGGGACGGAGTCCGTGACACCCCTGTGCTGTAAGCTGACCTGGGTCACTCGCTGGTGAACCCTCAAGCTTCTCCCCTTCACGTCACAGAAGAGCAGTGCATAGTGTATGCTTGAAGCCACAGCAGCACATGGGACCACTAGGAACATCTCACCTCTTTTTCCCCTCCGGTTTGAAGTGTAAGATGACACCAGAAGGGGAATGAGGAAACCATACTGAACAGAGGGAAGTAGATATATCTTTAAAAATAAGATCATTCATGTTTATACTGTAAGTAACATCAGATGGAATTGTAAGATTTAGTGATAAGAAGCAAGAAGCACACGTGAGGTTAATCTCATGTCTACGGTGTAATCCATTATGCAACAACAATGGTAACCTATTTTGACCCAATTCAGTTTAAAACCTAATTCAAGGCTAAATTTAAGATGGTAATATATTTTCAAACATAAACTCAAATGACTCCTATCTTTTCTTAACAGAAGACATTTCTAATTAGTTTGTTGCCATAAAATATAATTTCTGTCAGAATCATAGCAAATTATTCTCTATCCATTATTTTTTGGTTTTGTTTTTCTTTTTGGTTTTTTAGTTTTGTTTTGTTTTTTTTTTTTTGAGACAGGGTTTCTCTGTGTAGCATTGGCTGTCCTAGACTTGCTTTGTAGACCAGGCTGGCCTTGAATTCATAGAGTGCTGAAATTACAGACATGTGCCACTGTGCCCAGTTTTCTCCATCTATTGTTAATGCCAGATAATTTTTTCTCATTTTCCAACAGCTATCTCTCACAGGAAAAAAAAAAAAGAAAAAAAGAAAAAGAAAAAAAATTGAAGAAAAAAAAAAAAAGACATTACTCACCTGGAGAGTTTTCCAACAGCTGAATATGCCATTGACAGTAGTTTAGGGTCCTTAAAATAAAAAGAAAGAAAACAATAAATAGCAAACCCTTTTACCACAATAACATGTATTATTTTACTTCTCATTCACACTGTCTTACTGTTATAATGACATCTAAACAACAAAAATGTCCAAACCTAGAACAAAAAGAAATATACAGTTTCTCTCCAAAAGTCCCAAAGCATTTTTATTTCTACCAACCATTCTGAGGCTTCTGATTATCTCATAATCTATAAAAATGATGCTAAAATGTATTTGCTCTTAAAAGAAAAAAATGGCAGAGTCGGGGGTGGCACAGCACTCAGGAGGCAGAGGCAGGCAGATCTCTATGAGTTCAAGCCCAGCCTGGTCTATAAAGGGAGCTCCAGCACAGCCAGGGCTACACAGAGAAACCATGTCTTGAAAAACAAAATAAAGCAAACATACTTTTAAAAAAATAGCCTTGGCTGTACTGGACTCACTTTGCAGACCAGGCTGGCCTCGAACTCACAGCGATCCACCTGCTTCTGCCTCCCGAGAGCTGTGATTAAAGGCATGCACCACCACGCCCGGTATAAAAATATTATGCTTTAAAAATTAAGCAGGCATCATTAAACAGAAAAAAAAAAGCTAGATTCCAAAGTGTAGAACAAATCAACAGTTTTCGTCTGCAGTATCTAACTAATGCAACCTGCCTGTGCTAATCAACTTTAACTCATTTTATTTTCAGAACAATACAATAAGGTAATTTATCCTTTTTCTCACAAACAAGAGTGCAAGTAACTTGAGTCACTCATCAAAACACAGAAATAGGGTGCAAATTCCACTCTAACTTTAGTGAGCTCTTAGTATTGAAAAGATGAACTCATGTTTAACTAAGTCTGAGAAATTCAATGCTAGCTAGACTTAATACTTTATCCGTTTAGCATATTCTCGAGAAATATAAGAGACAGTGAGAAAAATATAGCAAAGAAAATCAGAATTTGAAAGTCTATAATCTAAGAAGTCCTCATAATACTTAGTCTACAGAATCAAAAGTTTACTGAATATATGTATATTTTGGTAAAATTATAAATAAGTAAAATCTGAGCCCCTTAAGAATTAACACTATTTCTAGTACAAGTCAATTCCAAATAGTTCTATATAGAAATAAAACATAAAATTAATTTAATTTCAATTTTACATAGGACATATAAGTATCACAAAATGCCATTGTTTTCACACATAGCTTAAAGAAATGATGCCATCTTTAAAGATGTTATCAGTTTTAACACTTCTTTTTTTTTTTTTTCTGAGACAGGGTTTCTCTGTGTAGCCTTGGCTGTCCTGGACTCACTTTGTAGACCAGGCTGGCCTCGAACTCACAGCAATCCACCTGCCTCTGCCTCCCGAGTGCTGGGATTAAAGGCGTGCACCACCATACCGACTCACAGTTACTTCTTTTAAAGACAAAAAATGGCAATAGCATATGAAATTGTCATCATCTCAAATAAAAATGTTAATAAAACAAAGGTCAGTGCCAAATATTAACTATACCAATAGGTGGGCCTGGAAGATTTATTATGTTAAATACTTTATGAAATGTTAAAACTTAAAACAAGTCACTTACCTCTTTATATTCGTTTATTAGTTTAGTGAGACCATTCAATAGCATAGGACCTAGTGGTTTAATCTTGATTTCTGGACAGCTTTAAAAAAAAAAAAAAAAAAAAAAAATCAAGATATCCTTTCAGATAATTACTATAAGAATTAGCAACCTATAAAGTTAAACAATTTATAAAAACTGAATCTTCCTAGAGATTAGAGAGATGACTCAACAACAGAAGCTTTACTGCTCTCCCAGAGAACCCAAGTTTTGTTCTCAGCATCTCCACTGGGCAACTGACAAATTATATGCCGCTCCAGCTCCAGGACAATCAACAATTTCTCTGGACTCTGCAGAAACCATCACACGTATGCACATATACACATGACCACACAGACATGCAATTTTAAAATAATAAAAGCAAATCTAAAAGAATGGAATCTCTCTAAGATAAATATAGTTGATTTTTATGGAAAACAGAAGAAAAATACCTGAAACTTGATTTCCCTAAAAAACGAATAGTTAATTAGTTAAAAAAATAAAATAAAACTTACGTTATACAAATGTGATGTACAAATTGCAGGGACAATGTTCTTAACTTTGAATTTGTATTTGTACCAAAAAGTCCATCATACACCACCTATGTAAAACAAACAAAGTCAAGGGCACCAGTTAACAATCTGGCATTTTTGAAATAGTAGTCAGGGTTCAATAACAGATCTCTGCAGTACATCATGTTCCTCAAAACTAATGCAAAGCATCAGCTGGCCAATTTTTAAAGCTACAGTATTATTTTTATATACAACAATTGTAAGTTAGGAATTTATTAAGTTTTTTCAGTTTCAGAATATGCACTCAGCTAGGATTACTTATAGAACATACTTTCACTTACTACTACCAAAAGAAAAGCAAGCCAGAGCTGAGAGACTAAAAACCCCATGTGTTACCTGACAGAAAAGCACATAATTGGAGGTCAAAGGACAAGTCGCTGGAGTCAGTTCTCTCCTTTCACCAGGTGGGTTCCCGGGATCAACCTCAAGGCCCTTGGTATGACAGGTATGTTTTTGTTTTTCTTTTAACAAAGTGTAGTAACACCTTTCTCATGGCAATACTGACAAGACTAAAATAATGGGTTTGTAGTTAGCACTGAGTAACTGGCTTTATAATTGCTATTATGCTTCATCTACAAGAGGTATTTTTTAAGTGTTAGTGTCAGAGAAGATAGTCACAATTTTACTGTATTAATGATAGAAATTCTTCACATTAAGGAGTCAAGGTGTCACAGTGTGTAAAGGTGTCAAGCCTGACAATCTGAGCTCAGTCCCTGGAACCCACATGGTGGAAGGAGAAACCTGAGTCTTTGAAGTTATCTTTTGATCTTCCACACATGTTATATAATGCCCCCAATAAACAAAGAGAAAAGATTAAAAACTGAAATGACAAAATATAATCCAGTGCCCTACTGCGAGAAGGAGTCTGCAGAGCCCACTGCAGAACAGCTGAAAGAAGGCAAGTCTCCTGGGAAGAACTGGAAGGACAGATGGTGAAGAGGCTGACAAGGAACATGGAATTACTGAACGGGGCCTGCCCTCTGTCTGGCAGCGCCTGAGCACAGAGCCACTGCCACAGCTGCTCACCCTGCCTCAAGAGTGCAGGCTGTGCTGCTGCCCACAGGCTAAAAGCAGGAGGCCATGCCTGCTGAGCTGCAGGACAGCTGGCACCGAGGACAAGGTGTGCGGTGGCCTGGAGCTCACTTGGATCCTGTCTCCAGAGTCTCTGCCTAGCAGTAAAGCCACCCTCACTCTGGATTACAGCAAGATAGGCCAGACAAGTCTCTACAACAGTCCAGTGTTTCAGAAACCAGAAATCTTGAACCAAATCTATGACTATTGCAGTAAGTATCTGCATGTAAAGCTGTTTGGAAAATATATTTATTCTGTGTGACACACTACAGTTTGCAATGTCACTTCAACAAACAAATATGCAAAGGAGAGATGGGAAAGGCAGAAGAATGGAGTGTGCTCAGTGGAGAGAGGCAGGACTAGAGATGCAACCACACTGACAGGTGTGGGAAAGGGCTGCAGTGGACAGGGAACGTGTCATTAAGGAGTAGGGCAGGCAGAGATGTCAGAGATGGAGAACAGTTCGTTTTCTGGACTGGGACTCCTTCAAAGGCTCCCAGAGTCTGTGCTGCCCTGGAGCCACGCTGGTGTCCATGACCCACGCTACACCTGAGAGGCATGCTGTGTCTGTGGTCCTTCTTGTCATCCCAGCCCATGCTGATACTGAGGTCCTGCGGGGGTGCTGGGGGTGCTGGGGGGTGTCTATGGCCCAGGTTACCACCAAAGGACATACTGATGTCCGTGGTCTGTGCTACCACATGAAACCATGCTGATGTCCAAGTGCCATGCTGCTGTGTGGAGCCATGTTGATGTATATGGCCTATGCTACTGCATGAGGCCAGGTTGAGATCCATGGTCTACACTGCACTCACAGGCCATGCTGATATCCATGGCCTGTGCTACCTCTGAGGGCCATGATGGTGACTCATGATCTATGCTGTGGCCAGAAAAAATGTGGAAGCTCATGATTCATGCTACAGCTGACTGTAAAGGGCAAAGAAACTTCTTTTGCAGTGATATTGATAACTACAGACTCACAGCTGAGAATGAGAGACATAGACTTCTGTGACCTCTCTCCCACCCCATCCCCCTTCAAAAACAACAGTCTAGAAAAGAAGTCATTGAAGAGGACTCTAAAAATGTGATAGGGATACTGAAGTGTAGCTCTCCACAGCTGATGGCTTCAGGAGGGAGTGAAGGTGGGGGGGATCTGTTTTAAGGGGCTGACCACACTTCAGTCAGTATATGAACAACACAAATTAGACTTGGTATTTTTTCCTGGTTTTTTTTTTTGGGGGGGGGAGAATGTGGTGTCAAAGGAGGGGGTGGACCTGGGAAGAGAATATGATCAGGGCACCATATGTGAAACTCCCAAATAATCAATAGAATTTTACACTGGAGAGAGAGAGAGAGAGAGAGAGAGAGAGAGAGAGAGAGAGAGAGAGAGAGAGAGAAGAACATTACAAGAAAGTATTACAAATATCTTTTTATGAACATTAATACAAAAAAACACTACATACTCAACCATTTAGTAAGCTAGCTTCACAACTCATCAGACTTATTATATACCATTACCGAATAAGACTGATGACGGCTCAACACATAAAGGCACTTGCCATGCAAGCCTAGCAAGCTGAGTTCAATCTCAGGAACTCACATTAGGTATATATAATAAATTAAAATAATACAGTTAAAAAATAAATATTTTAAAGTAAATAATGGAAACTCACAATGTGGACAAAAAACTACAAGTCATGAATCTAATTAAGAGATTAATATCCAAGATACAGACAGACTCCTTAATGTAAAGAAGAAATACTTCAAAATTTGGCATGAGAGAATGAGGCAGAAAGGATAGTTTAAGCCCATAAATTAAGTTAGAAATCAGCCTAAGCAAGATAAGCAAGGCCTCATCTGAAAATCAAAACTATAACTCTGTATGTATGGGAGAGCTGGTGGGAGAAGAGGGACGTGGGGAGACAGAATTAGAACACAGTAAAAAATACACTACATAGAAACATCAGCTCATGCCCACTAGGGAGGCTGCCATCAAAACCAAAAACTAAATTTTACTAAGGATATGAATAAAGTTTGAATGATATATAGCCAACAAGAAACACAGTATGACATCTCTTCAAAGAATGAAAATTACCATATAATCCAACAATTCTAGAAGTGTAGAATGTATTCATAAAAGAACTGAAAACAAGATTTCAAAGACATGCTGGAACATTCATGATCATGAAAGCATTATTCATGAAAGTTAAAATGTAAAGTATGTCAAGGATCCAAATAGATGAATGGGACATTGAGACTTAGAAAAGGATGAAATCCTGACACATCCATGCTACAGCACAGACCTCAATGACACTGTACTGAGAGAAATAAGTTAGTCGACTGTATATTAAATGACTAAGACGGCAAATGTCAAGTACATTTTACTACAATTTTAAACAGGAAAGATAATTAATATAAATAAATTAGATTACCAAAATAGGTAGTCATAACTTATTTAAAGATAAAATCTCTTGTGAAGAATCTAGTACCCTTTACCAGCACAGTGTAATAATTTTCAACTACAAAGATAGTTTGGTGTCAACACAGAGGACAGACTACAGGCCAGGAGAATAAAGAGAAGGCTTCTGCAGTCACTAAATCAAAAGGCAACCGTATGAATTAATATCATCTTTAAAGCACAGAAGGTGAAGACTTTGTGAAGACAAAGTCAGAACTGCTCACTCCCTGATTTTTCATTTATGTAACTATATATGATGGTAATATTTTTGGAGAAAAGATATGCAGATACACACACACACTAGTTTGTGGTTTTGCTTTGTTGTTGTTGTTTGTTTTGTTTTCAGGGGTGGTTTTTTGTTTTGGGTTTGTTTTTTGTTTTTCAAGGCAGGGTCTCACTATGTAGCTTTGGCCACCCTGGAACTCACTCTGTAGACCAGGCTGGCCTTGAAGTCACAGAGATCCACACACCTCTGCCTCCTGAGTGCTGGGATTAAAGGCTTCCACCATATAATGTGGACCATAAGCAATATATACTTTATAATACATTTTTAAAAATAATCTAAATAGTTATGCTTAAGATAGAAAGAAATTGTTAGTCTTATTATATATCAGCCTACTTCCTGAATATCCATAAATTCCATTTTTTGCTAAGTAAAACTATTTGTTCAAACCATTTTCCGCCTTTGGACAGCAGAGATTACCTGAATGTTAGCTGGGAATGTTTCCGCAGCCTGTCTAGAACGCAGGAGATGAGGGACAATCTTTAACTTCACTCTGGTACTGACCGGGTCTCTTTTCAGCTCTGGCTTTAGAACTGCTCCCTGAGAAAAATATGTTTAATTATAACAGTACTTTGTAATTATTTGTGGCTTTTTACTCTTTAAAATTATAAGTGATTCCTAGATGCTAGAGAGAAGACTTGGTAGTTGAAGCACTTGTTGCTCATGCAGAGGACCTGGGCTTGATCCCCAGAACCCAAATGGGAACCCCAGCTGCAGTTTCAGGGGACCAGGACCTCCTTCTGGCTCTGTGGAGAGCAGATACACAGGTGGTAAGCATGCGTACACGCAGCAAAATACTCATACACATAAGACTAAATAAATGTAAAAACCTTGTTTTGGACTGATGATTCCAAAAGCCCTTACTTACATCAGTATCACCTACTAGCAATTGCTGCATTAAATATTTTTTTAAATCTTAAGCATCAATAAATTAATATATCTTAAATAACAATTTTCATTTAAATGACAGACTTTTTAATGTACTGAGTAAAAGAATCATTTTATATTTTTTGGAAGTATCTTTAGCATCCAACTTACTAGAAAAGAACTGGGTTTTTTCATCTTCCGCATTCAAACTGCTGTGAGAGCTGTTTTGTTTGATGGGATAGAACCTAGCTTGCACATGGTCAGAAAATAGGGATGACTTTTACCCTTTTTAAAGTAATTGTAGATCTTTTATTCTACATCAAAACTTAATAAATAATGGCTTCTTAAAGTTTAGTTGTAATTTGAAGTTTAAGCCAAATTGGTGAGCTCCTACATATGCTCTTAAATAAAATTCCACTGTCTTAGTCTTACAGTTTGGATAGTAACCTTAGGCTATGTGCTTTTGTAACCCCACTGATCATCTGGAAAATACTGTCTTACTGAATTAAGCAATATAAAATACCCGCAATAATTTTTTAAAAATATTCCTTTCAACGCCCATCTCTTCAGGAAACATATTGCTAAGTTACTGAGTCACTGAGTTCAAATTTCCTAGAATTCTAGTTTTTCCTTGAAAATTCAACTTTTATCATTCCAAAGGGGGGAAAAAAAAATCACTCCAGTTTCCATTAATGTGTTCTGATTTTTTTCTTCTTTTGAGAGAAAAGGTCTGTCAAAATACGAGTCACAATAACCATAGCTTACTTACCTATTCTTCAAGTAAAATAATTTCTAATGCTTCATCAAGATGGTCTTAAGCTAAAACATAATCACTCTACCTCCATTCTCCCCTGGACTCTCACTCTTCCTCCTCCTCCTCCTTTGTGTCTTTCTCTCACTCCTCCCTTTACCTCTTCCCCCCCCCCTCCTTCCTCTAGAAGTATGTGACATGCCTTTGCTTTTATCTGTGGTATGGTTCCACACAATATATCCCCACAATTACTTTTATGACATCAGTGTAAATGTCAACTTAAAAAAAAACACTGGCAAATAATTTCTTGCCTTTACAGAGCCCTGTAAAGTTCTTTGTGACTGCAAAGAGGTTGACAGACTACACACTTATACACTCATCTATACAATTCTTTCATTTTCTACAAAGAACACGAGGCTGAGAGAAGTTGAGTGATTAGTCAAATCTCTTCCTAACATATTTGTCTGTGTTCAGAGAGTCAAGGATACAATCCAGGCATCTCAATTCATTGTTCTCTCTGCTACACCAGTTTAATCTAACTAGAACTATTAACTCCTACTTATGATCTTAAAAGAAAGCAACCAAGCATACTAATCATACTGTATATTTGTACTAGCATTTGGAAGACTTTGAGACACAGTGAGGAAAACTTATTAAGCAATGATCTTACTTTGAGGCTGCAGAAACCATCTTTTGCTCTAGATTCTAAACAATGAAGTAGTAAACTATAGATCACAGACCACACATGACCCATCATTTATTTCAACAAGGACTGTGAGTTTTAAGTTGATTTTATATATTTTTAAGTGGAAAAAAAATTCAAGAGTAACATTTTGTAACACTTGAAAACTATATGATATTCAAGTATTAGTACCCACAATTTTATTGAAATATAACCATGTCCATTCAGTTATACTATGCTACTTTCATGTACAGAAATTGAGTAGTTATCACCTCAGAAGCTACAAAGTATGCAGAGCCCAAAACAATTGCAGAAAAAGTTTGTGGATCCTTTATCTAGATAATGTATCATTATTTATATATCTACATTGAAAACATCAGATCCATGAAACTCACCTTTCAGGAGCTTAATTCACATAGACAAACATGGCTTAAAACTAGTAATTCATAAAACAAGCTCAGTTTGCAAACTAAACAAGGGAAAATGAATTCAGCTCATGTCCACACAAAGCTTTTTATGCTGATGTCAGACTAAATCAAAGCCACTTACTTCTTTTGTCTTCAGTGGTATATCCCCAAGGTATACCTTGTACATCTTATTAATGATGGCAGGATTATTCCAGTCAATTAAGCTACGGAAGGTTAATAAAGATAGTTAAAATTATTTTGTTCCCATTTCAATGGTTTTTTTAAAAACCTATTATTTGTCCAAGAAAAACATCAGAAACATAGAAATGGAATGGTAACTGAGACTGTGGAAGATCTACATTTCAGCTCTCCATCTTGACTCAAGATTACCATAGCCAACGGCCAACCTGGCACCATAGGTGGGAGAAAAAACTGGACAAAATTCCTCCTACACAGGTGGGTCAGAGCCAACAGCATAGAGTAGCTTAGCAGAACAGATGAATACTGCACTTGTTCCAGAAGCTCTAGGCCAGTGGTTGATGCTTCTGTTTTACCATTCCCCATTTAAAAATAATAAACAACAAAATAGTTTTATGCTTCAAATAGTCACACCCTAGGAAACTTAGAAACTACTGTATTTCTCCAATATTGTTATTTGATTCCTGGCATCATGCAATTCCTTATCTAGCTAAAGCTTCAATATCTAAATCTGAGAAATCACAATGCCGTTTATCACAGAGATACAGCCTTATTTGGACTCTAGAAAAAAAAAGTTGTGTTGTGATATAGTGATTGGATGAAAAGTAATATCTATCCCACCTCCATCACCATCACCTCCACAGTGGTCCTCATTCACTCATTTTTGTCTCAGTTTGTCTACGTTTTTCAAGACACAGTTTCTCTGTGTAGCCTTGGCTGTCCTGCACTCACTCTGTAGATTAGGCTGGCCTTCAACTCAGAGGTCTGCCTCACAGAGTACTGGGATTACAGGCCTCATTCAATCATTTTGTAAGCCTAATAAAAATAAAATCTTTCATTTCATTTGACTGCTTAAGTTCTCCCATGCTATCTTCTCTCTGACTTTTAACACTGGTTCTGCTTTCAACTTATGTTATGTTTGTACAAAAAACAGTTTGTTATGCTGTTCAACTACTTTTCTGATCCATCTCTTCCATCATAACTATCAATCTGCCTCTTCTTGGGCTACTCACAATCCCTCCATTCTCAAAGGCATTCTATATTTTAATTTTAAATACTATTCACCTACATCTTTTCTCAGCTGCTTGAAGTTAATTAATCCTAAATATTCACCACTATTTCCCTTTTATAAAACTTCAGGCTTAGGAAATTTCAGCAAAACAAATGGTTTAGGAAAACCAACTAAATGCCTAGATGTGATTAATCAGTGAGGAAAGTTTTACTGTCCCTTTTATTTTGCTTTACCAATCTTTTTTAGGGTTTACTTTTCTAAGGTTCGGTTCGGTTCAGTTCGGTTCGGTTTGGTTTTTTAAGATAGGTCGCCTTGTGTAGTCTTGGCTGTCCTGGAACTCACTCTGTAGACCAGGCTGGCCTTGAACTCACAGAGATCCGCCTGTCTCTGCCTACTGAGTGCTGGGATTAAAGGTGTGTGCCACTACCACCAAGCATTATGTCTTTTCAATAAGACAACTATATTGATTGGCTTTTGGTGTATCTTTTTCCAGACTCTAACAGCCTAACAGTATAGCTGGGAGGTAGAAAAAAGAACAACAGAAACAAACCTGTAGAGATACTTTAAGCTTTTTCCTTCAGAAAATGGTTACCTATGTGTTCTCCCTACAGAATTTTGTAATTGTTATATATCTTTATTGTATGTGTGAGTGTTTTTCCTAAAAGCAAAATTAATTAATATATTTAAGAATTACATTTATGCTTCCAACAAGCAAATATACAACATGATACAAAAAATGAGGCCAAGCCTGGCTGTGGTGGCGCATGCCTTTAATCCCAGCACTCCAGAGGCAGATGCAGGGGGGTCTCCGTGAGTTTGATGCCAGCCTGGTCTAAACAGTGACAGGTCCAGGACAGCCAGGGCTGTATTGCACATAGAAACCCTGTCTCAAAGCAAAACAAAACAACAAACAAAAAGTATGAGGCCAGATCAAACTTAATGAAAAGTTTTGAAGGAAGAATTTTTTAACACTCCAAAACTAATTCCCTGAATGGATACCAGAAATATTCTAAGTTATAAACAAGAAGAAAAAATAGAGACTTGAAAGAATATAAGAAAAAAAGTAGTTCAGTTTTCTTCCTCAAGTCTGGCAAGGTTAGGCCTGGCTCCCAAATTCAATCAATAAAAGACATGAACAAAAACAAGATCATGGCTAACACTCTCCTCTATGCCCCTCTCCTTAAACTGTGGGTTAAGACTCCCAGGTGGGGTCATAATATGGGGTCATAATATAGTTTGAGTAATAAGGTTTCTAAAGATGGAACAACCAAAAATTTATGCAAAATCAAATGATTTTTGAATCCACAGTGTTTCTGATAGTGCTGACTTGTTCGCACCATGCAGCTTTCCTGCAGCCTTGGTTCTGAGTACTCAACATACAGATGTGGCTCTGAACTTTTGTCAGTCCACAGCATATGCTATAGATTTCACTGTTCCTGCTGTATCGCTTATAGAAACTGGCTTAAAAACTGAAAATAAAAGTCCTATATTTTCCTACCATAATTATTCGCAACACAGCAAGTTTAAATCAACTAGTCTAATATGATACAATTCAAAGAGAGACTCATTGATAGTTAATTAAATCTTGCTAAATTGCTGACTTAAGTTTAACTTTTAAAAAAATCATTGCATGGGTTTTGGTTTAGGACAGAATTTCCAATAATTTCTAAATGCCTTAAACTTACTCCTGTTATTTTGTACTGAGTATGTAAGGCAGTGCTCTTAGCAGTAACCATTATAAAACCAAACTAGCAATCAGCCCTGAGGCACACTAAAGATGCTGTCTTAACGTATCAAATATTCAGCCGAGACTTAATTTCTTTGGGTAAAACTGAACAAGCACATCTATTTTATTAATAGAAAATTTTGCTTTCATCATAAATAAATGGAAAACGTATCTGTATAGCAAAAATTATTTTAAAATAAGTTTATCATTTACTATCAGCAAATGTTTGATCTGCAAATCTATTTCATACACCATATACCCATAGTCACATAAAAAACTCTCAAACAAAAAGGATCACAAGAAAAGGTTTAAGAAGCCCTGCTATATGCCACCGCATACGCTCTTTAGTGGTTATTCCCGGCTACCACAATTATCCATCCACCTAAATATGTCCATAGAACTAACTTAGGCCTATTAAGTTAATTTCCTTACTTATACCTCCGTGCGCTACTCTTCTAGGAGGGAGCAAAGTAAAATACATGTGACATTTACAAAGTTCTATGTCATTTTCAATATTCCTTTGTTTTATAACATTATTTTAACAAAATATATGCATTCAGACTCCTGGACATGGTACCACACACCTGTAATCCTCAATAGGCAAAGGTACAAGGGTAGGGGGCCTAAGGATAGCCTAAACTACATAACAAGACCATCTCAAAATTAACAGATCAATTACTAGAATTTCATGATTTGAAATTTAAATATATATACAGATTCTCACCGTGTAGCAAAAGCTACCTTTGAACTTATGAGTACCCTGCTCCTGACTCTCAAGTGCTCAACTATGGCATGCGGTATTCAGTTTAGGAATACTGGCTTTGCTTTTACTTTTTTAATCAAGTAGGTTCATTTTTATGTTATTCTTCAATCTATGTACCTATCATTTTAAATTTTATATTTAGAATAATATATAATTTTATATTCTATATTAATTTACTATTACTTGAACAGTTTATATGTTGCTACATCATTCTTATAATTTTGAAAGATATATAATAGTCTATCAAGTAATTTATCCCTATGGTGGAAATTCAATTATTTTTATTTTTCAATAACTATGAGACATGATAATGACTAAATTCATAACATTTCTAAATATATTTTTCTTCTTTTGAATGGTATTAGAGGATAAATTCCAAGATTTGTTATGTATAAATATTTTTCTTATTCACTGTTCATACAGAACATTTGATACAGCACTTCTGCAGAAATTTAATGGGTTTACCAACAGCTATATATCTGTATTTAACCACAGCTACAAACTGGTAGCTCACTGTTCATTTTCCATTGAATTTTACTTCATATACACAGTATTTCTCTAAGTCTATCTACTACTTATATCTCTTTTCAATATAAATTTAAGTTTTACTCATCACTTTGTTTCATAAACCTAGTTTTTACTATAGTATCCACAATACATGTACATTCATTATTAAAAGTGGTGTTAATTGGTTTGAGACAGAAGAAGAATCAAAAATTAATTCTTGGGTCTAACATTTTTAACATTAGCTGTCATCTTATTTGCTTAGCCAAAAGTTTCATTTCTTATGATGGCATTCCTAATCTATTTCGGCTTTGAAATGCATTTTCAATTTTTTTTTTTTGACACAAAAATTTAGCTCTTTAGTAAACTTCATTTACTAACAAAGTAAGTGTATGTCCTAGTTACCTAAGCTGAATAGATCATTCCAGAAAACCCTGCAAAGCTTTAAGTATGCTGACTTTTCCATTTTGAAAATTTAACAAGGAAGTAATTACCTCTGCTTGCTTTTCAATTCCAGGTCAGCAGCTGTTGCCACACTATGGCGTGTGTCACTAGAAGCAATCACCAGGTGGAGAACAGCTTCCAGTTCAGGCACCTGTTCAGCTTCTATAAATTTCACTATGCCCAATTTGCACTGTAGACATGTGAAGGGATAGAGAGGGAATGGTTAGGAAACAAAGAACATGCACTGAAGTCATTGCTTAACATTTAAACATGATCATAAGCCATGGGCGAATGTAACAGCAGGCGCTCCTACTTGAGTTTACAATGGCCAGACACCGCACTAGATCATAACTATTCACGATTTCATTTAACTCTCACAATCTATGAGGTAGATATTATTACAGACAGTTTTAGCTGAAGAAACTGAGGCGAGGCTTAAGATATTAAAATCAATGGAAAATGAATTAAGATATTTAACAAGTGATGAAGGCAGTCTTCAAAGACAAGTCTTTGACAAAACACTGATAAGAGTCTCCCTACTGAGGTCACACAACCTTCCTAGACTGATGAGGGCTAAACGTCTATACCTGGATCATCCAGGTAAAAGGTGATACATTAAGAACAAAGTGCTAGGTGGATGTTTGTAAGAAAAAAAACATGTGAGCAATTCATATTCCAGAGTTTTGTTGTTTTGTTAAAATATTCTTCTTGTCCTCTATTTTAAGATACTAATATATATTTTATATATTATATATATTATATCTATATATATTCCTATATATAGATATAATATATAATATATTATATATATAATTTCAAACTGACTCTAGTCATTCTGAGTGCAACTCAATCCAACAATAGTGTTTAAAGAGTTTAAGAACTTCCCGAAATGTGAAAGAGCTATGAATTATAATACATATCATTCTTGGACAAATAAACCTGAAAAGCAAAATTTTATCTTCATGTTAAAAACCAGTTATATATAATAGTTCCCAGATATCTGAATAGGAATGATAAAATATATATTAAATGAGAAGGAGCTTTTTAAAAATTTAATGAGAAAGAATGCCAATAAAAAGTGTAACTGATCATAAAAGGAATACCTCTCTTCCCTGCTCAACATAACTTACTTCCCGCTCAACTTATAACAACAGATACAAAAGAGGAGGAATCATTAACATAAACTGCAAAAGGATGGTTATAGAAGTCAAATACACAATACATAATGAAAAAGTATTAAAAAACTGAAAATGACACTCTCATCAATAAAAGACAAGTTACATATAATTAAATTTTATACAAACATTAAACTATTATGTGACAAGTGTATAATTTAAAACTGTTCACACAGAGAGACAGAGAAACAGAGAGAGACAGAAAGACAGAGACAGAGAGAGACAGAGACAGAGACAGAGACAGAGACAGAGACAGAGACAGAGACAGGAGGCAGAATTACAGATGGTTTGTTACACTGTTTCCATGAGGTGCTATGGATTGCGCTCAGGGCACTAAGCCAGCCTGCTAAGCACTCTATCACTGAGCATTCTTTTGGGAGGTTTTGTCTTTTGTTTTTGTTTTATTTGCGGGGTGGGGAGGGAAGGTACAGATTCTCAAACGAACTATGCAGCCAGAGATGTCTTTGAACACCTTGATCGTCCTTGTCTTCACCTCCTGAGTGCTAGATCCAATCTATGCACCACCATGTCATGGTCATGGAATGCCAAGACTCAACATGGCTTCAGCATGTTAGGTAAACACTCTTACCAACTAAGCTACATCCCCAGAACCCATCAGTTCTATTTCTGACTACTTAAACCTTTACCTTTATATCAGGAAAACAGCTTTTTTAATTTAAAAAAGAGTGGTTAGTATTTAGCAGGCAGTGGTGACACATTCCTTTAGTCCCAGCAATCAAAAGAGGCAGAGGCTGTTGGCTCTTTGTGAGTTTGAGGCCAGCTTGGTCTACAGAGCAAGTTCTAGGACAGCCAGGGCTAAACAGAGAAACCTGCCTCAAAAAAACAAAAATTAAAAAAAAAATAAAAAATAAAAAAGAACAGAAAGAAGAAGAGGAGGCGGAGAAGAGGAGGAGGAAGAAGAGAATAAAAGTTGATTTATTTGCAAGAAAAAGTATTCAGAATTAATTAGCCTTCATTTTTAAAGCTAAATTATTCATTTCAGCACTAGACTATAGGCTGCCTTGTATTTGTTAAATACCTGCCCGCTCAGATTCTTACTGCAGACTGCCATGTACCCCAAGTATTGCCTTTTAACCTTGTCTCCCTGTTTGACTAAAGGGACAGAAAAAGATAAGCGTGGTGAAGGTTCGTGGCTTTGGGGACCAAAAGGATCTTGGGAAGGAGAAGCAGACAGATACTGGAGAAGGAAGAAGGAGGAAAATAGCCTTGGGATAGAAAAGAGCCAAAAGGGCCCAGAGGAGGAACTCTGAAGTTCACATAAAAGACTTTGCCCAGATAACAATCTTAGCTAGTATTTTGGGATTATGAATGGGAGGTAGCCCAGATAGGATGTTAGAAGAGATGGCATGAGACAGAGGATGAGAGAGACTGGAAGGCAATTTAAGGGGTTAATATCTGCCCAGCCCCAGGTAAAATAAGGCTTATTCTAAAGTACAACAGGTGTCTTTTTTTATTATGATAGTGGGTTAGATTACTGCCATAATAAGTCTAATAATAAATATTAGGACACACCATTAAACTAACAGCAACAGATTAGACAAAACACAGAGACCTTTAAATTCAGCAAACAATGACCAACTTAAGACTGTAAGTGAACGGTAGCAATAACTACTACTCTCCAGCATATTGACCTTTAAGCCTCAGTGAGGACTAGGTTCAGTCTAGTAACAGAAGGGAGAGCCTGGGTAATCTCAAAACCTCAGTGCCGTTTAGGAAAAGAGCCTAATTTTGCTACCTCATTAGTTGCTGTGAGGATTAAATGAAATAATGTACTTCAAAGTACCCAGTATAGGCCTGCGCAGGTCACACTCAATAGAGTGGTTTCTGCACTCACACTGCGGTTTAAGGAGGGAAAATGAAGGGTGTACAAGCATGAAGCAAATCTAATCATTACAACCCTCATACTGGCTTCTTTGCCCTCTCCTGAGAACACTTTTGACCAATGGTCACTTACATTCCCAAAAAGAAAAGGATCAAATCATTGAGACTGCTATGGAGAAATAAAGGAAGGATTGGAAGACTAACCCATGTTTCTTGAATTCCAAAATAATTACATACTGATTTCTGTTCTTCCCTGAGGTGCCTGATGACAGACACAGGGAGGCACCTTCTCTGTAGAGCACCAGTCATTTTTAAAAGCTGCTCAGAGAACATCTGTGTCCTGTTTAAATCCAGAATAAAATTCTTAATGCCAATTTTTAAAACCCCAAGAAGAAATATAAAAGGGAGTCATGCTTTTCCCCACATTGTCACTTGTGAAGTATAGAGGTCCTCACTTTACACAAAATATACAGCCCTAAAAGACTGAATGAAAGCATCAAATGAGCTAAATAATTAAGACCTATAAATTACACATTAAAATGATAGAAAACTAAATATGCTCAATATAAAATTGGGTTATGCATAATACTTGAAAGATGTGAACAATGTTAGAAAGACATGAGATCAATTCCCACCCTTCCCTTTCCCTAAGGCTTTAACAAATAAATGGCAGAGGAAAAGAACACTTTCCATAGTTTGCTCCTTTCAACATATTCTTTACAGAACTTGAATACACAGGAATTACACTGCATACATTGCACATCCTTCCATGAACTTCAGGGCCAATTCCCATGATGAGCAAACTGTGTGATACCTGTTCCAACTGTTCAGGCGTCCACGGGTTATCGCCAATAACTCGTTTAGCTGCATAAAAGCTCATTCCTGGGGGAGGCTGTGGGATTCCAGAACCTCCCCCACTGTTTGAAGAAGAACCCTGTGATGAAGATGAATTTTGGCGACTCTGGGATTCATTTAACACATATCTGAAAAGCAAATAAAACTTTAACTCTATAAAAACATTTGAATTTGTACATAAAACATCCAATCACACGCAGTCCTTGTACAGTAGTATGCTAGAAGAGTGGTTCTCAACCTGTGGGCCATGCATGCCCCTTTTGGGGGGTTAAATGACCCTCCCACAGGGGTCGCCTAAGAGCATCAGAAAACACAGATATTTACATTACAATTTTTAACAGTAGCAAATCTACAGTTATGAAGTAGCAGCAAATTACTGTGGTGGGGGATCACCACAACTTGAGGAGGAGCTATATTCAAGGGTCACAGCATTAGGAAGGTTGAGAAACACTGTGCTATAAGGAAAACTAAAATAAATATTTTCACGTAAGAAATCATTTATTATTTTGTTTTGGTTTTTTGGGGTGGCTGGTGTTGTTGTTATTGTTGGTGGTGGTGTTGTTGTTGTTGTTGTTGTTGTTGTTGTTCCTGAGACAAGGTTTCTCTGTATAGCCTTGGCTACCCTGGAACTTACTCTGTAGGCCAGGCTGGCCTCTGCTGGGATTAAAGGCTTGAGCCTACAGTGCCCAGCAACATAAAGAATCTTACAGATATCTACATCTTTAGCAAAGTAGTCAGAAGAAACTATCATTCAAGGCAGTTGTAAATGAACTACAACACTTACCAACAGTGGGCACAAAACATTTGTACCATTTCCAAGTACATACTATTGTCTGGTAAGTTAGTACAGACGCTCTGCTTTTTTATTTTTAATTGGCAAATACAGACGTAGTGTTCTACCCTTGGCTGTCCTGGACTCACTCTGTAGACCAGGCTGGCCTCGAACTCACAGTAATCCACCTGCCTCTGCCTCCTGAGTGCTGGGATTAGAGGCGTGTGCCACCACGCCCGGCTCGTAATAATAAAGTTTTAAAAGTAGGAAAAGTTAGAAAACTAGAATTTTCTCATCATATATTCAAAGTTCTTTACATGTATCTCCTTGTTATTGTTATCTTATTTACTTTTAGGTTGTACAGAGTAGAAATAAACCTCTAATCAATTAAGTTTTGGTCCAGTAAAAACTGGTATTCCTCATAATCAAAATAAATTTTTATGTAAGTATTAGTTAAAATCCCTTTAACTCTGTAATTCTATACTGACAAATCTGATCTTAACAGACACTAAGTTTCTCATTATAATTAAAGAACCATTTGGAAGCTGTGGTGGTTTGAACCACAATGTCTCCCATAGGCTCATACTTGGTTCCTAGTTGTTGGTGCCTTTGGGGGGAGATTGTATCTCCGTAACGATAAGGTGAGATTCTGCCAGACGAAGTAATTCACTGAGGGTGAGATTTGAGAGTTTATAGCCTCACTACACTTCTGGTTCTCTTGCTCAGCTTCAGGCCTGCAATCAAGGCCCTGACAAATCAAGCTACTAACTAGAGGAGAAGAGGAGCAAACTAAAGAAACAGACTCACACGGCTTGAGCCTTCTCGTCTACCTTGGGGACAGATGATACGCAGCTCTACGTGCCTGGTCCTCTGTGTACATGCACACTCAAAATCAAGGAAGACAGGATGAAAGTAAGTAACACTTTAGAAAACTATCTCTGGCAACAGGAACAAATCAGTAGGCTAGTGGCAGATCACAATCTGGAAACTAGATGAGATTCCAAAGTCTAATAAAACATATTTTGACTTCAAGGAGCTGACAATCTATTAAGAAAGATGGAGATGGTCAGGCAGTGATGGCAAGGCCTTTAATCCCAGGACTTGGGAGGCAGAGGCAGGCAGATCTCTCTAAGTTTGAGGCCAGCCTGGTCTACAGAGTGAGTCCCAGGACAGCCAAGACTACACAGAGAAACCCTGTCTTGAAAACCTAAGAAAAAAATAAAAATAAAAAGGAAGAAAGGAAGGAAAGAAAGAAAGATGAAGATGTTAACAATGTGATAAAAACACAAAGCACTACACAGATGTTTCTTGGGGGTTATGAAGACACAGAAAAATAGAGCAAATATATCTACCTAGAGCAAGGACTGTCTATCAGAGCCAGAGCTGACATCAAGCCTTTCAAAGTGACTTTCTGTTGTTTTCTCTGTAGAAGAATAACCTAACGTGAGAACTAAATGCATTGCCCTAGAAAATAAGATGACAAGTACATGTAGGGGAAGATAAGTCACCTAGTGCATATAACAACCAGCTACCGAGAGCCCACAGTTCTCAATGTGCTTTGATTAAGATCTGTGCTAAAAATCAGAAGGCATTATTTGAAGACATGAGAGAGGTAGGCAAAGTACAATATGTATATATAACATATCATGGTGAAACCCATTATTTTGTATGCTATCTGCGAAACTGCCAACTGTGAAAACAAAGATATGTTGGGGTGCTCTTTTGTGCACTGTGTAAAGACTGTCTTTGTATAGTCACATGCTGATTTCTGTACCACCTGAGAGCTGAGTACAGGCTGGACTTTGTTTTGTCATTCTGAAAACACTCTCCAGCACCTTCCAATTGGTTTAATAAAGAGCTGAATGGCCAATAGCAGAGTCAGGAAAGAGAATCAGAACTTCCAGCAGACACAGAAACTCTGGCTAAGAATCAGGCACAAAAGAGTGTTTCCAGCCAGATGTGGAGGAAGGAACAAGGAGCCAGGCCTGAGAAGAGGTATGAGCCACGCAGCAAAGTGTAGATTTATAATAAATAGGGCAGTGTAGGTTAAGAGCTAATTGTGGAGCAAGCCGAAGCTAAGACCAAGCTTCTGTGTCATTATTAGAGTGGTCCAAAGAAAGTCCCATTTTACAGATATGAGAACAAAATCATACTTAGAGCTGAACAGATCCCAAAACTAAATGGTAGCAGTATAAAGGACTTCAGGACATTGAGGAAACAAAAACTACGAAACAAAAAAACAAAAACAACAACAACAAAAAAAGCTGGATATGATTTCCAAAGGGTACAAGGTGCTAGGAGACTTGACATTGATTTCAGCCTGGGACAGGTGAAGTCTAAAATCGCATACAACCGATATGTAGTACAAGTGGTCTTTAGCATTTAGGACTGATGTAAATCCTCGGAGATACATCCATTCACAAGTGAGCTGATTCATTTAAAACTGCACATAATGTCCACATAGCAAATTCAGTGAAAAACACCATTGCTTGTCACCACCTGCTGTTGTTAACTCACCCGTAAGGCATCAGAAGGACATCTAACATAAAGTCCAAAAGCAGCTGCACAGTCTTTGGTTTCTCAGCAAGATTGAAAGGAGAAGCTGATTTTGATGATTCAGCAGGGTATTTCATGTGAAAAAGGGTTGGTATTAAAAGATGCATTAAGCTGAAAGAAAAATGTTTATTACAGCTACTTTACAAATCAATTTTTATACATGCAAATAACAGAACAGAGACCACTTAATAAAAGTTAGCAATTATTATCAGGAGCTATTCATTTTTTTATACCAATTATCTACAAAGTCCTGATTCAGGGAGTGACCTTGATTTCCGAACCCCAGCACTCAGAAGGCAGAGGCCAGTGGATCTCTGAGTTCAAGGCCAGCCTAATCTAGCTCCAGAACAACCAGAGAAACCCTGTCTCAAAAAGCAACAAACAACAAACAAAAACCTCAAAATATTAAGCGGTAATTAGTATTTAGTCAATGTGGTTAATCACTTTAAAAATATAGGGGAAAAAATGCATATAAGGTAGACTTGATGTAACAAAAGAGGTACTTCATATAAAATTTTAGATAAAAGTAAAATTCAACATATTTCTTCAATAAAAATTTAATTCAATTACTAATTTTAATTGTAAGTACCTGTAATCTTTTGTTCAAGGCTTATGGGTCCCTGGATTTGATCCCCAACACCATTAGCAAACAACTGATTGATTAGTAAGTAAATTAGAACTGGAAACATCTTTCTAATTGGCAGATCTGAGACATAGATTTTTTTTTCACTAAGTCCAGAAACAAATGGTGTCATCTAAGTCCTTCATGTTTCCAGTACCTATATTAATAATACTCTATTGTTTCCAAAATTTGCTAAGAATTGTTTTATCCATCAAGATAGAAATGTCTTGATGAAAAACGGTTTGTTTTGTTTTTGTTTTTAGTTATTTAATGCATGTATGGGTATTTCACCTACATGTATATCTATCGATACACCACAAGGATAGTCTAGTGCCCAGATGCCAGAAGAGGGTGCTAGATTCCCTAGAACTAGAGTTAACAGACGGTTGTGAGCCACTACGTGGGTGATAGGAATTGAACTCGGGTCCTCTGAAAGAACAGTCAGTGCTCTTAACCACTGAGCCATCTCTCCAGACTCAATAAAAAAGATTTAAATATCACATAAATTAACCACTTAAAAACAGATGACAAAAACTGAAGCAGTTTAACTTAGAAAAATGTCATCAGTCTTGCATATTTTTCAATGTTCGTATCAAGAACTTTATAATGCTATTAATAAAATAGTAACGAAAATATCACAGAAAATTCAACTATCTTTCAGGCAAATGATCCTTCCATTTGCCAAGTAAAACCAAGTGTGACCTATATTTGAAAGGCAAAAGTTGTTACTCTTGCATCGGGGAGACAGGTAAATGAGGAAGCCATACCTATCCTGCTGTGGCTGAGGCTTCCCTTCCATGGCAGTAAGAAGCGTAGGGGCCAGCTCACATTGTTTTTCCACTGGTAGGCGAGGATAGCCCATCTTAACATAAATTATAGTAAAATTCTAATGCAGGAAGAGAAGGCAAGTGAGAACAAAGGGAAAAAAGATTATAGTAAGTTTTAGTTCTAACAAAAACATCACAAGAACCATCCTCTCCACAGGTTTATTACAACTTAACCAAGTTACTACATCTCAAGAGGAAGAGCCTAAGCACAACTTTTTCAAACTGTTTCTTTTAAAGTAGGCTTTTATGTACGGAGGGTGACTTGAGCTCAAGCAGTCATATGTGCAATTACTGTTACTAGGAAGAAAAAAGATAATCATTTAGCCTATCTAACTGAGCAAACATTGTCACCTGATCTTCCCTGTGCTGTATTAACCCTAGATCACATGGTAACAAACCCCAGGCTTCCATTCCCTGTCCTGAGAAACCGCAGCACGCTGGTCCCTCACTGCAGTAACAACTCAGCAATGGATGACAGGGAAGCCAGGGGAAGCTGACTGCTGTACATGTTACCAGTGGCTCTTTAACACATGCAAAATTTATAACTAAAGTAAACCCACAAATAAAAATGCAGATTTATACAAGCTAGTTGCTTAAATGAAGGATTCACCACAAAAATGACCAGATTTCATAAGACCTTCTATTTGCATAGTTATTGAGCCTCGATGTTTGTATTTGCTTAAAAGACAGACATGGTCTATAATAGATATGTATGTCAAAAATAGCCACAGCGCCTCCCAAAGCTTGGTGACATCTGGTAAAACAATTTGGGAAACTTTGTCCTATTGCTAAAAATTACAATAAACCAGGAAAAAAACACCATCTGTCTTCATATAACATCAACATTTTTTTTTTCATTTTGTTTTCGTGAAATGGAATGAAGCAGAATACTTGCCAGTCTCAGATTTACTCCACAATAAAAAAAAAAGAGCACTTTTTGAGTATACATATCAGAAAGAGTATTGCATTTATTATGCCTACTTACTATAACCCTACACGGTTTTCAGATTCGTCTAATATACAAATCACTAAGAATCAAATCACTGTTATTTACATACAAACAAAAATTTTATGTATTGGATTGGGATATAGCTCAGTAGAATGTTTGCCTTACATGCAAAGTCTTTGGTTTAATCCACAGCACCACAAAATTTTTTTTTAAAAATTACACATATTATAGAGTACCATGTGACATTTAAGTTTATGTATACATTATATAATGTTTCCATTACCTTAAACATAACCTTAAATATTTATCATTTCAAGCCTTTGTTCTAGCTTTCTGCATATTATTTTACTGTTCCTGTGCTTGTTTTCAAGAAGAACATCCCACTATTTTGCTCAGGCTGGTCTTGAATTTCTGAGCTCAAGCAATACTCCTCTTCAACCTAAGAACTCAATGGACTACAGGTCCCACCACCACACTGGGCACCTCTACCCAGCTGTGTATATAAAATATCACTGTTAGCTGGGGACTGTGGCGCACTCCTGTAATCCCAGCACTTGGGAGACAGAGGAAGGTAGATCTACAGAGCCAGCTTGATCTACAAAGAGTCCAGGACAGCCAAGACTACAAGAGAAACCCTGTCTCAACAAACAAACAAACAAACAAAATATATCACACAGTTGTCCATAGTCACCTTCTGAGCAACAGCACACCAGAAGCTCCTGTTCTCTTAGTACCTGGTTAACTAACCTGTCCTCAACTTCTGATAACTGCTATTCTACTCTAAATTTCTAGGAATTTACCTTGTTCAGAACCTATATGAGTCAAATCACTTTTTATATTAAATACCTGAAAGTCATTTCGCCATTTCTTTGCCCAATAAATGACTACTCATTACCACATTGAAGCAGTATTACCTGTGACTCAGCACTCAGTGAGAAAACAGCCCACCATTAAAGAAAAACTGTTTCACTTAGGTATGGTCTAAGAATGAATTTCTAAGCTTGCCAATATACATCACCTAAACATATAGAAGACTTACTATAAGAAAAAAAATCCAGAATAACTCTCACCGTGACAAAAGAAACTGCAGCAGGGTCTTGGTATTGAACCAATAGTGTCTCTACTGGGAGTTGTATTTTGGGGCGGCTTTTTATCCGTTTATTCAGATGGACAAGCAGTTCCATTACCTAAAGCAAACCCAGAACAACTGAAGTTACCAATCATATCTTTAAAATAGATTCATTTCTTAGATATAGCTATTTCATTCTTTTAAGGAACATAAAGTTGATATCTCAGAAAGGAATGTATCAGAATCAGAAACACAATATCTGCCTGTTGCAAGATACCAAGAATATCATTAGAATGCAAATTGTAAGATTCTACTGTTTCTAGATACACTTAGTCTGTGAAATTAAGAAGTC
>OU015743.1:124142953-124173711 GCA_907169655.1 Acomys percivali
GAAAAGGACAGAAGCTGGGTGAGATGCCACATACACCTTGCTGGAGAGGTGAAGCCAGCAGGGCCGCTGGGGCTCACTGGCGAACCAGTCTAGCTCAATCAGTGAGGTCCAGGAGTAGTAAGAGCTCATGCCTCAAGGATAAGAAGGAAGGGCTGGAAAGATGGTGCAGGGGTCAGAGCACTGGCTGCTGCTTTAGGGCACCCCGATTCAGTTCCCAGCACCCACGCGGTGGCTCACAGCATCTGTAACTCCAGCTGCAGGGCATCTGTTACCCTCTTCTGGCCTCAGTGGGCACCAGGCATCCACATGGCACACATTCCTTCATTCATGCAGGCAAAACACCCATGCAGACAAAATAAAAATTTTAAAACCTTTAAACATATTTAAAAGGTGGTATGCAACTGGGACAAACACTCAACATCAATCTCTAGCCATTAAATGTATGTGGTCACATGCACATACCCACATACACACACAAACATAAAAAAAAATTGAAAAACAAGAATAAAATGCCTCCACTTGGAAGTATAATATGATAAACAGTATAACAAAAATAAATGACATACAACCTAAAATTAATAGATGACTAGAGAAGGATAATTTTCTACAAAAATCTAAATACAAAAAAAATATCTTAAGTAAACAAGTTATTTTGTTTTTTTAATCTACTAAAAATACTCAGCCTAAGCTAATACAATGGTTCTCTGGCTACTTCCTGAACTCCACTGTTGGTTTCCACTCTACATATCTCCAGGAGACAAGTCAGAATATCACTACCACCCTTTCCAGTCTGTGCCCTAGGGTCCTATCTTCTCCTACCCCTATCCTCTCATCCACTGAAGAAATCTCTGTGGCCTGTTTAGCCCCAAAGGACATCACATTCAGTCCCAGCTCAGAATCCACCGTCTCTGAACCTGGTAGATCTCTCCTCTTGCTTACCAAGAACCCTCCCCTCAACCCATAGTCAGTCATAACTACACCCCATGTTCTTTCATCTACTCTTGTCTTTTTCCCTTCTAACAAATACAAAATACCCATGTATTTATTACTTATCACCCACCTAATGATGCTGTTTCAAAAAGTAAAACCTTCTGAGGAGAGGACATCTACCTGGAAGAAGCTGGTCCCTGGGGAGCAGGTTTGTAGCCAGGCCTCACTTCCCACCCATTCTCTGCTCGCTGAGTAAGTAGAGTAGGAGCAACTGCCTTCACGGTCTTGCTATCATGCCTTGTAGTCATCCTCTCTTAAACTCTGATCCAAAATAAATTCTTCCTTTAGTAGCATTTGTTAGGTATTTTGTCTCAGCAGCAGAGAAAAGTAACAAATACAAGCATGAACCATAAGGCATACAGAAGACCTTCAGTAAATAACCAAACCAATAACACTAAGCAAACTACATCAATTGGTAAAGGGCCTTTGCTACCCTGCGAGCAAGAAAAGTGCTTTAAATAGGAAAATGGCATGACCAAACACACTCTATCTCAGCAAATATAAAGATAAGAAATATATGGCAAGACTGTTCATCCTTTCATACAACAAACAAAACAGACATTTTGAGAGATACTCTTCCCTTTGAACTCAAATCAGGCCTCTTAAGGTACATATTCAAGTCAATGCCAACCAATTATGGTATCTCAAGAGAGGAAACCTGATGACGCTAAGAGATCAGAAGGTCTATCACAAATATATGGGGGGGGGGGGGGGGGGAAAGGGGCAAGTTCCATGTAGAACAACTTAAAAATAAAATAGTGATGTTATAATTACATAGCCTTTTGAAACAGCATTTTGTAGAGTGTAAAGTATAACTTATATAAGAATAGTTAGCTTTCAAATAATTTATTTGCTCCTCTTTATTACATTTAAGGATATATCCACAATCCAACTAATGATTAAAGAATATTTCCCCTTTCTAAACTGGCTTTCATATTAGGTTTTAGATCAGTCCAGATAATTGTCTTGATTGAATTACCTGACACTGCAGCTATATTAAGCATTTAGACTTTGTCATTATGAAAACTGACTCTTTGACTTACCATACACTGGAAAAGGGTGTGATTAGGATTATAAACCTATATTTCAACAATGGGAATAAAAAACTCACTTCATGATATATATATATATCCACTTATTCGTCATTTATTTCCCAAATGGACCGGAACATGCTCACCTTTTTCCGTACTCCTTCTTGGGTGCTGGACAGTTTGAGCAAAACAGGAGGAAGGAACTTAGATATAATGTTTTGTAACTGTTCATCTGTTTCAGCATGGCCAAGTCGTAAAAAGACCCGTTCGAGCTGATCTATAATATAAAAAGAAGACAAGAGAACTTGGCAAACCAAACACAACCACCCTATTTTTATGGCTTAATTCTTTTTTTTTTTTCCCCCTGTACTGTAGATCCTTCAGTCAAGAACTTCTAACAGACTAGCCCCATAGACAAATGATTCTGACACAACCAGAAAGTACTTCTTAAAAAGGTCTGTTTTTAGACATTTAATCTCTAGAAAGGAGAATACCAAAAGTAATGCAATTCCTTCCTACGTTCAAAGTTCCTTGGTCTTCCTCAAAGTCTTAGTTTTGAAGAACAAATACAATATTTTCTTAAGGAATCTTCTAGACGAGGCAGACTACAACAGAATAACTTTAAGTGGATGTCAGGGACGACCTAACTGATGAAGTTTCTCCAAAGACAGAATTGCTGACTACTGTTTGGGGGTTGAATTAGAAAATTAGAAAATCACAGACAAGTATCCCACAGGAGAGCTACAGTGAGTACCATGTTGGACAAGACCATGGGGTATGATCTGTAAAATGTAGATGTAATTATTACACAAGCTTTGATCAATATACTATAGGACAGAGGGGAAGGTGACAGAGAAGGGAACTCACACAAATGCCAAATATCTGACTACAAATTACTGTCTCTTTTTTTTTTTTTTTAAGGTATTAAGCATCTGGGGCCATAGGTTTGACCCTCAGCATTGAAAAATAAAATGGTGCTGTAATGAGAGATTTGTTTCTCAAAAACTCTTACAAAAACTATGAGTGGTACTGAGCACAGTGGTGCTTAACTAATTCCAGCATGTGGAAGGCTGAGGCTGGAGGATGGCTCTAAGTTAAAGGCCAGGCTGGGTTATGTAACAAGATACAGTCACTGACATAGGTGAGGGAGTAGGGGGAAAGCGGGAGGGAGGGAGGAATGGGAGGATACAAGGGATGGGATAACAATTGAGATGTAATATGAATAAATTAATAAAATATTTTTTTTAAAAAGATTCTGTCTCAAAAAGAGATGGAGATGGCTCTACAAGTAAGAGCTCTTGCTGTGCAAGCATGAAGATTTTAGTTCAAACAATCAGAACTCAGGTAAAAACTTGAGTATGGTCACATGCACACCTATAACCCTAGGACTGTGAACACACAGACACAGCAGGGTCACTGGGGCTTGCTGATGAGCGACCCTGTCTCGGGTGAATATGGTATAAATATAGCAAGACCCCCAAAACCACTGCTAGGCTCCCTGTATATGAGGGTACATATCTGCAAACACACACATGGACACACACACACACATTCGCACCACAAATCACTTATAAAAAATTATCAGTGAGAATATCTTGATCTGGACATCATGCCAACTATACCTCAATTTAAAAACATATTTTTAAAGTCTTTATTATGTAGTGATAAAAACAAAAACATTTTCAGGTGAATTGATATATTTACTGAAATTTACTTCAAGTAGTAAAAATAAGGTTAGCCAATAGACAGGCATCAGGAGTCATATAAATGAAACTCAAGACTACCTACTGACTGACAATTAGCCAAGTTTTATAACAGATACTAAGAATTTTTTTTTTTTAACTTGTGGCACTAGTTTTTAATCTGCATGCCTGTCTGAAGAGGGTGTCTGGTCCCCTGGAACTGAAGTTACAGACAGTTATATTGCCATGTAGATTCTGGGAATTGAACCCAGGTCCTCTGGAAGACACTGGAGCACTATTAACCCATAAGCCATCTCTCCAGCCCCACTATTTAATTCTTAATTTGCATAACATCATGTAATGTATGCATGCTGAGATGTAACAAGAGAGACATTTTAGCACTCTTGTATTCATTCCGAAACCCATCACCCTAGTCTATTTGTAGGTAAAACATCAGAAAATTCAAATTGAAAGACACTCTATAGGGTCCCTGGGTCAATATTGCCAAGATCATGAAAAGCCGCAGGGGAGAAGGGGCAAACCAAGATACTGCCTAGAGAGGCTACAATTAACTACTAAACGCAGCCTTCAACAGGGTCTTGGGAGAACAAAAGACGCATGCATACCCATCCTAGTAAAATCCCAGGTACAGTTCAAGTTTAGCTTAAGAAATTAATAATAGGGTGGGCTTTAAAGAAGAAAGAAGAAGATAAGAATAAACGGAAAACAGAACAAAAAATCAAAAGTAGGCAGGTAACAACCTCTGGGAGTACTGGACCAGATGATTCTCCTTCATAAATGCTCAGTGTTGTTGTAAAAGAAATTGTTTTGTTTTTGAAGACAGGGTCTCTCTGTGTAGCCCTGGTTGTCTTAAAACTCACTCTGTAGATCAAGCTGGCCTCAAACTCACAGAGATCCCCCTGCCTCTGTTCCCTTAGTGCTGAGATTAAAGGCATGAAGCACCACAGCCTGGCTGTAAAAGAAATCCTTAGAAATGGTGAATTCAACCACAGCATCTGTGAAAGGCACAGGTAAAGAGCATATTCTTCAGTATATTACAGCTCTTAGGCACTAAAAACTGCCCACCTGCTTGACAGAAAATTAAATTTTCCTAACAATTTAACCTAGAAAGACCTATGGCAAAGTTTAAAAAAAAAAAAAAAAAAAAGAGCATCAAAATGGGTACTTCTCAAACAGGCAGTCAGAGCCTTCAACATTTAGAAAGGAGCAGAGTACAACTAATAGGGTCACCTTTTAAAGACACTATGTACTTTTAAGTAAAAGCTAATCAAGCTGGATGTGATTAACACAGTCCTGTAGTCTTAGCATGTTGAGGGCTGAGTCAGGGGGCTAAGATGTTGAAGGCCACACTACCTACATAGCAAGAATCTGTCGTAAAGAGGGGAGTAGGATACACAGAGATGGCTCAGAGAGTAAAGGTGCTTGCTGCCAAGCCTCACAACCTGAGTTGATTGCCTGAATCACAAAGTGGAAGGAGAGAATTCCTGCAAGTTGTCTTCTGCTTCCATATACACGATATGATGCATGCCTCCCTAAACACACACGCACAGAAAGACACACACACATATGCACACACCCACAACAGGCTAAGATCCACACATGAGGAAGGACATACATGTGTTTTTTTCTTCCTAAGATTGTGAGCCCTCTTCGACTTTTATTCTTCCACGTAGTATAGCATAGCGGGGAAAACCTCTCAATGTGGACTTCCAGCTTTCAGAAACAACAGAAATACTGGGCTGGAGGAGTGTGTGGACCCACTGGTAGAAAGCTCAATATCATATTAAACCAAGCACTGTGGCACTTAGGGGAGGTCAACAAGAGGGTTTTAATTTCAAGGACATCCTTGGCATGTTCAAGGGTAGCCTAGGCTGGGATCCGTGAGGTTCTGTCTCCAAGAAGAGGCAGAGGAGGCAGGGACGAGAAGCAAGAAAATAAATGAAATTTCATTATAAATTATCTAGTCTCTAGTATTCTGTTACAGCAACAAACATCAACAAAATATCTCAAAAGGACCTTTTCAAAATTAGGAAAAGAGAGGGCCACATATATGTTCTAAAGAGTCAAAGAGAATCTAAAACTCACATCTACCTTTCATGAGCTGTTAGCTGTAAGAATGATATTCTCCAAATCATCCTGGTAGGTTCTAACACATGATACACAGAATTTGAGACAAGAACAAGTCCCATCTTTCTCACACTTTTCATATTTTTCTATTCAAACTCCCATTTTTTTCACTTATAAGAAAATTCTTATGAGAAAATTAGATGCATGACTATTTCTTTTAAACAATCAGTTAAATGTGGGGGGTGGAGGGAGGGGTAAAGTTAATACATATGTGAGAGAAAGAGGTGATCAATACTATCTACTTGACAGAATCTAGAGTCACCTCAGAGATGAATGAAGGAGCTTGTAAATTCAGTCAAATGGGTTAGAAGGCCCACCATGAATGCAGGTGGTACCATTTCATGACTGGAGTCCCAAGTTGAATCAAAAGGACAAAGTGAGTTAAATATAACCACTCACTTCTGCTGCCCAACTGTAGGTGTGAATGTGACCAGCTGCCTCAAATTCCTGTGTGCCTTCTTCCTTCATTAAGTTGTTTTTGTTAGGCATTTTATTACAGCAATGGGAAAAGTAATTGACTCAATGTACATATGCGTATGTGCTATACACATGTGCAGGCTCACTGTGTGTGAAGGTCAGAAGTCAATGACAGGTATCTTCCTCCACTGCTCTCCATTTCATTTTTTGAGACAAAACCTCTCACTCAATCTCAAGGTCACCAATCAAGCTAATCAGCATGCCCCAGAGGTCCTGCTGTGCCGGCCCAGCACTGCGGCTACAGCCACATGCCACCCTCTGGCTTTTATGTGGGTGCTGGAGGTCACTCTCAGGACCTCATGCTTGGAGAGTAAGCATTTCACTAAGGAACATGCATACATCTCTGTATTCCAAATATAGCAAACATATTTTTAACTGTTATTCTTTATTCATGTACTATTTTAAAACCGAAAAACTGGAACATAACATTACAGTTTGCCTTTCCCTTTTTTGTTGTCTTGTCTTGAGATTGGCTCCGTTTGGGTTCGGTTTTTGTTTTGTGGCAGGGTCTCTTCAAAGAACCGTGGCTGTTCTGGAACTCTGGAGGCCAGGCAGGCCTTGAACTCACAGAGATCAACCTATCTCTGCCTTCAAGAGCTGGGAAAAAGTTCAATTTACCATTACTTCACTTTATGGCGTTTTTAGTTTCTTCTAGTCATGCTTAGAATGCTTTTATCATGCCAAGATTCTTGTTTTAAGAATTACAATGTATAGAAAAAAATTAAAACAGTAGACCTACTTGACATCTGGAAACTTGGTTCAAGAACATGGCTCCCCATGTCTGAACTGATTTTACATGCAATGTGTTTTATGCTAAATACTGGCTTTCTTGGCTCATTCTGGTTCATGGCAAAGGATGCCAATATCCACCAGCTCCAAATGAAAAATCTGACACTCAGTCTCTAATAAGTATCCTTAGTCAAACCATTTCATATATGTCACCACTCATCAACTCACTGTGACAAGAATTAAAAGCCTGTGGTGTGTGACTGCCAGCAGAGGAGCCGTGGAAGCTTGCACACAGGTCCTCCAGGCTTCACTGCAAACACATTCTCCTTTTGGCCTCACTGTACACATCTAACCAGGGAGTACAAACAGTTGTTGAGTTCAGTGACTCCTCCTAGACGCTGAAGTACTGAATCTACTTGGAGAGAACTAACATATATTTATGTTTTTTCTAATACCTAATGATTTTGCTTTCTGTTTCCAAGTCTTTAATCTAGCTAAAATTTTCCTTTAGCATATGGAGGAATATAGGAAATTTAATTTTTTTCCCGGAGTCTTTAAATTTTGTTCACTGTATAATAAAACAAAGAAAATATTTAAAGCATGAGCACAAAACAGTTCAATTAATTATTAGAAACTCAAAATTTGTTTTGAAATATGATTAAAGATAGATTTGGGCCAAGCATGATAGAGGATGTGACTTCAGCATGCAAAGGGCTGAGGCAGAAGGATGAAGCGTTAAGGCTAACCTCAAGTGCACGGGGAGACCCTGTCTAGAGACAGGGGGATGGAAAAGAGAGAAAGGAAAGAAAGGAGGCCGTGGGGAAAGACTTGGAGGGCGACATGTTTAGTTTACACCATAACATATACTTAACTATGTTCAAAATCCTAGGTTGAAATCCCAGCATCAAAAAAAGAAAGAAAAGGGAAAGAGAAAATCCTTACTGTATTCACAGAGTTGGAAAGGACTTGGTTATTTTTCTCACTGCTGTGATTTAATAAGAAAAAAATTTACCTTGAGAAAAAAAAAAGTTTATTCTGGATCTAGTGTGGGGACACAGTCCGTCAGAACAGGAAAGACATGGTAACAAGAGTATAATGAAGCTGGTCTGATTTTATCCAGTCAGGAAACAAAGAGTAATGAAAGCTGGTATCAGCGCACTTTCTCCTTTTAAAAAATACTGTTTTTTAATTTCATGTGAGTATGTGTGCAAGCACAGGCACACACACATAGTATAACTGCCTCAGTCATCACAAGAGGGCATCAGAAACCCTGGAGCTGGTGGTGATGAGCCACACATCAGGGGTGCAAGGACCCAAATTTAGTTCTCTGAAAGAACCATATATGCTCTTATGCACTGAGCCATCTCTCCAGCCCCACTTTCTCTTTTTATTACTTCAATTTTACCTCATTTTTTAAAAAGCTTACTACTACAAAACATAAAATAACATAATAGTATAAATGAGGAATTCACTCAGGTTTCAGTTTCAGAGCACATGCTCAACTAAGATTAACTGTAGAATCTCACAGGCAGTAGGAATCCTATGCTGGATGTTAGCGCCTCCACTTCCCACCAAAAGAAAACTAAGCCAGGCCTGAGAGCTAAAATCCCATGTGCCAACAGTTATTGGAAGTTAAAAGGCAAGTTGTGGGATAGATTCCCAGTTGCAACCACATGACTCCAGAGAGCAAACTATCAAATTCAAGGTTGTCAAGCTTGTTAGTAAAATAAAGTGCCTTTACCTACTGAGTTATCTCTCCAGTCCAAGAATTAACATACACTGTACAAAGTTATAATGATATTATTTATTATATATGTATGTATATATATACCAAAAAAGCAGAAGTAAATAAAATGTATTTTCACAAAGGCAAATAAAATAATAAAAATTGTAAGTCAAATAGCAAAGCAAATCAGGTGTTACATAAAAATAATAATACATCATGTGCTAAAGCTGGGCTTATTTCAAGAATTTTTAAAAAGTCAGATCAACACTTTAAACCAATGTAAACTATACTAACAGAATTAAGATGAAAAAATCCTGTAATATTTCAAGATATTTTTTAAAAGGTATTCGGGTTGATAAGATAGGAATAAACTATCCATGTCTAAGATTAGAAAGAGAATTTCCTTAATCTGATTAGGATTTTTTTTTTAATTTACAGTGAACACTGTAATTAATGATAAAATACTATCTACACTCTCTCTTATTTTGGAAACAGCACAGAAAGGTTCACTAGTATGAATTCTAACCCTCAGTGGTTAAAACTACTCGCTGGCCTTGCAGAGGACCTGGATTTAGTTCCCAATACCCACAGAGAGGCTCATCTGTAACTGGATACCCGGGGTGGGGGAGGGATCCAATATCCTCTTCTGCCCTCTGTGAGCACCAGGAAAGCCACATTGCACATACATATATGCAGGCAAGCACTCACACATAAAACAAAAATAAATCTTTGGTTTAGTTGGCTGGATTTTTTGTTTGTTTTTTATTGGTGTTATCTTGGAGTTTTGTTTTGTTTTGTTTGTTTGCTTGTGGTCTTTTCGTTATTTTGTCTTTTTTTTCCCCTCCAGAGCTCAGGACTGAACCCAAGTCTTTGTGCTTGCTAGCTAACCACTCTACCACTGAGCTGAATCCCCAATCCCAAATAAATCTTTTTTAAAACAGAGAACTATAGCTGGTCATGGCAGTCCACTCCTGTGATCCCAGCACTCAAGAGAAAAGGCAGGCAAATCTCTCTGAGTTCAAGGCCAGCCTGGTCTACAGCGTTAGTCCAGGACAGCCAAGGCTATACAGAGAAACCCTGTCTTGAAAAATCAAGATAATAATTATTGCTGTTGTTGTTCTTATTATAATTATTATTATTATTATTATTATTATTATTATTATTATTATCGTTACTACTACATCCAAGGGCTAAGAATGTAAGTCATCTGTAAAGCACTTGTCTAGTATGTGCAAGGCCGTAAATTCAATCTTCAGCACTACCAAAAATAAATAAATAATTCTACTCAAATGTTTGCTGCAAATTTTATTCAAAATAAGACTAAAATAAATAAAATACATTAGATTGGAAAAAATATTTTTATTATCTTCACAGAGTGTAGATCTGCACACAGAAATCCAAATTAGTCTACAGATAAATTACTAGAATATATCAACATATAACAATGAATTGATTACCTATACACCAATAACAAAGCATTATAAGACAGAATTTGTGATGAAGGCACATGGCACATACTTGTAACTGCAGCACCCAGAAGGCTGAAGGAATAAGATCATGTATTCAAGGCCAAGTTGAGTGACATGGCAAGACTGTGTTAATCAATTTATCTAATTTGAAAACTTTTTCAATGATACATAAAAAGTATTATCATATACCTAGAAATTAGTTCGGGAAAACTGTGCAAGACATCTAAACAGAAAACCAAATTACACTACGCTAAGAAACTGAAGAAAACTTAAAGAGTTCCAATAATTGTGAATCACAACAAAACTGAGATCTCTTCATCCAATAATTTAAGATCTTGGAATGTTCCACAAGCCAAGATTATTAATGCTACACTAAAAACAAAAATCAGAAAACCATTCTGTTCCTAAGCCTTTCAGACTTACAATTTACATTTACACTAACAATATGTCAATGATCCCTAAACTATAGAAAATACTATCCAATGACAACTCAAAAGGTATTTTAAAGAATGCTAAATAAATAAAGGGCTGATTTTACCATTTCTATAAAGGACAAAGATTTGCAAAGGATGACTTTGAAGATTAAAAAAAAAAGTCAGAGGGGCTGGAGAGATGGCTCAGAGGTGAAGAGCACTGTCTGCTCTTCCAAAAGTCATGAGTTTAATTCCCAGCAACCACATGGTGGCTCACAACCATCTATAATGCGATCTGCTGCCCTCTTCTGGCCTGAAAGTGTACGTGCAGGCAGAGCATTGTATACATAATAAATAATTTTTTTTAAAAAGTCAGAGAAAAAAACTGTCAATATTTATCAAACTAATTAATGCTGAAGAGGAAAAACAGTTGGTATGATGAGACTTTGAACCTTCCAAAAACTACAATAATTAAAAGTATGATGTAGTACAAAAACAGACCAGTTCAAAAATACAGAAAAACCTTAAGAGATAAATATGTATAAGTCACCTGCTTTAAATAAAGTTGTGAATGAAATGAGTAGTTAAATAATTGTTATTTCAGTAAACTTCACTAACAATTGCATTGTAATATAGGAAAACAAAATGTAACTCCTACCTCATCACATCAAACATGAAAGAAGATAAATTTCTGGTGAATCATAAATATAAATATGAAAAGCTAGAGATAGTGTTGGAGTATACACTTAGCATAAACAAGCCCCTAGGGCCCATACTTGACACCATTCCCCAAACCTCTAAATATGAAAGGTAAAACAACACAATTTCTAGGGGGGGAAGAATGAATATTCTCATTGAGGCAGAAAAAAAGGCACCACCTTACAACAGGAAGCTAGTTGGCAGAGGAATCTGGGAAGTACTGCTTTCAAAATCCAGTATCACAGAGCAACCTAATAAATGTAGATTTGAAAACAACCAGCTTGGAAAGAAATTACCACTATCTGACAAAATATATCTCTGTAAAATCTACAACAAATATCATATTGTGTATAAAACCTGGACAACACAAAAAGTACACATCATTAATATTTCTAACCAAGCTGAACTGAAGGTTCATGAAAATGCAGTATAAAAAAAAAAAAAAACAGGGAATTTTTTTTAACCTGTATTTCATAGTTTGTATAATAGCTATGAGAAAAGAGTATGTGAACAAGAAAGTGCATTTTGCACACAAGATCAGAGTAAAGAAGCCAATTGAGACACATGAGAACAAAAAGTCACAAAATTAAAATGTGTGCAAGAGCAATAAAAAAAAATAAAGGTACCTAGAAATGAATCTTACAAAACACGTCAAAGTTCTTTATAAAGAAAAATTATAATCTGAAGTATAACTTTAAAGACTAGAATAAACAGACTAAAAATACTGAGATTTCTGTATTGGGTGGAACAAGTTAATAGGTTCTGTGATTAAAATACTCATATCTCCACAACGTAAGCTGACATTAACTTTCCACAAAGCTCAGTAGGAAGGCTCTGCCCAGCAATCAGCTGACAGGACCAACTCCAGCTGACACACTGCTGCCTGCATCACAACCTCAACCCTTTTGCTCAACAAACACGTTAAACTAATCTCATGTTTTATACACACACCATGCCTTGTCCCTAACCAAAAGGCCTAACCAAAAGAATCTATCTGGTGCCTAGATGAGAGAGTCAAACAATAAAAATATCTACAAAGAAACATGGTATTATAAAAACAGTAGAATAGTCTCTATAGACAAAAGTTCTTCATGAAAGGTGAAAAATAATTTAAAAATTCAAGTAGAATGTGTATAAAAAATAATATGGAATACCAATCAGCAAAAAAATAACCAGTAATTCCCACCAAAGTGAGTGGCCCTACTACACTTTAAGATTATAAAGTTACAGTAATTAAAAATATGTATAATGAAAGTATTTCAAAGAGACAAATAAATTAGAGACTACAGCAGACAACCAGAAAAGAAATATCACAAAAACCACTTTCAGGTAAATTAATAACATGGATAAAAGGTAAGATATTTCAAGCTTAAATAAAAATCTGAAAATGAAAAATTGAAACCCATGCTCTCAAGCACAACGTATCAAATACAAACAAGATATTTTAAAAACTAGTTCTATAAATGAAGTGGTAGACTGGAGGCAGAGGCAGGAGGATGGCTGTGAGTTCAAGGCCATCCTGGTCTACAAAGTGAGTCCAGGACAGCCAAGGCCACACAGAGAAACCCTGCCTCGGGAAAATAATTAATTAATTAATTAAAAAATACTAATAAAGTAGTAGAGCATTTGCCCAGCATGCACTCAGAGTTCCTTCTCTAGCCACCCCTGCAACAAACACAAGCAACTCAAGCCTTCATAATAGTTCTCCAGAATTTCTTCATAATATTCTTTTGTTCTTACTTGAAATATTTTTGTTCTAAAGATATTATAGTTATGCCAAAGTTGTGTTTATAAGCATATAAAAAGGAGAAGAAAATGTGTATGTGATATTTCTTTGTATTCTTAAATATTCTTCAATAAAAATACATTCCTTTCTCTGAAAAGACTATAGAACAATTAAAAGAATTCATTTGTCAAAGATAAGAAAGAATCTTAATCACAGAACTTGTAAAGAATTTTAAATGTATAAGAATAAGAGTATCTGGTCTACGGGAAAGGGCCAAAACCTTGAGAATAATCTTAAAACCCCCAAAGAAAACCAGTTTCTAGTTCAGCTCATGCCGACTATTAAATCCTTGTAAGAAAAAAGAAAAAAGGTGCACGCCTGTGACCCCAAGCTCTTGAGATGCAGAGGCAGGTGGACCTCTGTGAGTTCAAGGCCAGCCTGGTCTACAAAACGAGTCCAGGCCAACCAAGGCTACGCAGAGAAACCCTGTCTCAAAAGAAAAAAAAGAAAGAAAGAAGGAAGGAAGGAAAAGAAAAGAAAAGAAATGTGAAGATATTTTTATAACTCACATCATTACTCGTGGGGAAGACACAAAACGAATGAGAAAGGGAGACCTTTTCAGGACAACCTGCTTGTTACAACACTCCTCATAGAATATGCAACAACGAAGAGCATACTGCCTGCCATTTGTTTAACTACTAATTACTTCACAAGCATAAATGGCTTTGTGTGAACCTGAAAAAGAAAACAGCTATTTCTGAGTGATAAGTTTCAGTTTGTTGTTTTTATATAATTTTCTAACAAAAACATCAGGTTTTATAAACATGAAAGTAAATTTCACAATATAAACAAGGGGTTGGATGGTACAGCTTAATGGTAGAGTACCTGCCTAACATGTGTAAAACCTGGGTTCAATGCCCAGCACAGAAAAATAAAAACTAAAAAAGCAAATGTTAGGGGTCTTAAGTAGAAGCTGAGACTGGAAAGGAAGCTGAAAATACCTAGACCACGACCCATCATATAACAAATCAATAACCTAAAGCAACATTTGTAGGGGAGATAAACATGTTTTTGTTTTGATCCCAAGTGTGGGATGGGGAACAGACTTGTGAGAGAGCAGGTGATGTTTATCCACTTAGAAGTCAAACCACTTCATGGGAGAGCTTGGTTGTTGCCAGCTGAAAAACATCCTAGAACAGACTCTGAGAGATTACATGTATGAGCCCAAACAGGAGGGTGGGGTTTTGGGGTCATGGTACTGGCTGATCATCACTCCACTTCAAGCCAGTCCTTGAGAGAACCGCTGCAGGGAAGGCTTCCAGGCTTTGGGCTCTAGCTCTCAGCTCTGGGTTCCAGTTGCTCCAGGTTCCAGCAGCAAACTTGGTGGAATTACTGATCTGCTGAAATCCAGCTGACTAAAGAGAATCATTCCTAGGAACTGATACCCAGCTTTCATTCTTGTTTTCCTTAATCTCCTTTCCCTCGTTTAGGGTAGTAGTAAGGTTGTAAGGGATATACGTTCATTTAATAAGTTCATAATAAAGTGTAATTGTTAAGGAAACTGAGCTTACAAACATTATATTTTTAATTATCTGCTTAATTACTACAAAAATATGCCCAAATATAATAGAATAATTCGCAAATATTCTTCTCAGCATTAGTTACTTGTTTTTAATTTTTATATGTAAGATGAGCATGGGGTCTTCTGGATCTATGAAAAAACATGATACAAAAAAAAGAAAAGCATGATACAGATATTTGTATTTATAGATGAAAAGTTAAAACTGGAACTCATTTCTAAATGAGACACAGAAGTATCTCCAATTTATAGATGAGATGGAAACATCTACGAAAACTATGCTGGTCAAGATTAAAAAGCTAGTAAGTGGCAGTTCATTTCTGATCACAATGTTCCTTCCAGTATGCTAAATGACAGCTTAGCTTCAGCAGAGAACTGGGACAGCGAAGACACTAAATCACACGAGAGAACTACACACGCATAAACGTGTGCCGTGACCACAGCCAGGGTCGACTATCAGGACTGGGCTCTGATGCACCTTTCTTCAGGTGTTCAGAACTGTCTCTTCTGACTGGCTGAACTAGATGCATGAACTAGCAGATATGACACTGATTCTTGAAACTACCCTTATCGATCACAAAATCAGAGGAAGCTGAACTGAAGAAAGACTGCACAAAGGCACAGAAAAGCTGGAAGAAGATCTGAACAATCTCAGTTCCAATTTTTAAGATTTTCCTAAAGGTCCGTCTCAGTTTCATAACTGAAATGACTCACTCTAAGTGCCATGTTGGCTTAAGCCAACTTTCAACTTGATCCAGATATAAATAAAGATCTTGAACAAGAAAAGAAAAACATTTAAAAAACAAAATGCTTCCAGTGTCATATAAGATCAGAAAGGAAGTCCTTCCTAGGAGGAGGCCAGTCTACCCTAAATGAACATTGTCACCTATACATGCCATCATTCCCGGAAGCCATCCAAATCCCAGTTGTTCCTTACATATATTATAAATTCTCCCAATCCAACCATTTTGAGACATCCTTGCTCTAGCCCACTGTCCTCAAACTCCACATCTCTCCCTTCCACCTTCTAAGTACAGGAATCAAGATGTGTGCCACCACATCCAGTTTTTCCCAATCCAATTCTTTTGATCAAGTAAGTCAATCAACACGGTATATTCTCCCAAATACAATAGACCCCTCCTCCATCTACACACAACTAAATCCATCTCACTTGAGGCCCAACTTACATACCACTTTCATTCTGGTCCTACGGGCTCCCTCCAGGCCTTGTCTGGATGGGATACAAAGTACAATGGCTTAAAATTTCTGGGGTGGGGCTAGAGAAACAACTCAGAGGTTAAGAGCACTGTCTGCTTTTCCAGAGATCCTGAGTTCAATTCCCAGCAACCACATGGTGGCTCACAACCATCTGTAATGTGATCTAATGCCCTCTTCTGACATGCAGGCATACATGCAGGTAAAGCACTGTATGTAATAAGTAAATCTTAATAAAAATAAAAATTCAGGGAGCACCCGTGACCTAAGGTTTTTCTTTATCAGGTATAGTGCTATTCAACACATGTATACCAGAAACCATCCTATGATCACACTTAAGTCCCCTAACAACTTTATGAGTTATAACTTCAGGACCCACCAAAATCATTTATATTGTTATTACAAAGATCATTAATTGCAACGCTGTTGAATAGCCCACACCTACACTATGTCATCTTATATTTTCACTGAGTACCTCTTTCTATTAATCCCCATGCTTAAAACTATGTAAAATCTCTTCTTGGTGAACTCCAATTCTGCTTCATACTGACTCCTGAAATTCTCTTCTGTGGTCAATTCAAAACTTCTGAATGCAGGCAGCTACAGGAAGCATCCTAGAGCTCTGTCTCGGTTCCTCAACACCCTCCTGACAGCGACACCTGCCTGCCACTTACATTTTCTATACTTCTTCTGGTGACTATCATCTTTTGCTACATATTGTGTAACTGCTCAGTCTTCCCTTACCTAGAGCAGATTTGATCTGATTCTCCACTACTGCACTCATACTACACACTCCATCTTCTTCCAGCTCAAGTTCAGAACCTATAACAAAGTCTCTTATCCAAACACTTAACTCAGTTCCTTTCAGAAAGTAAATGCTCAAATACTGGTTGAATGCAGAGAACAGTAATTCTTTATATATCATAAAAGCTATTTAGAAGTTTATGAATCTAACATCTATAGTAAGAGGAAACTTGTGGTAATTTATAAATTAGGATCAGTTGGAAAAGAGACAGGTTTTTAATACCATGACAAGAAAGTAAGATTCCCCAATGTGTGACAAAGCTTTCCTGATCCAAATCAAGGGAGTTACAGCAGTTGGATCAGATGATCTGACAAGAATCCTCATCAATTTCCAAAATGCAAATAAGCGCCAGATTCACAACACACAAACACTCTCAGATTCACAAGCACTCCTGCCTCTAAAAAGGCCTTTCCCCTCAGAGCTGGCAGCTAGGAGGCAACCAGTTCAAAATTAATTTTAGAAAGGTGGTGAACAGAAGGATTACTTTGTCTTATGAAAGCCAATTTGAGGGAGATTCTACTAAGAATTCAGATTGCATAATAGTCTATTGTTTATTGAGGCAGTATCCCACACAACCCAGCTGGCCTGGACCTCAAAGTTGTGGTGATTCTGCATCTGCCTCCTGAGTACAGGGATTCAGGCATGCACTAACCGTATCTGCCCAAAAAGTCACTATTTAAATCCTAGCATTTATGGTTTAGCTTGTTTGTCTTCAGTATATCACAAAAGCATTAATACATTTCTCATGGGCCCCAAAACAGTTAAAGAATCTAGGATGGCTGGGTGTGGTAGTGTACGCCTTTAATCGCAGCACTTGGGAGGCAGAGGCTGGCGGATTACTGTGAGTTCGAGGTCAGCCAGGACTACACAGTGAGTCTAAGACAGCCAAGGCTAAAAAGAGAAACCCTGTCTCAACCCCCTCCCATCCCCTGAAAAAAAAAAAAAAAAAAAACTAGGCTAGAATAAGCAATGCCCTCATTGCTCTACTAAATAATTCTTCCAACCTCCCAATTTTTTTTTTTCTTCCTCCACATACCACAGGGGGAAAAAAAAAAATAAGAAGTGGCAAAAATAAACCAAAATGTATTCTGAAGTTGAACTCCAGTTTATAAAACATTGCATCCCTTAAAATCCCACATAAACGAATTAGCATCACACGCTGTAATAGGCAGTATACATACTAAAAAGTTCTAAGACAATCATTAAATTAAGAGTTATAATAGAAGATAGACACACAATGCATTTTTGGACTGATGTTAATAATCCCCAAGTACTCACTGGATATTGAATTCATGGGGTTTCAAAAAACTATCCAGTAGCATCAAAAAGCAAAACTGGAATCACACTCTTGTGTAACACTAATAAAATAAAACAACTTTTTAAAAAAATCACAGTGCACATCAGTGCACAGTGCAGAATCAGAAATACCCAATTACCATGAAGATGCCTCCTATTGTACCTCTTTTCAGAAATAAAATAATTAATTCCATAATAATGTTCCTGAACCTCTAAGATGCTTTTTGTATAGTAGATAATATTAGTTGTACTGTCATCCACTGTGTCTGCCTATGCACACTGCTAAGTAATTATCTAGCCTTTTCTTCTTTCTTGCTAAATTTTCTATATTTATCACCACATAGGTCTATCGGGCACATACAAACTCACATGACCTTAACTAGTTCTCTCACATAACTAGGAAAGGGAAAAGGGGAAAAAGTGAAGATCTTAGGGGGAAAGTGCTACCTAATAATCTATGCATTTTTAAATGCTGCTATAAAAATGCACATATCCTCAGGAACTAAATCTACTAACCTCTACAATCAATGTGATACATGGTTTATCCAATCTTGACAAAAATCCTCTGGATCACCAATGGTATGTTCATCCACTCGTACATATGCAATTGTATAAAGAATCTATTATTTAGAACACCAAAAAAAAATACAATTAAGACTTGTACACATAGCTACCATTTTAAGAAAAATAACCACTTTTCATTCCTTGCTAGCATCTTTGTTGCCCTCCTTTGCAAATCAAAATAAGGAAAAAGACAATGATTACCAAATTTGGGGAAGAAGAGTATGTCCACCAACAGAGTTTGAGCCTATATAAAGCTTCAAAAGATAACAACTGACTACAGATTTAAAACTCCAATATCAATACATCAAATTTTATCATAAGCATGTGTATATCATAAACATATTAAAACCTTGCATTAAATTAAAGGAGTATCTCAGTTACACAGTAGTCTTATAAGAATGTTAGCCGGTGCACATGTTACCAATAATATAACTGAGAAACATAAATGCTTAAGCACTTAGGAAGCTTGAAGCAAGAGGATCAAGAGTTTGCCATCAGCATGGGCTACACACTCTAAACTCGGGAAAACGGAAGTTAATATCGGTAACTCTAGCAGCCCACAACTTTTCCCAGCACTGCTCGTCTCCCTGAATCTTATCCTCTCACCCCTCCCTACATATTCACAGGCTGCAGAGCTGTGTTTGGAACAAGCCATCCATTCGTATGATCCCATCATCACCCCCACTTCTTCAAAGCTTTAGAATCAAATTTTCCATACACGTACAACCCACGTGCCAAATACAACCAAGTTTTATCATGCGTCATGCATCATCTTTTCACATTCTCAGAATCCTATAAACTGGTTTTGCTGTGATCCCATTTTTACGAAAAGGAAAAGCAAGGCCCAAAGATAGGCAGTTTTGTGTTCAGGGACACATTAACCAAAAAGTGGTAACACGATGACTTTGAAACCAGCTTTGACTCTAATTTCAGAGGCACCAGCCACCAATCAAAACATTCTCCTTAAACTAGTCAATAAAGATGCCGCCATCATCCACTCATTTATTTGTTCCAATCCTCTAGGTCTGCCTAAAAACTACTCTCTCCCTATTTCCCTATCCCACAGTCTCCAGTTAAATTCTTAGAATCCCTCTCTTCAATAACCTTTATCTACATAATAATAACCCAATCGTTTCTACATACTTAAAGGTTTCGATATTAATATTATCTCCTTGCCAAATCCACTTCCACTGTCTCAATTCAGACCCTACATTTCTTTAGCCATTGTGATCCCTCCTGATAAATCTTAAGCTCTTGCTCTCTGGACTCTTACAATTATTTCTCTCTCATCCTTATAATATCCTTATAAAACACGTCTTCTCATGTTGTGTAATACCCCTTTAGGTTCTCCACCGTCTACAGAACAAAGTTCAAACTCTTTACGCTGGCATTTCTATATACGGCCCATCCTATCTTCCTAATGTTCTTGTCTTTTCCTATACCAAAAATGTTAGTGAATTCAGAGTAACGTAACTGTTTATGCAGAGTACGTATATGTATGACAATCTTAACACCGTGAGTATTGCTTGCCATCACCCATTTTATGAGAAACAGAGAAAACTCAGCAAAGTAATTTGCTCTAGATCCCAAATCATGAAGGCACTATATAGCAAATCTCAGACTACCAAGCTGATTTCCTTTCCTAGGTCTTTACACAGCTACAGTAAGTAAACACGTCTTCATTCATCTCAGATGATTTACTTAGCCTTTTCTTTAAATGCATGATTAATATTCTGCTTCCATGTCTCAATTTAAGCTATTATTCCTCACACCCTAGAATGCTATACTCAATCCTTAAGGTTTCCAAAGACCCATAATACTAAACATTTTTCATATCATGCTTCATACTAGCTATTTATATTGACATATAAATCTGTGTCTAATTAAAAGCACTCTGAGGACAAGACCATAAATTACTCACTCGATTTTAAAAGTCTGCTTACTGAATTGGCAAATATGTGGATAAAACACGTAGAACAAGATAGCAAACATCACAGCAGAGACTTGGCCAGGGCTGAAAGGAGAAACTAACAAGTGGGAAACCATCTGCACACTGGCACCGCCTACAGTTTAACGTCTATCCTCTGAACAAACCAGCATCTCAACACCCACTAATGGCACTGGCCTTTGTTAAAATTATTGTTTACTGAAAGCATAATTCAAAAATTGGGCAGAAATAAAATGTGAAAACAGAATGAAACAGAGAGAGAAATCCTGTTGTCACTTTCCATTTTAACTTAACTTCCTATTTAAGTAACCAAAATGTAACGATAAAGGCTTGACGGCCTTTCTACAAAGATCAGCTCAGCAGTCTATGTCTGACATTATAACGATCGGCTATAAAGGACTATTTCAGTACGCATAAATAATTGTTCAACTACACAACTACCCACCAGCTTCCCACATTACCATCCTCAAAAAGAGCCCCTCTCCCAAGACTGCTAAGTGTTGACTGTCTGACACCACTAAGGCTTCACACGGCTATGTCTGATGAGCAAACTGAACAGTATAAGCTTCAAGGCTAAACGCTGTTTCTTCGAGCGTTGTCTATAACCCAACAAGGATCAGGTCCGAATGCCACCTTACAGTTACACAGCCAAGACCCTGAAACCACCAAGCAGCTGACCAAGCAAAAACTCTTGAATCCTTAAGCACCTCTCCCAACTACTGAAACAAAGTTATAGTGCTGGCTTTTCCATGAACCAATAAAGGATGTTAGAATAAAAACTAGCCATCTGCCCTCCACTGAATTTCATTCCAGTTGCAAATATGAGCCTAAATACAAAGAAAATCAGGCTATGAACATAATTACAAACTAGATTTAAGAAACACTTTTAACAATATGAACTAATTAATCTCCCTTTCCACATACTATGCAAAAGTCTAGTACATTCTGTTCATCAAACAGCAAAACACTGCCACAGGGAAGAACCGTTCCGCAGCATACCCATCCTCATTGTGGTCCCTATACAATTAAAAAAAAATTGAAACTGTAACTGTTCTTTATGTAATTGTAGGGAAGTTAACAGCTGACAGAGCAGCACTGACATAATTTTTAAATCAAAGAATCTAAGCCAAGCCCTAACTATGTCCTAAGATAACTTTACCATTTGGTTGACAGCACCAAAGTCATAGGGTTATTCCAAGGAGTCAGAAGACTCCTCAAAAGACATTAGTTTTACTATTATTCGGTTTTAGCCACTGGATTCAAAGTGATATATATATATATATATTTATATATTTAAAAAATAAATTCTAACAAAACTGAAGTCTTTCTTGCCTTCCTATCCTTTGGTGACTTGTGAGTTCAGGGGTATATTATCCAATCAAAAAGGCTGCACACAGTAGTGCATCCCTGTAATCTCAGCAGAACGATCCAACACTTGGGCTACACACCCAGACCCTGTCTCAGGGGACGGAGGGGAAAGAAAGAAGAGACAAAGGAAGGAGGACCGCAGTAAGTCAGTTCTGCTGCTCATCAGCTCCTGCAGTGCACTGTGACAGTAGAATTAAAAGTGGCTATGTATGTGGAAGATGGAGGACTTAACGCCACTCAACAGTATCCCACCAAAAGTAGAATCTAGGTGCTGAGTATATAAACATTCACTTTCAGTTTTTCTATATGTTAAGATTTTTAATAAAATAGTAGGGTAAATCAACAATGCTGCCACCCAGAGGAATGCTTCTGTTATCATCTATTATCATACAAAAGCAATAGTAAGCCAGATACAGTGGCAAAAACCTGTAGTTAGGGCTAGCACTCTGGAGGCTGAGGCAAGAGGATCACTAGTGCCCAAGAGTTGGAGACCAGCATGTGCACCATAACAAGACCAATCTTAAAAGCAGTAAAATACTACCAGGTGTTCAGATAATTAACTCCTTTTTCCTTGGAGCCCGCAAGGCCCCTTTGCCATCTATCCCGTTATTACAGCCACTCTTTAAAAAAAGAAAAAAAATGCTTCAGTGTTAGTGTGTATATGTATGCTTTGCTATATATTTCAGGCTGGCCTAAAACTAGAGCTCCTCTGGTTTCAGCTTTACAAGCACTAAAGATTGCCAAAAATTGTTACCATGTCAAAATCCTCATTGAAATTTCTTAGCCTGCACATATATATAAATATATATATATAAATAAATATATATATTTATATATATGGTCTCAAGTTATTCTAAGGTACCAAATACTAAGTCTTTAATCTCTCTTCATAAAAACAAGCTAAATCAATAGATTACCTTGGTAATTTGACAAAAGGGGAAAAAAACGGAACAGCTAGAATTGGACTATCTGTTCCTAACTTTAGCATTTGCTGCTAATGCCAATAAATCCCTCAACCAGAAATTTTGTCAGCATCTTAACAGGTACATACTGCAGATAAACACTTGAGACACTTCAAGATGCTAATTCTTCCTCTCATTTTCTTTCCTACCAGTAACTGAGATTTTAATGTACTTAGTGTTACAACAAAATCACAAACTCCCATGAGGTATGTCAACTTTAAAATATATTTTTATTTCTGTTTATATATAACTTAAATATAGTATACATACATTTATTATATATATATATATATATATAAAATCAGGCTGCCTGACATCTGTTAGGATGGTACTAGTGAGAATACAGAAAATAATCGTTGGCAGTAATATGGAGAAGTAGAACCCTTTATGCAATGTTGGTGGGGACATAAAATGGAATGGCCACTAAAAAAAAGATAAATGGCAGACTGGGAGTGTAACTAATGGTAGAGCACATGCCATATATGCAAGGCCTTGGCTTCAATCCTAGGATTGAAAAAAAAAAAAAAAAAAAAAAAAAAAAAAGCAAGTTTTTGGTCAAAAGTTAAGGGTATATTCCCAAAAGAACTGAAAGTAGGGCCACAGCAGCATTCATGATAACTGAAATTTGAAAGCAACCTGTCCATAGAGAAACGAATGGATACGAAAATGTATTACATGCAAGGGGGCATTATTCAGTCTTAGAAAGAAAACCATGGCAGACGTCACCACAAGGATCAACTTTCAAGACACTATGCTAAATGCAATAAAACAAGCATACACAAAAAGGCAAATACCGTGTAAAGTCACTTATACATGTTAGCTCATGCTATGCAGAGACAACGCAGGAAAAGTGGCTGCCAGGGGAGTCAAGGAAGAGTGGGCTATGAGGAGTTGTTCAGCAGGTACAGAATTTCACTTTTGCAAGACGAAGAGTCCTGATGGTGGTGGTGATTGCACAACAGAGTATACGCACATGAACTGCACACTTAAAAATGGTTAGGATGATAAATTGTGTGATGTGTACCTTACCACAATAAAAAGATTGAAAAATAAAATTGAGGACTTGGTCTCTTCCAAAGTTCCACTGGACTGGCAACATTCCCTCTCTCCATACCCTGAGACCTTGTGTGGCTCTCCTGGTCCTCCTTTCCTCCCAGAGCCACACCAAATGTTTACTTCAGCTTCCAAACAGAGCAACTAGTAGTCCTGCTCCACCAGTTCTGAGTCAAAGCAGCAAGGAACTCAATCCCTCTAAACCTGCCTCTCTACAACAAGGATAATTCCTACCTACCTGCCACACAAGGTTGTTATGAGGGCAAAGTGAGATCACGTTCATAAAAGTAGCTTTCAACTGCCAAGCACCAAAGACACATAAATTAAGTTTAACTACTTTCACATGGCGATTGAGACGCTTTTAATACCATAAGCTTCACAAACATAAGCTTACAACACCTCACCCATGCTCGCATTTAAAATATACATCACCCCACAAGTAACACCTTTCTTCTTCGGTCTTTAACCGAAGGGCAACATTGGGGGGTGAGGTGCGTTTAATTCCTTAAAGCATTTGAAGTACCACTCAAAACGCAATAAATTATTCGACATATCCCACGAAACTACATATTTATGACCCCCAAGAGAGGCCTACAACACTCTGGAACTACACTTCCCACAAAGCATAGAGTGGACCACTGGTGGCAGGCTGGGCGGCCTGGAATTAAGAGTGACCACCGAGCTTGGATTCTCATCCCTTTAAGATCGCAACGCTTGGCGAGGAGTACGACTGCCTGTCCTTTCTGACAGCTCTGTCGCATCGCGTTTTGTTGTTTGTTTTTTGTTTTGTTTTGTTTTTTTCTGCCACTAACAGCAACCCTATCCGTCTTTCCTGATTCAACCTGAGAGTCATCTCCAATCCGTGATCTTTCAGCCGATTCCTAGACACCTTTCCCTCTCCCCAAAATCTCCATTTCCAGAAACTCGCCCGTCAGTCGGCATCAGGGGACATGCTGGGGGTCAGACGGGACGGGTGGTCACAGTCTGACCTGGAGCGACAGGCCGAGCGCCAGCTCAGGGGGAGCAAGTCAGGTGCCCCGGGGCTCCCCTCAACCACCGCCCCCACTCCCGGCCCGAACGGATCTCGAGCAGAGGTGGCTCTGCCCAGGGCTCCGGTTTCAATTTCACGACGTGACAGTGCAAAACTGCGGCCTACAAGCGCCCGCCCGCCCGCTCGCCAGGCCCTAGCGCCCCAGCCCCACGCACGCCCGGCCCCGCGCCACCACCACCACCACCCCCCCGACACGAGCCTCCAATGTCCCGCCGGACCCGGCCCTGCGTGGAGCCGAGTCCCGCTCGCCGCCGCTGCCGCCGCCGCTGCCGCCGCCGCCGCAGGCTCGGCGCCGCACTTACTCAGCTCGTCCTGGGAGGCGGAGGCGGCGGCCGCAGCCATGTTGCACCCGGGAGCGAGCGAACGAGGGAGGGAGGGAGGGAGGGGCGGGCGTGCGAGCGAGCGAGCGGCCGGCGAAGGGGGGTGGGGGAGCGGCTCGTGGCCGTCGCCGCGCCGTGTCGCGCCGTGCCGCAGGGCCCCGGGGGGCCGCCTCGGGTCTCGCACGGGGGGCCGAGCTGCGCCCTCGAGTGCCCGCCCGCCGCCTGCGTCCCCCCTCCCCCGCCAAGCGCAGCGAGCGTCGCTCTCGCCGCGCCTCGCGAGCTCGCGACTCGGGCGCTCCCTTAGCCCCGCGCCGCCACCGCCGCTGCCCGTGCGGCCGAGGGACCGCGCCGCGGCTCCTCTGCGGCTCTGCGGCTCGGCGCCCGGCTAGCTCGCCTCTCTCGCCGGCTCTTATATTTAGAAAGAGCTGAGCCATCCCCCCCCCCCAACAGCTCCCTCCCTCCATCCCTCCCTCCCTTCGCCGGCCCCTCGCTCGCCCTCCCTCGCCGGCTCGCTCGCGCCGCGTCCTACCCACCTGCCGCCGCCAAGCTTTCCCCCACCACCACCACCGCGCGGAGCGGAGACGCGGCGGCCGGCCACCCCCACCTCAGCCTCTTCCCTCCGCCGCCACGCACGCACGCGGCCTCTGACCTGAATCGGAGCCGGTCTCCATTTAGCGCGAGATGCTGCTGCCGCCGCCGCCGCCGCCGTCGTTCGGGCGCCGCGACCGACGAGGTGGAGGGCGGGCCGGGCCTGAGGAGCAGGCGCGCGCGCCGCGGCTCCCGTGGAGCCTGTGTGCGCGGCCGGGCCGGGCTGCCGTGGCCTCCGCGGAGAGGTTCTTCTCCCCAACACGCACACTCACTCACGCACACACACACACACACACACACACACACACCGAGGCGCGTGGCCCCGGCTCCGGCGTTGATGGTCTGCGGCTGTCAGGTCGGCCTTGGCCCGAGCTCGAAGAACACGCGCCGGGACAGAGGAAGAGACAGACGTGGACTCGGAAAAGTAGAGCTGGGCTCGAGTCGGCGGAGGAAGCCCCGCCCTGCGCCTCGCGCCCAACTTCTCGGCCGCCGCCGCGCTGACTCAGGCCGGGCCTCCGAGCAGCCCCGAACTTTGAGCACGGGCTTCGGGGTGGGGGGGATGGGGGCGGGGTGGGATGAGGGGGAGACCTGCTCCCGGGAGATGCCCCCACCCTAAACTCCGCAGTGGCCTGCCAGCCAGGGGAGGACCTGGAACCACGATGTTTGAGCCACCAAGACTTGCTTTTAGATTCTTCGTCCCTAACAGGACTTGAGTGGAAATCCCGACTATTAACTTGAAGCCTTCAGTTTGTCCACGAGGCTGTGTGGTCGTGTGCAGTTGGATTATGCAATTCAAATTAAGGGATTACGTGATTTCTCCACTGTACGAAATTAGGTACCAGATCAAATACATTTTTTTAGTTAAAAAATAATAATAATCAAGACACTAAATGAATTGAAAATGCATATATTCCCCCAAAATGGAATCCCTAGGGCCCTAGTTAATGCCTTGAAATTTGAATACATGCCGTTCTGAATGTAACTTAGGCAAGTACAAGATAACAAACACGATGTTATATCCTGTGTTTATTTTACATGTACAAAGAAGTGTACACTACCATTGTAATTATCGATGTATTTACATAATGTAAATGATTTGGAATATCATAAAAATAAGAGTCCTTCCTCCTAGCTCAGCTACCTCAGCCATCTCACACCCAAGAGAAAAAAAATGTGAAACGTAGGATTTGTTGATGTTTCAAGACCGTGCCTCTGCACACATGTACAACCCCATGCACAGCTTGGTTGGTAGTGATAAGGCTTCCTCCACAAGCTCCTTCCATGGCCCTTGTTTTGCCAGCTGCTGGACTCTGGAGCAATAATTAGATCCTGAGGTTAATAATGCTTTCACAATTTCATTGCCAGTGGAAAAGCAGGAGGTGGGGCTAACTGAAAAAGTATGTCACTGGAGGTGTGTCCTTTGGGACCTTGTTGCAAACGGTCTCTTCCTGTCACTGCTGTCTCTGCTTCCCACTGGCCATGAGAGAAGATGCTGTGTTCCACCATGTACTCCCTGCCATGTCCCAGCCTCACCTCAAGCCAAGCAATGGAACAAAGTGAGACCATGAGCCAAGCCTCTAAAACTGTGAGCCAAATACATTTTCACTCGTTCTAAATGGTCAGATGCTTGTCACTGTGACAAACACAGGTGGGGCCAAGGTTCTGGGTGAATGTTCTCAACCCCCATAAACACTTTTCAATGTTAAATCAAAGGACTTTATGTCACCAACAAGCATTTTTGTTAATTGTTGGAGGATGGTCTGATGTGTTTTGATGCTAATTAATAAAAAGCTGTCCCACCTGGGCAGAGTGATAGGTGTGGCTAATGATCTCTGGGCTTAGGAAGACAGGAAGAATCCTGGGAAGAAACAGGAGGAAGGAGGGAGGAGAAAGCCATCATAGGTTAGGTGGAGGAGAAGCACATGGCCGGCGTGGATGGAGATTCGGCCCAGAAGAAGAATATTAGCAACTGTATGTATGGGCTTATGGATGGGAGGTAGTTTGATAGACATTATTAGAAGCAGATAGCATGGGATTGGGGCAGGGATCCCATACCTGCCACACTGTGGAAAGTAGTTAAAGGATTAATGCCTGCTCTGCCCCAAGTTAACTAAGACTATTTTAAAATATAACAGGTATCTGTGTCTTGATTGCTTGCTGGTGGGTTTTACTGAAGTAATAATAATTCTAGGCTAGATAATAAACAATTATTAGGCTTACTGATAATTAAAACCAACAGGTAATAGTCTATTGACCTTCTCCCCACCCTGACTCCCATCCTCACCAGTCTCACTATGCTATCCAGACTGATGTCCTAGCTCCCTGACTCCATCTCTACCTTCTGGGGACTTGAAATTGATTTTGTGCTACTGTCCTGAGCCTCAGTCCTTTTTTTAAGTAGACATTCTTGTTCTTTGGTTTGGCATTTCTTCCAAAATGAGTGTGCAACAAACTGTTTATAAATGATTCAAAAGTTTAGAAATGTCTCTTTATCCTTCCCAGAACCACTTTCCCCTCATTTTACTCCCCAGAGAGAAAACAAAGCTTTCTTACTTCTGTTCTGTATTAAAATGCTCCAGGTGTCATGAAAGGGTGGCTGAGGGTCTTTTTAATCTATCTAAATGTTCAAGGGTGGCAAGAGTAGGAGAGAAGGCTCCACGGCTAAAAGCATGGTTGCTCTCCCAGAGAACCCTGTTCAGTTCCCAGGATCCATGTGGCATTTAACAACCATCTGTAACTCAAGTTTCACAAGATCTGACTCCTTCTTCTGACTTCTGTGGGCACTATATACATGTGGTACATAGACATACATGTGCAGACAAACACCCATACACATCATAGAAGAATAAATGTAAAGGAGTTTTAACCAAGCTGCATGGCTACTCTGGCAAGGGATCACACCCCTGTGTGATCCAGCTGGAGTTCATACCTTTAATCCCTCTGGCTGGAATATGAACACAGCTTTAATGCCAAACAATGGCATCTAATCGAGGGACAGACAAGGTGCAAATCAGGGAAAGGTTTGACAGAATGAGTCAGTGATAGGATATGCCCAATTATCTCGAGAACAAACAGGAAAGAGAAGCTACTTAAAAGCAGCACAGAGAGAGTTTGAAGAACTAGTTAAGTACAGAAGGAAAGTACAGTATAAAGAGTTTATGAGACTATAGTTCGGTGCAGTTCAGTTGAGTGCAGTTGTGTTCATGCACTTGAGTTTGTGGAGTTCAGAGGCACTTTTCAAAGCAGAGCAATTGAGAGGTAAAGAGAAACCAGTATGAATCAGTCAGCTTGGAGAGGAGTTTTGAGCCAGAACAGCTAGCTGAATTGAACCAGCCAACCAGAGTTCAGAAAGAACTAGCAAGCGTGAGCTTATGCATCAGGTCTCAGAGGTTGAAAGCATTCTAGGCCTAGGTTAGAGATGGAGTCTGGACACTAAAGCCTTCAAGGTCTGGGCTGGTAGAAGATTGAATTGTATGAAGGCTAGAAGTTTCCAGGCCTAGGCCTAGGGATAATTAGATTAAAACATTCTGTGCTGAGCCAAAGCTATGTAGTCATAAAGCTTGGGTATGGCTTTCATCTTCTGAGGAAATAAAAACCACCGTAACAAATAAAAACTCAAAACAAAACAAAATGTGGCAAGAATAGCTCCCTTAGTGTCACTGTTTCTAAGGTCTTGAGCATTAGAGGTCTATACCCAGGGGCATATAGCTCCAGTCCCTGAGACCTCAGGCCTGTAACTCTAAGCTTTAAACCCCAGTGGCTTATATTATATAGGTAAGTGCCCAAGTCAAAGCAAGCCACAGCTTCCAAAGCCAGAGGCTTCCTGCTCCAACACTGCTCTGCCAGTGACTGGGAACTGTAGGAACTCAGGTCAGAGGCTATTGCTCCAGGTACAGAACCTCACAGCTGGTGTTCAAACGCAAACACTTCAATTATCGGGACCTTTGGCTCCTAACCCTTCTCAGCTCCCTGGAAGCCTTCCGTGGATCAGGGCTTGCAACTTCACTGACTCAGCTCTTCACAGTTTCTTACCTTCAGGCTCTGCTCTCTACAGTTTCCTGCCATGGATACTCTGTGGGGCTCTCCAGCTACTGTTTCACTTCAGCTACTGCTGCTGCTGCTGCTGCTGCTGCTGCTGCTGCTGCCGCCACCGCTGCTGCCACCACTACTACCACCTTCTGTCAGAGCTACTGCTAGGGTGAAACATCCCAGTACTCTGACTTCTCTCCATGCAACAAGTTCAGCCCTCTCTATCTACAGTAAAGGCCAGTCAAGAGAGACCTTTATTGGAGCCTGATACGATATACAGAAATAGCACATGAGAAAGGAGCCTTCAAAATTGCATGAGACTGAAAAACACCCCATGACTTACACAGCCAGAAAAGCGGCATGGCATGTTCAGGAGTAGCTTCTAAACTCCACCAGTCACCACGTTACATGTTTAACAATCACAAGCCTGGTTTGCGTGTGTCCATTATGAGCTTTATGATGAGTTACCAAGGAGTGTGCTCCCCTTGGCCTAAGCAGGCATGGCACCAACATAATTAGCATCATCAAGATGTCACTGAGGTGTGATGAAAGTAAAGTCTCCAAGACCGGCCTAGGACAGGCATGACCAGAAGGAGAGACCTCTGGAGCAGCTATCATCACAATGGCCCTCAGAACTACAAATGAATGTCCTCGGTTTCCATGCAGTACTCAAAGCAGCCAGGCCACCATGGTAACGCTCCTGCTGTAGTCTCCTGAAAGGAGCCCCTTGCTTGGCATTTCCTAGTCAAAGCAGACCGATGTCTTGGGAGAGTCTGACAGTTGTCTGTCAAATGGCAAGTTGTTCAGTCAGGACAGCTTTGATCATTTAAAAGGGGAAAACATCAAAGAGCATTTACATTAAAGGCCTAGCATGTGCCAGCACTTCCCTC
>OU015743.1:124173721-124223872 GCA_907169655.1 Acomys percivali
TTGTGTTGTATTATATCGTGTTGTGTTGTGTTGTATGGTATCATGTTGTGTTGTATTGTATTGTATTGTATCGTGTTGCGTTGTATTGTATTGTACCGTGTTGTTTTGTATTGTATGGTATCGTGTTATGTTGTGTTGGGTATGCCCCTCAAGGCCTGATGCATATTAATCAGGCTGCTATCATTGAACTATGCTGTCACTCCCCCAAATCTGTTTTGTTTTACTCATCTTATTCAGAGTCTGACTGATTAGGTATCGCTACAAGAGTGCTATGTCACAGAGCTACAAACTCAGCTCTGTCATGATATTGTTACTTTTATTTTGAGGTAAAGTTTCATAACCCAGGAGGACCCTGAACTCACTGTGTAGACCAGGGTGGCCTCCACAGTTTTCTACCTCAGTCTCTCCAGGGCTGGGATTACATGTGCTACTGCACCTGCTCAAACCTGTATTCTTTTTTTTCTCTGTGTAGCCTTGGCTGTCCTGGACTTGCTTTTGTAGACCAGGCTGGCCTCGAACTCACAGCGATCCGCCTGCCTCTGCCTCCCAAGTGCTGGGATTAAAGGCGTGCGCCACCACGGCCCAGCTCAAACCAGAATGTACAGAACTATTTAGTCTTTTAAATGTCTGCACGATAAGTATATTACAAAATATTTTTTTAATTGTCCTTTGGGGGCTGGGGAAGTGGCTGAGCGCTTGTTGTTGCAAGCATGAGGACCCCAGTTCGGTCCCCACACCTACATAAAGAGCGTGAAGCACAGCTGGAGAATATGATTTCCATCACTGGGTAGGCAGAACCGGGAAGTCGCCTGGATTTGTTGGCCAGCTAATCTACCAAAGCAATGAACCCTAGGTTCAGCGGGAGATAAGGTAGGGGATGGTTGAGAAAGACATCTGCCACTGAGCTCTGGCCTTAGCATTCAAACAGCACACTTACACCCTCACACATACGCACACACAAAAATGCCTTTTGGTAAGCACTTAGGTTCTTAATACTTTTTCCTATTGTAAGCAATGATACCAACAAGTTTAATGCAACCATGTATTTGTATATTGAAGAAATATCTTCTAATGAGAATGGTAGGATTTTTTTGCACATTTACATACCCATCTTCACCTTCACCTGCACACTCACTCACACATACACACACACACACACACACACACAGAGAGAGAGAGAGAGAGAGAGAGAGAGAGAGAGAGAGAGAGAATACCCAGTCACAGGCATTCCCTTCCTCATTACCTAATTTGATATCCAGTTGTCACTTTGATGGCATTCTTGTAGATTTCACTCTAGAAATAATGACCCACACTTAGCTGGGGGGGTGGTGACCCACACTTAGCTGGAGGGGGTGACCCACACTTAGCTGGGGGAGGGGGCACTATGACTTGCTGTTGTAAAGCTGGAGAAGCATCATTGCAAAATAAGACATATTGTCCTTAAGAGGAAAATCTTAGGAAAAATCAGTGTAAAGAATGGATAGACACAAACTGGAGGTTAATTGTCCTCACACCCATGCCAGACTATGGTAGGACACCTTCAGCTCAACAGGTCACCAGAGAAGTTTGTTCCAGAGAGCTGCATCTTCCTTACTGTGTGCACCCTGACTTGCTTGTCTATCCTTTGGAACACGACTTAGTTCAGCCTCCTGCTTCCTTTCTCATAGCCATGCTGCCATTTTGTTCTTCCCTCAGCCTGCTGGACTCCAATGAAACTCATCACTTGAAGAAAAAGAGCTACAGACCCTGGTGGGAACTTTATTCTTTCTCGTGCAGGAGATCAAATCCAAGGCTGGCAGATACTAGATAAGCCATCTACCACTAAACTGTGTCTGCCTCCCTGGTGGACACGTTTTAGTTCCAACCTCATTTGAGCCATTGACTTGACCTCTTCCTAACCTCTTCCCCTAAAAGTTTCCTCACCACTTTGTGATCCTTATCTATATATCAGTCACGCTATGGTGCACATTTGGAATGCCACCTTCTGTAAGGCCTGTGTGTTGAAGACTTGCTTCCTTCTTGGCACAATTAGGAGAATAAAAAACCATTGAGAGGCAGGGTTTAGTGGGAGGTCTTAGTTCATTGGTCACATTCCCTCAAAGAAGATCCTGGGAGTTCAGCCCCTCCACTCAGACTCAACTTCTCAGGCACCATGAGATAAGCAGTCTCTTCTACCACATGCTCCCAACTATAACAGTCCTGCCTCACTGTAAGTCAAACGACAACAGGACCAAACGACAACAGGACCAAACGACAACAGGACCAAACGACAACAGGACCAACCGACCAACCAACCATAGCCTGAACCCTCTGAACCTATCCAAAAATCAACCGTTGTAAACACTCCTTCTAGCACCTTCTGATTGGTTTAATAAGGAGCTGAGCAGCCAATAGCAAAGGCAGGAGAGAAAGGCGCGACTTCTAGCAGTGATAGGACTCTGGGAAGGAGGCAGAGGCAGAGGCAAAGAGAGTCAGACAGAATAATAAAGTGTCGAGGCTAGGATTGAGAGGTAACGGGCAACATGGCAGAACATAGATTAGTATAACTGGGGTAATTTAAGATAGATAAGAGCTAGTTGGGAACAAGCCTAAACTAAGACTTTGTAATAATTAGTAAAGGGTCACCACGCTATTATTGGGAGCTGGCGGTCCAATACAGTCTGGTTATAATTGGTGCCTATCAATTCTTCTCACCTTTCTTGCTTTCTCTTTCTGTCACTCCTTTAAAATTACTATTTTGGGAGCTGGGAGCCTGGCTTGATGGTAAAGCACACATTTAGCCTGTGTGAGGTCCTGGCTTTAATTCCCAACACAAGAAGAGACAAGAGCCTGGTAGTGGTAGTGGTGCACACCTTTAATCCCAACATTTGGGATGGGAGGCAGAGGCAAATCTCTGTGATTTAATGACCAGCCTGGTCTACAAAGCGAGTCCAGGACAACCAAGGCTACAGAGAGAAATCCTGCCTCGAAAAGCCAAAAACACAAACAAAACGAAAGAAAGAAAACAAGAAAAGAAATCAGTATTTCCTTAGCTAACTTTTGTACAATTCCCATGTCTTCACATTTACTTAGTGTCTTAACTGCTCTCTCTATTAAGCCTCCTGGACATCTCTGCCTGGAAGTCCTACTGTGGGTCAGTCATACCCAACATGTTCCCAGCTGAGCTTAACTGACTTCCTTCTCAGACTTGCTCCATGTCCTTCCAGGTGTATAGAATCAGCATCTTGTTGACCACACCAGACCTCAGAGAGGAATAAATCGTACCCCCCCCCGCCTTCTTCACCCCTACTCACCGGGTACAAGTAGGCACTAAGTGTTCTACTTAGGATTTCTCCAGTTCTAACTGCAGAAACCAGCCTAAGCACCCCACAACGGACAAGTATGGGAGCAGTTCATAAGAACAAAAGAAAATTAAACAACTGAATTTCTTGAACAGTAGACACCAGGCAGCCTCAGTTCCATGGCAGGAAGTGGAAGGAGTTCCCACAAGGGAATAGCAACCCAAAGGTCTATCAGTGATGTGGCCTTTTGAATTTAGATATAATGTAGTAATAATAATTATAAGTGCCAAACCTTTGATTCAACCTTGGTTCCAGTGCAAAGACACCACAGATGGAAACGATTCCAAGTAAGATGTAATGAATCTCATTGACAGCCTGTGATGGTGGTGCGTGCTTTAAGTCCCAACCCTCAGGAGGCAGAAGCAAGCAGGTCTCTGTGAGTTCGAGGCCAGCCTGGTCTACAGAGCATGTTTCAGGACAGTCTGGCTACACAGAGAAACCCTGTCTCAAAAAACAAAAACAAAAACAAAAAACAAACAAACAAACAAAAACCATGTTGACCTAAATCTTTGAGAAACCTTTGCTGATCCTCACATTTCTCAACAACAAAAAGAAGAAGCGAGGGAATTTCCATCCTGTGACTACAAAGAGTAAGAAATAAAAGAATTCTTCTCAAGAGGAAGACTATCTTAAAAGTTCAAAGTCATGCATTGCTGTGGATTTAATGTTTAATAAGGCTCACAGGGGAATTGTTTTTAATAACTGAATTTCCTCATCTGCACTATGATTGAATTTACCAGCCTTGTATGTATGTGCAAATCCAGAATGAGACTGGTTCATTGAGGCTGGAGAGATGCTCAGCTGTTAAGAGCCCTTGCTGCTCTTTCCAAAGACCCAAGTTCAATTCCCAGCACCCACCTCAAGTGCGTGTTACACTAGCCCCAGAAAATCCGATGCCCTCTTCTGGCCTGTGCAGGGACTCACATACACACATAGCTCATACTACTTCACACAAACACACACATACATACACATAAATAAAAATAAAATCATCTAAATTGTGTATTTAAAAGGCCATTCTGTTGACTCTCCTCCCATGCTGTTAAGGAAACTGAATGCATTCAAACAACACAAAGTTGGTTTCTTCAGAATTGATCAAAGTCCTGAGAAAGAGAAGTTGGCACACTTATCTTGGCTCTCATGTCCACCCTTGAAGGGGACCTAGGCCATTAGGAAAGAGAATGAGAACTTTCACTAAGACAAACGATTAGCACCAGGTGTCACTAATCTAAGTGGTGACTGTTCCACATTAAATGCTCTGAATCGTCTATATGCCTCGGTGTCCTGCCTGCGGCCTCTTCCTTTAAGCATCTTTAGGTAAAGAGAAGCTCTCAGTCTACTCTCTTGCTTTCAGGATCCAGACCTTTTCTTTTAGCCCTTATGAAGCTCAACCCGGTCCCTTTCAAAGTTTACCCTGGCCTAGCATGCTCAGTGATGTTTCAAGGCAGCTTAGTCTTACTGACGCTTGATGTCTATTCCTCACGGCTCCCTCCTCTCATCATCCTTGATTCATTTCCCCCAATCTTTATAAAACTTCTTTTTCTGTTGGTTCCTTTCTTTGCTGCTCTGCCTTGTACCTCACTTAACCTTTTCCTTCATCAGAGAGCATCAGCGAGTCCAAATAACCAAAAGTGCATTACATTGAAATAATCAAAGCCATTACATTATTTGAAGAGTTCAAAACAGATTATTCGAAGCGGGGGGCAAATGAATGGAAGTAGACTTAGTGAGAGTCTGTTTCAATAATCAGTAAACAAGAGAGAAAAAGAGCAAGAGGGAGAGACAAAATGACCTTGAATTAGGACAGCAGTGATAGAATTAAAGGGACTTTTATGAGTACAAGGCAGATTGAGAAGTCAAGGCCATTGTTAGACTAAGAAAGGAGGATGAAGACAGTAAGGATGACTCCCAGAATTCTCAGTGACATGCAGAGAGGCTGTTATGTGGGGCTGGAGAGCTGGCTCGGTGGTTAAAAGCACTTGCTACTCCTGTAGAGGTCTTGGGTTGGTTCCCAGCACCTGTAGAGCAGCTCACAGCCATCTGTAAACTTCAGTTACAGGAAATCCAGAGCCCACTTCTGGCCTCTACAGACACAAGATACATGTACACAGAATACACTCACATATATTAAGGCAAAACATTTCCTCACCAGGCCAAAGTCACATGACATGGCTGCAAGGAATGAGACCAGCCTCAGGCTGGAGGGGCCACAGCATGACTGAGGCTGTGGCAATTTTATTGAGAACAATGAGATTTTTTTTATACTTTCATCAGAAACAGAATATGATGGCAATTGCCAGGATCAATACAGTTGTAGTTGCCAGGATACAATGGCGTTGGCAAGCTGTGCAGGGTACCCAAGATTAGTGTCTACAACCAATTGTCCTGTCAAGCTACCATGCTTCCTTGACTATTAAGGGAACACAGAGAAGCACAAGGCAGCCTGAACAGCTCGCTCCCTGAGGGAGTGCATCAGTTTCTCAGGGACTAGAAGGCACATTGTACCCCAGGAGCTGTGGACTCTAACTTGAAAAACCTATGACACATGCCTCTCAAGGCAGCTAGGCCAAGCCAACGTTATGGTTCCCTACAATCACTTATACATATAGACTTTTTAAAGTTGAAATAACATAAAGTGGGCTAGAGAGCTGGCTCAGTGGTTAAGAGCACTGTCTGTTTGTCCAGATGACCTTGGTTAGATTCCCAAGATCCACATGTTGGCTCACAACCATCTGTAACTCCAGTGCCAGGGAGTCAGACGCCCTCTACTGGCATCCATGAGCATTGCATGCATGTGAGGGACATACTCACAGGAAAAAAAATTGCCCATACACATTAAAGTAATAAAATTAAATTTAAAAATGAGACAAATAATAAAAATGAATCAAACTAACATGAAGGAGCTGTGTCTGTAGTGTGTGCATAGTTCTGAGTTCAAATCCTAGCACTGAGAAAAAAGACAAGAAAGAAAAAATGGAAAAGGAGGACAAAGGGGAAGAGGAAGAAGAGAAAAGGAGGGGGGAAGGAGGAGGAAAAGAAGGTATCTGTAGGGGAGATAAACATGTTTTGTTTTGATCCCCAGTGTGGGATGGGGAACAGACTTGTGAGAGAGCAGGTGATGTTTATTCACTTAGAAGTCGAACCACTTCATGGGGTTGCTTGGATGTTGCCAGCTGAAAAAAAAAAAATCCTAGAACAAACTCTGAGAGGAGATACATATATGAGCCCCAAACAGGAGGCTGGGCTTTGGGGGGATTTGGTATTGTTTGGCTGCTTATCGGCTCTGTGCTCTCGTTGCTCTAGGTTCCAGCAGCAACCTTGGTGGAATTGCTGGTCTGCTGAAAGCCTGCTGACTACGCGAGGAGAATCGTTCCTAGGAACTGATACCCAGAGGGTCTCATTCTTGGTCCCCTTAATCTCCTTTCCCTCCTGTTTAGGGCAGCCAGGCTGTAAGGGAGGTACTCCATTTAATAAGTTAATCATAAAGTATAATTGTTAAGGAAATTGATCCTAACGGTGTCTATGGCTATGGCATGATTTAGCATAGAGAACGATTAACTAGCAAAAAAAATTAGACCAGCAATAAACTAATTCTTCCAGATTGTACTAGCAAGAGGAAGAGAACATTAGAATGCCTGCAAGCATTTTTAGGTTTGATGAACATAGATATTTTGTTGCTAGTTTTCACATTTTGAATTCCAATGTGACATTTGTCTTCAATCTCTGCTTATTTACTTAATATCTCTGTCCAGTTTTGTGATAGAAGAAACTGTTATTTTTTTTCTCTTTTCTATTAGCCTATATTTTTCCATTTCTGCTATCCTATATTAATTGTACAAAATAATCAGTCTCGCTGTGGCATTTCCATACTCATCTGTAGTGGACCTTGATCATAGTCACAGCTCATCACGCAGTCTCCTCCCCATCCCACTTGCCCTAGTCCTCTTCCCAGATAGTCCCCAGTCCGCCTTCATGTCCATCTGTATGGCTGAACAATACTCCATTGTGTATACAGGCATGCCACGTATTCCTTATGTATCCACTGATGGACACTTATACTAATTCTTTCACCTGTCTATTATGAGTAATGCCACAATACAGGTGTGAATACTCTGTCATATTCTGATTGGATGGCTTCCAGTGAGATATCCCAGGAGAGATATCCTGGACCACATAGTACTTACATGTTTTTAGCTTATTGAGGAATCTCCATACTGATTTCCTTAGTGAATATACACTGTACATTCTCACAGACAGTATATAAGGGTTTTTTTTTCCCACATAATCTGTTAAAGTTATTTTTATACAGCTTTTTTCTCAGTTTCTCTCCCTCCCTCCCTCTCTCTCTCCCTCCCTCCCTCCCTCTCTCCCTCCCTCCCTCTCTCTTCCCCCCCCCTCCTCTCTCTCTCTCTCTCTCTTGATCTGGCCTCAGGTTTATTTGTAAAAACAGCATAGGACACTGGTCATCTGTAAACAGTGTGTAGGTAGGTGTGTCACACCAGTCCATCTGTCTTCACATAGGCAGAATCCTTTTCTATGGGGCCTTCACAGGGGCCTGGGCACCTTTGAAAGCCTGAGCTGGGGCTGCAGCCTGGGCCTTAGCTGCGGCTTTCACCTTGGTTTGAACCTTGGCCTGTGGTTGATAGAGCCTACTTCCCTTGCTCATGTAGCTTCGAATCTTCTTCCCAAGTTTGGGATGAGCGATGAAAGCAAGCCGGCTGAGTTTGCAGCTGGGGCCCTTTGGCATCTTGGGCTTAATGGCCTTAGGCTTCACAAGGGCTTTAATGGCCTCTGCACGGGCACTCATTGCCTTTGCATTGTTTGCCTGCATCTTCTTCAGGTCTTTCTTGTTGTGCTTCTTGGCAAAGCACATGTTTCTCAGGAACTTGGGGTCAACCCCCTTAAGAGACTCGTATCTTTGTGACCGGGGTTTCTTGATGCCATTTCTGTGCCATTTGTGGGACTGGTTGTGTGTGATGTGGTTCTTGGACTTGGCCATGTCTGCACAGTAACCCACGGCTCCCACAGTGCCTGGGACCAGAAGAGAAAGAGAAACCTCAGTTTCTCTCTTAACCTAGCTATCACACAAATAATTGAGAATCTTTTATATTTGTTTAATTATACTTCACAACATGATAACTGAGCACTTATTACTCTAATCTTAACCTTCTTTGCTAATTTGGTTTCCTCCCACATACACCTGAGAGATCCTTGTACTTTGTGGCTTTCATGCTCCACCTCCTTCTCCTGATGTCTCCTGCACCTCTCCTGTGGCCTAATCCCCTACTTCCTCTTCTAACTCCTCTTCCTCTGGCTGACAGGAAGTCCATCCCTATTCTCTCCCTTGCTCAGCAATTGGCTATAAGCTGCTTTATTGACATATCAGGTGATGACTGGGGAGCAGAGTTTTATACAACACTAAGACAGGAGATTCTCAGAACAAGGCTTGCAACCAGATATGGGGGATAAAGAAATCAGCATTTGAATTACACAGTAACCTTATGCCTACAATAATTTTTGTTTTCTTTCTTTTTTTTAAAAGAAAAGAAGTCCATTTCTTAGGTCTGGAGACTGCTTTTGTGAGAACTTCTGCACCATGGCATGTGGAAGGCACGGTATAACCAGACAGCGCATCTTAGTTTGGCAATAGCCTTGTTGACTGAGGGAAGTACAAGCTAAAGGTACTTTTGCTTTTTTCATTTTTCTAGTAGCTCAAGATGTTGAATAATTTCTTTATTTTTACTTAACATTGGTACTTCTTAGGAAAACTCTGTTCATTTTATTCCTGCATTTACTGACTGGATCATGTGCTCTTTTGGTTGTTAATATTTTTCAGTTCTTTATATGCCCCAAATACTAATCCCCTGTCAGATGGATAACTAATGAAGATTCCTCTTAGTCTGGGGGCCATCCTATTCATTCTGATAAGTGGTGTATCTTATGCTGTGAATAACTTTGATTTGATATGATCTGTGAGGGTTTTTTTTTTTTTTACTATCTCTAAGCTTTTAGAGTCCTATTTTAAAATCTGTTGCCTATGTCCATATCCTAAAAGTTTTCCTGCAGAACTTACAAAGTCTCGTGTTTTACATTAAGGTCTTTGACCCATTTTTGTCTGATTTTTGTTCAGGGAGAAAAAGGTCTGATGTCAGTCTTCCACATGTAGTTATCCTGTCTTTCCTCCACCACCATTTACCAAAAATGCTGTCTTTCCCCCTAAAATATGGTTTGGGTGCCTCTATAGAATACCCATGGCCCAGCTGTGTGGGTTAATGTCTGGGCTATACTTCATTCATCTACATTTCTGCTTTTGTGCCAGTTCCTGTGTTTTTTATTACTATGACTCTAGCAGAATTTGAAATGAGGTATTGTAATACCCCCAGCAAAGACCATTTTGTGTGTGATTGCTCTGGCCACACAGACTCTTTTGTGCTTCCATGTAAACTTTAGGCTTACTTCTACAAGCTCTGTGTCATTGGAATTTGGAAGAGGAATGAATTAAATCTGTAGATTCATTTTGGTAATACGGATCATTTCCTCAATATTCTGTCAACCCATGAACATGAGAAGTCTTTTCCATCTTCTAAACCTGTTTTGTACAGGTCTCTCACATTCTTGGTTAAGTTTATTACTAACTAAGGTGTTCATTTCTTCAAGACAGTTGTGAATGGGACTTTTTTCCCTCAAATTCTTTCTCAGTATGTTCATTAATGGTGAATAGAAAAAGTACTGCTTTTATGATTTTGTTTCTGTTACTTTACAGTGTTTATCAGACCTAAAGCTTTCTCATGAAGCTGTTAGGGTCTTTTACAGATGTGACCACATTGTCTGCAAAAAGAGATAATTTTCTTTCATTATTTGCAATGTGTATCCTTTTATCATTTTTCTTTTGCTTTATTGCTCTGGCTAGGAATGTAAAAATGATGCTGATAAGAATGGAGAGAAAAGACACTCTCATGTTATTCCTGATTTTAGAGAACCTGCTTTCAGTTTTTCTTCATTCTATATAATAATGGCTATAGTTTGCTGTATGAATACATGAACTTTATTATGTTGAAATATGATCCTTCCATTCCTAGATTCCTCAGGGATGTAGACTTCATCCAAGGTGTGTTGTATCTATTCACATTATTACATGATGTGAAATTTACATCTGCTGACTGCCATATGTGGAACTATGCTTGCATCCCTAGCATGAAACCAAAGTCAATCACGGTTTTCAGGAGGATGTTGAACTTGATTTGCAAGGATTTTAGCATCTCTGTTCATCAAGAAAGCTGCTCTTTAACTTGTTGTTGTGCTCTTATCTGGTTTGACCATCGGGATAATACTAGCTTCATAGAGCTTAAAGCCATTCCCTCACTTTCTATTTGACAGAATAATTCGAGAAGCTTAGGTGTTAGTCCTTTAAAGGTCTGTTAGCATACAGCAATGAAGCAGTCTGTCACAGGGCTTTGCTTTCTCAGGAGGCTTTTTGTTATATCTTCAGTCCTTTGGCTTGTTAATGGTGTGGGTCATTTGTTTGTATTCTCTAGGTTCAATTTTATAAGTTTGATGGTTAATATTGATCATTGACTTAACCTCTAGAATCATCTAGAACTGCTCTTACTGCCACTGTCTGCCACTGACTGCCATGGATTAGAAGTGGGTGTGATCTGAAATCACCGTGAGAATATATAAAACAGAGAACCTGCGTGAATATTTCCTGTCATGGTAGCTGTGATGCAGCATGAATGGCGATTTCGAGAGCAGGCTTTGGCACCAGAGTGCCTGGATTTCAGTACCGCCCCAACCACTTACAAACTGGGTGACTGTGGGGAGTTATAAAACATAAACCATGGGCTACGTGGAGAACATTCTGTGGTATAGCACTTGCCTTCCATGTGTGAGGCTCTGTCATTGCAAAAGAAAACATAAAGGTCATGGGGCCGAGGAAGAAAGATCAGCTGGTAAAGGGCTTGTTTTGCAAGCATGAGGACCTGAGTTCAATCCCCAGCACCCTCACAAAGGGGGAGGAGTGGCTACCAGGATACTGGGGAAGCAGACACAGGGCTGCAAACCAGCAAGTATTGCCACACCTGTGAGTTCTAGGTTCAATGAGAGACCTCACCTTGAAAACTAAGGTAGAGTGACTGAGGAAGGCACATGTAGACTCCTAAGTCTTTATACACATGCACATTCATGCACATACATGTGAACACATACATGCAAAGCAGAGGGAGAAACAGTCATATTCATACCTATATTGTGGAATTGTAAGAGCTTCTGTATGTAATATATGTATTCGTTCCTTTAATCTCACTGTTTTCATTTATTTATTTATTTTTTATGGTGTTGGGAATTGAATCCTAGGCCCATGCATGGTAAGCAATGCATCCCCAAGCTACAAAACTGTCTGTGGCCGGGGATTTTCTGTTTTGTTTTTAGGAGAATTACAATCAAATGTCTTTATTTTGCCACGGCCATTTTTCAACTTTACTACCCAAAGAATCTATTCAGTGCCGTCAATCCCCATGCCTTTAGCATCCCTTCTTAAGGCTCCTTGAAGTAAAAATAAGTTTTCTGGAATGTGCTAAATCCCCACCCATTCATCCATCTGCCTTTTTTTTTTCTCACAGAATTGTGTTGCTGTTACTTCCTTTCCATTTCTCTGTGTAGTCACTCTTCCTTCTTTCCTCTTCAAACCACCATAATTGTCACTTTCATACCAAAGTCTTCGATCATAGCGAATGTTAAATAAAGTCCTAAATGATCTAGCTACCATTCAGTTTGGCAGCTTTATTTATGTGGGGCCCTGCTTTGAGACAGTCTCACCATGTAGCCCAGACAGGCCTCAAACTTAGGCTGCTCCTGCCTCAGACTCCTGAGTGCTGTGACCTCAAGTATTTGCCTTACCACTCTTGGCTCTTCTGCAGTTTCTTAGGTCAATGCTGTTTGCTTCATTCGCCTGCTCAGAGCCACAGCTGCTTCCTACCAGTTTGCAATTGTTCCAGCTCACTTTCACTTTCCACCTGGCTGTCCTGAAGTTCCCCATGGCGTCCCTCCCCCCTCAAAGCCCTGAAACATTTTCAGTAATAGCAGACACAGTGGTTTCTTTCATTATTTGTTCTGTCCTTCTTTCAGAGGGAATACTCCAGAACTCTCTGTCCCCTGCTTCCGTAGATTAGACTTTTACCCCCACTCACACATGTTTTGCTTTGTATTATCTTGGCTTATTCTTTTTCCCCCGTGTGAAGAATCAAAACCAGCGGCTCCCACTGTGGGAGGGCCTAATGAGCACTATTAAACCTGTCATCCTATAGACTACAGTAGGTTGATAATTTCATCCCATTATAATACAATTGACACATCTTCCTGGAAGAACTAGGATATTATATACATATAAATAAGTGGGCCCTTTAAGTGGAATAAACATACTGTAAGGAAATGATATATCATTTGGTGAATAGAAAAGGACTAAACACACTGAGACATAACAGCATGGGAGTGAGGCTCTGCGTAGGGTACCACAGCTGGGTAAGGGCAATTCTACCTACAATACTCACAACAGGAAATAAACTTGACCACTTGATCATGTGCTGTACAGCAGATATAGGACGCTGTGACTTTCTACAACCAGAAACACAAAATATCCTCCTCTGAGGTGTCTGTGTGCAACTCAGTGTTAAACACACCATGTGCATCGAAAGCACATTTGAGGCATTTGCTATAAGATAAGCAGAGTGGAACTGTATAGTGTGGCTCAAAGCTGCCAAAGTAACTTTGGCTTAAAGAGCTCTTCAGACTCTTTGTACAGTTCTTAGTAAATGAACTGTAACCTAACTTAAAGTGCAAACAGATTGCAACATGCTGGCAAGGAATAGCTGAGTCCCAGCCAACCACAAGTGATAAACTAGTCAAACCTTGTTTGTAGATAGCTACAAGCTGTAACCAAGTAGGCTGTCTGTACCTCACTTTCATTCCTTTGGCTATAAACACAACCCACCCATGTGGTGAGGTCGGGCATTCTGAACTGTTTCAGCGCCAGCTTTTCCTTAAGTCACGAATGCTGAATAAAACCAGCTATGCTCTGCAAAGTGAAGCTTGCCCCCCGCCCGTCTCTCTATCTCTATCTCTGCCTGTCTGTCTGTCTGTCTCTGTCTCTGTCTCCGTCTCCGTCTCCCTCTCCCTCTCCCTCTCCCTCTCCCTCTCTCTTTCTCTCTCTCTGTCCTCTCTGTCTCTCTCTCTGTGTCTCTGTCTCTGTCTCTGTCTCTGTCTCTGTCTCTCTCTTCTTGTCTGTCCCTATGATTTATTATCTGCAGCTCTGGAAATACTGTTTTCTGAGACTCTGAGGCCTAGACACCTTAGTGCAGCTAGTCCTATAGTTCCTGGGTGTTAGGGTCCTCCCTAGGGCTTTCAGTCAAATGTATAGAACTTCACCTCTTTCCTCTCCCAACCTCCTTTTTAAATTAGGGTGGTCTGGAAATAGCTCAGGGCTAGACCCTGAGTTTCTTCCTCAACATGGAAAAAAAAATCCCCAAATGATGATATACTTAAGTAAATTGACCATTTTGTTTTCCAATGTTCTTTGGATTAAAAAAAAAAAAAGCTTTTCTAGAATTTACTGGCAAGAAAAAAACTGAATATCAGGAAAATCTCAGTGGCTGCTTTTATGACACAATAGAAATGAAGTAATCTGTTAATGATTCATTTTTTACATTCATTTTGTTGATATGCAGTATCGTCCACTGCCTTGCCATCATCAGTTAATGCATATATTCAGGTGCTCACAGGAAGGCAAGGACAGAAAGAAGGCAACTATATCAGCAGCTTTTGCAATTTTCTAGATGAAAATGACATGGGGATCAATTACAAATTCAAAAGACAATTTAAAGACAAATAGGATAAAGAGACTCAGGGGCAAGAAAGAGCCTGTTCTCAAGGACTCTGGCTTAGAAGTCAGAGCAGATAAACCCTGGGGAAGACAGAGGAAACTGTCTGGAGGACAGGGTGAGGTGAGGATGCATTTTAAACGTGCTGAGCCTCCTAAACATGGATTTACTATCCACCCAGGGAGCTTCAGAAATCTAGTAGAGGTGCCTCAGGGTAAGAGGAGAGGGTAGAGAAGAAGTGAAGATCTTCAGGAAAGAAAAAAAAAATCAGGCTGCAAAGTAAATGGGAACTTAGTCTGGGAGGTCAGAGCAGCACACAGAAAACCACATGGCTGCATCAGAGCCTGTCTGTGAATCTTCCTGAAAAATCACATTCCCACATCAATCAGGGCCCACCCAATGAGAAGGTGTGGCTGTTATGTCACATGTGCCTCAGAAGGTAACAGATAGAAGAGAGAGTATGTCAATGCGTGGGAATTGACTCTGGTTTGTGGCAGTTGAGGAGACTCAGGGAAAATGGGTTGAGGGCTTCAAAGGACAGTTTTCTCTGCCGGGAGAGGTGTTGCAGATGGAGCTGCACGTCACATGTGCCTCAGAAGGTAACAGATAGAAGAGAGAGTGTGTCTGTGCCCAAGCCCCTGGTGGGAGTAAGTCCAAGACAGACAACCCTCACGTAGGGCCACTCAGGCAGGCCAGGTGAGAATTGAGCCCACATTATCACCAGGACAGGGCGCTAGCCTGAGATGACCACCATTTTGGCACTATGCAGGCTGGGAAGGGGGGAGACAGGCAGAGCTTGCCTGAGATAACCTCAGCTGGTGCCATAATGCCTGGGAGAGGCATAGCACCCTTGAGACCACTCCTGGGATGAGCCCAGACACTCAGAGACACTGGGAACCACTAAGAGCTGCAGAATTGCTAAGCAAATATTTTATTCCCAGCCCCTACTTATCTGTTTGTTTGTTTGTTTGTTTGTTTGAAACAAAGTCTTGCATTGTTCTCCAGTCTGGCCTTGAACCTTGTGTCAGCTTCCCAAGTTCTTAGACCTCCAGACACACAGCACGGTGTCTTTTACTTCTTGGACTTAGAAGCTTCTTTTATCCATGCCGTAGCATGTATCAAGAGCGTGTTGCATTTCTTTGCCCAGTAGTATTCTTTTGCATGACACATACATACAGTCGTTTATCCATCCGCCATTTCCTGGACTTTAGAAAGACTTTGTTCTTTACCATTACAAGTACAGCTGCTGTGACTAGCTCCACCTAAGTCTTTGGATGAAAACAGGTGTATTTGTTGGTTTTATTTTGTTTTTGTTTTTTTTCAAGAGAGGGTTTCTGTGTGTTTCCCTGGCTATCCTGGAACTTGTTCTGTAGACCAGGCTGGCCTCAAGTTTAGAGATACACCTGACTCTGTCTCCAGAGTGCTGGGTTAAAGGTGTATGCCACCACTGCCTGGCTTACTTTTTGTTGCTGTGATAAAATACCTGGAACTGAATAATTAGGAAGAAAATAACTTTATTTTGCTGACAGGCTCGAAGTCAGAGATCAGGCATGCACATCTGCTTAGCCTCTGATACACCAAGTTATACGTATCACTGGTTGTATAGAAGGTTTCAATTTAACAATCCACTCTTTTGGGAACTCATGCAATCCACAGACAAGCATTAATGCCTTCTGGGGGTGGTTTCCCCGGTTATATGTGTTTAACTTGATAACATACCTTCCCACTGGGCCCCACCTTGCAAAGGTCTCACCATCTCAACACCAACACTGAGGATCAAGTTTGTTGCCAAAGTTTAGGGGTTAAGATGGTTTTAGGTCTAGATAGATGTTTTAAGTTTATAGAGATGAGATATGATAGATATTGACTTACATTCAGAATTTTAGACTCACCAAGACAGGAAAGATATTTTCTTCAAGGTTGCCAAATACAAATAGCCAAAACACTATGAGTGTAACATTAATATAATTCTTAGTTGTTTTGTAGTTCTTCTCACTGTATGTAGTTTATTTTGTATATGTATAATAATATAAATGTACATGTAAAAAAAGTTTTAATATTTAAAAAGGAAACTTTGGCTATACATACATCTACTGTGGATATTTCTACTTGACAAACACATGCAGACAGATGATAGTCACATACCCACCACCACACTTAAGCCACAACATTGGGCCATTATGCAAAGACTATCACCATAGCATTTCTTGCCCCTCCCAGTCCCTGGCAACCACTCTCTGATTTCTGTTTCTACATTTGTCTTTTTAGAAATGGAATCTTGTCTACAGTCATACCACCCTGGATGCACCCAGTCACATCTGATCTCGGAAGCTAAGCAGGGTTGGACCTGGTTAGTCTTTGGCTAGAAATGGAAACTTATTGGGCGTACCTTTTTGTGTCTTGCTTCTGTCACCTTACATGTGGCCTTTGGGGTTTGGTCAAATTTGCATTTATCTGTAGTCTCTATTCCTTTTTACTGCTGAGTGAATATGAGAGCTTATCTGTTCCCCAGCTTGAGTTTGACTATAAAGTGCCCTCGAAAGCCTCACGTAGCTCTCTTGAGAAGTGTTTGGATCCTGGGGACTCTGACCTTATCTGTGGATTAATCCTCTGATGGATGTGTAAAGTACCATTATTGGAAGGTTGGGACCAGCTGGCCTAAAGCAACAGAACCAACTGACCATGGACTAAAATATCTGAAATCACAACCAGAAATAAGTCCTTACTCTTTTTTTTTTTTTTCTGGGATTTTGTCTCAGTGATGAAAAGTCGAGCACGGGGCCTAGTGAGGTCGCCTGGTGGGTAAAGGCACTTGTCATCAAGACTGAGGAACCTAAGTTTCATCCCTGAAACTTGAAAGAGAGAAATGGCTCCTCAAAGTTGTCCTCTGATCGCATGCACCACATCACATGGGTACATTAGTACACGCAATCGATCATTCGGTCAATCAATTCACTAACTTTGAAAAAGAAAGGCTGCAGACTGGTACTGGCACTTGAATTGTCTTCAGCCTTTGACATCACTAGAAAGGCATCATCAACACTTCCATGTGGTCTTTTTGCAGTTAGATGTTTATATTTCTCCTGAGTGAATACCTAAGTGTGAGGCCGGAGGTTTGCATGGCAATGAATAAACCCCTTGGTTATTAAGATTTGATTTCCTTTACCCTTTACCCTCTCTGCTTTCTCCTTTTTTTTTTTTTTCTTTTATCAGCCATCTCTTCCTCTCCCTCATCTAAGCTGGAACCGTCTTCATTTCAAACAAATACACTCAAATACCTGTCCCCCTGTCCTCCCAGCCATGTGCAACAATTTCGACAAATCTCATAGATGTAATATTGAACAAAAGAAGCCATCTCTAAAGAGTAAATACCATCTGATTCTGGTTAGGAGAATTTAAATTTCCAGGCTAGGTAGACAAGAACAACAATTCTACTTTGCTATAAGTGGAAACCAAACTGAAACAAACAAACAAATCAAAACAAAAACTTGGGCTGGATGGCTGGATCCTGCTTTTAAACACCCCACCATCCACCTAAGCAAACCCATAACTACACTTCACACTCCTCGGCAACTTCAGTACCATTGAACCACACCCTCTGCCCATTTCCGGACTCTATGAGCTAAGAGAGGTCACCCTAGTTTCAAAAAAAAACTAGAAACTTCTCTCAAAGGAGCTACATCTCTACCTTACACTTGTATGGACTTGAGTAGGCAGACAGATAGCCATTGGTGTGGTCGGCCATCTTTACAGACTGTGATCTGCCCATCGGTGGCTGCTGTGCATCTCCACACCCCCACACTACCATCATCTCTTGATACTGTGTTGTCTTGGCTCTGGCTTCCACTATCAGTTAAGCCACGTCTAGAATCACGTAGGAGCTTTGGGTGTGCCTATATGGGATGATCTTGATTGGCTTAATTGAGATAGGAAGAGCTGCCTGCTCTGGGTGCTGTTGGGAACGAGTAAAAGAAACTTACTCTAAGTACTACCCTTTTGTTTTCAGACTCTATTTAATCTTAGGGAGAAACTAAATTCAAGGTCCCAGGGCCTAGCTGTGGGGGGCGTTGGGCACTTCCCAATAGCTGAACAGCTTCTGCTACAAAGAAACAGTTGTCTGAGTCCAGACACCTCAGGGACACCTTGTAAGGAGACAGTTGTCTGAGTCCAGACACCTCAAGGACAACTTCTCCATCTTGCTGGTTGGGTCAAACAAGTCCATGTTCCTAGGCCAGGGCCCTACTCCTGTCTTGATTCATGGGAGCGTGCTCAACCCCTTATGTCAAAGCATGATTGGACTATGGTATTATCCTCTCTACTTCATATTCCCATCCTCTAAAAATGCTGTGCAGTCTCCATTCCCTGACAAGGTTCAGATGCAGAACGGGCCGCCTGAACTCAGAAAATAAAGTTTTCATCGTAAGCTTCTGTCTCTGAGATGAGTTTTCTTGGCTTTTACTCTAAACCTACCAGGTGGCACCATTTCCTGGGCTGGGGATCCTTGACTATATTAACAGAGAGAGGAACCTGAGCAGCAACATGCATCCCCTGCCCTCTGCTTCCTGGTTGTGTGCTGTTTGTTCGTTTGTTTGTTTTTCAAGATAGGGTTTCTCTGTGTAGCCCTGGCTGTCCTAGAACTCACTCTATAGACCAGGCTGGCCTTGAACTCAGAGATCTGCCTGCCTCTCCCTCCCAAGTACTAGGATTAAAGGCGTGAGAAGCCACCTTCTGCTTTACTTCCTGCCTGGGGATGCGATGTGACCAGCTGCTTCACACTCCTGCTGCCTTGATGTCCCTGCCATGAGGACCATCCCTTGAACCGTGAGCTGAAATAAGTCCCTTTTCTCCTTAGTTGCTTTTGTCAGGGTATTTTTATCACAGTGAGAGAACAGGTAACTAAGTTACTAGAGTTTTGAGCAGTCTTTCCTATAGACTATAATCTGCCTAGCCATGGTCTAGGAGATGGATGTGGCGGGGGGGGGGGGGGGGGCCAGGACCAAGAAGCTATTGCAACAGTGCAAGCAAAGTGTGGTGGTGCTATGCTTCAAGACCATGGTGACTGGTGTGGAAGCCAAAGGATGGCGTTGGAATAGCTTGTCTGCAGCGTTATGTGTGGTTTGTTATTTGGTCTTCGTCCCCCGCCCCCCTCTCCCCACCCCCCCACCCCCGAGCTGAGGGCCGAACCCAGGGCCTTGAGCTTGCTAGGCAAGTGCTCTACCACTGAGCTAAATCCCCAACCCCTACATGCGGTTTGGTTTGTATTGAACACATCGCTAAGGCTTCTTCTGGATTTTGCTACTTTGGATTCTAGTGAATGGTGGTGATCGGAGAAGCGGAGGTAGATTTAAGATTACCGTGGATACAGGGCCTTATAGGTCTGAAAAAACCTAAGCGGGTTCTAGGCCCTTAAGCCTCTGGCGCAGCAATAATTTAGCAGTGAGCCCCCCAAGCTGCTTCTCAATGACCATGCGCAACAGGCCAGATAGGAGCCTATGGAAAGCACAGGAGTTTCTGAAATCGAGGCCAGCGGACCCCGGGAATCGTAGTTTGTAGCCTCTGCGCAGGCGCAGTGGCTCCCGCGGGCCTGCGCGCGCAGCTGCTGCTGGACAAGGTTCTGAAGGCTTATTGCGGTGCAGCTGGCTGCGGATGCTGGTGCAGGTATCGGTCGTTTCCGCCGTTCCTTTTGGAGCTGCGCCGCTTGCGGGCTCCGAGCGGACACACCTTGGGCGGGTTGGGAAGAACAAGAGCATTTCACGGACCCTGCGCTGCGTTGCAGCTGCCAGTGCGGGGGCGTGCACTTCTGCAGCACCTCGCCATTCCATTCCGTTCCTCCCTGTGCTCAGGGCTTGAAAACTTCTCCACCGTTGGTGTCTTGAACGAGATAATTCCGTGGTGTGTCTGCTCGCTTGGGTGTGTGCGTATGTCTGTGTGTGATCCTTTTTATTAGATGTTTTGCAGCGTCCCTGGCTGTATCTTTCAGAAGCCTAGATCATCCTTCCTCCCCTGGTCCTAATAAGCTAGAGAGTCTCCAGGCTTTGCCAGCTGACACCTGTGGGGCAAATTGCCGCTGCTTTTTTCCCCCTTGGAGTTGAGAACCTTTACCTGCGTCACATTTTCACAGAGTCTCTATTGAAGCAGCTGCGCATGTCTCAGTCACCGCGGAGTCCCAGGGTGCCCAAAGGGGCGCCAGGTAACATGGTGGGCGCCTGATGTTTAGCAAAGAAGTAAATGACATCATGCTTACTGTGTGTCCGGTCCTGCGGTGTGTGGTTAACGCTATGATAATTGCTCTTATGTCTTGCCGAATTGTGGTACATCTCAGGTCATATTCCGTGATGTAAGTGGTCTGTACACGCCTGCCCCTACAGTGCCCATCCCATCTCTGTAAATCCCCAGTCATTTATGGAAGGAAGGAATTCATGCAGCACAGGCCAGGCTGTGTGCAAAAAGAATATTTGGAGATGGAAGGGAGCTTCACACGGTGGTGGTGAGTCAATTGAGAAGAATCCGGGCTTAGGTTTCTTGTGCCCCCCCCCCCCCCCCCCGCTTTTGGTGGTGGTGGTGGTGGTGGTGTGTGTGTGTGTGGTGGGCGTTACTAAAGTTTGAAACAAGGACCTGCACAGGACAGGCAAGTGTTCCATCACTCAGTGGTATCTCCAGCCCCAATTTTATTTTGTGTTTATGGGTATTTTGCCTACATGTATGTCTGCACTGCCGGCTTGTCAGAAGAGTCTTGGATCCCTGAAACTGGAGGTGCAGATGGTTGTGGGCTGCTACATAGGTAGGTACCCGGATTAGTATCAAGCTTGGTTCCTCTGCTAGAGCGGCAAGTGCTCTTCACCCCTGAACCCCAAGAGCCCTGTTTTGAAGAAGGGGTAAAGGACTGGTAAGAGTAGGAAGGTGACAGACATTCCAAGGAACAAGTGTAGGGAGCATTGATATTGGGGCATTTCTGTGTGGCTGCAATGTCAGTTGACGAGGTATGTAGGCAACTCTCTAGATTTTTCTGTGTGTCCCTTGCACTGAAAACTTGGTCTTGGGGACCCAGTGAGGGCTTCTAAGCAGAGACGTGACAGGATCGGCTTTTGAGTATTAGGAGAAATCCTTTGGCTGCAGCATGGATTGAAGATGCCTGTACATAAAAATCTCCAAGGTGGAGAGCACTGTTGAGCTTCCAGAGGACCCAGGTTCAATTCCCAACATCCACACCTTGTGTAAATCTGGCTCCAGGGACCCAAATGCCTTTTGCTTCCCTCCATGGGCACCAGGCACACACTTGGTGCACATACATACAGGCAGACAAAACACTCCTACACAAAATGGACAAATCTAAAAATAAATTTTAAGATGGAGAAGGTCTGAGCTTGGTTATTTATTATATGAAAATTAAGAGGAGAGGAGAGAAATTTGATAGTCAAATATGAAATCAGGTTGTTGTTTTTTTTAGTTGAAATGTGTGTTTTGCTGAAAGAGGACAAGACCTGTTAAATAGGTTTGTGATGGAATGAATCACTTAAAACCAGGTGTATCTTCCATTTATTTTGTTTGTGCGGAGTAGAATTAAGTCTGAAGTAACTGTCTGCTTGCGAGTATATTTCATTATCTTTACTTAACTCTTTGGGTTTTTATTCTATAAAGATGCTCCTTTTAATAAGCTCGTTGGTTAGAGAGAGCTTTTCTGAGTCTCTGAGTATATAGGTAAGTGTGTAGGGGGTGATAAAAGCCAATGTTTTCAGAATTAACAATCTGTTTACTCATTTAACACCTTTTGTTTCTTCTTGACAGTTCCTTCAAGACTGTAAACTGGATTCCTGGAGCCCTTAGTAGTTTGCTGTGCACAGATAGTACCTGTTGGCAGCTCAACACTAAATACTCAGATAGTCTAAAGAGGACTGGATTCCTGCTAGTGACACAATGCAAGCTGTCGCGCCCTCACACATGATGACAGCATCCTCCCCAGACCCTTCAGCCTTGCCTTCAAGTGAACAAAGCACGGCCCCCAGCATGGACGCTCTTGGGGCCCAAGAACGTGTCTCAAGGGGATATGCTGATGACGTAGAGTCTCTCAGGCAGAAGTTCAGGTGGTTTTGTTACTCACAAGAAGAAGGACCCAGAAAAACCCTGACTCAGCTCTGGGAGCTCTGCAAGCAGTGGCTGAGACCAGACATTCATACCAAAGAGCAAATCTTAGAGCTGTTAGTGTTTGAGCAGTTCCTGAGGGTTCTGCCTGGAGAGACGAGGACGTGGGTGAATTCTCAGCACCCTGAGAGTAGTGTGGAGGTAGTGACCCTGGTAGAAGACTTGAACCAAACACTTGAAGAAAAGGAAGGTGAGAGTTGTGGGTGGAGGAGGGGTGGCGAGGTATCCCCTAAGGTATGAAGTGAACCCCCCTTGGGAAGCAATACTGCTAAGATTGAAAATTAAGAATGGCAATTAAATATTCAAAGAGGAAGGCGAATTTAAGACAGTGGTTCTCAACCTGTGGGTCGAGACCCCTTTGGGACCATACATCAGATATCCTGCATAACAGACATTTACATTACAGTCCATAACAGTAGCAAAATTAGTTATGAAGTAGCAATGAAAATAATTCTATGGTTGGGGTGGGGGGGTCACCACAACAGATTACTTACAATCAATTCTGTACTGTGGGGTTTCCCTCTTAGAGGCTCTAATTTTGGAAACAAATCAGAGAGGAGTCGGGCAGCCCACTTTTTGGGCATCCCAGTTATCTGTGTGACCACAAGTTGAGTTGGTGGGAAGAAACAGTACTTCTTAGCTAGCTTAGACCTGTGGTGGGCTCTGTTCTGTCCGCCGCTGTCTCTCCAGTGCTCTGGCCTCGCTGTGGAGACTCCTGCAATGGAGAATCTATTGTTAGCAACAACCTGTAAGGAAGAACAAGTTTCTTAAACTAACCTCCCTTGCATGTTTATATAATTCTCATCCCCCCCCCTCCCCAACTATCTGGTCAATACAGTGGCTTATACCTCTTGCTGTGAGATGGTAGAGTGTGCTTTGGAAAAAACTATTTGCCTTACCTGAAAAAGCATTTGTCATCCTAGGACGCTCAGTATGTTCAGTCACTATGAATTCAGGCTCCTCCTGGGGTCTCGATCCCGTCGTCTACCATGGGCTCTCAATGCACTCACCCAGAACCCCACCCTCTGCTGGTCCCCTTAAACACATGCTGTAGTTTTCTTGCTTCTTACTCTTATCTGTAGAGGTCAATCCTGGCGGCACAGTGGTTTGTTTTGGTTTTTGGTTTGTTTGTTTGGCTAGCATAGTGCCTTTGTTTAGTCAGCAGCTATGAGTAATATCTGAACAAAGCTCATTTACCTTGATAGAACCTTATAAGTTAGAAATATTTTTTAACACTTTTGTGTACGGAGTAAGTATTTTACAGCTAAGGGTTTACGAAAGGGAGGAATTGAGTTTTTGTGGACTCAAGAACTGAAGAGCTCTTTGGATGAAATAGTAGGGGAAAGCCCATTTTCTAATATAGAAAACTATCTCTCTGGCAGTTCTGCATTTGAAGGAGAAGGAAAAATTGATTTCTTTACTCTGATCTAAAGAGCCATGAAACACTGTGGTATTTTAAAATAGATATTTGAGTTTTCATTTTCCCCCTGACCTGCTGCCCCTACAACCCTTGTCCTTTCCCAAGTGACTAGAGTAAGAAATGGCTTTTTATTAAAATACTTGTCCCTTCCTCCTTGGTTCCTGAAACTTATTCCAGAACCTTCGATAGAGGTCAAGGTAGGTGAAAGACAGTTGTCTGTCATTTATCATAGGCCCCTTGTAGCCATGCCTGAATTTAATGAGGTGATATTTGGCATGTCCGTACATAGCCACCCATACAGGGTGATTTCCAAAGCAGCTATAGAGGGATGGAGCACAGCCCCCACCTCCAAAAAGGAGAGGCACTGAAGGTCATTAGTCATGCCTCCATGATGAAACTGTCTTACAGGAAGATTGACATGTGGAAATTACTGGAGAGTGATTATCCATGGAGAGAGTATGGAAGGAGCTTGTATCTGGGTTGTCCAGGCTGTAGCTAAGTTCAGAAGCTCTGAACATTTTCCTACAGATTTTGCCCTGTGCAGCTTTTTTATCTGGCTGTTTATTTGTATCCTTTATAAATTGGCAAATAATTCTGTGGAGCATTGTAGCAAATTAATCCAACTCAAGAAAGCGGCTGTGAATTCTGACAAAGAATGGAGCTGAAAGACCAGGTTGATTTTTCCCCCTTTCCCAGATCTTAGCACTGAGGAGTCTGCTGTTTGCAAAGAGGAGGATTTGGGAGAAGACGAGATGGTGGCTGTTCCTCCAAGTACGGAGCCACGTGTAAGTTTCCTTTCACTGGTTTTCATTCTTCAGTGGAAACTGAGCTATTTAAACGAGGAGCATAAAGATACAAAATCAACCAAGACAACTTGTAGGCCGCTCTGTACTCACTGTTTTTCTGGATGGGCAGATGATAACATGATTCTGGTGCTAAACAAAAGCATTTAGAGCGAGTGGAGTGGAGGGTGGGCGACGGCTCCTGCAGGTGCGTGAGTGATGGCTCCTGCAGGTGCGTGGGTGACGGCTCCTGCAGGTGCGTGAGTGACGGCTCCTGCAGGTGCGTGGGTGATGGCTCCTGCAGGTGCGTGAGTGACGGCTCCTGCAGGTGAGTCTGATGACCTAATTTCAGGCCCCCAGGTCTGTATAGTAGAAGGAGAGAACCGACTCCAGTGGACTGTCTTCTGACCTCCACATACTTAATGCATCACCCCCAAAATATTTGGAGGGGGAGGAGCATTTGCTAAGGCCCAGAAGTTACTCTTGACAAAAATGAGTCAGGTAGAAAGAGAATTATATTTTCCTAATGTGGTCAAGAACATCTCCATCAGGGTAGAGCCAGGAGATTAAAATAAACAGGGCTCATGGTGTAAGCAAAAAAATTAATATTTCATGAACATAGCAGTCAACCAAGTGAAGTAAGACAGAAATTTGATCTAAGTGTTGAGAGACAAAGGTATATTATTTACAGACAGTGTTATTGTCTATTTGGGAAAGCTTGGGAAGCAGTGAGTAAGGCCAGAACTCATGCTGAAGCTAGAAAAGCAACTGGTTATGAAATCAGTAAGTCCCAGTACAATAATGAGCTCTAGAAATATGTCTGCTTCCTAGTCCCTGGAACTTATGACTATTATTTGTGTAAAGAAATATCATTCATTAAAAGTGTAGATAAGCTATGGGTTTTTGTTTTTATGTTTTTGTTTGTTTGTTTGTTTGTTTGTTTGTTTTGAGACAGGGTCTCTCTCTGTTAGTCTTGGCTGTCCTGGACTCACTTTGTAGACCAGGCTGGCCTCAAACTCATACCAATCCACCTGCCTCTGCCTCCCGAGTGTAGGGATTAAAGGCGTGCGCCACCACAGCCAGCAAGCTAGGGGTTTTAAGATGAAGAGTTGGTGCTACTAAAATCAGAAAGATGGCTGGATAGTGGTGACACACACCTTTGATCCCAGGACTCCAGAGGCAGAGGCAGAGGCAGGCAGATTTCTGAGTTCGAGGTCATCCTGGTCTGCAGAGTGAGTTCCAGGATAGTCAGGGCTATACAGAGAAGCCCTGTTTTTTGGGAGGGGCAGCAAAATAATTAATAACAATAATCATGAAATAAAATTGGAAAGATGAGTTGATTGTGGGTTCTATGAGTAGGCCCTAATAGTTGTCTCAGGAGTCCTTAGTAGAGAAGTAGAGAGTTTGAACACAGAGGGATGATGATGTTACAGAGAGGGAGGAAATTCGGAAGGGCTGGACTACAACCACGGGAGGTCAAGGAATGCCGGCCCCCACTGGAAGATGAACAAGGCAAAGAATGGGCTCTCCCCAGAGGTTCAAGAGACTACATCCTGCCAGCTCTTTGGTCTCCTATTTCTGGCCCCTGGAAATTGGAGAGAATACATCTCTGTTGTTTGAAGTCTCAGGGCACTGGTGTTTGGTTACATGGTGTAACATTGACAAGATGCTTGTAGACACCGTTATTCTACCTCCCTGACCCAGAGGATGCTAGAGATGCTAGCCTATAGGAAATGAATTTAAGCCGCATGTAATAGCATGCACCTGTAATTCCCGAGCTCAGAAAACTGAATCAAGATGGCTGGTTCGAAGCCAGTGTGGGTTCCAAGCAAGACTCAAAGGAAAAAGAGAAAGTGACTCTAATGAGTTAGCATACGTGTTTGCGAGCACGACATACATGTAAGTATGAGCATACGACTGAACCAGATCTGCTTTGATTGTCTGTCTTAGAGCATTGCAGCAGTTGGGTGTGGTGGCACACACCTGCAGTCCAGCACTACAGGCGCCCTAGCAGGAGCGTGCTGTGTGAGTCTGAGGCTAGCCTGGGCTGCAGAAAAGCAGCCTCTCAGTAATAACAAGCCACACTGTACGACTTCATGTGACTGAAGTCTGCAACACAGCTGCTATGACATATTTAACTGTGGCCCGTAGTTAATTTATGTTCCACAAATTTGAGGATGGGGAATGTCAACTGTACCCTTGTCTATGATTTTCCTTTTAATCTTAAAAATTACTGTGTTAGAGTTAACTTGATCGGTATTAACAGTTTAGAGAAGTCTTGTAGGTCAGTACTTAGTGCCAGACTCTTAAGTGGGAAAGGTGAGAATTGTTCGGTGCCCTTGTTCTGGGCTTCTTGCAATGGTTGTATATACTCTGAAACTTGCTTTTAAGCTTTAGAAAAAAAATTTTTACAAGCCTGGACTGGAGAGATGGCTTACTGGCTAAGAGCACTGGCTGTTCTTGCAAAGCGCCCCAGTTCAGTTCCCAGCATCTACATGACAGATTACAACTGTCCTCCACTCCAATTCCAGGAGACTCAGCACCCTCTCCTAGTCTCTAGAAACACAAGTCACACATGCAGCATACATACATATATGCAGGCAGAACATTCATGTACATAAAAATAATAAATCCGTTTTTTTAGAATTAAAAATTTACCAGGCCTGACTGGTCAAGATCCTATAATCCCTACTTGGGAGGCTGAGGCAGGAGGGACTCAAATCCAGAACCTGCTTAAACAACTTAGTGAGAACTTTCTCAAAACAAAAAATAAGAAGGTTGAAGTTGTAGCTCATGGTGGAGCGCTTACCCAGCATGCACCAGCCCCAGGTTCAGTTTCCGGCTAACACAGACATGCACAGACAGCTTGGGATACGCCGAGATGACTCTTTACCCTAACTGCTTCTCTGAGTCCTTAAGGTCTATTGGAGCCAGTGCAATGCACAGATGCTGTGTTTGGCCTTCTAGGAACCTGTAACATTTGAGGACGTGTCGGTGGACTTTAGCAGAGGAGAGTGGAAGATGATGGAGCCGTCTCAAAGAGAGCTGTATAAGGAAATGCTACTGGAAACCTTAAGGAACCTAGAATTTCTGGGTAAAGACATCCTCTCGTCATGATCTAGCACCTAAGTGGGTAAACCTCTCCATCCTCTGTCATCTCATCTGGAAGCTATTTTAACATTCTTTAACTATATTAACTATATCTGCTGGGCATCCAGGGCCTAACGTGACTATTCCTAAAAATGGATCCTAAAAAAAAAAACAAAAAAACTTTCTGTGATGTTTCCTCCTAAAAACATTTTTTGTTTCATTGCATTGTAACTGTGGAGCATCATTGTGTTGTCCCCAGTGTTATGTCTTCTGTTCCTTCCTCCTTGGATTTCTCCTCCTCTGCATTTGACGGCCTCTTTGTCTTCCTTAACAGGCTAAGTAATTATGAGTATTGGGTCATTGCTGTTCTACGTGTGAACAATCATTTTTTATCCTTTTCTCTGAGCAGGCTTTCCAGTTTCCAAATTTGACTTGATTTCCCATCTGAAGTGGGTTAAGTTGCCAAGGGTACTGGAAAAAGAAATCTCAAAAGGCCCCAGACCAGGTGAGTTAGTAAAAGGTAAGAAGCAAACGAAGACCAGTGTTTACCGGGCCAGTCAGGAAAACTTTTGAAATGTTGGGTGGGCCCAATGCTAGACTATAAAGTTGACTGCTTAGAGTTGAGCCTTCACCTTCCCAGCATGCTCTTTTTAATGTGGGCACGATCGAGTTGGGTCCTCTGAAAAGTATTTTCAAGACTGGAGATCTGTTGGGAGAAATTTCAAGTGAAGGAAAATGGAGCGGGGAGTTGGAATTGCTGTGCGTGGGTGTGACCTCTGAGGGAGGAGGAGGAGCCGAGGTTGAGGAGGAAGGGTCTTAGGCTGAAGGTGGTTCATAAAGTTAGGCAAGATTAAAGAGCAGGCCTGGGGCCACAGTCACCTGAGGGGTCCCCTGTCTGTGCACTTCACCATCACAGTGAGAGGCTGTGTGACAGTGGCCCTGATGTGAATGCAGCAGACAATCTCCCCACAGGAGATCTGAGAAGCACAGTATTACGGACACTTATCAAAATGAGTGTGTTAGTAACAGCACAGGCAATAAGAATGGCACATAAACTGGGCGTGGTGGCGCATGCCTTTAATCCCAGCACTCGGGAGGCAGAGGCAGGCGGATCTCTGTGAGTTCGAGGCCAGCCTGGTCTACAAAGCGAGTCCAGGATAGCTAAGGCTACACAGAGAGACCCTGTCTCAAAAACAAAACAAAACAAAAACAAACAAAACAAAACAAAAAACCCAACAAACAAACAAACAAAAAAAGAATGGCACATAACAGGAGCTGCTGGAGGGTGTGGGGATATAGATTAGACTCGCAATAGTTTGTTTTAGGATTATTTGTTTACTTTCTTGATGCAAACTGATACATATTTAATAGAAGCTATACTGGACCAGCAGTGTGTGATCTGACACACTTCTGCAGGACTGGGCAGTTGCATCCCTCAACACAATCATGATCATGAAACATCATGTTTATGCCGGGCAGTGGTGGCACACGCCTTTAATCCCAGCACTTGGGAGGCAGAGGCAGGTGGATCGCTGTGAGTTCGAGGCCAGCCTGGTCTACAAAGGGAGTCCAGGACAGCCAAGACCCTGTCTCAAAAAACCAGAAAAAAGAAGAAGAAAAAAAAAAAAAGAAATGAAACATCATGTTTAAAAGCTCCAGAGCATGTTGGGGGTGTTGAACACATTTTTACTTAGGGTATTTTCAACTTACAATGGCTATACCAAGACATAGCTCTGCCATACATCAAGAAACATCTGTATAAAGGAGCAATAACTTCATTAGAATTTGAATTAATCTTAAAAGGTAAGTGGGAATTCAACCAGTAAATATGTATGAGAATCCCAGATTTTGGTGTGAGTAAAATGCACATATGGCTAACTGTATAGGTTAAATATTTATGGATTTTTAACATCTGGAAGACATGTATGTTAACGTGTTATTATTTTTATGATGTTAACCCTCAAGTGATTCATGTTTTTCTTTATATTCCTCTGTATCCTCCTAAAATTTTAAATAATTATATTTAATATATGTTTCAATGATTAAAATCCCATTACATATATTAGTACCTTTCTTTTTTTAAAAAAAAGAGTGAAGCTGGTTTTTCTCTGATCCATTTTCTAAAGCATTTATTTTAGTCAACCTCTGAGCTAATCTCATTATAATTACATAAATAAAAAACAGTTGTTTTATTATGTCTTATGCAACAATTTAGAGATTAATCCCCCAAATAGTTTTTTGCACTGTTTTGCCATACTGTACATGTTTAAAAGCCATTTCTATTAAGGGAAAGGCACAGTTAATAGATATAATTATTTAACTTACACAAATTAATAATGAGCTAACAGTGCATAATTTAGGAATCATGAGCAAAATACTTGAGCAGATAACTGACGAAAATGTAAATGGCTAATAAACATGAAAAAGTTCAGACTAGTTTATGAGATTGTACATGTAAAGCAACAATACTGTTATGAATTGAATCTGTAGATATGTAAGGGTCACTGATCAGAGATGAGTATTGAGGCATTATTCCTTAAGTATTATGTAAAGTTAAACACACACAAACACAAATATGCACCTACAATACAGAACCTGAGCCCAGTGCCTACCATTAAACTATACCTCTAACTGTAGAGACATAATTTGATAAATATTCAATAAGAAAATCAACAAATTATATAGGAGAGGTTATCATGGAACTGATTAAAAATATTATTTTCAAAAATGACCAATGATCTTGGAAATAAAAAAGAAAAATCATAATATGCCTTAAAATTTTCTATTCTAAACTATATGAAAAACTTTATATAACTTGTGAATAATAGGGTTTTGAGTTTTATAATTGCCTACTAAAACAATTAGGAAGATGATTACATGATCTTATGATTAAAGACCAGGATAGGGGCTGGGGAGATGTTAATGGGTAAAGTGTTTGCTATGTGAGCATGGAGACCCAGGGTAGGATCTCCAGGACCCTTGAGAAAGCCAAGCATGGATTCTGTGTCTGTAATCCCAGCCTTGTGACAGACACAGGTAGATTTTAGGCAATGCTTGGCCAGCTAGACTAGCTGAAACAACCAGCTTCTGGTTAGCAAATGAACCTTTTTTTTTTTTTTTTTTTTTAAGTGGAGGGTTATAAAAGATACCCAACATCCTCCTCTAACTTCTGCATGCCTGTGGTCATGGGCATGTACATTCCAACACACACACACACACACACACACACACACACACACACACACTGAATAAATAAATAAATAAATAAATACATACATACATAAATAAATAAACAGGGGAAAGGCAGACTGCATATTCCAGTTAATGAATGAATTCAAAGTTCTAAGAAAAACACAACAAATATGTCAGGCAGTTGAGGCACACGCCTTTAATCCCAGCACTTGGGAGCCAGAGGCAGGTAGATTTCTGTGAGTTCAAGGCCAGCCTGGTCAACAAAGTGAGTCCAGCACAGCCAAGGCTACCCAGAGAAACCCTGTCTCATAAAAACAAACAAAAAGCTGAATATATTGTTTTGGAGAAAGCTTCATGTTCATTACAGAAGTTTGAACCTTTGATCCTGTCAGATTTATTAAAATGCACTGGGGCATTGCATTTTAGGTTTTCATACCCAAATAATAGGATTAATAGAACAATAAATGGTGACTTTCACCACCCACAATACATGTGACTGTGGGCAAGCTCTGCCCCGCTGTGCACCCAGTGTGGCACCCACAGAATAAAGCACCGGCTGTACTTCATCAGGTTGTGCGGATCAAGTGAGTCAGTGTAGATGTGTAGATCCAGTGTTGACTGTGGGGCTGGCCACTTGGGAAGCATGTAAGGTCTGGGCACGGTGAGAATAAGTAGGTTTGAGTCTGGTACAGAAATTAGAAAGCAGCGTGAAGACTTGCAGGTTTCCTCACATAAAACACAAACTTTTTGTCCTCCACAAAATTCTTCCTAACCTCTGTGTTCATCTTTCTTTCCTATATCACTTTTTTTTCTTGCCTGTTTTATACAGCTGTAAGTGGTAACTATCTAGGCCCTATTTCTTAAAATCATTACTGTGTTCCTATGTCAGTCCCAAATATAGCAGTTTCCTTTGCTGCAGATGGGAAACGCTTGCTTTGTTATCTCTTTTAGAGGGCGAGGCTAGAAGTGAACTGCATGCTTTTATGGAAGACTTGACTTTAGAGAAAATGGTAGAATACAGCTTCGGTGATGATGGTTATGGCTTGAAGACAGAATTCCAAAAGCGACATGGCAAACCCAAGAAAGATCAGGGCAGGCGGAGCAACCATGGGAGTAAGGAGTCTGAGTCCGAAGAAACACCTTCTGGAAAGAATTTCAAACAAGCTTCTGACACAGCCAAATGTCAGAGAGCCTCCTTAATGAAGAAGTCTCAGAGGCCTAAGGAAGGCAAGAAACCCTTCACTTATCACTCAGATCTTGTGAGCCGCAAAGAGCACAGTGCAGAAAAGTCAAGGAAACGCAGTGGAAGTGAAAAAGACCCACGTCACCCTTCATCTCTTACTGAACGTAAGAAACATCCAAAAATTGGCTCGTTGAGTAAGACCCAGAAGTGTAGTAAGTGTGGGGTAGCCTTTACTCAAATCTCATGGTATGGCAGTGAAAGCTCTCAATGTGAAAAGTGTCGGAAGAACCTATTTCAAGACGAAACCTCAACTAACGACAAGGAACCTGAAACTGAAGAATCCAGCAAGTGCAGGAAGTGCGGGAAAGCCTTCGGCTATAGCGCAAAACGCTCTGTGTGTATTGAATGTAGAAAAGCTCGCAGAGCTAATTCATCACGCAAGCCACATAAGAAAACCGGCACAAAAGAAAAGCCTTACAAGTGTGATGAGTGTGGGAAAAAGTTTGCCGGGTTACAAGCTATCGATAAGCACCGAAGAAGTCACACTGGAGAAAAGCCCTATGTGTGTAAACACTGCGGGAGGCCCTTCAGTGACAACTCCTCATTTTATCAACACCAGAGAATTCACACTGGAGAGAAACCGTATAAGTGCGGTGAGTGTGGGAAATCTTTCACTCACAGCTCCTCCCTTTCCAAACACCAGAGAATTCACACTGGCGAGAAGCCCTATAAGTGTGATGAGTGTGGGAAAGCCTTTAGGCAGAACTCCTGCCTTACCCGACATCAGAGAACCCACACTGGAGAGAAACCGTATTTGTGTAAGGACTGTGGATTGTCTTTTAGCCTTTTTAGTACTATCATGTATCATCAAAGACTCCATGCAGGAGAAAAACCCTACAAATGTACCCACTGTGAGAAAGCCTTCCCCACTCATTCCCGCCTTGGGCGCCATCTGAGGTGTCACACGGGCGCGAAGCCGTACAAATGTAAAGAGTGTGGGAAAACCTTCAGACAGAGCTCATCTCTCAATTTACATCTCCGCAGCCATACTGGAGAGAAACCCTACAAATGTGAGTATTGCGAAGCAACCTTTACTCGGAGCACAATCCTTGTTGAGCATGTGAAAACTCACACCAGGAGCGTCCACTATGAATGTAAGAAGTGTGGTAAGAAGTCTAAAAGTCGGTCAGGCGGTCTTAGACACCACTGCACAAAGTGATTCTGGGAATGTAGTAAGTGGAGGGAAGGTTAGTTCAGGTTGTGCCCTTTTACACTTGACCATGTAAACTACCCACAGCGCTGATAAGAAGCTTGAACTTCAATGGCTTCATTTCTAGGGCCAGACATCTTCCCCTTCGCTCCTGGCTCTTGAGGGTGACCAGTTCTGATTAGACTTGGTAAAGTTATGCTGATGTGAAGAAAGCAAGTGAAGTGATTCTGAAAAGCTAAACTTAAGTTCGAGAAGCACTTTTCTTCAAGGAATTCTCTCTCTGCTTTCCTTCCTACTGTTGTACAGTATAATTAAAAAGAATATAACCGGTGTCTTACACCCTGGATTCTATCCCAGTTTGCCAACCAACCCCTGGGTCATCCCAAACATGTCATCTGGACCTTCTGAGTCTTCATGTCTTTACCAGTAAAGAGATGGTGTTGATGGTTTCTATGTTTTCTTTTTATCTGACCTTCTGATTCTGCAGAAATACTTTGAATATTCATTGGAACTATTGTAGCTGGTAGACTTCCTTACAGGTCAGTGGACTTCTACATTAGTGAGAAAATGGACTGTTTGGTGTAGGATCCTAGAATGCGATCAACAGAACACGACAGGGAGGCTCAATGAAGTTTGCTTTCAGGTAATGTTCAAGTTTGCACAAATCACCCTAACTCTTTATCTTTTGAGTTTTGCCCTCAGTGGATTGAGAACCCAGAGAGCTTGTACCTGAGCCAACTCGGTCATGAAAATAACAGTCCTAGGAGAGAAGCCAACGGCAGCCACTTGGGATGAGTCATCGCCTTCCAGTGAGCATAGCCTCCTGCACCACAGTGTAAGAACCCTGTGTGGCACCAGTCCCAAGATGCTAGACTGAATCAGATTGGGGCTGTAGACCTGTCTTAGTTGGTTTATAGGATGCTGTACCATGTTCACACAAAGCTCCCACTCCTTGGAAATAAGTAATTTCATATTGTAAGGAAAGTAGAGATAGTCTAAAATGTGTGAGAGCTAACCACATTAGCCTATTTTTCTCATGGAGTGCTCAGCTGGTCCTGACTTATGGTTGCCACTTAAATGCCATGTTTCTCTTACTGTAGGCATGTGATATTTTGTTAGCCTGCAGTTTGGATAATATGTACAGTAATCTCAAGGGTCCCCACTGATAACAAGTCAAATTCAGGAAAAGAACACATAAGCAAGCTGTAGTTCATATTTTCTTTTGTGAAATGAGCCTGCACTGGAATGGGGTCTACAGGTATTGAGGGATAGTCCTTAAAATTGTAGTTAATGGAATCTTAATTTCTAACTGAAAAAGCAATTAAAGGCCTTGAATGCGTTAGTTTGGGTCTCAGGTCTCTAGATTCCAGAGGGACTTGATTGTGATACAGAAATGAATTCCTGAAGTTGGAATTTGAGGCACTTCCTCATGAAGAGAGAGCTACACCAGAACGCTGGTCTTACAGGTAGGAAGGGTCTATAGGCTGACTCAGGGATATTTGCTCATGTGATGTAATGATGTATGAAATGCTACTTCTGGGTATAAGGTTTTTGGGTTCTTCTGCGTGCCTCCTCCTCACCCCCAAGCCCAAAAGAATCTTGACATTACCTGTGACAGATTGGTCAGTATAGCTGTTGCCAAAGGCACCAAGTAAACATGTCCTGGCTTCAAAGGAACATGGCTTATAAGAATCATTCACATGGGCTTAAGGATTTTCTGAAGTGATATATTTTATTGAAGTATTTAATGAAGTACATAAGCCAACACTTGAGAAGTGGTCTGGTCCAGGGTGTTCTAGAGGATTTCACAAAAGGATGTCTTTATCCCAGTCTCAGTTGGGGATTAGAAACAAAGCTCTTTTTTTTTTTATAACTTCATTAAAATATAGACTATGTATGCTTAAAAACCAAGGAATGCAATTCAGTGAGCTTTTGTCACTTTTACTGAAGTGTGCATCCATAACCATCATCCGCTTTTCAGAATATCACCCTAATAAAAGTACCTACTGGATGTACCCATTTATACATATTCCCACTCTCATCCCTGACCCAGGTACCACTAACTTACAGAATGGCCTTTTCCAGTCACTTTATGTTGGTCTTTGATTCACCATTAACATCGTGTTTTTAAGTTTATGCATGTTACAACCTATATGATCCCTTACTATTACAATGTCGTTCTTGGCATCGTTTGCTGCTAAGTGATATCCTATCATATGGAAACTTCATCCATGTACCTGTGAGTGAACGGTATCTTCTTTGTCTCTAGGTGGTTGGCTGATAGGAACAACACTGTGAATTTAATGTGTAAGTCTGTGTAGACATTAATTTTAATTCTTATTCTTGGTAGAAATTTGTAGGTAGAGTTTCTGGGTCATGTAAATTTTTTGTTGTAACTCTTTAGGAAACTGCCAAGTTGCTTTTCAGTGTGACTACATCATTTTAAATTCTGGGCAGCGGTTGTGAACGGGCCATTTTCTTTACATTCGTGCCAATCTTTAAAAAAACATCAGTCACACTGGTGAAGTGGCATCCTCACATGCTTTTAATTTGCGTTTCCCTGACGACTTATGTCATCATCATCCTTTCACATGTCTCCTTTGAGTTGTTTTCAAATTCCTTCTCCATTTACGAGTCAGGATAGTTGAATTGTAACAAGTTCTTTATCTACATACAATCCCTTATCCAATATGAAATTTCTATCACTATATACTAAAGGGAAACTACAAAAATCTACTGAAAATATTTATCAAAAAATACTTATCAATAACTAATACATTGCACAATAGGCATTCAGTCTGGCCTAGCACCCACATACTTAAATCAATTTTTAGATTGTCAGGTCATCTAAAGGTTTTTAATTTATGATTTATAACTCCCCATAGAATTTCTTCTTAAAACTTTACTTAGCATTTTTATTTGTTTCTAGGGATAAGTGTTTTAATCAGCTCTATTTTACAACAAAATTCTCACTCTTTGTTTTAAATCTCTCCCGAGCCTCTGCTCATCACAGTTCTACTTCCCCTCCATCTCTGGCTCTTGTTAGTCCCTCACACAAACAACAGCACAATGTGTGTCTCTTGTATCTGGCTTATCTCACTTGGCATATGATAGTGCAGGCATTCAAGGAAATCTTCAGCTGGGTTTTCTAGCGCAGGAAATCTTAAGCTCATCATCCAGGTGGTGATGATAAAAGAACACAAGGTCATTACATGTCCTCTGTCTCATTGGTTCCATAAACGAGTCATCTGCACGTGGGGACTGAGGAACCTGAGAGTGTGTACCTGGTTCCTCTTAGGAGCCTGCTTGAGAAAATCAAATAAGAACACTTTCAGCATCAACTGTTCACTATAATGAAGCAATAAGGAAAAAGTTCACCCTTGCTTTAAAATGACAACCCAGCTGGTCTTTTAACTCAGCCACAATTCTATGTTCTTAAAAGAGGCTAATCTTTCTGTTCAGCTGAAATTATCTAGCAGATGAAAAAAATTAATAAATCAGAAGAGATTTGAGGCAACAAATTGGCTTCTCTATGTAAACCTGAGTGTTCTTTGAGATGACATAATCAAAGTTTTCCTTGGACAATGTCTTACACAGTTCATCTAAAACTAAAAAATACTTGAAATTTTTCAAAATTTCTGTCAACTGATTTTTGATAATAGAAATGTATATATTCTGTGAGAAATAACTTAATTTGCTCCTGTTTATACTGAGCAGAATTGTTAAACGGTGTGGTGTTTTCCGTTTTCATGGGTATTTTTCAGCCTGTCATTTTTTCCCAAAGTTTTATGAGTAGATTATAATACTTGGGTTTACTTTTATCTACCTGTGGTTCTATTTGCGTGTTTGTGCATGTGCAAGAATCAAGCTGCTGTGTAGCTGGTACACCTACAGTCTGAAATCATTTAAAGCATTTTGGTTAGAAATTTAGATTTCATTTTACTTCTGGTTTTTGTGGAAATTTTTGACTAAACTGTTGAAGAGAGATGTAGATCTGAAATATTGTTTTCAGTATTGCCTACTGTGTTATCTTGAATACTTGAACTGGCTGCTGCTGCTGTTGCTGCTGCTGCTGCTGCTGTTGCTGCCGCTGCTGTTGCTGCTGCTGTAAATTGCAACTGGCACTCCTTAGTGAATGTGCATTGGACCCTCTTTCAGTCCCTTCTTTCCCTGATGTGACCCCTACAGTACGAGCTTCTGTGTCCGCACTAAATTCTGCCTTAGAAATATGCCTTTACTAAACTTTAAATATTTTTTCATGTATTTTTATGTATAGAATAATCATAATTCCAGTAAGAAGCACTTTGACTTATGGCTATGAATTAATTATACGTGTAACACTCTAACTTGTGCTGTCTGCATAATATGTTGATGTGATAAATTATGACAATGCAGAGACAAATGTCATTGGTTAGCTTGTCCCTGCTGATTAGGTTGGACACATATTTGTGTGTCACTAAGAAAAAACAAACAAACAAACAAAAAACGCACACTTCTCTACAATTTTAACGGCGTCGTGTGAGGTGCAGTAGTTAAGGTGAATCATAGTTCTAATAAAGTTGTATTTAATACGGAATACCTCTTGCTTTCGTTTTTACTCTTCAGATTGTTTTGTTGTTGTTGTTGTTGCTGTTGTTTGTGTGTATCTGCATGCATGAACACACCTGTCGTGTCGTGTATGGGGAAGCCAGAAGACAATTATGGGAATTGATTCTCTCCTTCTACCGTGGGCCTCCCAGACCAGAGATCAAACTCAGGTTGGCAGCCTTGGTTGGAGTCAGGCCCCCTTACCTGCTAAGCCACCTCATCAGCCCTAGCTTTTATTTTATTTTATTTTTTTTGAAGACTTACTGTTCATATCTCCAGGTCTTAGTGGCCTCCACTGGCTACCAAATTGGACAGTAGACTTGGAGAAAGAAATGTTAGGCAGACAAATGGATCTCTGTGAGTTCAAGGCCAGCCTGATCTACAAAGTGAGTCCAGGACAGCCAGATCTACACAGAGAAACACTATCTTGAAAAAAAAGAAAAGAAAGAAAGAGATAGAAAAGAAAAGCACTGTTAGCCAGAGAAGGCAGCAAGCCCCAGTAGCTTGGTTCAGTAGAGGGCGATTCCCCAGGCCGACCTCCCAATATATCTTGCTGCTCTGAACATTTTGCCGCCATTCCTTCTGGTCATGTGGCTTCCAAGTTCCAAGAGGCAAGAAAAGGGAGAAATGCAGTGCCCAAAGTTTTAAAGCCGTGACCTAGTGCTGTGTCGTGCACACCTTGTCCTGAACACTTGCCTGGGGAGGTGAGGCCATGAAGAACAAACACATGGGTACAGAAAAGCTGGGGTCAGCTGGCCATGCTCCCTCTGCTGGCTCACCAGCTACCACGACACCCCAGAACCTCAGCATGTTCATTACGTGCAGTGGGGGTGGGGAGACAGCCCGTCTCAGTAGGAGGTCTCTTAGGCCACCAGTCTAGGTGGCCCTCATCTGCGAGGAGGAAGCAGCAGTTGCTAGTGTTTGCATATACAGGTCAATAATTCATACACACTTGTACGTACACAGACTGTCAACATCCACACTTGGACCAAAGGGGAGGCTTTGCCGTACCTCTGTGCCTCACAAGGAAAGCTTTGCCACTCTCGTGGGTCTGAGGCACTGAGGTCCTTGACGTAGGCGTGCCACATTCAACACTTCACCTGCATCCCTACACTCAACCAGCCCTTCCTCCGCTCCCCACGGGCTAGAAACAAATTGGAGCCATTAGTCATCCCTAGGTGACAAGGTGCTTCATGGCACTATAGGGATGTCCCAGAATACTGTTCTAGGGTACATTTAATGTTTTTTGGGGGGGTGGGGGGGACTTCAGAGACTTTTAAAGTCAAAAGTATTTGTGCTTCATATTTTCATACATTTTTAGAGTCCTAGTTTCGTACATTTTTATTAAAATAGAATTGCATCACTTTTCCCCTCCCTTGGGGAGGAACCGGCCCCTCCCAGTTCAATCTCAGTCTCTCTCTACTTTAGGCAATGAGAGAGGGTTGTCATTGAATCTAGAGACTGCTGACGCTGAGTCTGGCTAGCCAGCTTGCTCTGGGGATTCCAGGCCTCCAACCCCTCTCCAAGCTAGAATTACACGTGGATCAACACACCCACCTAGCTTTTCAGTAGGTTCTGGGGATCCAAGCTGAGTCCCCAGACGTGTTCTTCAAGCAATTTACCCAGTACAAGCATCTCCCCAGCTCATAAAACCCTTACTTGAGAGTCAGAAACTCCAGCTTCTATTCTCCTTGTTGGACCAAACCCATATGGAACCATCCTGGGTCACCACCACTCCCTCATCGGTGCTCCTTACCCCCCCCCTCCAGCTAAGACGCCCTGTACCTGTCACCCCTGCTTGCTATTTGCTGTTTTCCTTGCCTTGTCTCCAACAGCCACGCCCCCACCCACCCCCCTCTCCCCACTAAGCCCTGCAGCCACACAGTAGCTCTACTTGGGCTCTGACTTCCACTGAACTATGTCATACACTGGCACCTCTTCATCCTACCTGATATCCAACTGCCTATATCAGGCCCTTCATTTTTCTGTGAATACTAATTCTTAGCCTCCTCGGGACCATATAGTATCTCCTGCTGGGACACCCTGCATAGGCTGCCTGAACTCTTTAACTGGGTTGTCCGTGTGTACGGTTACCCCTCCCCATTATTCTGTTGTCATGGAATACTCCCTCTGCGCCACCCCTCCGGTTCAAATACCAAATTCACTCTGCTTGGCCCCACCCTGCATCAGGCCACGCCCCCTGCCCACACCGATGGTCTGTCACCTCACCCTCCTTAGACTTTGAGAGTTCCACTGAGACAAGAAGCCGTCTTCAGCTGCACGGTGGGGCCACACACCTTTGATCCCGAACTTGGGAAGCAGGTGCCAGACTGGGCTACAGAATAAGTTCCAGGACAACCGGGGCTACACAGTGAAATCCTGTCTCAACATCCCCCGCCCGCCTCCCAACAAAAATCCCTCTTCATTGTGTTCCAATACTTTACTTAGGGTTCTAAGTCTCTTCAGTCGAGCTGGCCTGTGGACAGGTCTGTGGAGGACAGTCTTTATTACTAATTGGTGCAGGAGGCTAAGCCCACTGTGGGAGGGACCATTTCCTGGCCATGTGATGTGAACACCAGACTGCACGAGCTAGCTAACACCCTCGTTTCTGCTGTCTGCCCAGACGGTGTTCCCTGGCTAGAGGCAATGTTGACGGAATACAACGCAGGCCTACCTTCAAGTTCCTCCCTCAAGGTCTTTGAGTAACAGACTGTGACTTGGTTGGGAGTAGGCGGAGGTCCATGCCCGGTGCTGCTAGAGACCGTGCACTCCAGTGTGCCGCGCCCTGATGTGCCATTAGGCAGCCAGCACAGCAGATCATCAGGCCTGCCTCCCAAGAGCTCCGGTCCCTTCTCTCGGAGTTTGTGGCCACCAAAAGCCAGGGCGTGGACAACAAGACCACACTCAAAGTGAAACTGGAGGCGCAGTATCACGAAACAGCTTTTTACTGTGCTTGCTAATTGGCTCAAGTGTGAGAGCCTCCAGCCTCAGAGGCTGTCTTCTGTCCCTGTATCTGTCTGCTAGTCCCTGGGGTGACTGATGACAAGAGCTTTTCTATTGAACTTGTTGCCAACTTTCCTGCTACTTCCCCAGCAACTGTGCAATGAATGAGCCCTAAAATAAAGATGAATTTAGTCTGCCTTAAAAAAAAAAAAAAAGACTGTGACCTGAAAGTGTAAGCCACGCACATCTTCTCCCCCTCTAAATTGCTTTCAGTACAGCAATAGAAATGAAATGAGACCACACACCAAAGGCAGTATTTCTTGCAATCACTTAGGAGGAGCTGAAGTGGACAAAGACACGCCCGCTTGTTGTTTGTTGTGAGATTTTTATTCTCTATCACAGCTGAAGAAAAGCATATGTGTATTTTATTAGATAGGCAAAACTCCTTGCAGTTATGCCTTATATAAGGCAATATACATTTGTAGTAAATGGTAAAAAAAACAAACAAACAAAAAAAAAAAAACCACTAATCCTCCAGTGGATATATCCATGTGTCTTTTTCTTTTTTCATGCTTTCACGATTGCCTTCCCCAAATTTTTTCCTTTCAACATTCCCATGAAGGCTGCTGGCATCTTTTCAAATCCTTCAAGGATGTATTCATGATACTGGATTTTACCCTGTATCAAAACAACAAATATTATAGGTTGGTCTCATTTTCCAAATGACATTCTCTTCTCATCCTAGCAGCGAACTTATCAGATACACCATGAGAAAGTCTCAGGAAAGTCTGAGAGGCAGGCCCTCTCATCCATGGATGACAAGATCTAGGGACAGAGCGTATATAACACATCACAGCGTAAGAACAGGAAAAGTGGTACCAAACAGGCACAGTTAAGCAATTCCTAAGTACACTGCACAGATGAGTTTAACAACGCAATGATCTCAGAAGAGATGAGTAAAGAAAGGCACTCTCAACAGATGCTGTTGTCTAGAGGCCAAGTGACAGGAAACACTATACCTCAAGTAAGGCCTGAAGAGGTACAGCCTGTTCAGGAAGTGTAACTCCCATGGGGCTTCACACCTTGCTCCCCCTCCTAACCAAGGTTCCTTCTACGTGTTACCAGTGACTGAGGAGAGAAGGGTTCAAATCAAAGATTTCCCACATGCTTAACATGTTCAAGGATGTTTTGTTCCATTACGACATGGTTTAGCGGCCGGGCGAGGTGACGCATGCCTTTAATCCCAGCACTCTGCAGGCAGAGGCAGGCGGATCGCTGTGAGTTTGAGGCCAGCCTGGTCTACAAAAGCGAGTCCAGGACAGCCAAGGCTACACAGAGAAACCCTGTCCCGGGGCGGAAAAAAAAAAAGACATGGTTTAGCTATTGTAATCTCAGTTGGCCTAGAACTCTTGGTGCATTCACCTTCTTAGATTACAGGCCTTCACCACCCCACCCAGCTTTAGGGTTTTTGTTTTAAAAGGGTCTTATGTAGAAACCCAAGCTCCCTGATAACTCTTTCACAATACCGTCCAGTGATGGCTGATGTACAGACTTACGGCCATGCCGTGTATTTGAGGTCGCTGAAAAAGTAAAAAAAGTGGAATCTGAATGCCTGACTTGAAAGTCCCAGCTTGTTCCTACCCCTAAAAGGACAGAGACCTGCGAAGACAGAACGCTAAAACCTGCTGTGATGCTTCAAAGCCCAGCATGAACACTGCTGTGGGCTGAACTGTGTCCCACTCGCCACCCAAACTCCTTAGCTGAACCTCTAAATGCCCCAGTACCTCAGGATGTAAGCATCTCCTAAGACAAGGCCTTGAAAGACATAATTAAAGTATAATGAGATCATATGAGCATGCGGCAATCAAATACAACCGGGATCCCTTTAGAGAGTAAAACAGAAACCCCCAGAGAAGACCATAAGAAGATGCAGGAGGGGCAGCCGCTGAAGAAGCGAGCATGCTGGTCCTTGGGTCTCAGATGAGCAGCCTCTAGAACTTCAAGAAAAGAAGTTTCTGCCGTTTAAGCCCCTCATGGTTCTCTGGGATGGTAGCCCTAGAAAGATAATGCAAATACCAGAAGAGCGTTTTTTGGGTTATTTTGTATGTTTGTTTGTTTTGGTGTTTCACTCTGTAGACCAGGCTGGCCTCGAACTCACAGAGATCCACTTGCCTCTGCCTCCCTGAGTGCTGGGATTATAGGTGCGCACCACCACGCCCTGCTACTAGTGGATATTTTAATAGTAAGGAAAATTAAAGTATAAAATGAGGGTATACGGAAGCTTCCTGTATGGCCTTCCCAAATCTTGTCAATCTGAAATTGTACTAAAATAAAAAGTATGCTTTTAGGCCGGGTGTGGTGGTGCACATCTTTAATCCCAGCACTCAGGAGGCAAAGGCAGGCAGATGGATCCTCGCAAGTTCGAGGCCAGCCTGGTCTACAAAGTGAATCCAGGAGAGCCAGGGCTGTTACACAGAGAAACTCTGTCTCAGAAAGAAAGAAAGAAAGAAAGAAAGAAAGAAAGAAAGAAAGAAAGAAAGAAAGAAAGAAAGAAAGAAAGAAAGAGAAAAAGAAAGAAAGAGAAAAAGAAAGAAAGAGAAAAAGAAAGAAAGAGAAAAAGAAAGAAAGAGAAAAAGAAAGAAAGAGAAAAAGAAAAAGAAAAAAGTGTGTACTTTTATTTTTTCTAAAGCTAGGGTTCTCGGTGAGGAAAAATGTTTGCTTAGCATTACATGAAACCTTTGGACTCAGTCCCAGCATTGGGCTAGGGAGTAGGTGGTGGTGGCAGGAAGCAAAGAGGTGTCTTAGGAAAACATTAAGACAGCTCCACTTCATTTAGCAAGAAGACTAAGCAGTGAGGGGATGTGATGGGCCAGTCCAGCAAACACTCCACATAGCCAAGTGATGCCAAGAATCCACCTTAGACTTCCCAGTGAGAGGCACATCCGTGACCTTGACGAACACAGCTCTGGTGGGAGGGGATGAGTGTAATACCACTCCAGGCACTTTGTCATGAAATAGACGCATCTGAATTGCAATGAAATTCGGAGAGGCTATGGGCATGGTGGTGCATGTCCCATAACTCTGCATTCAGGATACTGAGACAAGAATAGCATGCCTGGGATACACATGACACACTGTTTTCATCACTGTCTTCACTCCTAATTCCCAGACAAGAAATGAATATTTGTATTTGAAAACACTGATGCAACAGGCAAGGAAAAACAATGCAGAGGAAAAAAAGGGGGGGGGGGAAGAGCTCAAAGATGGCAGGTTATGAGTTGCAAGACCCCGTGGGAGCAGGTGGGTAGTTGGAGTCCCCTTACCTCTGAGACCCAGTTCATCAAGTCTGTCAGAGCCTTCTGACGGACATCCCCCTGCCAGCGAGTTACGATGAACCCCTCCATGCGGAGTTGCTGATAGATAACGACCTCTGGAGGTGGGCCTGGAAAAGGAGGGCGCATTTGTGAGACAGGGTCCACGGACATATCCAAAGCGGGAAATAAGTTGTGCCCATCACTGTCATGGTACTCCAAGCATTCCCCACCCACGCCGATTCTGTTTCCTCCTCTCCCTTCTGATCCTCTCGGGGCTGCTGCCTACCACCGCTAACTGTGTGGTGGGGAGAATAGCGGCCCCAAAGACTTCCACAGCACAAACTCCAAAGTCCATGAGTATCTTACATCCCATAGTGAAAAGGAGAACAGTGAGACAGAAGGCTGCAGTGGGAGAGAGCAGGACGCGCTCACAACTCCCTGAGAGCCAGCGGAAGATGCTAAAGAAATGGAAGAGTGGGAGGAACTGAAACAAGGCAGCCTTGGCATCTTGAGTAACTGGTGGCCCTACAGGCTGACGACATCCATTCAATGCTTTGGAGAGAGTACCATTAGTAGTCAGGAAAATGAAGCCTTGTCTTGAACCAATAGAAACTAGCACAGGAAGAGTGACATATGCGAACGCCCCAGAATGAATGCATTAAGTCGTAAAGAAGGCCACAGTCAGAGCACCTCCACAGCATGGCGCTTCTTCAAAGGCTCATAGCAACCTTATTTCCTTTTGTGTTAAAGGTTCAACCCGGGCTAGGGAGATGGCAGAGTCAGTAAAGTGCATCCCGTGCAGGCGTGAGGACACTGGTTCAGATCCCCAGCACCCATGCAAAGGCCAAGCATGGTGATTTGACTCTGTAACTCCAGATAGAAGGATTCCTTCAACCCACTGGCCAGCCATCTGGATGAATTAGTGGCTTCCAGCTTCAGTGAGAGATAACAGCCTCAAAAAATAAGATGACAGCAATGGGGAGGAGCCCCAAGGTTCACTTCTGATCTCCACACGCACCCACATACATGTGTACCCACCAACACACATACATATCTCACACCTCACACATACACAAAGGCTGAAACTTTCATTTCCTCATCTTGAAAGAGGCTGAGATACTATCCAGCAATGTTGATTTCTTTCTTTCTTCCTTTTTTCTTTTCTTTTTTTTTTTTTTTTTTTGAGTGCAACAAAGCAAATATGACTATAAATTGGTGGCAATAATGACTTGTCTCCAAGCTCTACGGAAACTGGAATGTGCTAGAATTTCTGGGCCTCCGAAGCAAGGCAGGATCCCATCTGACTAAAATAAGATAAGGTCAGCTGCCATCTCTAAGATCTGAGTAACTAAAATGCCAAAGATTAATTGATACAAAGACTAGATCGAATTACTACATCCAGAAATAGTTGGTTGTACTCATTTGGACTAAGGTTAAGAAAGTGTATCCCGGAGCTCTCTTTGGTTGGCAGGCAGATAGTTTCCCATGCTTCCACCTTAGCATTGATTGCACAAGAAGACGGCTGAGGGGTTCGTCTCTATCGATGGGAGTGCCAAGTGAATCTGGAATTTCCTGTGCTATGAGATTTTATTCACACCTGTCAAGCCCAGAACAGAAGAAGTAACCAACCAGTAGTTCTGTGGTCACCTTTATTCTGGTGATAGACACAAAGATTCCTTTTTCTTCTTTCTCCTTGGTGACCTCAGATAAATCTGTTATCTTGATAACAGAGCAAGGGCCCTCCTTACGTGAGGAGTCATCACACTAGGCTTTCTATTGTGTCAGTCGGCCATCTTGTAAGAGGGTCACTCAAGATCCCTCAGAGGCCAGAAGCGGGCTTATGGGGCTCTGGGTTGATACTGCTTTTGGACCTCCAGTGGTGTAAAGAGAAGGAGGGGGTGATTTCAGTACAGGAGAGTGAAGACGGGAGGGAAGAAGAGCACAAGAGAAAGAAAAGAGGCCAATGAAAGAGTGTGGGTAGCAGGAGGGCGGGAGCGGCCATGCCTCTCTCACACTTAGGGAAACCTGTCAGGCCATATCAAACAGATAATCTTGCTGCTCTAGAAAGTGTGGCCCACACCTGTGAAGGCATGGCAGCCAGCCCGTCCTTTCCCCATATCTGTGAGTCTTCCCTTGTCCGGCCCCACCCCCGCCCCCACATCTGCAGGAGCCCAATACCTGGAGGACATTGACCAGTGCGGTTGTATTGAGAGATAGCGCCACAGATGGCAATTCTTCCAAATGTCTTCATCTGGGGTATGACAGTGTTTGAAAACTCTCCACCTACCTAAGTAGACAACCCAAAACAGAACAAAACAAAACAAAATTACTTTTAAGAGTCCATCTAGAAGAATCAACAAAATTAATTGAATCAGTGTAACAATTGTAATGATCTCAGCTAAGCTATATCAGAAATGGACTTTTCCAGGAGGTGGAGGCAGGAGGATCAGAGCTTTAAGGTCATTCTCAGTTATATCAGGAGTCTGAGGCCAGCCTCGGTCACATGAGATAGTTTGCAAAAAAAGGGACATTTTCATTGGACTTCAGGAACATACTTTATATAGCATAAAGTTAATATGTGAAATATTAGGATCTTCTGCATAACCCAATAAGTCTCAGTATCGTATAATCTACAAGTATGTAGAAACACACAAAAGGCATTTGAGGAACAAAGCCACTTTCAAATTTCAAAATATACTACAAAGCACAACCAAAGCAACATGAAAATAGAAATACAGGTCACTGCAAAGGAATCCATTACATTTACTATCAGTTGGTTGTCTACAGGAATGAATGCCAGGACAGTTCATGGGGGCCGTGGGGGGCCCAGGCCCGAGGGAGTCCACGTGGAAAAGATCAGAAGTGGCTCTCCTAAACTTTACATACAAATGGGTATGTGATACGGACAGGAACATCAGAGCTAACACCTTAAACTCTCAGTAGAAGCAAAGGAGTAAATATCAGTGACCCTGCGGGGTGGCGATGGTAACACACACCTTTAATCCCAGCACTTGGGAGGCAGAGGCATATGGATTGCTGTGAGTTCGAGGCCAGCCTGGTCTACAGAGCGAGTCCAAGGCAGCCAAGGCTACTCAGAGAAACCCTGTCTCGACAAACCAAATATAAAATGAAATAAAATAAATATCAGTGACCCTGAGACGGCAACATTCTCAGACAGCACAGCAAATGCCCAAGCAACCACGGAAGTAATCGAAACGTCAGTGTTTCTGAGGATACGGCTCAGAGAATGAAAACGGCGCGTGGAAAGCGTATTCACTCCGTCTTCATACTCACGGGGCTCCCTGTCTGTGAACTGTATTACTTGCTAACATTCACCCGTGCCTTCCCAATGGGACCCAGGTCATTTGCAGACACAGGCATTCCCAGCAGAGACTGAACACGCAGGGTGATGCTCTGCCTTCCTGTCGTACAGTGAATACCTTAGGACAGGGACGGTGGAGCCCTGGCTCTGGGCAGGGTCGGGTGGAGAAGGGATGTCAAGTTTGTGGGCTTAAGGGCAAGTTACGTAACACTTCATCGTAGTGTAATACTTCTGAGCCTCGTTTCCCTTTTGTAAAATAAACAAGCTATGAAAAGGGGCGGGGGGTGGGGGAGGGATTTCAGATTATAATCCACACGAGAAATGTTCGTGTGTAGACATTTCTCCGAGGAGCCATGGTTCAGTGTTCCTGGTGATGTTATAGAACACAACTCCCATAAATAATGAAAATTAACTACAATGAAGAGACATGTACTCGCATACATAAAGAACTCAGATAATGGTGAGGGGAATAGGGTGAAAACAGGAAGGAGGGAGGAATGGGAAGATACAAGGGATGGGACAACAATTGAGTTGTAATCTGAATAAGTTAATAAAATTTAAAAAGTAAAATAAAATAAAATAAAAATAAAGAAATAAGGTTGAAGTGGGGGAAAAAAAAAAAGGACTCATAACCCAGTAGAAAGCTAGGCAAAAATTCTGTGCACATTTCCCCAAACATGATACACATATGTCTATGAGCAATCTTCAGTGCCATTTGTCACAAGGAAATTTAAGTCAAAACCACACTGATACCACTTCAAACAGACTAAGAAGGGTGAAAGAAAACCAGCGATTGCAGGTGGAGTTAAGGCTAGGGAAAAATTCCAACTCTTTGAGACCACTGGTGGGAATGCAAGACAGTGCAGTCACTTGGCAAAACTACTTCGGCAGTTTCTCAAAATGTACACATGAAGTTTCCATATGACCTAGCAGTTCTTCCCATAGGTGAATACCCAGGAGAAAAGAAAACAAATTCAAACAAAAAGCTGTACATGACTGTGAGAGTAGCATTATATAACGGTTAAAAAGTGTAACGAACTGGATGCTATGGGCTGATGAATAGACGGAAGATGTGGTATATCCATATAGTGAAATGCTATTCACTCATTAAAAAGAACAAAATATGACACCTACTACAACATAGATGGACGTGAAATCATTGTGCTAAGTACAAAAGCATACATTTTTGAGGGGAAAAAATGGGAAGGTGACTGATGATTAACATTTCTTTGGGGAATGATAAATATCTAAAAACTGTGGTGATGTAGATAGTTTGCTACTAAAAATGGTTAAGATCTGAACTCTAGCTTCCCTTCTTCTATAGAGCTGGGATGGAGTGCAGGGCTGTGTACAAGGTAGTCAACGGCCCTGTTACTGCGTTACATCCTCAGCCTAAAATTCTACAGTTTGCTTGTTTATTCATTACTCAATATGGAGGATATGGTCTCACTATGAAGGGCAGGCTTGCTTTGGGCCTGCTAGCCTCCTGCCTCAGCACTGTGAGTGTTGGGACAATAGACATAGCTACCGTGTCTGGCTATGCAGTTTAAATGAATGAATCCCACAGTCTGTGCATCATGTCTTAACGAATCCTTTTATCTCCACTAAAGAGCGTCCTTTATTCATATTTTTTTAGCTGAAAACTTTGGAAACATGTTCCTTTATGTAATTTTTTAATTGGTAAGTCAGATAAACGCAGGTCGCACTTACATTATCAAAATAGCAATCATAGCCACCAGGAGAGGCTGTTCTCAAAGCTTCTTCCAGAGAATTTACCGTCTTGTAGTTAAAGGCAGCATCGAATCCGAGCTTCTTAAGATAGGCAACCTTTTCATCAGACCCTGCTGAGCCAACGACTTTGCAGCCCTACATGGGATCAAGACAGTGTGGACCATTAACGAAGCAGGAGCATGGCCCAAGTCTGCTCTCCCGGTCTTACGTAATCAGGTTGCTCAAGAACACACCTTGTCCTAGTCACTCTCCACTCTGTGACCAAACACCTGAGAAAACAAGTTAAAGGAGGAGGAAGGGATGTATCTTGGCTCACAGGAGGAAGGGATGTATTTTGGCTCACAGGTTTGGACGTTTCACCCCATAATCACCTGGCTCCATGTTTCTGGAATGCATAGTACGTTTATCACAGCAGAGGACATGGCCTTAAGAAAGCCACTCAAATATGGCAGCCAGAAAAAAGAGAAGAGACAGAGACAGACAAGAAGCATCTAGAACAACCTTCAGAAACACAATTCCAGTGACTTGCTCCTTCTGACTAAGCCCTTGTCTAGCTTGTCCCATCTACCATCAGTGCTATTCGAACAGTGAATCTGTCCGTAGCTTACTCCATTGATGAGGACAGAAACACCCCCATCCCCAACCCAATCACTTCATGAAAGTCCCACCTCTGAAATGGATAAAGCCTTCAACATATGGGAGCAAATTTCCTCTCCAAACCATAGTACACCCCATACTCGTGGAACTCAATGGACCCTGAGGATGAGACTGGTCCCTAAGGTAGCCTAGAACCCAGCTACAGCTGGCCTGACCATTAGCAGATCCCATCCATGCCTATTTTGTCTGCAGTTCACTTCAGCCTGCTATTTTAATAACCTCTTCCCTTCTGTTCCTGGGTTCTTCACTGCAGAGCACCTCATTTCCTCCAAAAACATATAACCTAACCTAGGTTCATCTTTGTTGTTGCTGTATCTTAGGGGTGTGTGTGTGTGTGTGTGTGTGTGTGTGTGTGTGTGTGTGTGTGTG
>OU015743.1:124223882-124236839 GCA_907169655.1 Acomys percivali
TGTGTGTGTGTGTGTGTGTGTGTGTGTGTGTGTGTGTGTGTGTGTGTCTTGTCCACATGCCTAGGAAGGCCAGAAGAGGGCATCTTCTAGAACTGGATATACAGGTGGCTGTGAGTCACCATGTGTGTGCTGAGAACTAAACTTGGGTCCCCTGAAAAAGTAACAAGTGTTCTTGAGTATTGAGCCATCTCTCTTGCTCTATAGAACATCATTTGTGTGACCTCTCTCTCTCTCTCTCTCTCTCTCTCTCTCTCTCTCTCTCTCTCTCTCTCTCACTTTTAAATTTTTATATTTATTATTAATCATGTATGTGTGCTCATGAGTATGGGCACGTATGTGCAGCAGCACATATAAGGTCAGGAGACAACTTTGTGGAGCTGGCTCTCCCCTTCCCCTTGCGCCAGAGACTGAACTCAGGATATCAGGTATGTACACCAAGCTCCTTTACCCATGAAGTCATCTCTCCAGTCTCCATATTTTAATAAAGCATTCACAATCTAAATATTGGAAATACATTTAATTAATTTTATAAATCTAGCTTATGCTGAATCTAGCTAAACATTCTGAGTTCAGAAAAAGAAAAAAAAAAACAAAACCTTCAAATCAAACTCACATGTAAAGACAGAGGAAAAATTCTCTCTAAGTGTTATCAAATCAGGGACTGGGGTGTATCTCAGTGAGAGCCTGTGCTTAGCATGTACTTGACCCTGGGTTTACTACCAGCCTAACCCCCAAAGCTACTAAACAATTCCAAAGGTATAAACTATTTTGGGGATGCTAGAATGATGTTGGAAAACAAATGTAACTCACTGGATGTAAGCATGACAAAAGCTGAAACAGTATAGGATTCAGCTTCTTTTCCCACTTATGTATTTGCTTACCTAAATATTTTCTAAAATCTCATTTGTGTTCAAGCTCCTATTAGTAATAGAGACCTGCTCTTGGCTGTTAGATACAGCCCTACATTCAACTCTACTCCACTTAGGTTGTCCTATAAGAACGTGTACTAAGTCTTATACAGAAGCCTTTGGCAAAGCTACATCACCTAGCTAGGTCACCTGAGAGCATCTCCACTATGAGAAACCGAATCCAAACCAGGTCTTAGCTGCCTGCTCTCCTGTACACTCACCATCTGTCTGCGTCTGTCCTGCAGAGACCTGCCCAAATTGGAGTCTACTCTCTGCTTACAATTCTACTCCAGGAGCTAGCTCGTTCCAAACAATGGCCCCACCACATAGGCATAGGTTATTGTATAGTTTAAATTCTGATTTCCTGTCTAATGTTGGGTAAACTCTGCTGCTCAGTTGTCCCCCTGTTATTTCAATAAACTATCATACAGCCAATGGATGAGCAGGGGAGAGAATAGGGCTGGACTTCCTGCCAGCCAGGTTGGGAGAGGCAGGGGGAGGGGAGGAGTTAGGAGAGGAAGCAGGGGATTCAGAGGTCCAAGGAAGATCAGAAGGAAGGAGCTAGTGCAATGGAAAGCTACAAAGTCCAAGTATTTCTGGGATGTTGGCTGGGAGTTATGGCAAAATAGCTTAGAGAGTTAAGAACAGACTTAAACTGCTCAGATTGTGTTGTGAAGCCTTGCATTACAAAAGAGTCTCAATTATTTGTGTGATAACAGGGTTAAGAAATAAGCTAAGGGAAACAAATACTGTTTATAAAAATAACTGTTTCACCATCGCCCTATGCTGATTGCTCATTTCTTCCTGGTGCAATAGCCTTTGCAATGAAGCCATGTGGGTGATGACTCCTGGTTTGGCTGACCTAAAGTCCCTCTGTAAAATTCCTGGGACAATTGTGAAGGAAGGCAATTAAACTGAGCAAGAGAGTGCCTAGCTAAAATAAAAATAATAATAATAATAATAATAATAATAATAATAATAATAATAATAATAATAATAATAATACTGACTACTCAGTAGTCTAGATGGGCCCACTCCCGGCTTGATATCTGCAGCATTATCAGTTAACACTGGTCAGCTCATCTTTACTATTCCCTTTTCCTCATTCTCCCTTTTGTCAACCTCTGACTTCTAAACAAGTCCCAGCAAGCTGCTTGTAACCCCCGTGAGTCCAGAATGTCCTCGGCAGTCACGGCTGCAGTCTCAGTGCACACTGTGGGTCTAGCAGGGGTGTGACTAGAGGAAGACGCTTACCTTGAGCTTAGCTATCTGCCCCACAACAGAGCCCACTGCTCCTGCTGCTGCGTTGACCAGCACTGTCTCTCCACTCTTCATACCACAGATGTCAAGCAGGCCAAAGTAGGCAGTGAGGCTAAGGAAAGAACAGAAGGATGTATGCATAGCTGTCACTCTTTTCCTCCTCTCCTCCTCCTTTGCTACTTTCCTTGTCTTTTAAATTGCAATCTTGGGCTGGAGAGATGGCCCAGAGGTTAAGGGCATTGACTGTTCCTCCAAAGGTCCTGAATTCAATTCCCAGCAACCACATGGTGTCTCACAACCATCTATAATGTGATCTGATGCCCTCTTCTGGCATGTAGGTGTACATGCAGCCAGAACATTGTATACATGATAATAAATAAATAAAATTTTTTTAATTGCAATCTTCCTACCATTCCACAAGTGTTAAGAAAACATACATTACATACCAAGACAAGTTCACAGACACAAATAAACAACACACTCATACCCATATACCCCAAGATCATCAAGTAGGCTATGCTGCTTAGACTGTGCACCCCAGGAATCTGTCTGGCTCCACCTCGCCAACACTTAAGTTACACTGCACCCAGCTTTTAAGGGGGTTCTGGGAACCCAGTTCAGGTCCTTAAGAACTTATGGACTGAACCATCTCTCCAGGCCTGGAGAACAGCATAAGACCAATCAAGATCAAGAAGTTGTTATCCCTCGCCTGCCAGCATTGCTCTCATATCAGCCCTCAAAACTTTGTATGGAAACCCTGAGCTTTAAACTTGACTTGAGAGGAAAATCCATTGTGTTGAACTGAAGCACCAAAATACTAAACCAAAATAAGGTGTTGGAATAAAATGAGTTCAGTAGTAAGAAAAAAATTTACATCCTTGATTTATAGCCCATGAAATTCATATGTATTTTAGTGACTATGAAGCCACCTACATAATTTCTGACAGAGGTATGGTAAATTCAGTGCTGCCTGAATGAAGATGTTGGCACAACTTTAGCCTATTCAGCTTCTACGTCTATTTAGAGCCATGAGAGCTGTTGGGCAGTGACAGGCAGAGATGCCCTTTTTCTGAGGATCGCATACAATTGTGAACTGCCCGACAGCATATTGGCCAATGGTGGATGGAGCGTGCAGAGATGCTGTGCAGGACGATGTCACCTAGTGGCACCAGAGCTCTCAAGTTTGTATACGTTTTGTTTATCAATCTAATAAGAAATCTACTCGTGGCTTACTTTTCGGAGCACTCTGTCATCAGAAGATTTGCGGCTGCACCTAACATTCCCGTAGCCTAGTATTTTTGAAAGGACAGACACAGCACCACCTACCCACCTCAGACATTTTTAGATTCCCATGTCCCACCTAGACCCACTGATTCAAAAACACTAGGCCATAAAAATTCTCGATTTAGTAAGACTCTATAAATGCTAGCAACAGAAAGCCACTACTTGAGACACAGAGACACACTGGAGCTTTCCGAGAGAGTTAGCTTAACTCCAGAGGAGAAGCTGCTCATGTATTTCCTGGTTTTGTCTCTTCCCAGGACCCTATGCATGTGAGGCAGGCGCTCCATCCCAGGCTGCATCCGCAGCCCCACGTTTTCTGACTGGGTCACTACACCAATGCCAACCAGCATCACCTTCATTTCACAGTCAGCTTTAAACTAGACCTACTGACCTAGGGTACTAAAACTCACTTCCTTTTAGAAACAAGACAGAGGTGAGATGAAAAGGTCAACAAAAAAAAAGAAGTCAGGGGGTGGGGAGGGTGTTTATGCCACCTTAGCCTAAGGGGGACATGAAAGAATCAACAACTTAGAGAAAGAAAAAAAAAAAAGCATAATTTGGACTTCCCCACCCCTTTCTTTTTTTTTTTCTGAGACAGATTTCACTGTGTGGCCCTTATTCTTGCTAGCCTGGCATTTGTTTGTAGACCAGGCTGGCCTCAAACTTAGAGATCGCTGTGAGTTCGAGGCCAGCCTGGTCTACAATGTGAGTCCAGGACAACCAAGGCAGAAACCATGTCTCTAAAAACAAACAAACAAAACAAAATATGAAAATGAGATCATCTGGTATTTGCCTTTCTCCAGATTCATGTACATTATCGTAAATGCCAGGATTTCCTTCTTTTTAAAAATTATACAGTATTCTTTTATATATAATATTTTCTTTATTTATCCACTATGACTCTCAGTTTGAGCTCCTTCCCTTCTTATTTCTACCATTTTTTTCTAATCAGTGTTTTGGCCTTACATCTCTCTTTGTTGACTAAGTTATAATGTTAGACATTCTGAGAAACAAAACACACCCATGACACGTACCCTGGCATGCCAACTGTCCCCAAAGCCAAAGACAGTGGTAACTTGTCCGGCCACTCTGCAGGCAGCTTTCTCAGTTCACTCCCATCAGAAATGGAATGTGATGTCCAGCCTAATAAAGCCACTACAATGGTCCCTGTTGGGAAGGCTGAGTTTTTACTTTCCACAACTCTGAAAGATAAAAGTACAATAAGATACGTGAGTCAGGAGTCTGCGTGGGGGAAATGTTCGCAGAGGGAACTGAGATAAACCGACCACGGCTGACACCCTGGGGGTGATCCCCGGCTTCATTCTTAGCCAGTGTGGGAGCCTTCAGAGGAGAACATTCTCAACTGGCCTAGTATCACCCCTGTCCCTGCCCACCTCTGCTTCCGGGCCTCTCTCCTCCATCCTTGGCTAATGCAAGTATGTATTCATTTTTTTGATTAGCAAGAAACAGAAAACTTTAGAGAAAGAAAGGCCGGTTATGGGTAAGAGAGACTGCAGGCAGGGAAGGACAACCTGTTCTGAAAGAGAAAGATGATTCTAACATAAAAGTTAAGCAAATGGGAATTTTCAATTTAAAAAATATAAAAGAAAATATCAATAAGCATTTTTCATCATTTTTGGGAGATTTCTTAAGTAAATGAGATGAAGCCCAAGAGCCACAGCTACAAATATCCACAATTGTAAGCTGTGATTGGACACTAGAGAAAAGCAGAGGCCCAGATATTTGTCACACTAACACCCCTGGTACAGGAGCAACCTTTGCAAACCAGGAATGGTCCTACAGAAAAAGTGCGAAGGACACAGACATAACTGATAGGAGAAAACTGACAATTAACTCACAAGAAGACTAACATCACTAATAACAAAAGCAAGGCAAGCTAAACCTGACTGAAGGTCAGCCATTCATCTTGGATTACCAAGACCAATGGCTAAGAAGGAGCACAGGATGAGGCAAATAGGTCCCTTGACACTGCTCAAGAGAGTAGACACCCATCACATCTTTTTGAGAATGATTTGTCAGCATCATTTAAAAATAAAAATACGAGCCAGGCAGTGGTGATGCACGCCTTTCATCCCAGAACTCGGGAGGCAGAGACAGGTGGACTGCTGTGAGTTCGAGGCCAGCTTGGTCTACAAAGCAAGTCCAGGACAGCCAAGGCTACACAGAGAAACTCTGTCTCAAACAAAACAAAACAAAACAAAAATGTAGCTCAGGCCAGTGAGGTGGCACAGTGAATAAAGGCGCTTGCTAAACAAGCCAGGAAACCTGGTTTGAATCCCAGATCCCATGGTAGCAGGAGAAAACTGACACCCGAAAGCTGTCCTCTGACCTCCAATTGTCCACCATGGTACATGCACGCCTGTACCCCCTCCCGCACCACACACTAGTAATTATAACTAGAATAGCTCAAAATTAAAACCATATATATATATATATATATACTGTTATCAGTAGTAGGTTTAGTTAAATGAAATAATCTATAGCTTTTAAGAAATTTAGATGGCATATTACACACTGACAACAATGTATGGCTTACTGAGAAAAAGGCAATTTGCTGCCAGGCATATCAAAAACACATAAATGCCTGCACTTAGCAGATTTTGAAATAATACACTAACAAGTGACTCAGAAGGAAATGTTTCCATTTCTAAATTTCAACTTATGTGAATTCTTACAATAATCATGAATTAAATCTATAGGGCGTTACTTACATCACTATAAGTACAGGTGGCAAAGTAAGGCTGGAATGACGATTCTACATCACATGATAGTTTTATGTTGTCAACTCACCTGGTTGGGAGCCATGTAGATTAGTCAGTGCACTCCCATGAGGGGTTAACTAATGTGGGGACTGCCTTGAACGTGGGCAGCGTAGACTGCCAGGCTGAAGGTTCAGATGGGATGAAAGGGCAAAGAGATGAAAGCCGGACACACCAGTGTGCGCCCCTGCCCCACCCCACTTCCCTCGCGCCCCCCCTGCCCCCCTGCCATCTCTCTCCATCCATCATTTATCCATTGTTGGGGGTTGGTCTGGTATTATTCACTCAAATGCTGAATTACTGGCCCCCAAGATCGAGCATGTTTTCACATACACCGAGTGATGTTGTGTAAACTTTGCTCGCCAATATTCTCTAACCAGTTAAATACAGTTGCTGACAGCCCATCGCTGGGCAGAAGAGAAGCAGGCAGAGCTTCCTGGCCTTGGGGTCTGAGAGGGACCATAAAGCCAGGAGAAGCAGGAGAAGAAACAGAAGATGTAGCAGGAAGAGGAGCTGGGAGAAAAGGAAGTCGCCCTGTATGGACCCCGAGCGCACAGCCATGAGGGCGGGCCTGACGAAACAGAAGCAGCCCAGGCAGGAGCGACTGTGGGAAGTAACATGCGGTGTGTGGCTGGGAAATCGCCAAATAGCTTAGAGGGTTGACATCTGCCCAGTTATAGTGTCTTAAGGCTTTTATTAATCTAAAAAGTCTCTTGTCTCAATTATTTGGGAACTAGGTAAGGTAGAGAAGCCCTTTAGAGTCTAATACCTCTTCCACAACAATCTATCATCTGTCTATCTATCTATCTATCATCTATCTATCTATCTATCTATCTATCTATCTATCTATCTATCTATCTAACTCTTCCTGTCTGCCAGGACGCAAGAAGACACTGCTCCAGGCTTCTGCTACCATTCCTTCCTTTAGGTCCCTTCTCTCAGACACTTGGTCACAGCCACACCATCCTTCCTTCTCTCTCAGTTAAGACATTGTTCCCTGGTGACCCACACAGGCTGGAGAAGGGGCTGCAGTGGACAGACACTCATCTGAACACCAGGGCTGTGTAAGTACCTACCTGGCCACCTGCTCGCCCATCATCTTATCACCCTCCTTCAATCTTTTTGCGGCAACTCTGGAAAAGAAAATCCACTCTGAGTGTGCAGGACCACCTGGAAAAAATATCTTGAGGATCCAGCCAAATGGCAAAAGGCTGGGACACTGTGTATAGAAACAATACCCAGCATGCCCCGGGCCTGCATAATCACCGAGGTATTTCTGCCTTGGACCCCAAAACATGCACTCTATGAATAAATGTGAGACTCTTACCACTACGGTTTTTATTTTGTTTTGTTTTGGTTTTTCGAGACAGGGTTTCTCTGTGTAGCCTTGGCTGTCCTAAACTCATTTTGTAGGCCAGGCTGGCCTCGAACTCACAGTGATCTGCCTGCCTCTGCCTCCCGAGTGCTGGGATTAAAGGCGTGCACCACCACGCCCGGCTCCTAGGACTGGTCTTAACTTGTGGTCTTCTTGCCTCAGCTTCTCAAGGTATGAGTCACCACGCCCATTTGCCAGTGAACATCATTAAATGGTATTTTTCAACCAAGAGTTGACTCTTGAATCCTTGCCAACCAGCTATGAAAATAAAATCCTGTCTGATGGCTGCATCACTTACTGAGGCTAAAATGTTGCTGAAGCACCCCTGAAGGACATTTATTCCCACCCTGCCCTCACATGTTTTCTGAGTTATAAGTTTGCGTTAAACATTAACCACATTTTTTAAAAAATGCTGGTGAATATAACGCAAGAAGTTCTGGTTTTAGTCTTAGCAACTTCTGATCAACTATTTCATGTAGGAAATGGGCAAGCAGATAGCTAGCCCACTCACAGTCCCCAGCAGGGTTTCTCTGTGCAGCCTTGGCTGTCCTGGACTCATTTTGTGGACCAGGCTGGTCTCGAACTCACAGAGACCCATCTGCCTCTGCCTCCCCAGTGCTGGGATTGCAGGTGTGTGCCACGTGCCCAGCAAGGGGTTATCTTAAAAGATGAGCTGCAGTGCTTCAAACTATGGACCAACATACAACAGAAGAGGCTAAGCAGTGAACCGGTACCTCATGTAAGGGTCCACAGAGAGGAACAGGGCTTCAAGCAGGACCTCTGCAAAATAAAGCACTCGATGAACAGTTAGAAGACTCAAGACCTCGTGGCTGCAATGCGCTGGCCTTCTGAATACACAAGCCTTGGTTTTCTGCTGTGGGGAGGGAGAAGGGCCTCTTCATAATTAGCTTTACAGTGCTGTGGCTCGACTCCAGAGCGTGTGCGTGTAAGAGAAACTCTCGGCATGAGCCTCCCTCCAATTCCCCACCCGTGCTTTCTACCGGAGATAAGAAAGGCTTTCATGGGCTGGAAAGATGGCTCAGCAGTTAAGAGAGTACTGACTCCTCTTCTAGAGGTCCTGAGTTCAGTTTCCAGCAACCACATGGTGGCTCACAACCATCTGTAATGTGTTATGGCGCCCTCTTCTGGCCTGCAGGAGTATATGCAGACAGAGCACGGTATACATAATAATAAATAATTAAATCTTACAAAAAAAAAAAAAAAAGGGGGGGGCTTTCACACTTGGCCCAGCCCAGTTGATGACGGCAAAGATGGTGATAGTGCTGCCTGTGTTATTTTAGATCCATCAGTTAGCTTGATGTTTTGAGCTACTGGTCCATCCTACTTAGGGTCAAGTTAAGTAACTTACCCAAGGCCACGTTTGTAATCACCGTGGCACAATGCTCACGCAGTGTCTCAGCTCACTCTCTACTGCTGTGATAAAGATCATGACCAAAACCAATTCGGGAAGGAAAGGGTTTATTTCACCTTACATGGCCCAACCACAGTCTGTTAATAACGGCACATCCGGGCAGGAACTCCAGGAAGGAACTTGGGGGGCAGGACTGAAGCAGAGGCCATGAAGGAGCTCTGCTTACTGGCTCACTCTCTTGGCTTACTCATTACTTTCTTATACACAACAGCACCTGCCCAGCGCTAGCCCCACCCACAGTGAGCAGAGCCCTCCTATACGAATCATTAGTCAAGAAAACTTCTACGGATTTGCCTACAGGCAGTTTGTTGGAGCCATTTTTCTCAGCTTGAGATTTCTCTTCCCAGACAATGCTAGCTTGTGTCAACTTGACCAAAAAAAAAAAAAAAAAAAAAAAAAAAAAAAAAGCCAACAAGGGCACCTAGTATTTTATTACCTACCTCAATTAATACAAAAGAAGACACACTTTGCTAAAGTGACCTTCAACTGTGTGTTTTCTGGAACTTTGAATCCATGTTTTGGCCACTGCAACTTAAGAGTCGGACAGTGACCCTGCCGTGGTCATTGACTGCATCCTATCCTATTCTCCTACAGTTTTGGTTGTGAGCTTGACCTTTAATGGCTGAGCCACCGCTCCACCCCTGCATCGCATTCTCAAAAGCTCTCACTCACTGTAACACCCTCTAGACACTGCTCATAGTCTGGGTTCTGGGCAGCAGCCGACTCAGCAGGACAGGAGACTTCCTCCCATGTCAAAGCCAGGGAAGGATAAGGCACCCAGGTGTGAGCCTCATCTGAGAAGCTTCCTTCATGGAGACCCACGATGACATGAAAGCTTCACAGGAAAAAAAAAAAACTAAAAAGGTCTATGGTGCAAAATGAACACAGCTACCCCCTACCACTGTGTGCCTCGCCTCCTGGCCACCTTCCAATCAGGAAGCCTTCTGTGGTTATCTGAAATCATGAGTAATGGGAGGAAGAAAAGGAGAAAGAGGCAGAGGCAGCAGCAAAGAAGAAGAGGAGAAGGAGAGGGAGAGAGAGAGAGAGAGAGAGAGAGAGAGAGAGAGAGAGAGAGAGAGATTTTGCCAGCTCTTGAATCTGGGTAACTTGCTTTGACCCTTGGATTTTTAAGAAAAGCAATATTTGTATAAGCTTGAAAAGTTCTTGAACATTGGAGTTTGCTAACTCTGGGCTCTTCTAGACCCACAGGACCACTACAAGAAGAAGACCCAATCTGGCTGGCCAGAACTGCAGCCAGACCCCACAGGAAGCCTGCTGTCATTAGACAGGTGAGTGAAACTGATTCTAAAGCAATTAACCATTGAGCCCAGATGAGACCTACAAAGAACCACTCAGCTTATACTAGCCAAACTGCTAACACTCAGAACCACAAACAACCAAGAAAAATTGTTGTCTGAAGTCAAACTTCGGCATTCTCAGTTAGACAGGTGATGATACCAGCTGACACAGCCTCTGCCATGCCCTCACTTACCTCCATTTTTTAAGGGTGGGAGCTCAGTGGTCTTCAACTCGAAGTTACTGTCAGTAGGGAAGCCTTCAAAGTGCTTCTTCAGGGTCCAGCTCTTGGCTTGCACCATCGTGATTTGTCTAGAACACAGTAAACATGTAGTCACTGACCACCTTACAGCCCTAGGCACAGCACCGAGGCCAGAAAACACAGCCCCGTCACCATTTATCATACTATCATTTTATCACATCCACGTAGAACTTTCTGGTATCATTCTAAGCACTTCATATGTATGATATCATTTTATTCCCATGAATTTCCTATTAAGAGTCACTGTTCTTGGGAGACAGAGGCAGGCAGATCTCTGTGAGTTCCAGGCCAGCCTGGTCTACAGAGCAAGTCCAGGACAGCCAAGGCTACACAGAGAAACCCTGTCTCAAAAAACCAACAGGCTAAAACAATCTTTCAGGGCAAGGAAAACGTAAAATGACGGTTTCTGTCCAGGCCATGCTGGAGTTTCTCTAGGACATTAAACAAGGATTGGCATTCAACAAAGTCTGCAGTCTGCCTCTCCTGGAAAAGCCTCAAATACAGGGAAGCGAAGTCCACGCCTTTTTCCCTATAGAAGCATGGACCTCATTGCCACTGGGGGGCGCAGCTGCTCCATCTCATTTTTTCTGGTTTCCAGCTCCAATGCGAAAATCAACTAGTTGGTTTAAATTTGCCCCCGGGGCAAAACCAACAGACAATCAAAGCTGTTCTGTGCGTAAAAGGGTTTTGTGCCCACAGCTACCCATCATCAGGTGAGACGTCAGTGATTTCTTCAGATGAGCACTCAAGGCTGACCAGTTAGTTGCCTATGTCGGTCTCGCCCTCGGGGAGACCCTGACTGGAAGGGCCTGCCAATCCGAGCACAGCTCTTCCTATTTACTTGTTGCTGTTTGTGATAGGGGTTCATGAAGCCCAGACTGGTGGTCTTAGCGATCTTGCAATCCGATCCTCATGTGGACCGTCATGTGTGGACCCTCTGCAAAAACAAGTGCTCTTAACTGCTGAGTCATCTCTCCAGACTCAATTCCTCCCAAGAGTAAGATTTTTAAATTGACAAAGGGACGGGGGTGGGGGTGGGGACGACACTTACCTTAGTAGGACACGGTATATGCACTTCTTTAACTTCCATTTTATGATGAGACCTTTGAAATCTGCTTGTTTTTAATTAATCAGTATCGTTGACAGAGACACACTCCTATCTGACTCTGCCCTTTCACCAACACTTCTAACCTTTTTCAGCCTCTGATAACTATCATCTTACCCCGTATGTCTGAGTTGAATGTGATGTTTGTTTTTCTGATTACAGCGCCCGGCTGTGTAGCCCAGGCTGACCTTGACTACACTGTGTAGCAGAGGATGTCTTTGCCCCTTTTATTCTCCTGCTTCCGCAGGCTGACATAACAGAAGTGCCCCCGCCACATACAGGTTGAGTCTAGTTTGTTATCATCGTTTTGTGTGTGCATGATGCAAGTGTGTGGGTGAGGGTGCAGGCGTGTCATCGAAACCCTGTGGATGTCGGAAGCAGGACTGCGTTCGCGCCTTCCAACTGTGGGTTTCAGGGATCGAACTGAAAAGTAGGACTTGCCTGGCAAGCACCTTCACCCGCGGAGCCATTTATTTCCTAGGCGGATTTCCATTTTGTTTTGTCTTATACTCTACATATTTCCGTCTATCTTTTCAAAACTGCAGCGCCTGGTTCTTCTGAACTCGCTACAGTCTAGGAGGACCCCCTTGGAAAGATTCATGGTGCAGCGTCCTGTTCCAAGTCCCGGCCATCAAGCTGGGCTCCCTTTTTACTGCACATGCGCAAATCCTCACCCCCGTCTTTCTTCTCTTTTGCCTCAGTTTAGCAAGCCTGCGAACTCTAGCCCAGCCCTTCCCGGGTTCCTCCGCATGCCCGAACGACCGGACTGCAGGCCGACTATGCCCTGTCCCTGGCAGGGATCCCCGTCTCTCCAAGAACGTGTAGGGACCGCAAGGTGATCCTGCACTCCCTAACTTCCTAAGTAAGTGCAGAACCCAAGGAACACTGAGCGCCGGTGGGGTGAGGTGGGGGTATCTCCAGCGCTCACTTGCTCAGCGAGGCTCTAAGTGCTCAGCGGGGAGAAAGAGGGAGTTGTAGGAGGGAAGAGGAAAAGAAGAGGGATCAAAAATAGTAGTGTGTCTACTTACAGAAGCTTACAAAAACTTCTTCCCAGGAGGCCGCTCCGAGTGCACAGCGAAGCGCCAAAGGCTTGACTTTTATTGGGCAGTCGGAGGGGGCGGGCCTTCTTCAGGAAGGAGCTGCCTCTGGAAGTTTTGGAGCGGCTTCCAGCAGAAGGTCACAGCACAACAGGGGAGTGACACTGGAGGGTGTGTGTGTGTGTGTGTGTGTGTGTGTGTGTGTGTGTGTGTGTGTG
>OU015743.1:124243904-124276404 GCA_907169655.1 Acomys percivali
TCGAGAGGCAAAGGCTGACGGATCACTGTGAGTTCGAAGCCAGCTTGGTCTGCAAATCGAGTCCAGCACAGCCAAGGCTACACAGAGGAAACCCTGTCTCCAAAACCAAAACAAACAAAGAAAAAAATTAACTCAGGCAAGAACCATGAGTTAGAGCATGTAGGTGAAAGGCTGGTGGTGTGCAATTTGTTTGTACAGTACACATCAACCTATCCTTTCACAAATTATTTATTAAGGGGACAAAGGTAACTTTACAATGGGAAAGTCTTGGCAGAGAAGTGGCTCGGGCCCAGCTGATAACTTGACACAAACAGGTGTTATCTTGTGCTGTCTGATAGTCTGTCCTGAGAGGGTACCTAGGCCAATGATTGATGGAATCCTGACCGAAGCGCATAGCCTGGGTTGGAATTTGAGGAGAAAGCAGACAAACTAACTCCTGCTCAAAAACTTACACAATAACTAGTGTGTGTTTTAGTCTTTCAAAATGTTAAGGTCATGAGAGACAACGAAAGACATAGGGATTGTTCGAGAACAAGAGGACAAAAGAAACGTGACAACAGATGAGCCTGAACTGCTGTGGAGGAGCAGGGGGATTAGCCACAACAGACAAGGCTGAGCTGGCTGGTGGGATCTGAGCATGCCCGGTAGAGTGTTCTCAACACAAAGGATGAGTGAGTGAGATGGGAAGAAGCAGATGTCCACATCTGTCTTCTGAGGGTCAGATATTAAACTAACAGGGCTGGCTCGGCAGCGAAGACTAGCTGTTGCTCTGGCAGGGGACCTGAGATGAGTTCCCAGCACCCACAGCGGTGGCTCATAAGCACCAGTAACTCCAGCTCCAGGGGGTCGGATGCCCTCTTCTGGCTCTGCGGGCAGCTGCACACATGTGATACTCGTACATACATGTAGATGCACGTGGACACATATACACACACCACACACACACATGCACACCCTAGAAAGACAGCAAAAAGAGAAACAGGGATTGGGAAGATGAATCAGCAATTACAAGTGTGTGCTGCTCTTCCAGAGGACTGAGGCTCGGTTCCCAGCGCCCCAGAACCCAAGTCAGGCGGCTCACAGCTGCCTATAATTCCAACTCCAGACGGTTCATCTGTCTTCGGGCTGCCATCGGCACTCATATATACATTCACATACAAGCACACAGGAATGCACACAATTCAACAAACAAAGGATTTACTTAGTATTGCTTTCATTTTCATTTCTCCAAACTGTGGCTATAGAACACAGAAAGTCATACATATATAGAGCATACGAGTTTCCCTATAGTCATAAATCACTGGTTTTCTAATATGATACTTTTTTTTTCAAGACAGGAATTCTCTGTGTAGCTTTGGTGATCCTAGACTCACTCTGTAGACCAGGATGGCCTCAAACTAACAGAAATTCACCTACCTTTGTCTCCCTGAGTGCTGGAATTATACAGAAATGTGCCACTGGGTGCACCAGGCTCTGTGTGTGTGTGTGTGTGTGTGTGTGTGTGTGTGTGTGTGTGTGTGTATTTTTTTTACAAGATCTCTCTGGAACTTATTCTGTTAACCAGGCTGGCCTCACATTAATAGAGATCCACCTGCCTCTTATACCCAAGTGCTGGTATTAAAGTCATGTGCCCCCACGCCTGGCATTATATATAATTTTTAAGTAGAACAATTTTTATGTCATATAATATATAACTTATGATGTTTGAATTGTACATATTTTAAGCACTTTAATAAGTATGTGCAAAATAATGGGTTTCATTGTATTATTTTAAGGTATGCATATAACAAAATTTAATCCTATACACGTCCCTCTACCATTTCTTACCCTCCATCTTCTCTTAGATGCCCATCAATGGCTGAATGGATAAAGGAAAGATTGTGTAACATTGTATATGCTAAAAGAAGCTATATCTTATATATTACATGTAAAATAAACATTAAAACTGGAGTATTATTCTGTCATTAAAAAGAATGGAATCATTCTTTTGTAGAACTAAAGCTCATGTTAACTGAAGTAAGCCAGATTCAGAAAGGCAAATGTGTTCTCCCACGTGTGGAATTTAGGAAACAAAACACAAAAGAGCCCCTCAGCTACATGCAGAATGGAAACCCTTGTCAAGAGTATCTAAATCTTTTTTTTCTCATTAATTTATTTATTCACTTTACATCAGGATCAAAGCCCCCTCCTTCCTCTCCTCCCAGTCTCCCCTCCCACCCTCTTCCCCCCATCCTCCTCCCCTTCTCCTCAGAAAAGGGGAGCACCCCCCCAACCCACCCCAGCACGTCAAGTTGCATCAGGGCTAAGCACATCCTCTTCCAGCCCAGCTAGGAGAAAGGGATACAAAAGCAGGCAACAGAGCCCACGTCAGAGCCAGCCCCGCTCCAAGCTGCCCATCTGAAGAGTAGGGGACCCAGGTCAAATTCATGCATGCTTTTTGGTTGGTGATTCAGTCTCTGTGAGTCCCCACGGAGCTAACTTAGTTGACTCTGGTTGCCTTCTTGTGGCCTTCTTTTCCCTTCCTGGTCCTTCTAATTGTACTTTCTTATTGCCTGTGAACTCCATAATCACAAATGGCTGCTATACTTCCATGAAAGAAAAAACTTTAATAAAACTTCTACTAGAATCCCCATCTAATTACTTCTATTTATATCTCTGAGCAGCATTGCCACGTGATAGCTTCTACCAGGAAGGGAACTGGGCACATTGCTACTGCAAGTAGCACTGGGATTCTTAATAGCAAGAAAGCAAGAGAGAATGCATCTGCCTCAGGGTTAAACCAGAAGCTCAGTTTAGAGCATGCCAAGTTGGAGATGTCAGGCAAAAATGTCCAGGTGACCCTTCAGCACATGAATTCGTGGCGCTTGGGAGGGAGGGTAGTATAATTTAAAGTTGGGGAGTTTCTTTACACAGGTTAATGTTGTGCTTTGTTTTCCAAACACAAAACACTCTGGTTAATTCCGAAGGGTTTGGTTATGCAGGAGAGAAGAACTGAAGTCGGCCAATGGAGTTAGGACAAGCGTGAAGATAAAGACACAGTCTCCACCAGCAGAGAGATGAACTTGGTTGGATGCAGGGAGCTTTGTGATCTTGATCATTAAAAGATGAGGTTTCTGACCAACGGCTTTGATGTGCAAGGTCAGATGAGCTGCAGAGTGAGGGGACAAGAGCGGAAGTGGAAGTATGAGCCCAGAATGGCCTGGTGTGAAAAAGCATGAGAAATCCCTGGGATTGCCGAGTGTACCCCTGTGTGGTTGCAATTAGAGCAACACCTGTCAGTCCAGTGGTGCTGCCCATGGGAAGGTGTGGAGAATTTAGAGATTGCTTCATTCCTGGTGACGGTTATGTCATAGGATGACTGACAGGGGAAAAGAAAAACATAGAAGCTGAAGTCACCTGCCAAGGAGTAATCACATCTAAACTAAACCAAACTACATAGCTCACCCCCTTTTAGAGCACTAATCAGCACAGAGAAAGGAAAACACCTCCCACAGTGTAACAATTGAGCTCTATGGTGTTAGAGGCCAACTCCCCACAGCTGCTCCTCCTTTGGAGAGACACTTTCCCCCATCCCAGACAGGGGAAGGAAGAGAATTAGCATGTACCAACCTTGCAATTCAGCAAGCCTGCAGCAAAACACAGCTACCTCTGCTATGGGAACTCTCCCGGGAGGAGAGCCGTCTCTTTACAGCCTTCAGACTCATCAAAGAATATTAGACTAATTTGTGGATTCACGTTCCTAAGCAAAGTTTTTAGCAGCATGTGAGGTGAACTATCAGGAAATCCCACGTCTACACTTTGCGAACAGAGCTGGGAGGGGCCCACGTGGCAAGGCATGTGAGGCACAGAACTGCCCTATTGCTAGGGAAAGTCAGAAGATGCAAAGGCTGGAGTGTGTGGTGAAGGCTGCGGTCAGAGATGGCCCAGGAGATGACAGCGGACAGCAAGCAGGACTCTCTGGTGTGGGATCAGAAGGCCACCAGGAGGTGGACCTGGAAGATGCTTTGTAGTAAGACTTGGCTCTGCAGAACCCAAAGACCTGTGATAGAAGAAGAAAGGGCACATATGGCCATTTAATTTATTCACACGTCTACCTCACACCCAGATCACTATCAACAGAACAGGACCAACATTTTTGCCTGTCTCCCACTTCTGTGATCTAAGAATCTGCATATCTGTCAATACAACTGAAATCCTAATACTAACTGCCAGGGGCTTTTGTGTGGTGTCGGGTCATGAGGGTGGAGCCCTTAGGGTCATGATTAGTGAATGCTAGGTGAATCAGGCTGGCCTTGAACTCACATTGTTTACTGCTTTTAGTGTGTGTGAGTTTTGCCTGCAGAAGGCATAAAATCCACTGCAACTGGAGTTGCAGAGACTTGTGAGCCATCGTGTAGGTGCTGGAAACCAAACAAAGGTCCTCTGGAAGAGCAGCCAGTGTTGAGCCATCTCTCCAGGCCTGTCATGGAAGTTTTGGGGTTTTTCTTTTGTAAACTCGGTTATGTTATGTAAAAATGCTTTTGTATTAATCCCAAGTGTGGGGTTTTAATTTGGGCTTTAGTTTGTCCACGGCTGACACTGTCTTGTGCAGGGCATGGTTCTCTGTCGGCTGGTAACGGCCTGCCTGGTATGGTTGTCGAGGACTCTGAGGAAGATAAACATAAGAGCCCAGAGAGAGGAATGTGGCCTGTGGTGGTGGCATGTGGCAGGTAGCAGTTTGAAGAGAGCAGAGAAGATGGTGTGGTGGTTTGGAGAAAAGACAAGGAGAAATATTTCAACACAGCAGCTTAGAGGAGAGGGCTGGCTGCATCTGCTGTTGACAGAGACTGGTATTGTTCCAAAAGACCCCAACTGATGCTAAACATCCCAGAGAAGTAAAAGGGTTTTCACCCCCTCTCTCTACTAAATTCCTTTCTCTCTTACCCATGGTTAAGGGATTAGTGGAAAGAAGTGGAGGCTTCAATACCCCAAAGAAAACAGAATTTAAAAACAAGCATCAACACAGCCCTTACACTGTGTTTTGTCTTTTAGTTTCCCAATTAATGATATTCTGGTGTGTGTGTGTGTGTGTGTGTGTGTGTGTGTGTGTGTGTGTGTGTGTGTGTGTGTGTGTATCACTGGGCTCTTGTTTAGTGTGAACTGGTAGGTCCTAAGTGGGAATACAGTTCTGCATTTCTACCAAGCTGCTGGTGGTGCAGAGACAACACTCATATAAAAACCCTCCTGTCACTTAACAGTGAACCCTCACTGGCTGCAGACGTAGCTCAGTGGTCAGGCAGTTGCCTAATAAGCACCAAGTCCTGGGTTCAATTCTCAATACTACTCCCCACCCCTAAAAACTCTGTAATATTTGTACAACCAAAGGGAGGACTTCCCACCTCTAAAAGGCTGGGCCTCACTTTCTGTAAGAAAAAAGAGGAGTCGTCTTTGTCAAAGAAAAGCCTGCTAAGACCTATATATGGAGTCAAAAGCTAAATTTCTTTAAGAGATGGGTATTAGCAGATCCAAGGCATCGAAGAAGGAAACTGACTACCTAAGGGAGGAAGAGAAGCTGGATTTCCCTGTTTTACACTCAAAAAGGGAAGAAAGGGACCACTGAGATGGCTCAGTGAGTGAAGGTCCTTGCTGCCGGCCAGCAGGACAACCCGAGTCGGACCCCTGGGGCCCACGTGGTGCTGAGAGAACTGACTCCTGCAGGACGTCCTTTGCTTTTAGTTTGTTTGTTTGTCTTGGGTTTTTTTGAGACAAGGGTTTTTTTGTGTGGCTTTGGTTGTCCTGGACTTTGTAGACCAGGCTGGCCTCTAACTCACATCTGCCTCTGACTCCCTGGATTCTGGGATTAAAGGCGTGCACCACCACACCTGGCTAAGTGTAACTTTTTTTTGTTTTGTTTTGTTTTGTTTTGTTTTTTGAGACAGGGTTTCTCTGTGTTAGCCTTGGCTGTCCTGGACTCACTTTGTAGACCAGGCTGGCCTTGACCTCACAATGATCTGCCTGCCTCTGCCTCCCGAGTGCTGGAATTAAAGGCTTGTGCCACCATGCCAGGCTTGTGTAATAATTTTTTTAAAGAAAGGAGATTATAGCCTTGTGTTACATAATAGAACCCTTCCCACAATTCCTTAATAATTAGCAAAAAAATTTTAAAAGATTTCTAAATGTTGGGGTAGTCAGTTGTCTGTGGAAACTGGTGAAGGGGCTAAGTAACTCATCAAAGTTATCTGGAAACAAGTCAGAACCTCACAGATAAAAATAGCTACAGGAACAAAAAGCGAATCATCTGCCCAACCATTCCTTTATGTTTCAGGGTTTACCATGGCACTGCCATGTTGAAGTTATTTTTATAAAACTGTGTCTGTTTCACTTAATTTCTCCCTTAACCCAGCTATCTTACACATTGTTGAGACTCTCTTATATTTGTTTATGTGGCTTTACAACACAATCTTGAGCGATGTAAGTCTGTTTTTAATCCTCTATGTTATCCTGACTCCATCTTTGCCACACTCTCCCAGTTACTTGATTTTTAGTTCTTTCTTGCTCCCACTGAATCTTTTTCGTCCCTCTTGCACCTCTGTCTGGGGCTCACTCCGCGGGCTTTCCTAACTCCGCCTCCTCTGGCTGGCAGGAAGTCCAACCCTATTCTTTCCCCGGCTCATTGATTGGCTGTAAGCTGCTTTATTGACTTACCAGGGCAGAGTTTATACAATGTTTAGACAGGAAATCAGAATTTAAGCTACACAATAACCTTCTGCCTACATTGCCACAAGCCCAGGTTCTGCTGAGTGAGATTCTATTATCTATTCTACAGAGTTAGCCTCACTGAGCACGGGGTGGCAATGAAGGGCAAAAGGCACGGTAGAGACGATGAGGTCCAAAGGCCTTGGAATGACATCATCCATCACATTCATATAACCTAAGGACTTTAATCCCAGCACTTAGGAGGCAGAGGCAGAGGCAGGCAGGCAGGCAGATTTCTGAGTTCCAAACCAGCCTTGTCTACAGACTGGCTACATATAGAAATGCCATCTGAGAGAGGGGGAGGGGTGTATCTAACGCAGGGCCAAGGAAAAGGACTATAGCCCATTACGAACAAGAAAGTAATTAGTCCTTCAGCCATTCGTGCCGACTCTTACTGTGGAAGATCGACCTGTCCTATCAATCTGTCAGGGGACAGCTGGAAGCCAGGCAGACTACACACAGCGTGACGTTGATGTGTGTAGGCAGCCAGGATGACGGGAGCACAAGTCAGATAGGGAATCTTGCACCTTATGGCCGGGAATGCCTATCATGGTCTCTGACCCCACAGCAAAATACATCTTAGTGGAGGAAGTAATCTGAGCAGAAAAAGTCTGGGGCTAGCAATTCTTTCCCCAAGTGGAGGGATATGGTAGAGATAACAGGGTGGGGGGGAACAGAACTGCGGGCCGGCAGAAGGTTTGAGGTTGGATATGTTAAGCAGAAACCTGAATGGCTCTAAATCTATGCGGTCCTCCCCTAGGGAAATGGCTGTGAAAAATCTAAAGCAAGGAGACATGGGGAAGGTATTTCATAACTGTCTTCTTAACTTAGGTTGTTTATTACTATTTTTTTTAAGATTTATTTATTTACTATTTATACAGTACTCTGCCTGCATATATCCATTACACCAGAAGAGGGCGCCAGATCTCATCATAGATGGTTGTCAGCCACCATGTGGTTGCTGGGAATTGAACTCAGGACCTTTGGAAGAACAGCCAGTGCTCTTAACCTCTGAGCCATCTCTCCAGCCCTTATTATTATTCTTTTAAGTCTTGTTCCCAGAAAAAGCAGCAGCAGCAGCAGATGGGAGGAAGAGGACGACACAGGGCTAATATACAGAACACATCAGCCTGGGCTCCAGACAGCCAGGTGCTCACCTCGGAATCTACAGGAGATAGTAGGAGAAAGCGCCCGAGCTACAGGCACAGGTGCCAGGTGACAACCCAGAAGGTGAAATCAGGGAGAATAAGGATTGCACAGCGCAGAGTTCGAGGGCGGGGCTACATGCAACGGAAGCCTGAGCATTGACACTTGTACATACCTAGTGCCATGCTTCTTCCAAGCAAAGGTTTGGCAGGGTCATCAGGACCTATGGAAGAAACTTTTGCTGAACTTGGCTCCCCTTTACCACAGCTCAGAGCTTTAGAAAGAATTGTTATCCACAGGTTTCCTTTTCTGTTTTAAAATGCCTGAAACACCTGGAGTTCATTTTGTAAATGTGACAGTGTGTTTTAGAAATTTCTTTTCATACCTTTTGAAGAAGACCAATTTATCTGGGTGTTAGGGCACATGTCTTTAATCCCAGCACTGGGGCCCACAGACACAGGAGGATTTCTGAGAGTTCAAGACCACACTGGTCTACATAGCAAGTTCCAGACCAATCAGGGCTATGTAGAAAGACCGTATCTCAGGCTGGAGACATGGCTCACCAGTTAAGGCCGCTGTCTGCTCTTCCCGAGTTCCTGAGTTCAATTCCAGGCAACAAGATGGTGGCTCACAGCCATCTATAATGTCATCTGTTGCCCTCTTCTGGCGTGCAGGTGTATGTGCCGTTAGAGTACTCATATACGTAAAAATTAAATAAATCTTAAAAGAAAAAAGAAAGACTCTATCTCTAAACAGCAGCAAAACCACAAAACTAATTTAGTCTCCTATATAGAAGACAAACAAAGACTTCTGTGTTATGTTTAAAATGTTTAATCCATGAACACAATTTTTTTTGCATACCCTTCAAGGCCTGTGCTGGGGGTGGGCAATTCTGTGGGGTTAGTAACTTTTAGGGGAGTTAATGTTTCCTTGATTTTTTTTTTTCTAGTTAACTGTGTTTTTGCTTTAGGACTTGCACTCCAGAAGCTAGGTCATTCATTGAATATACTCATCTTGAAATTAATTATTCAACAGTTAAGAGCCTTTGCTGCTTGCAGTTCCCAGCACTCATGTGGGACAGCTCATAACTGACTGCCACTTCAGCATCTGGAGATCTGATGCCCTCTTCTGGGCACACATACACACATACATACGCATGCACACACACACGCACATGCACACAATGCAGTGTCTTTCTTTACTAGACTTTACTAGACCGGGCACCCAGATCCATCCTCTTTTGGGGTTTGGGGTTTGTTTTGTCTCAGAAGGGTACAGTGGCTCAGAGCCAGGGCAGAATTCAGGAAATCGTCACCAAATCTGACTTAATTGAGATTAGGAGATCTTTCTTTGAAAATATCTTTTCTCTTGATATCTGAATTCAACTGCCAGAGTTTAAATAGTATAGTTAGCTAAACAAACAAAAATCATCACCTTCAACTTGATAGAAAATCTACCAGGAGTGGGCATTGGAATTGGTTTTCATTTCTCCTTTCATCCATTCAGCCCTCTTGGCATAGGAAAGGAAAGCACTTCATTCATGAGTTCTGGGCAAGTATAAACCATTACAGCTATGGATTTTACAAGTGCAAGACTGTCCGGGAGTGGGCAGCGCCCTCTGGTGGGAAATTTTGGAACCTTCATGCTCTCTGCCGTGCACGTTGGAACTAGCTGGGGAGAGAGAACCAGGGAGAGTCCTCTTCCCAAAGCCCTGTTCAGCAATATTTCTGGTGTCAACAAGCAAGAAGCCATATTCTAGTGGGTACAGGATGTAGACCCAGAAGGGGTGGGTGGTGTGGACTATTGTTTTCTGCTTATTCCAAACACGAATGAATTAGAGTGGAGAAATCAGGGGAAAAAATGCTTTCTAACTGGAACTAATGAGTTAAGTGGCATCACAGGGAACATTTTCTCCTTCTTAAGTGCATGGGTTTTAGGAACAACGAGGGGAAAATATACATTAACTTTTTCTTCCTTTTCTCCTCCCCCCCCCCCTTTTGTTCTGGTTTTGTTGTTTTTGTTCCTGGACAAGATTGTGCTATGTAGCCCAGACTAGCTTCAATATCTGGATCCTTTATTTTTATATCTTGAATGCTAGTATTGCAGGCATGCACAATAATAAAAAGTAGGTTTATGTTGAGAAGACCGAAAGATATTACATTCATATAAGTCTTGCTAAATTAAACAATAGATCTAGCCAGGAAATTTATATATATAGTATACTATAAACTACGTCTCTCACATCATTAGTCCACTGAGTTATCAGTCTACTTGCAGTGAGGTACACATTATAAATATGACAAAAAAGTTTAAGACAGTGCTCAAATTAGCTTTTTAAAATACAGTAAAAATAATGATGTCAGGCATGGTAGCTCATGTTTAATCCAGGCACTTCGGAGGCGAAGGCACTAAGATTGCCACAAATCTAAGGCCAGCTTTAGATTGGCAGGGTTACATAGTAAGACCTTGTCTCAAAAACAAGAAACAAGCAAACAACAAATCTTAAAGGCTTCAAAACTACGTACTTCAAAACTTTTTGTTTTTGTTTTTGTTTTTGTTTTTTTTGAGGCAGAGTTTCTCTGTAACCCTGGCTGTTCTGGAACTCACTCTGCAGACCAGGCTGGCCTCGAATTCACAGAGATCTGCCTGCCTCTGCCTCCTAGGATTAGTTCCTTATCATCGCTGCAGCAGGTATGGCAGGCATGGTGCTGGAGAAATAGTTGAGCACTCTGTCCCGATCCATAGGCTGAGACAGAGAGAAAGAGAAACACTGGGCTGTGTGTGGGCTTTTGAAAACCTCAAAGCCTACCTCCAAATACACGCTTCCTGCAACAAGACCGTTTTGTTTGTTTTTTGAGACAGGGTTTCTCTGTGTAGCCTTGGCTGTCCTAGACTCGATTTGTAGACCAGGCTGGCTTCGAACTCACAGAGATCTGTTGCCTGCCTCTGCCTCCCATGGTCTGGGATTACACTCATGCGCTACTGGGCCCGGCTCACTGTCAAATCTTAACTTGGAGTACAGACCAATCCCCAATTGCTATACTACCAGTATAGTTGTCAGCAAGTTGCCAGGCTTAGTTGTTGGTTGCTATAGAGTCAGTCACGTGGGATATACTTGTTATGATTAACCTTCACTATCATCCTGACTGGATTAAGAATCATCATGGAAACCTGCCTCCGAGTGTGTGAATGAGGCTGTTTTCCACAAGGGCTCCACTGAGGCGAGAAGAAATGTGGAAGGTGCTACCATAGGCAACGGAGTGTTGGCTCAAATAAAAAGAAGGTAAATTGGTCACCCATTTCATTTCCTTGAGCGGATAGAGAGTGGCTAGCCATTTTGTTGCCAAGCCTTCTGTACTCTGCGAGCCGTGCGTGGCCCCTAGAACTGTAAGGCCAAATAAGCCCTCCTCTCAAGTTGCTGCTTGCGGGTATTTGGCCACAGAAACAGATAAAGTATACACTTAGAAATTGTTGTTTACCTGAAATTCAAATTTACTGGAGTATCTACTCTCCCTTTCCCGTCTGGAGGCATTCGCAAGATCTCAAGCTGCTTTTTTTTTTTTTTGTTTTTAATTGTCACAATTAGGGTGGGTGATGTTAACCGACACCCCGTGGACAGTACAGGGATACTAGTAACCATCTTGCCTCCTCCAAGCAAATTGTTTACTCCTAAAAATATAAACAAGCCAAGACACAGGGAATTAAAAGACCGTCGACTTTCAGGGTTCCTAGGAGGAATTGTCTAAGTTCATCTTCCGTTTGTGGTCAGCGTTCAAGGAAGGACGGCGTTCATGGAATGCCAAAGTCGCGAGGTGGCGAAGGTGGCGTGTGGCTATTCCTGCGTGTAGGCTGTACCGCATGTGGCCGCTAGGCGCGTCTCGGACAGACATCTACCTCCCGCTCAGAACAGACCACTAAGGGCTGGCTGCCAAGACTCCACGAACCCGCCGGAAGCCGCCGGAGGCTGAGGCGTCCTTCTCCCATAGCAACGCGCGGGGAAGGAAGTGGCTGCGGCGCCACGCCCCCTGCGCCTGCGCATAGGCGCGGCCTGGTGACGTGGACCGGGCAGCGGGGCCGAGCCCGACGCCGAGCGGAGCCCTGGCCGCAGTGGTGGCAGGAGGGCCAGCGAGGCAGGCATGGCGGCGCACGAGGGACCCGGGGCTGCCGGCCGGAGCCCATGGCTGCTGCTGCTGGCGCCGCTGCTGCTGGCCCCGCTGCTGGCGCGGCCCGCCGAGGCTCTGGTGGAGGGGCTGTACTGCGGCACGCGCGACTGCTACGAGGTGCTGGGCGTTAGCCGCTCGGCCAGCAAGGCGGAGATCGCGCGGGCCTACCGCCAGCTGGCCCGGCGTTACCACCCCGATCGCTACCGGCCCGAGCCGGGCGATGGCCCCGGGGGCGCGCCGCCGAGCGCCGAGGCTTTCCTGCTTGTGGCGACCGCCTACGAGACGCTCAAGGTGAGGCCCGTGGGTGCAGATGTGTGGCCGGGGATCTGGGTCTCCCACCCCGGGTGACCGGGTCCTCTAGGATCCCCGACACGGTGCTGCCGCCGCCTGGACCTTTAGGAGGTCCACGTTTCCCACGTGGCCGTGGGAAAGAACCACCCCGGCCCCGTTAGCCAGCATGGCCACCTTCTCGAGGACAGTCTTGGATTACAGCCCGTTCTGGTTTTGGAGGCTTGTTATGCAAAGCTTTTTTTTTTTTGCACTTATTTTGTTTTTAGTGTAAACGTATTCTGGTAACTTGAGGTGAATTCTCAGGAAGGAGGGTGATTGTCAGTGCTAGGATCTGAGCTAGAGTGGAGGAAAGAAAGGGCTGAAACACCGAGTAATAACTTGATCGTGCCAATTTGATAGGGCAGAAGTTCGGTTTCTGGAATGAAGTCAATGGCAACACTTAGCTTAGGTCTAAAGAACAAGAAAAACACACACAAAAACAGTGAACTCTCAGTCCGGAGACTGGACCTATGACTTTTGGCTCTGACATCCCCGCAAGTGACCTTGGATGGTTGTTTCTTCATATCCATTTAATGCCTTGGGGCTGAAGATTGAGAAGTATTAGTAGGAATTTTTTTATTTTTTATTTTTGGATGTGTTTAGTGATTTGACAAAGGTTTTATTGTGTTCTTTGGATGAAGGGATATTTAACCTGACACCCTGTCTTCAACATATGTAACTGCAATATATGTTAAAAAAAAAAAAACAAAAACAAAAAAAAACTCTGTTAAACTCATGCTTGATGGGGGTGTTGCTGTTTCAAGAGCCCTTCAGGAGAATGCAACAGCAAGTGTAGCTGTGTTTCTTTCTTAGGTTTTTTTTATTTGTGTAGGTTTTGGTCTTTCTTTTCTTTTCTTTTCTTTTTGGTTTTCCAAACCAAAGTTTTAATGACTACTTTGAGTAGCTGCATTACCATTTAAGGTGGGTTCCGTCCTTCAGATTAGCTTTACAGAGCTGAAAACACTGAGTCGAGTTCCTTTTCATTTAGGCTTGGAGCAGTTTGAAATGTGGAGCTATTGAGGGAGTGTGCTTCACTTACTAAATTCTCAGGAACTAGTGGGATGACAGCTTTTATTGGCACCTCACTGAGGTATGGGCGAGCTCGGGAAAAGGGCCAAAACTGAGGGCTTAGTCCCCCAGGGTGACTGAGAACTGACTTCAGAGAAACCAGGAAGAACTTGGCTCCACCTGGAACAGCCCAGCATGTGGACCCCATGCTGTCTGCTGAGGACTCAGTGGTTCTTTGAGGAGGTGCTCCAACTGTTGTTCTCTCCTAGGTTTCGTCCAGCAGGAGTTTGGTGGGTAGGTTTGGTGTGGGAATGACTTGCATGTTCTTAACTTTAAGAGCAAGCGCCACGGCTAAAGTATATGGCGGTGACAGCAGACAGCAGCCTTAATGGAAAGACTCCTAGGACACCGAGTAGTTTTGCCCTTTTCTTGGAGAGGCTGTCTCAAAGGCCTAATCTGGTTGTTCTGGGTGGTGGCTTCTAAAGGTTTCTACCCTTAAAGGGTGGGAATGGTTTATCAGCAAATAATAAAACAATGTATCCACACTCAAGAACAGGGACAGTCTAGGCAGTTAAAAACTAGTGCTTTGTCCAGCATGGTGGCACCCCGCCTTTAGTCCCGACACTCAGGAGGCAGAGGCAGGTGGATCTCTTGAGTTGGGGGCTAGCCTGGTCTACAAAGCAAGTTCCAGGACTTGGAGCTACACAGAGAAGCCATGTCTCAATACAAAACAAAACCCAAATAAATAAATAGCAGCCAACCAAACTAGTGTGTCTAGAGAAAGTAGCGTTTTGCTGGACTCTGACACGACCTCCCGAAGGGGACTCAAGACGAGTGACCCCACAGAGGAGGAGCCAGGGGTGTGTTCTAGCTCCCCTCCTAAGCTGCACTACTGCTGAGACCTCTGAAAAGACCTAAGAATTAAGGCGAACGTAAGTTAAGCTTCTTAATAGAGCGCTGGTGGGATCTCCTCCGCTCATTGTATTGCCTTCACCTGGAAAAGAGCTTTAAGTGCTGTGATAGCAAAGACAAATAGGTGGTCTGATGTGTATTTCCGTCATAATGGAGAGCTAAGAAATTTCCCCGAGAATACCGTTTCTGGGTAATGAAAACATTTAATGAAGGATGCTATCCAATTTGGAGGAACAGCTTAAAGGTCTTCATACTATCCCAGTGTGATCACTGTTTTGTTCTAGGGGCTCTGGAATAAAAATGGCACACAGAAGCCTATCCCTGAATGTTGATGATAAGTGCGTCTTCAGCATGGAGACAGTATTTGTGTTGAGACATCAGAGGATTTGTGATTCTGGGGTTGTTTTGCTTATTTAAATGCCTCTTTGAGAGCAAGGTGGGCTATTTTTTTTCTAATGTTTATTGTTTATCTTATGATGGTGGTAGTTGAAAATAAGTACAGTAACAGGATTTAAATACAGTTAATGAGACAAGAAGGTAAGATACTTGGTCATTACTAATTTAGCAACAGATGATTCTGCCTGTGCGGGAAGAGATTGAGGAACACCCAGAAGAAGGGTGCCGGGTCGGGGGCACTGGCTGTGCTATGTAATGTGCTTATGCAAAGCTGTGCCTCATTCTCGTTAGCAAGTAATGTACAGTTCTGGATCACAGCGTGACTTGAGACCATTGTGATTTTGCACAGTCCTGTATGAGTTAAGCTAACAGAGTGGTGTTTTGCTTATTTGACTATTGGGGATTGAGGGGACTCATATAGACTTTGGAAGTAAGCAGGCTCGAGAGTGAGCGCTGAATCTGCTGAGGTGGAACACTCTAGTCTGGCCATGTGTCCTTATGTGGCTATAGCACTTATCACACTGCCCTGTAAATTTAAGTAGTCCATGTCTTTGGCACTAAATCGTGCCCCTTGTCTGTTATGTGTATCCATAGGACCTAGCACAATGCCTGGCACATTAGATAATGAATATTAATTAAACTCTCATTTGGAGACAGATTGAGATAGAGTGGAAATTGAAAGTGAACTTCTGACATTTTGACCTGTTTATGTGCAACTTACTTTCCTATTTCACTCAAATTGTGATTTTTAGATTGGTACAAATCACATAAGTTGGACTGCTATGAGTGAAACATTTCTGCACGAGAGAAAATTATTGCTTTTAACTTTTAATGTTTTGAGGGTTTTAAAATGAGAGCAAAATAACTTGTGAATGTAGGTAAAAATTGGACGATTTACAGGAAATAGCATAGAGTAAGCAGAGGCAGGAACAGCAAGAAAAGATTCAATTAGAAAAAGTATGGTTGGTAAAAAATGAAAAAGTAGACTTTAATAACATTTCACAAGGTCACAAGAACATCGGAAAGGTCATTGGAATATTCCTGGCCTGGAGGTTATCTGGCATGTTAGAGTCATATAAAGAGATTAGATCTGTCTTGGAAGCCTTCACAAGAACAATGCTTGTTTTTCTTTCTATCAGTGACTGAGATGGCAGAATTCCTAGCACTTAGAGAGAACTTGGCAAAAGGAGGATTTTGCGCTCCCTGGCCTGCGCTATGACTTACTGCTGGTTTCTTAGCATATTTTCTTTACTCGCTCCTTCCCTGAGTGCTAGGGAGGAGACAAAGGCAGTGCAAGGCTCAACTCTCTCTCTCTTCTTTTGTTTTGTTTTTAAACCAAGAATTGAATTTTGTCTATACTAGGCAGGACTCTCTCATTGAGCTGTATACCCAGACCTTTTTTTTTTTTCTTTTTCTTTCTTTCTTTCTTTCTTTTTTTTTTTTTTTTTTTTTTTTTTTTTGGAGACAGGGTCTCACTATGTAAACCTGGCTGTCTTGGAACTCTATACAGACCAGGCTGGCCTTGAACTCACAGAGATTCTACGACCTCTGTTTCTTGAGTGCTAGGGTTAAAGGCTGCACCGCCATGTTGGTCTAGACATTTGTTTGTTTAAGTTTGGTTTGTTTAGGTCTTGAGGTGCAGGGCCTTGCATAGGCCAGGCTGGCTCGCCTCTAACTCTCTTTGTAGCCAAGGATGACCTTGAATTCCTTATTTTTATGCCTCTGCTTATTCCACCACACATGCCCATCTGTCTTTCAATTTTAATTTTAAAAATATCAGTTTTGATGTAACATCCATCTTCATTCCTCAGGCTGACCTTGAGCTCACTGTATAGCAGGCAGACATTGGATCTGTAATCAATCCATTTTAGTCTTCCAAGTAGCTGGGATTACAGGCCTGAGGTCCAGGGCTAGATTGACTTTAAGCTTTTATTAAAACTAGGGAGACAGATACTTATTGTTTGGTTATAATTTACTTAAGCTGTATACCACAGTTCATATTTCAGTATGAAAAGGAAGCAATTATTTGGGGGGATTAGAGACAATGAATGCACCCTTTTAGCTAGATCTGGAAGAAAGTCTCCGTGATTGACAGTGAGGGTGCATTTCTGATAGAAAACTTGTGGAACGGAAGTACAGACTAATAACTGTTCAAGGTTCCAGGAGTGAAGTCCTTTTTCCCCCCAGAGACTGTTTTAGGGAGAAAAAGTTGATTACACTTCTTAACATTCCAAGTCTATCAGTTGTGAGGATTTTAATCAGCCTACATGGGAACTGGGTACTGTCTGTGCCCGTGGGTTCTTCATTCAGGGATCCCGAGAGACTTTAAGTGGGAAATATCTGGAGTGGGGAAAATGTCTGGGGTTGGAGATGTAGCTCTGTTTGTTGAGAGCCCGCTTAGCCTACATGAGGCCCTGGGTTTGATCTCTGCGGCAGCACATGCCTGTAGCCCTAGCACTTGGGAAGTTAGAGACAGGATGGACGGTCAGCAGTTGAAGGTCACCCTTACTACACAAGGACTAGACCTCGCTGTGCTGCCTGACACCCTCCATACATGCACAGGCCTTTGCTTGCTTTCTAGACAGTACAGTGTGAGTGTGACAGTTATTGCTGAGCATCTCCATTGCATTAGGTGTTGTTGAAGGAGGACATAGGTTTATATAAATGTGTTATTTTATATTAGGCGTTGAGAACCTCAGGGTTTCAATATTTACTATGTTCCTAGAATCAAACGCCCCCCCATTCATATTGAAGGATGACTATCATGAAACTATGTGACTATTTCTTGCAGTTATGATGGTAATAAACAGTCACATTTAGAAACCCTTATAGAGCATTGATTCTCAACCTTCCTGACGTTTTGACTCCTCAGTACAGTTCCTCATGTGGTGACCCCCAATCATGAAATTATTTCTTTGCTACTTTTTAGCTGTTACTTTGCTACTGTTATGAATCATAATGTAAATATCTGATATGTGACCCCAGTGGGGCCAAGACCCACAGGTCGAGAATCACTGCTGTAGAACATAGCCTGAAGATGGTTTTAATACTCATGTCTACTTTGACTGAGCATGACTGCCTGCAGTGCTTGTAGGGACGGGGAAGCTTTCCTGTGATTAGTGGTGAGGTGTGATGTGTTGGTTGATGGGTTCAGAAAGATATGGGAACATTTCTACATTTCTTACGACATTTACTTTCAGTTATGAAACTACAGCACTTTTTTTTTACTGATCCCTTGAATGTCTGACCCTCCTGCGTCTGCCTCACAAGGACTAGCAGTTCAGTGCTGCACTCCTATGCCTGTTTCCTTTTAGATCTTTATTTTATTTATTATTGTTGTTGTGTGTATAGTGTTTGTGTTTTTCACTCTATCCATTGAACCATCTCCCCAGGCCTGATTTTGTGCACTGCTAGGGATCGAACCCTGTTTTTTGAGCATTCCTATGCAAGCACTCTACTAGCTGAGCTGTGCCCTCAGCTCAACTCTTTAAGCTTTGTTCAAAAGTTTGGACTTTGTATTTTGAATAGTTACACCAGTTTTGAGATGGGAAAACAACACAATCTTCTGTTTGTTACCGAGAGCTGCTCAAGGGAAAGTCCTGAGGGGGTGAGGAGGGCAGAGGGTGTGAAGGGACACACACCTGCAGGCGGAGGCCCAGCTGTCCTGAGCTGGGAGCTGGGAGCACACCTCTGTGGGGTCTGAGGACCGCGATTAACTGCCATGCTTTGCTGTTGCTGCACAGGGCTCTGACACTGGGGCCTTGGCTGTGAGTGAAAATACTCTCCAGGGGTTGAGTGTTGTTTAGGTCTCTCTTTGTCTGCTTGGGAGATTAGTCTATTTACAACGGAGGCTGGCTCAGTCTTGCATGCTCCTAGTTTCTTGAGATGCTCAGTAAGTCTTTTCTGCCTCACTCCCCTTTCTAAGGACAGAGTCCTGCAGACTTCTCTGTGGCTGCCTTCAAATCTGTAATCCTCCAGTCTCAGTCTTCAGAGCAGCTAAGTTACAAAGGTTGTTGCTCTTCTGCTCTTTCTAGCCAACTTTTTTTCCAGTCATTACTTAGTTGTTGTTGTTGTTATTATTATTGTTATTACTATGTTTTTTATTTTTTGGTCCTGGAGATTGAACTGAAGGCTGTGGGCATGGTAGCCAAGGAGTGCCCTTAACTACACACTGTTGGCTCTGTTTTTTAACAAATAAACTTTATTATACAACCCAACTAGCTTACACAAGGAGGAAAAAAGGTTAAAGGGACAAAGAGTGAACTTTTTGGTATCCGTTCCACACCTCCCTTTCTGTAAGCTTTGAAGTCTTTTTCACACTTATGCTGTAGACTTTACTTTTCCTTAAACTTCTGTCTTTGTGTATTCTTTTCTATTTTCTAGGCTCTTTGGGTTTTTGGGGTGTGTGCTGGCACATGTTGTGTGGGTGCATATGCACATGTATGTTTGACGTGGAAGCCAAGGATTGGTGTTGATGTCAGGTGCCTTCCTTGATCACTCTTCGTGTTGTTGTTGGTGTTGGTGTTGTTTCAGATGGGGTTTCTCTGTGTAGCCCTGGCTGTTCCAGAACTCGCTCTGTAGACGATGCTGGTCCCAAACTCAGAGATCCACCTCCTGCTGGGATTAAAGGAGTGTGCCACCACTGCCCCGTACACTCCTTGCCTTATTTATTGAGACAGGGTCTCTTACTGAACCGGAAGTGAGTTAAGTTAGTCAGCTTGGCCAGCTTACCTGGAGCTGCCTTGTCTCCCCTCCCTGGCATCGGGGTGCAGAGGTCACCGTGCCCACACCTTCTGTGTAGGCGCCAGTGGTCTTGGCCCTTGTGCTTGCACAGCGAGTGTTTTCTGCAGCAAGCCATCTTCCCGGCCCGCCAAGCTCCCTTTGATAAAACTCAACTACATCTTTGACTTTGGCCTCTGCTTTTAAGCTGGTGCCTCCAAAACCTGCCTGTTTTGTAGGCTTGACTTTTCAACAGCCTCTTATCTGTAGCATAAATACAGTTTTGTTGGCGTTGTTAAAGACTGAACTTTAAAGGAGAATACAGTGATGCTTTTCACACAAGTACAAAAGGAGTGTATGCTGGACACTCTGGTTTAACTCACGAATTGATAAGAAAACATATGAGATGATGACAGTTCATCCAAAAGGGAACAGTTGTTGCTCATTTAAGTCTGGTAGGGATTGCTGAAGTGCTGAGGTATAGTAATAAGTCACAGTCCACGGGAGACAGCTTGCATCCCGGGCAATATTACCAGCTGCCTGCCTTGATGTTAAAGTAGGTTATTCGTAGACAAAGCACATCTCTCCAGTAATAGTAGATAATCCCTGCAGAGTTTACAGAGTGCACGTGTATCCAGCAATGCTTTTCCCTTTCCATTTCCCCCTAATCTCCAGGTTTGCTTCCCAGTCCTTCATACTTGGGTCACATGTTATAATTAGAAACTTCAGTATCATGTTCAGAAGCTCCTTTGATTCGCTTTGTTTGTTTGTTTGTTTGTTTGTTTGACACAGGGTCTCTCTACAAAGCCCTGGCTGTCCTGGAATTCACTATGCTATTCAGGCTGGCTTCAAGCTCACAGAGATCCACCTGCTTCTGTCTCCCAAGTTCAGAGATTAAAAGTGTGTGCCACCACACCTGGGCTCCTTTGATTATTATATATCCTTTTACTTACCAAGTTCTCCTCATTCAGTTTAACCACTAGAAACTATTACTCATCAATCTTTTTTCCCACCTTTGCATTTTTCAAAATAATGCAACAGAAATGTCTTGAAAATAAACAAGCCAGGTGAGGTGGCGCACGCCTTTAATACAAGCACTCCTGAGGCAGAGGCAGGGAGTTCAAGACCAGCCTGGTCTACAAAGTAAGTTGAGAACAGTCAGGGCTCCACAGAGAAACTGTCTTAAAAAAGCAAAAAATAAAATAAAATAAATAAATAATTACACTTAATACAGTTGTCTTCATACTTTGAAGCATTTCACTTTGAACATCAGAGACAGTAACACTGGCATGGGGGATCCTTCAGTTAGCCTTACTTCCCTGCCCCTTTCCTGCTGCTTCCTGAATGTCCCCATGGCTTAAGTTGAGTCTGTCTGCTGTTTGGTACCTCTGCACCTTAAAACTTGATCCTAACATGTGCAGCAGGTTCCAGAACTTCTTACTTACCTTTTAAGACCCAGCTTATTGAATGATTATTGGTATTTAATATTAATTTATATAATTACTATGGTGGCAGTTATTCCTTAACTCACTGTTATATAAATATAAAAACACAGAAACCTATTAGTTTTTGACAAACCTTCATGCGCTGGAGCTGGACAGATGGTAACCCTCTAAGCTATCTTGTCTATTTCCAGCCCCAAACCCCATAAATTCTTCCGCCTGTTTTCCATGTGGGCTACTTCTTTCTATTATGCCAGTCCTCAGAGCAAGCTCCTCCTGGCCACGGCCCTCAAGTTCACGCTAGCCCATGGCAGCCGCCACGGCCCTCAAGTTCACGCTAGCCCATGGCAGCCGCCACGGCCCTCAAGTTCACGCTAGCCCATGGCAGCCGCCACGGTCCTCAAGTTCACGCTGACCCATGGCAGCCGCCACGGTCCTCAAGTTCACGCTGACCCATGGCAGCCTGCTCCTTTCTCCTCCTGGTATTTCTCCCAACCCCCAAAACCCTTGAATCTCAGCTCCACCCACCTCTCTTTTTATTTTTTATTTATTCATATATTTATTTATTTTGGGTTTTTGTTTGTTGTTGTTTTTTGTTTGTTTGTTTGTTTGTTTGTTTTTGAGACAGGGTTTCTCTGTGATAGCCTTTGCTGTCCTGGACTCAATTTTGTAGACCAGGCTGTCCTTGAACTCACAGTGATCCACCTGCCTCTGCCTCACGAATGCTGGGATCATAGGTGTGCGCCACCATGCCCGGCCTTCACTTACCTCTCTTCTGCCCAGCCCAGATGTAGGCAACTTTATTTGCCAATAGGAATAATTTGGGAGGCAAAGTTTATACCGAGTAATTTTGGATATATGAGAATTTGCTTATAAGGATCTTGTGAGGCAGTTAACATTTGAATACATAATAGCTCCAGATCAATCCCAGTCTCATCTCGCTTCCTCGCCTCTGTGAACCTCACTGCTGTGGGCCTGGCCTGAGTTACTCAGCCCTTTGTTTGGTAGTGTAGCACATGAGGTTGTGCTTTTTTGTTTGCTACATTCTTCTAGAAAGGATGGTTCTTGAGGCTAACACCTTATCTTACTGGTCTTTTCATCTTCCCTTATTTTTGTTTTGGTTTGTTATTTTGAGACAGGGTTTCTCTGTGTAGCCTTGGCTGTCCTGGACTCGCTTTATAGACCAGGCTGGCCTCAACTCACAGTGATCCGCCACCTGCCTCTGCTTCCCGAGTGCAGGGACTAAAGGCGTGCGCCACCTCGCCCGGCATTTTCCCTTATTTTTTAACACAGGGCTGATTCCTTGTGTCCTTATTTGTTGAATAGAAAAAGGAAGATTTTTAAAACTCAGGTGGAGACCACATGGATATTATTAGCTGAGACACGAAAGAGCATACTTGCCTTTGAGCTTGTTGAATTGTAGATGTTTATGTCACATTTAGAAAATGCTCAAGACACAGTTGAAAGTAGGAGGAGCCAGGGAAAGTAGATGTGTCACTGGTGCATAGAGAGTTCAGTCACTGACTATGGAGACATTAGACTGAGAAGGCACGTAAGACAGTTGCATAGTGACTGACTGGGGACAGGAAGCAAGGAAGCACAGAAAACTGATAGACGCTAATTTCCTTACTCCTTAGCGGGATGTAATGACCTGGTGGGAAAATGTAAGGAACAGGTTTTATTTTTGAAGCATCAGCATGTGTGTGTGTGTGTGTGTGTGTGTGTGTGTGTGTGTGTGTTAAGATTAATATGTATTTTTAAGAATGAACAAATAACATTTTTATGTATTCTTGATCCCTGGCCTTTACCAGCAGAAAATGCTCTCCTCATTCTCTATGATAGACTATTTTGATGTAAAACTGGCTACAATATCTTATATTGCAATTCATGTTTATTAAAAGTAAACAGTGCATAGCTTACTTTAAGCCAAGGACGTATGTAATGTTTGCTCTGGGGCGGGGGTGGTCACTGCTGAGAGAAGGAAGGCGCAGTGCTGCTTTGCTTGTGGGTTTCCTCTGTTCCCTTTTGATCTAGATATTGGTGGTTGTGTTCCAGTCCTCCTGCATGTGCCCAAGAGGACTGGGGACGGACGGGCACCAGCAGAAGCACCACTTACTCCTCTAGAGATTAGAAACAAGGAGTGTATTGCCCTGCTTGTCGAGGCTCAGGACAGAGAGGAAGACACAAGTATAAAGGTTTTGATTTTGGAAAGAAGTTGGAATCTCCTGACCCTGGGACCTTAAGATCCACAATATTGCTGAAAGAAAAAGTACTACCTTATTGAAAGGTAAGCTATTAAACTGTCGAAGCTGTTGTGGCCACATTAGCATATTTTCATGAGCACTCATTTCTGTCAAGCTGCCCACTTTGTGACGTAATCACTCATTGAGCCTCGCTGGTGAGCTGTACACCTTCCTGTGAGGCTGGAGACAAATGTATGGGGAGGAAAACCTCTGACAACATTTCACTTAGTTTTGAAATATGTACTGACTGCCAGGCACTGAGCTAGGCCCTGGATATACAGAGATTAGCGAACACCTACTACCTACCTTCTAAGAAATTCTCATTTAAGGATAAGAGAAAACCCTGATGATTACAATGTGATAAGTGCTATAATAAATAGGTACTAATTTAATATGAGTGTTCCAGGCATAAGGGATTGTAGCTCAGTGACAAAGCACCTGCCTAGCTTGTTCAAGGGCTAGGGTTTGGTCCCCATCATCACAAAAAGCTGTTTGAGGCAGTAGCATTCATGACTTTTAATAGCTCATAAGGATAGAAAAAAAGAATATGCTTCAAATTAGGTAGGGTTCTATGTCCAAAGACATGAGAGGATGCATGACATTGGAAGAGCATGCAAAAATCAGAGACTGCTGTGTGTTTGCCTTGGGTAAGAGGAGTAGAGGGGTTGCTAGGCAGGGGGAGTTCAGGCCACTGTGGAGGCCTGCTGCATGCCAAGGAGATTCAAATCTGACCATGAGGAAAGCATTCAAGATAAAAATGAAAACCTGGGAACTGAGTTCTAACATGTTTTAGAGGGGGAAATGCTATTACAGTAATAATGTCCCTTAGTTCTCTAAGATGGCCCTAACAGAAAATAGTCACTCTTGTCTGTCTCTGGCTCCTGGTTCTTGGTAGCTGTGTCTTAAACCTTGTAGGTTACTAGAGAGTAGAATTTTTACCTTAGTCTGTTGAGAGGACTCCTTTCCCACTTTATACCAACTTTGAACATCTTTTAAATTGCATGAGTGCTTCTGCTCAAAGATGATTTTCATTTTATAGAAGGAAAAAAAAAGTTTTACAGTGAAAATTAAGTAAGATGAATAAATGGTATAATAAGCAAGTGGCCAGCATTTTTACTCTCTAAAAAACAAAACAGGCACATACATCCTAAGGAGCCATCCTAAGAGAAATTAGATTTGACCTTTTTATAGTGTTACGCAGTGTCAGGACTTAGGAAGCTTGGAGTAGACCCAGGCTTCTTTGAGGAGAGGTGGATACTACGGTGGGTGTGGAGTCGCTGCTGGAGCATTAGCCACCACACTCTTAAGGGGTTCAGTACTGAGGCATAGGTCCAGAAACAATAAGAAGATGGTGACCTGGGGGAAGGCCCGGATGTTAGGCTCTAGCAGGAGTGGCATCTGCTCCCCGGGATGCGAGGTCCACTGAGAGAGAGAGCCCAACAAGCTGGACACTGGGCTCTGTAGGGACGGGTGGGAGAGGGTGGCACGAGCCTGGTGTCAGTGAGGCGTTTACTCTCACAGTTCTGTGCAATCTAGTTGAAACATAAGGATCCTGTTTGAATATATTTCAGAAGTATCTGTCAAGGTTGGAAGCTGGAGTTAAAGTTGAGTTTCAGGTTTAATGAGGACGTTTTTGTAAAAATAGCTACCAGAGCCAAAAGCACGGTGGGAGGGCAGGGGAATTCTAAGAGTACCCTAAAGTACTAAATGAGACACCCTGAGAGATATGGGCTTTAGTGCTCAGAACTGCCTGTGTGACTGCTGTAGAGACGGACTCTTCCGAGGCTAGAAGCTCTGGGCATGGTGATGGCTTGCTAAGGACTGGTGGACCAGTACACAGAGACTGCCTGAGAAAATCCTTTTCGAAGGCAGTATCAGCCTGAGCCCACTTCTGCTTCTATCTAGCAGACAGTTCATATTTTGACCCTCCACATACTGCCACACAGTGTTTAAAGATATGTGCATTTGGCTGGGTATGGTGGCGCACGCCTTTAATCCCAGCACTCAGGAGGCAGAGGCAGATGGATTGCTGTGAGTTCGAGGCCAGCCTGGTCTACAAAGCAAATCTAGGACAGCCAAGGCTACACAGAGAAACCCTGTCTCGTAAAACCCCCCTTTCCCCCAAAAAAGAAGAAGAAGAAGAAGAAGAAGAAGAAGAAAATGAGGCTGGAGAGATGGCTCAGAGATTAAGAGCACTGACTGCTCTTCCAGAGGTCCTGAGTTCATTCCCAGCAACCACATAGTGGCTCAGAACCATCTATAGTGTGTTCTGATGCCCTCTTCTGGCCTGCAGGTGTACATGCAGGCAGAGCATTATATACATAATAATAAATAAATGACTCTTTAAAAAAAAAAGATACCTGCACTAACTACATTCTACCCTTCTTATGCTAGTGAGAGTTAAACATAGTTTAAGTATAATGAGTATAGGATGGCTTTTGTTGAGCACTCTTTCAAAAGTTCAGAGTTTTTAATAGAAAATACATGGTGATCTTAGTGGCAGGAGGATTTCTGTAAGTTCAAAGCCAGCCTGGTCTACAAAGCAAGTCCAGGACAGCCAGGGCTGTTACATAGAGAAACCCTGTCTTGGAAAAAACAAACAAACAAACAATAAAATAAATTGATTACATAAAAATATAAAAGGTTTTTAAGAAATCTTTTATTGTAATGGGGAGATGCTGTGGGAAAGCATGAAAGTGTTAAGCTGTGTATAAGCGTGAGGAGATAGGCTAAGTGCTGCAAAACCGTCAAAGCTTGCGTGGTCCTGTACATCTGACATGGCAGTGCTTCTACGGTGAGATGGGAGGCAGAGCGGTCCTTCTGCCTCGCTGGAAGCTTACACGTCACCAAGCTTGATGGACACAGTTACAAACAAAAAGAGTCCCACTTCAAACAAAGGAGAGCGTGAGGGCGCACGTCACATGCTGTCCTCTGACCTCCACCGCCGTACTCTAGCACTCACATGCCTGTACAAACACACACAGATGCATGTGCATGCACACCCACACCCATCATAAACAAAAAATGAAATATACAACTTCCCTAAAACATTTCAGAATTCTTTGCACAGAATTTATATGAAAAAGGATAGGTTGCCTTATTTTTGAAGTGGGCTGTGCCAACATGTTATAATAGTAAAGCACATCTGTAACATGTGACTGCACGGTGTGTGCCATGTCATAGTCAGAAGAACCGTGGGAAGTGCTAGGGCAGGTAGTGTCTCTTTTTGCAAAGAAAGGATGAGAGCCAGTCGTGGTGGCGCACGCCTTTAACCTCAGCACTCGGGGAGGCAGAGGCAGGCGGATCGCTGTGAGTTCAAGGCCAGCCTGGTCTACAAAGTGAGTCCAAGACAGCTAAAACCACACAGAGAAACCCTGTCTGAGGAAAAGAAAAAAGGAAAAGAATGAGGCTCAGAGGAGCCTCGTATCTGCCCCAGGCCACAGTTCTAGACTCCGACCGTGTGCTGTGCAGTGAGTGGTGTCTTGGTGTCTCTGCGGTGCCTAGGCTTCCTCGGCTTCTTGCTGTCTTAATCATTGCTTTCCACAGAACACTTTATAGACAAAGCTGGAACCTGCTTATGGAGGCCACATTTCTTTTCTGTGGTTTATAAGTAGGTGTCAGAATGCCCTTAAGTTATTGGAGTTTCATATTATAGCATTAGCTAACGGTTAACTGTTGTCAAAGGATGGGATTTTTCAAGAGTATTAAAATACTAAACAATTTGGGGGAATGTTTTTGTTCTGTCTTTATACCTTACATAAAATCCTGAAAACAAAAATATATGCATGCCTCTAAGAGTATTGGGGAATTCTTGGATTTGATATTTTATTCATATCTTTCATAATTATGAAATTCAACATTAACAGATTATAGACTGAGGCTCTTAGTGAAATGTAATATGAAGTAGAACATCCCTCACTTTTCAGGATGAAGAAACACGGAAAGATTATGACTACATGCTGGACCACCCAGAAGAGTACTACAGCCATTACTACCACTACTACAGCAGGCGCCTTGCCCCCAAAGTGGATGTCAGGCTGGTGATTTTGGTCAGTGTATGTGCCATTTCAGTGTTTCAGGTGTGTATTCATAAATACATATTTCTGTGTATTGATATGTATTTCTCTTGTCTAGTGCTAGCTATTTCATCTGTATTATAAATACATTTTGTAACTTTTTTTCCAAGTAAGATTTTTTTTTTAATCATGAGCTTTTTATTTATTTACCTTGCCCTTCTGGCCCCACAACTTTAGGGCCCTTCTCAGAGATTCAGGTTTTTTTTTACCCTCTTCCCAAGTCCCTAAGCCACCTCCCCCTGAGAAAAACTGGACTTGGGGGATGGGGAGGGGAGCGGCCAGAGGAGGACCCTTTTCTGTGGCATTAGGTGGGGGAGGGACAGCTGGGTTCCCCCACCTAGTCCACCTCCCTCCAGACTCCTGACAACCCCCAACCTGTGCTTGGGCCTCCTTGTTCCCTTGGCACCCCTTGGTGAATCCTTGGTGATGATTTTGGCAACTTCGGGAATAAATCGCAATTCTCATTAAAAAAAAAAAAAATTTTATCCTACCACCTAATAATAATAGGATTTTTAAAATTGTATATATTCATTGTACATGGTGCTATATTACATAAGGGTGTTTTCATGCGAATATATAGTCTATGTAGACATACCTTCTCCCCAGTCTCCTAGCATTCATCAGGGAGTCTAAGAAACTCGTGAGAACTATTCTACTAGTTACCTTTCTACTGCTGTAATAAAATACCATGTCAGAAACAATGCACAGAAGGAAGGCTGAACTCTGGTGTGAAGCTCCAGAGGGAGACTGTAGTGGTGAGGAAGGCTTGGCAGCTGGGGTCACGTTACTTCATGCATAAAGTGGAGGGAGCGTCCTGGAAGTGGAGCAGGGCTCTAACCTCTGAAAGCCCGCCTCCCGGTTGTGCTTCTTTTAGCAAGGCTCCATGTCCTAGGTGTGTCACACACCCCAAACACTGCAACCAACCACCTGAAGTTATGGGGACAGTTTTTATTCAAACCACCTCAAATGTCTCTGTATAGTTACAAAAACCCTCCAAACCCATTTTTTCTTATCTCCCTCCTAAGAGTATTTGCTGCTACATAACAACCACATCATATTATGCACTTTTATAGGACTTTTCAGTGGTTTCCCATAAACTTGGGGAAGGTTAAGAGCACCCTCACCATGGCGTAGCTTCCCATTGGCTGACACCTGCAGTGCCTGCCCTCTTCAGCAATCCCAAATAGCCCAGAAGGGGCTGCTGCTCGGCGAGAAAACCAGTGGCTCAGAATCGAAGAGATACACGAACTCTGTGTGGTTTTAAAGTACCACAGAGATCTAAGTTCAGCCTGGAGTGGCAGCTTCCCTGTTAGTCTGAAACTAACCACGAGCATCATGTACTCATTGAGGGGAAGAGAACATATCAGATGACTAGCAAGAAAGCAGTCGACAAGTTTAGGAATTCTCTTATTAAAAAGGCTTTATTTTTATTTTATGCGTATAGTGTTTGCCTGCATGTATGGGTGTGTAACCACCTGTGTGCCTAGTGTCTTTAGAGACCACAAGAGGGGGTCAGATTTCCTGCAACTGAAGTCACAGATGGTTGTGGTGCTGGGAACCAAACCCAGGTGCTCTGCAAGATCGACATGTGTTCTTAGCCTATGAGCCATTTCTCTAGCCCTGAAAATTGCCTCTCCAGGATAATTCCCGGGAGCAGTAGTCAGTTTCTACAACAGAGAATTCGTATTAGACAGTGAGGTGGTGCATTTGAACTTACTGGCATCTGTAAAAGTGCTGCCCTCCCTCTCTCTCCTTCTGCTGTACCTGCTGGATCCCAGGCTGTTAGAGTGTGGGAGCTGAGGCGTGTGTGTGCTGGCGAGCAGCACGGCCTCTGCGGAGAGTTGAACACTTTAAGGTAGAATGCGTTTATGAAGTAAATGAATTCCTCTTGCCAAAGGAGTAGAATTCAAATAAACCTGAGTCTTTGTGTTCAGAATATGGTAAGTATTTCTGTTGGGTATGTAGGTGGTTTAGGAAGGAGAAACAGGAATCAAGTTGCCTGGGCTTACACCTGTGCAATTTTTAAAACCAATGTTATATTAACTATTGTGCAGGTTAACCTTGCTCTGGTAAGCTAGGAAGGGGAGGGGGAGGCATTTGAGTAATGGAATAAGGTGTTTGGGGTCACTGCTGTACTGTTCTTCAGAGGTGGGTTGTTTCTTCGGAGCCCTGGCTGGTCTGCCAAGGGCTGGGGTGACAGGAGAGTCACCACGCCTGGCTGAGATCGTAGTGTTAGTCAGCTGGGTTTCTTGGGGGAATGGCACTTCTGCTCCCATCGCTTTCTTTTTGATGGGTTGTGCTAATCAAGTGACTCATTCTTATTTTTTATGGTCTAGTATTTCAGCTGGTGGAATAGCTATAATAAAGCAATCAGCTACCTAGCTACAGTGCCCAAGTACCGCATCCAGGCGACAGAAATTGCCAAGGAGCAGGGACTGCTCAGAAAAGCCAAAGAAAAGGGGAAAAACAAGAAGTCCAAAGAAGAAATCCGCGACGAAGAGGAAAACATCATAAGGAGCATTATAAAAAGTAAGATAGACATAAAGGGGGGCTACCAGAGACCCCGAGTGCGGGACCTTCTCTTGTTTCAAGTCATCCTCGCTCCTTTGCACCTGTGCTCATATGTTGCCTGGTATTGCCGGTGGATCTATAATTTTAACATCAAAGGCAAAGAGTATGGTGAGGAGGAGAGACTCTACCTCATACGGAAGTCCATGAAGATGTCGCAGTCTCAGTTTGACAGCCTGGAGGACCATCAGAAGGAAACGTTTCTTAAACGGGAGCTTTGGATAAAGGAGAATTATGAGGTGAGCGGCAGCTGCTGCCGTTGGAGCGTGGTCTCTGGGCACACGCAGCTCCGTGGTGACGAGGGGCCACTTCTCAAGTGCCTCCACACTGCTCAAGTCCAAGGGTCAAATGGCAAATGCAGCTCCTGCTCTTCTTGAAAGTATAACTACATTTTATAGTGGGGCAATGGGTTTTTAACTTGAATTTGTTTTTTGTTTTTTAAAGCTAATCCTGGTGAAAATTAAGAACAGTCTAACTTGTTAGACTGCAGTGGGATGATCGGAAGCAGACTCTCTTGATGGCTTCCTGTTGTTTGCACTGATTCAATTGGTTCCTTTCCGAAAAAGCAAGACAGGAAAAAAAAGAGAAAATTTTAAAAAATAATTATTTATTTCAAAATAATTAAACATAGAATTTTCCAAATAGTATGAAAAAATTTTGGGATATTATTTGCTTTTTATGTATATCAGCTTACTGTAATTCCTTTAAACCTGGAACATTTTATTAAGTGTTACTTTCCACTGTTGTCCCCTTAAGACACTTTGGCCTAGCTCTCTAGCCACAGTGCTGTAGAATTGACACATAAGCACTTCTAACTAAAGTTTATAGAACTCTAATCATATGTAGATACAATTGATTGGCTAATGTAATAAATAGAAGCATTGAGCAACTGAAACATTATTCAGATTTATTTGTTTGTTTTTGGTTTTTCGAGACAGAGTCTCTCTGTGTAGCCTTGACTGTCCTGGACTCACTTTGTAGACCAGGCTGGCCTCGAACTCACAGCGATCCACCTGCCTCTGCCTCCCAAGTGCTGGGATTAAAGGCGTGCGCCACGACGCCTGGCCATTATTCGGAAATTTAAGTTGTATTAGCTATTATGTTATTTGTAGTCAACTCCATTTTGTATGTAATGTTCTAAATCTTTTATTGAGAGTAAAATTACTAGAAGTTGCTACATGTTTGACAAGTAAATATATTCCAATGTATAAATTACCTAAAAATGGGAGGTAAGGTACTATTACTTAGCTCTTAAAACTGCTTGAGGGAGTGGGGAGCTCTGTCGAGTAAAGTTCCTACCTCAAAAGCATGATTACTTCACCTCGGACTCCCAGAGACCACATGAAACTCTGGGCTTGGTGGAAACGGGCATCTCTGATGTGCATTGGCCTACCAGCCAACCAAACCCATGAGCTCTGGGTTCAGTGAGAGACCCTGTTTTAAAAGTAAAGGCTGGGAGCCACGGAGAAAAGACACCTCCATCAGCCTTGGGTCTCTGCAGGCTCCACACATGTGCACACCTATTTTACAAGCACACACACTACTCTTGCCATCATCCACATATGCACACACATGCATAGCGGTCTCAAAGGTTTTTTATTTAAGCCCTGTCTTTTCAGATTATCGTATTGGGCTGAATTATTATATTATATGAGGTTTTCTTAGTCATTACTTCTAATATTTGACAGCAATACTTTTAAAAGACTAACGTGACTCTAAAACTGCCTATAACTATTGTTCATTTAGCTTTGATTGACTAAAGCTTAAATAAATACTGGAAACTCTTGGTCTTAACCTAAGTGATTTATCAAACCTTCTTTGGTGACTTTAAGGGGAAAAACATAATTATCTATGAAAAGTAGATGTAAATTCATTTTGGAAGCAAATGTGTATGTAAGGCCAATTTGTTCCTTGGTTAGGAGGAAAAGAATACTAATTCAAGCCAGGTCCAAGTATGGTGCTGTTGGCCCGTCTGTTAATCCTAGACACTGGGAAGGCTGAGGCAGAGATTGTGAATTCAGTTAGTTTGAATTACTCAGCAAGGTCCAGGCCAGCCTGGGCTACATTGAGAGACGCCATCACAAAACAAACAGAAGTTGGAGCTCTTGTTTTTTCACGTATTCAAGTGCTTCCTTTAGTGTTTTAGTCAGTCTCCAGAAGGCAAATCAGCACAGTCACCTAAAGTTATATTTGAAAACCAGAAACGCCATAAGTACGACAACATGGGTTTCTCTTTGTATCATAAAGTCAATTAGTATTGTGTATGCTCGTAGGTCTACAAGCAGGAGCAAGAGGAAGAATTAAAGAAAAAGCTGGCAAATGACCCTCGGTGGAAGCGATACCGGAGATGGATGAAGAATGAAGGACCTGGACGGTTAACATTTGTGGATGACTGACGATTGACGGGAAAGTGCTCTGCCGAGAGTTGTGATGCTGCTTTCCTAGCAGTTAGCTGAGAGGTGTGTCTGCTGCGCTCAGCAGCAACTCCGGTTCCCGAGCATACGATTAAACAATAATACAGCAATTTCAACTTTCCCTTAAAACTTTATACAGAAGACATTTATGATGGTTCAATTTTTATAATCTATTTGTGGATTTTGTTTAAACAAAAGATTTGACATGGGATTTATTGGTTGCCATTTAAAATTTTTATATATTTAGTTAAATTTGACATGAAATTTATTAGATACCATTTAAAACTTCTGTGTGAAGTGTTTCTTCTTCAAGAGTGTTTCCTTATGTTTTCATAATGCTACATTTTT
>OU015743.1:124284457-124354175 GCA_907169655.1 Acomys percivali
GAGAGGACACACACACACACACACACACACACACACACACACACACACACACACACACACACACACACACATATATTCCCAAAACAAGAGGCAGGGCTTTTTGGTCCTGGCATTCATCACTCCACTTTGAGAGGTGCCTACAGAGAACCGCTCCAGCAAATGCTTTGAGGTTTGGGGCTCTGGCTGCTGCTCTGGGTTCCAGTGGCTGTGTTTGCAGTCACTTTTGTTGAATTGCTGCCTTGTTGTTTAACGGGTCTGCTGGAATCCTGCCGACTACACCAGTGGAATCACTCCAAGAACTGAGTCTCAAAAGGTCTACTTCTCCTGTTCCCATTAACCTTTTCTCTCCTACCTAGGGTCCTGGGGTTGGAAGGGCGGTATAAGCATTAAAGAACCCCAAAGAAAGCAGGTTTAGAAAAGTTCAAAACCAGCCAGGTGGCGGTGGTGCACACCTTTAATCCCAGCACTTGGGAGGCAGAGGCAGGCGGATCACTGAGTTCGAGGCCAGCCTGGTCTACAAAGTGAGTCCAGAACAGCCAAAGCTACACAGAGAAACCCTGTCTCGAAAAACAAAAAGCAAAAATTCAAAGCCTACACCGGGTGTCTTAGTTTTGGGTTCTTCAGGAAACCAGACTCGGAGATGGAGGTTATTATGCTGGGGGTTTTATTGAGGCCAGCCCTTCCTATCAGTACCTGCTATGAAATCAGTAAATAGGGATTGGGGTGCCGGGGAGCTGATCCGCGATGTAGTGGCCATAAAGACCTCAGATGACCCCAGAAGAAACTCCAGAGTGGGATGATCAATTCTGTCTCAATTTGAGGGGAGTGAGAGTGGAAAAAAAAATCTCACTGAATGGAGACTGTGGTTGTATTTTTGTGTGTGACCTTGGCCTGGGTGGCTCTTGGGTCCAGAGAAGACTCAACAGCTGGGAAGCTGGGTACGTCAGCAACAAATCCTTTTTAAGTAGCCATTGGTTTCAGAGAAGGCTAGTGTTCAATACAAGCCAGAGAGACCCATTTTGGGAGTCCACCGGCTCCCTCATAACCACAAGAATGCGGTATTTTGGTTCTTTGTTGTCTAGGCAGGGTTAAAAGGATGCACGGGTTTTCTTTGCAGCACTAAGTGCTGCAGAAATTCAGACGTCCAGACGTCCAGAAATTCAGGACGAGACTGGAAACACTGGTCATAGTTGGGGGAAAAGGGCTGGTGTACTTTTGTTTGGTATTAGACCAACCGCAGGATTTCCTTGAAGGGTCTGACCTGCTCTTTCACGGAATCCTACAATGCCCTTCCCTTAGCAGCGCAGGCGCCACCTAGGTTTGTTCTGAGGTAGCGGCGACCGCGGCTGGTCAGCTCGGGACCCCAGCGCGGGGACAGCGGGGCGGGCGCGCTGGCTACCCCGCCCCGGGGCGGCACCCCGCTCGGCCGCGGATCCGCCCAGCCCGGCCCGCAGCTCGCAGCCTCAGCCGCCATGTCTTCCGGGGCCAGCGTGAGCGCCCTGCAGCGCCTGGTGGAGCAGCTCAAGCTAGAGGCCGGCGTGGAGAGGATCAAGGTGAGCAGCCGGCCGGCCGGACCCCGGCGCCAGCTCCGCGGCCAAGAGAGCAGCGGGCAGAGGCGAGGCCCGCCGGAAGTGGCGGCTGCCGGGCCGGGCGCGCGCCGGGGCCTCGGGTGCTCGCGAGCCGCGTGTGGATGCGGGGTGGCCCCAGGTCCGGTCCCCAGGCCAGCGCTGGAGGCCCCCACGGGTGCTTCCGCCGACGCAGCCTGGCCCGGGACGTGGCCCAGGTCCGAGGGCCCCGTGGGCGTGTCCACACCAGGCCTGTGACACGCTGGCGGCCGGACTCTGCCTGACCCAGCCCGCTTCAGGAGGATGCTGTTGAGAGATGGAGGAGGGAGGCCGCTGAATGAACGTAGGAGAGCGAGTGAGGCGGGGAAGGATGCTCGGCCTGACTCCGTCAAGCAGAGGCATCAGGAGGGAGAGGGGAATGGGTTCCATTTTGCATCTGCGGATTTACAGAGATATGCAGGAGAGATTTCGCTGTGTGGACAGCCCACAGCACAAGGCCGAAAAAGGTCATTAAAATATATGAGCGTGAAATAGACAAAGAGCAGAGCTTGTAGCTGGCCATCAGGGACAATTCAAAAGGCAAAAGTGAGGGGATTGATTGTCAAGAGGAGGGGTGAAGGGAGGGAGGAGGGTGAGAGGAGAGAGGGGGGAGGGAGGGAGGGAGAGAGACAGAGACAGAGGGGGGGCGAGAAAGAGAGAGAGAGAGAGGGAGAGAGAGAGGGAAGGAGAGGGAGAGGGAGAGAGAGAGAGATGGCGGGCAGCAGAGCGAGCACTGGCTGCTGTTCTAGAGCACCCAGGGTCAATTCCCAGCACACACGGTGGCTCACAACCGTCTGTAACTGTCAAGGGGCCGATGCCCTATTCTGGCCTCCTCGGGCACCAGGCATGGTGCACAGACAGACATGCAGGCAAAACACCCATGAAATAAAATAGAAATAAAGGCTCACGAGCACAGCCAGCGCCTCCACTCTGTGTGGACGCTGAATGTGTTTGGCAGCTAGTGTGATTCGCAGATAGGTACGCTGGTCGGTTTCCTAAGAAGTGCCTTAACGTGGTGCTACTCCCGATAATACAGGATCAGGTGGTTACAGTAAACAAACTAACCAATAAACGGAATTATTTCAGACAACCAGGTTTACAAGGTAAAGGGATAGATGCGTGGAGTACAGAGATGTGTCAATACGTGTCGTGGAAGTAGACGCTGGATTTTTGTAGGAGGCCAGACAGGTTAAAACAAAACAAAACACCTAGTTTTAAAGAGGAACTAACTTCCTTTTTTAGTTCGAAAATGAAAAGGGGTTGAGGTTGATAGGAAAGATTATTTTGTTGTTTTATTTTGTCAAGGGAAAAAAGAAACCAACAGAGGCAAGTTGAGTGTAGAGGGGACAAGGGTTTGGGGTGACATCTGTAAGGACAGGAAGAAAGGAGATGAAGACGGGTGTAGAGTCCCCCTGATTGTGGGGGATTACAGGTCTTGGTGCAGGGTTGTGAAACCGGATGGACGCTGAGCTTTCTTCTAGGGCAGTGGAACGGGAACTAGTAAAGGGAGGAGGAAGTGCTTGCTGGCTACAGGGGAGCTGGGAGCTGTCTGGCCTGAGCAGTCACACCCCAGACACTATGAGATAGGAGGCCTGTACCGCTTGTGGGTCCTTTTTCCTCGCTGGCATCTGACCACCAAGTAATCTGAGGGCAGAAAGTGAATGGAGTTTGATCCAGATAGCGGGGAGCAGGAGGTGTGCCAGAAAGCAGGGATGAGGGTCAGAGGCCAAGGCAGGCAGCTTCAGCTTCCGTGATGGCGAGGACATAGAGGGAGCAGCGACACCTAGTGGTCATTGTGAGCTCAGCGCAAGAGAATGGAAGCTTCACCCGGGATGCAGGCCCCTCACCTTCTCAGGTGGAGTAGTTACCGGTGTAGGCTGGTCTACTGAGCTATGGGCGAAGAATAATAAGGTGGTCTGAGGAGAGAACACAGGGAACTAAAACTAGAGTTGCTGAAAGTTTTCCGTATCGTTGGGTATCAGACCTGGAAGGAAAACTGAATTAAATGCCTGCTCACCCTGTGGGCATTATTGAGGAAAGAGACTCGTATGTACACTCCAGAAAGGCTTGTGGATGATCACACGTACACAGGCACATGCACACATCCTCTGGAGTTGGTGAGTCAGATAAGCCACTGCAGGACACAGCATACAGTCTGAGCTTTGTTCTCTGCCAGCCAGAGCCTCTCCCGAGACAATGCTGAGGGTACTGACTGGCCTCGCTTGTTTTCTCTGCACCCCCCTTACTTTGCCTTTAACACCACGTTCTTTATGCTGGGGTCTGGCTAGTCTCCTTTCTCCAGGGGTCCTGAGAGTCACCTACCCACCCACTGCATGTAGAGTTCACCCAGTTCCCCGACCGCACAGTAAGGGCAGGCATGATTGGTTTTGTATTGCTTTAAACATTAGTAATTTACATAAAACCATTAGTTCCAATTATAATTAATGTAAAAACATCTAGTTTCAATTGATGGGGAAATTTAGCTTAAACATTAGACAGGTTATACTATATTTCATATACTACCAATTAAAAATTTTAGCACTAACAGCAAATCCCCAAGGCCTTTCAGAAACTTGGTGGCAACTGGAAGCATACACTAAGTAGATACAACATAATAGTATTAGTCTCTTTCCTGTCACCAATAGCTAAGAACCAGAGTTCTTACATAACGTAAAGAACACAAGTTTATCTTAGCTTATGGTTCTGAAGAGTCCGCGGTCCAGAGGGGTTGCATTTGCTGGTGCCCTTTCAGCTGGCCGATTCCCAAGGCAGCACAGGGCTTTTCATTGTGGGAGGCAGGGTGCATGCATGCCTGTGGCTGTCCCCCTGGCCTCCTTCAGATGGAGCCTCCAGTATTTAGCCATGGGGACCCCACTCTGACGACTTTAATTCCAAACTCCTCCCAAAGATGAGCCTTGAAGCAAACACTCTACAGAATGGTTTAGGTTTCTACCCTCTTGGGCCTGGAGAGACGCCTAGGCAGTTAAGAGCACTGGCTATTCTTCCTGAGGGTCCTGAGTTCAATTTCCAGCATCCACAGTGGCTCGCAACTGTAGTCTCAGAATCCAGTGCCCTCTTCTGTGGTGCAGATGCACAGGCAGACAAAACACTCATAGACATAAAATACATAAACACATTTCCACCCATCACAATGGAGATTAAATTTCAACATGTAAGCCCTTGGAGGACAAACTCAAACCATGGCTAATACATAACAGCCCTGGGTTTATTTATTTATTATGAAAGTGATCATTATTATCAGTAGTGTTGTTACTGTTCTGTGTATTGTGCTAGGTGCCAACTGTCGTGTGTGGCAAGCTTTCTGTCACTGAGCCCTACCTTCATCCTTAGAGAACACATTCTGAACCAGCAAGCTGTGCTTTCTGGAAGCATAAATAACTCTGTCACTTGCTTGGCACAGACTGGACAAAGCTCCATCCTTGTTCACATGGCAAGTTTAGATTATCAGCACAAGTTTTACATATTTGTACTGGGAACTTGAGAATGAGCCATTTCCTTACCAACTGGGTCTCAAAACTGGAATTTTAAATAGATCGAAGTTGGAGTGTCCCCTTTGTTAAAGCAGTCCAAAAGTATCTTAAACCCAACTGTACAGTCTTTCCAAGAGGGAATGAGTAACTGCAATCAGCGCAGAGCTGATAACAATAATGGTGTCCCAGCACAGGCTGCCCAGTGCCTGCTGCGGGGCCTGGCTGTGAGCAGGGGGTCACACTGTGCTTTGCCTCAGGTCTCTCAGGCAGCTGCAGAGCTGCAGCAGTACTGCATGCAGAATGCCTGCAAGGACGCCCTGCTGCTTGGTGTTCCAGCTGGAAGCAACCCCTTCCGGGAGCCCAGATCCTGTGCTTTACTTTGAAGACTGGTGAGTTAGGATGCACCGAGTCGTCTTGGGGCCATAGTGTTTTCAGGGAGCTTCCCAGAGGATTTGGGCAACAGAGGGTAAAAAAAGACTGCCAAAATGCTGCCGACGCCTGCTGGGTGAGTCTGGGCTATAGTTTCCCTGCCCCTGGGTCCAGGGGGTCCAGCTAAGAGAAGCTTTGTTTTTTTTGTCACCATCTGTGACATGCTGTCGTCTTGTGCACACGAGCTCTTTAACTGAGCTGATTGGCAGTATTTCTTGACATGAATCCCATTCTGACCCAGGGTTTTGATTTGTTCTTTGCTGTTACCAACTGACTTGCATCTTTTGGGACTAAAGACTAACTTGTCCACCTTGGTCTATGGTTTCTCCCTAAATGTTCCCTAAACATCTGGGTTGTTTGTTTGTTTGTTTGTTTGGAGACAGGGTTTCTCTGTGTAGCCCTGGCTGTCCTAGAAATTGCTCTGTAGACCAGGCTGGCCTCTAACTAAAGGAATCTGCCTGCCTCTGCTTTCCCAGTGCTGGGACAATAGGCGTGCACCACCACAGCCTGGCACGTGTCTCTCTGTGTCAATGGAAGATAAAATGTAGCTACTGGTGTGTGTGTGTGTGTGTGTGTGTGTGAAGTTTTAAGTTGATAACTGAAGATACCTTTCTTGTGATTTATTAATTAGAATGGCATGAGTCTGTTTTGCGTTGAGGTCTTACAGTTTTACATTTCCACATTTTGAAACATTTTTTAATGATTTATGGTAAGTAAAAATGAAGTTTAAATCCATTAGGGAAAAATGAAAATCACATGTATTTCTATGGAAAGAAGCACAACCTCAGGAGCTAAAAACATAAACCTTGTCTTGAAAAACCAACAAAACAAACAAACAAACAAACCAAAAAACTTAACATAACCAACTGCACAAGAAGTCAGCATTTAGAGCTCGCAGAGACAGTAATACTAAAAGGGAAAAGGGGAAACAATGAGAGGGGGCGGGGCCAGAAATGGAAACAGGAACCTTCTAACCAAGAATTCACAGCAGGGAACAGTCCCGAGCGAGACCAGGAGTGAGACGGAGGAGGGTGCAAATCGAAGGCAGCTCACAGTTGGAACAAACAAACAAGAAAACTACAACCCAAACTCCCAGGTTTTAAAGGGCTTAATCCAGAAGTTACCCCACGCCCAACAGAGTCGGAATGAAATGGGAGTCAAACCCAGCCAAGAGCTGTAGACTTCTGGAACTGTTCGCCCTGGCAAGCCAGCGTCAGAAAAACATTTTGTTAACATATTTGTTGACATAAAAAAATAGCACGTCATGGGAGGACTGTGTGACGCATACTTCTGAACGGTCAGCAGAATCTCAGGCGTTCTTAGTAAATGGATCTTGAAATAATTAGCTTCATGGCCCCTGGTGTTCTGAGTAAGGACACTGAACCCAGTGGCTGCCTCCCGGCTCCTGACAACAAAACCAGTGGTTCCTTCAGCACCTCCTGCAAGCTGCGGTGCTACAAACACTTCAGTTTCTGGGAAGACTGATCCAAGAATCCTCTTCATTAAAACAATTTTAGAAGTATAGATCCTGTCCATTCACAATGAGACCACGCAGGACAGGCGGGGCTAGCTGCTAGTGTGCGCATGCTCAGGTTGTGCCCTCCTGCCTTCCCTCCCCTCTCCCTCGGCTGCTTTGGTATCCAGAGGAAGAATTGCTTCTCATTTTTACCTCCGCGTTTCCATTTCGCGCTATGGCTTTTGTGTAGGATATGGTGAAAATGTTATGATTCAAGCAGCCTCCAACCTTTGCCTACCTACCAACCTAAAATCTTCATAAAGAAATTAAAACTAGGTGAGTTGAAGGGCAACCTAGCTAACGCAGTATGACTATCTGAAAATAAATAAAGGATTGGGAGTGTAGCTCAGCGGCCCGGCGCCTGCAAGGCATGCATATATATATTTCCATATTTTTAAAAGATGACAAGGATTATTACTCCTGGGACCAACATATTTCAAATTCTGTGTTTATACAGTAACTGATCTGATTTTTCACAACTTGTGAAAGGAAATTGTTCACATTTAATTGAGGAGCTGGTTCTGCTATCAGCATAATTTCCATAGTAAAGGGAGCAGTGCATTAGGTTGCTAAAAATAATTGTCTTACATGACACATTAGTTCTCCTTCTACAAAGCACCATCATGACTGCTGTTTGTCCAAGGACAAACATTCATGTATTCATGTATTATTTTATACTTTGTGAATATTAGGTGTCCTGTGAAATAGTAAGTCACTTTACAAGTAAATCTTTTGTTTTGTTTTGTTTTGGTTGGTTGGTTGGTTGGTTGGGTTTTCCGAGACAGGGTGGCCTTGAAGTCAGCGATCCCCTTGCCTCTGCCTCCTAAGTGCTGGGGTTAAAGGTGTGCGCCACCACGCCCAGCAAGTAAATCTCACTAATGTGAAAACCAACCAAATTCTCTCCAACAGGGAAGCCGTTGGCTGAGGAAGCCTTTGTGCACATGGTGACAGATGACTGCAACAACTCCCGAGAAGACAGTTTTCAAGAGCCTGGTCCCAAAGCCAAAACGCTACAGAAATCTCTTTTTAAAAATCTCACCACCAACTTTACTAAGACACCTCTCTTCCACGTGGAGCCCGCGTCACTCTGCCTGGGATACAGGCATGTCCTATTTGCTGGGTGTTTGCATTTTAGGAGGGAAATATTTTATCTTCAAAAACTGAGTATTTGTAATTTTCTTAACATTTTTATACTCTAATAAAGTTTGTTCATAAGAATTTATAATTACTAAATGACACAAAATATAAAGTTGGGATAATGATTGACAACCTGGTTTTGTAAAGGACAGCTTTCCATTTCTCAATGAGCAAATGGTCTCACTTTGACAGTAACTTGGACGCTGCTCCTTAGCAAACTGAAAGCTTGATGTCTCGTGAGGGTGCCCATCCTGTGTGAAGCGGTTAGATCCTTCTGTAGTTCCTGTACTTCCAATTTATAATTGTGTTTGAAGCTTTTTAAAAATGTGCTTATGCCTTTTACAAATGTTTAAAATGTGACCTACTTTCAGAATATTGCAATTGGTTAAAAACAAAATGTGAAAATATAACCTAAAAGTATTCATGTCACAAGTATTTTATTGGGGTGATGTGCGTTTGATTTAACTGGGGACACTTTCAGAAAGAACATTTGTGTTTGTAATAATCTTTGAAGAGCTTGCAAATAAAATTTTTGCCTATTCATCGTTTTCCATGACATCAGGATTTTTGTGTTTGCTTTGTCTTTTGGGATCCTGAGGCTCTGTGTGCTGCTGAGGGAGAGTGGTGCATGCAGAGTGTGGACCTTGGGGTTGAGTTTGTCAGTGTCTCCAGAAGTAGATCTAAGTGTACCATGAAAAGCAGGCCTCAATCCCCAGCCACAGCTCTGCATGGCCTTCACCGTGAGTGAGTAAGGAGGACGACAGAGACACGGGTCAGATCAGAGTGGAGAAAAGGAAAGCCATTAGCTGAGACCTCCCATAATCCCAGCCGTTGGATTCCAAACTAATCATAACGTGGGTGTCCTTTTAATGTTTCTATTGTCTGCTTAATCTTGTCTGTAATTTTATACTATCAATTGTTTTTGTTTCTTTTTATTTCCTGCTATTAGCATTATATATGTTCTCTTCTCCATCGCAATTAACAAGAATTTTAATAAGGACTCCAAATTTCCATTAAAAACACAACTCTTGGCCAGGGGTCCTGGGCAGGGAGCTGGCCTGAGAGGCCCAGCAGCCCGGTCCTATGGAGTGAGCGAAGAGACAAACTCCAGACTGTGAGCTAAGCCTGGAGCCAGTGCACCCTGTCTCAAAAGCACACACAAAAAAAGTTGCACATATTTCTTCTTCCTCTAATTAGTTTGGGGAAAACAGTATGGAACGTCTCTGGCTGCAATGCTGCCCTTGTCTGTGGTGTGATCCTCACTTCCTGACTCTAACTGGAAGGCTGATGGGGTGTGGTGCTCAAAGGACATGTGGTTCCCAGCACCACATCAGGTGGCTCACAAACATCCAGGGGCTCAGATGCCTCTTTTGGATTCCACAGGCTCTGCACTCAGTATGCACATACCAACATACAGACACACAACTTAATAATAGGGGGAGGGGAATAGGGTGAAAGCAAGAGGGAGGGAGGAACGGGAGGATACGAGGGATGGGATAACAATTGAGTTTTAATCTGAAGAAATTAAGTAAATAATAAAACAATTTAATAATAAAAATTAATCTTTTAAAAAAGCGAGTGAGAATGATGAGGACTTAGGATCCTCAGAGACTGAGGCTTCCGAGGGCACCTGCACGCATGTGCACGCGGCTTCCACATGCATACACACAAGTGGAAAAGCAATCTTCAAAAAAGACAAAAGGCTTGTGAAGTGAACACAAATCAGAATACTTTGCGGGCCTTATGCTTATTGTGCTAATTGATAAGTCAGACAAGCAGACTGAGACACAAGTTACAGGCCAGGATATATATTATGAAAATTGCATATATGATAGAAACACTGAGGACATGTAGAAATAGTGGTATTTTCTTTGATGTATAGTCAAACCTAAATACTTTTATTACTGAATTATCATAAAGAAGTAGAAGCTGGCATATGGCAGATTCTACTTTCTGTTCTTCATAAAAACCTCAGCCGGGTTTGTCCATCCATTCTGCCAGGGATTTTCTCATACAGTAGACGTCGCTTTTTGGGCTGTGGTACTTGTGAGTACATTAAGCCTGTCAAAGGAAGAGAAAGAAGACCATTTTATTGGGATAAGTAGCAATGAAAAACAGGTATTTTTTTTAATAAACATGATGCACCCGTATCCCACGGCTCTGTTTAAAATCAGTGCACTCAAGGACTGGGTGAGCCATTCATTGTCACAGACCCTGCTGTCCTCTTCCATGAAGTTGTACCATCTCTGAACTCTCTCCTGGCTCTAATATTTTTAAATAAAAACATTGGAAATAGCTGAGGAAGGCTTCCTAATTCCTGAAAGCTTCCAAAACATCTTCACAGACCAGAACATGTTTGAGGTTCACTCGGATTGACTCACACAACGCTCTGTTCTTTGGCTCTGTGTACCACTCAAACTGTTCATATTGTGTTCAATGTATGTACATTTATTAGCTGTTTGGCTTTTACTCCACCATCTTTAGTTAAAATTTTAAAAATGAATTTCTGCGTGTGAAGTGCGTGTGCATGAAGATGACCTCCTGGGGTCTGCACCCTGTCATCAGTAGGTTCCAGGGACTGGCCTCAGCCCAGAAGCTTCGGTGGCAAGTGCTCCGTGTGCCCCCGAGTACCCCAGCATTTCTAGTATGCCATTTTTAAAAGATTATTGCTTGTAAGCTGTGAATCTGTTCTTGCTCCTGTGAAAAATTGTCCTCGGTCCTAATGTAGGACAGGAGGTCACCTGGAATGACTCATTTACTCTATACGATATTAACTTTAAATGCCCTAGATTTTTAACCTGTATGGGGGCTGATTGACTAGATCAGTTTTTAAAAGGAGGCAAAAATTTAAAACTTTAGTAAGCATTCCTGGGGGTACTATGTCAGAGCTTCATGAGCCAGGTGCCATTACAAATACGTTTAGAAAGCAATGTAGAAGGTAATTATAGCAAAGACATCGCTAGTATGAACATTCAGAACAAATGGAAAATTATCTTAGGCCTTTGGATGAACTTCCCAAGACTCTACCAATATTGACTTGAAAAATGATATATCTTAAACACTGATTTGGACACTGGTGTGCCATGAAAAAGCACATTAAACACGCCAGTATCACATGCACATTTGCTGTGCAATGTCTGGACCTGGGTTTTAGCATCCATGTCAAGGCTGGGTGGGCATGGCTGTTCTAGCACTCAGAAGGCAGCCCCAGGTTCCTGGAGCAAGCAAGCAGACCACCTGTGTCTTCAGTGAGTGCCAGGCTCAGTTAGGAGGCTGCCTAATCAGACAGAAGAGACAGGTCAAGGAAGACTGAAATGTCAGAATTAGAAACTTTCGGGAATTTTCTCATGGAGAAAACAGGAGGGTTATATAGGGAAGTGGTCTGTAGTGCTCACACATCTAATTGCTCTACAGTAGAAGGGTAGGTTTGGTCAGTTCACTCATGGGACAGCTGTAACAACGCACAAACCACCATCAGGTAAATGCACGATTCTTGTTACAAAAATCAGAGCTAACCATCAGGAACCAAACTAACAGTGCCCTGTACAGACACACAGAGGGCTTTATTCAGCCTTACAGAAAAATGAAAAACAGAAAAAGAAAAAGAAAAAGAAAAAGAAAGAAAATGAAAAAAAAACAAAACAAGAAGCCAAACTGAACCAACCAACCAACCAAAACAAAACAAAAAAAAGGAAAGAGAAATTTCTTTTCTTTCTTTTTTCTTTTCTTTTCTTTCTTTCTTTCTTTCTTTCTTTTTTTTTTTTTTTTTTTTTTTTTTGACACAGGGTTTCTCTGTGTAGTCTTGGCTGTCCTGGACTCACTTTGTAGACCAGGCTGGCCTCGAACTCACAGCTATCTGCCTGTCTCTGCCTCCCCAGTGCTGGGATTAACGCTTGCACCACCATGCCTGGCTGAAAAGATAAGTTTTGAAGCTTCAATTTCTCTTCTCACTCCCCACTCCCTGTCATGGCAAAGCTTCATTCATATGCCTTAGAAGATCTTAACACTTTGTTCTATATGTTCAGGTCAATGCCTTAATAAATTATACAGAAACAAAGGCGTAAAGACTAAAAATGAGAAAATAAAATTGTCCCTTTTAAAAGAAGATATGATAAAATGTTCAGACAAGTTGAAAACATCCTTTAAAGTGAAGTTGATAGAAGTTCCTACCTAATAAAGTTAAACAATTCATAGAAAAGGTTTATCTGGGATTTAGCATTGTGTGTGTGTGTGTGCGCGCGCGCGCGCGCGCGCGCGCGCGCATGTGCATGCGCTTTACACATGTGTGCATGTGAAGGCTAGAGGAAAAACTCAGGTGTTGTTCCTCCTCAGGTACCAATCTATCCTGACTTTTGTTTTGTTTTGTTTTGTTTTGAGACAGGGTTTCTCTGTGTAGTCCTGGCTGTCCTGGACTCACTTTGTTGACCAGGCTGGCCTTGAACTCACAGAGATCTGCCTGCCTCTGCCTCCTGAGTATTATTTTAAACTTAAGTTGACTGTATGGTTCATTTGATACTAAAAGAATTTGAAATATTTGTTAGACCATTAAGTATGATTATCTCTCAAACCCAAAGTTAATGGAGAACACGAAGTATGTCAATAATAGCAAATCATTCATTAAAATTTGAATATACAGTTATCATTTTAAAATATTATAATTTTTTTATTTATTTATTTTGGGGGGGTTTGAGACAGGGTTTCTCTGTGTAGCCTTGGCTGTCCTGGACGCGCTTTGTAGACCAGGCTGGCCTTGAACTCACAGCGATCCACCTGCTTCTGCCTCCTGAGTGCTGGGATTAAAGGCATGCACTACCACTGCCTGGCTAGAATTTTTTTAGTTATGTGCATATGAGTGCAGGTGCCCAAGGAGGTCCGGTGCCGGATCCCAGGGAGTTACAGGCAGTGTGAGCTGCCCAAAATGGGTGCTGGAACTGAATGTGGGCCCTCTGCAAGAGCTATTAGTCGCTGGGCCATCTCTTCAGCCCTGGCTTTGCTTTGAAGATTATAACTGGAAGCAGTTGTGTCCACATTCCGTGTTACCTGTCGGTGCTTCACAATCTCTCCAAGTAGATGAAGAGACAGGGAGCCTCCTCTGTCCTGCATGGTTTCCGGCTCCTTGGTAGAAATTAAGGCCATCGAGTCCTCTGGGATTTACATTAGAGCCAGAAGCAGGGGATGGATCCCACCGGGGAGCAGGTGGCAGTTCTCTCCAAAAGCTCTCCCCAGTCCCAGCGTCCGAGTTTCTGTATGTGAAGTCTTCCAGCCCGCCCGGCAGATGCTCTGGCTGATGCCTGCAGAAGCCATCTTCCTGCGAGAACCATTTGTTGCGGGTACTCTGTTCTGCTCCACAGCTGGACTTGAATGAGTGAATCTGTTTTCTACAACTGTTTTTCTTAGAGTCCCAATGAAGGTGGGGTTGAGAGCCCTCTGGTAAGAAGACCGGGGTAGACGCTTGCATATTTCCAGTTCCTTTTGCTTCAGAATAATTTACAAAATTATGAGTAACTCTGCTCTGAGATTCAGTCAGTGACATTTTGGGTTCACAACTTATTTGTGTTAGACCCAAAGAAAAGACATCTGACTCTGAGTCACTCTGGCTTGGAAAGGCGTGCCGCCTCACTTTCTTTGACTCTGTATTAATTAGAAAAGGGCTACGACTGGCGTCTTCCCAGTAGCTGCTCTGGCTGGGGGGGGCTACAGATGGCAACATGTACAGCGTGTCTCTTGGCTCCAGAGGAGAAGCGCTTGTGCCTTCCAGCACTGTCCCCCCCGAGTCTTCACAGGAATAAGATTCATCATGCTCTGGAATGATAGGAGCTGAACTCTGAGAAATAAAGGGACTAGTTTGCTTCAGATCTTCCGGAAGCGATGAAAGTGGAGATGACTTTGTCATGGAGGAAGAACTAATCTTGAACAAGGAAGTGATGCTACAAAAATGCTGAAAAATTAAAAATAATAATGTAATACAACTTAGAAAATAAAAATGATACCTAGCTAAATTCATAGAGACTACATTGAGCCATGTACTAATACAAGAGAAAATTAGATGCCATTAAAAGAGAACATTGTAATTTGCATCTGTTTTTTAGCAGCTTGTAATGGAATTTTACACTGTTTTTAGACAAGTTTTAGATTCACAAGAAATACAACGGATTTTTAGTTATATAACTTACACGAATACTATCCCTTGCTAATAATTTTAAAATATCACCAACAACACTAAAGCTTGTTTCCCTGTTATGGTAAAAGTTCTTGGAAGGGCTAATATAAACATGTGCTGATTGAGTCTTTATGAACAATGATATTTCAAAATGCCTTAAAATGTGATAAACCGTACTGGATTATCAATGATAGCTTTTAAAATGTATACTGTGGTTGATGGCTAATGACAACTCCATATGAAAGTCAGCTCGAGTAAATTATTTCTTTCTTATGTGACGTGCAAAACCAGAGCCTGACATTTGGAAATGCCTATGTTGCAAACAGGGAGCTGAAATGGGAAGGGCATCGCAGGTGCCTGTGGCGCTCACCCACCTTCAGTACTTTGTCTGGAACCTGGGGTAGGAGCTCCTGAAGCTCAGCGGGGGTTGCTATCAGCAGCCAGTGCAGGGAAGGAGCTCTGTGCAGCATGAGCTGAGCCACCAGTGGGTTAACACAAGGAAAGTCCAGCAGGCTCATTTCTTCCTAGAAAACAGTGTGGTGTCTCCTCAGTCAGTGGTCTTTTGAGAGTGACCTATTTTAGTCTACAGCTTAAGACTTTCGTCATTGAATTTATAACTCAGTTTAGGGAGTGTGGACAAAACTATCAGGAAGGGATTCAGGTATTTGTAGCTGTTTGCTTCACGAATGTCTAACTTATACATTAGAAAAAGCAACCTTAGACGGTGAAACGCCAACCCAGGATTTATCCAGCCACTCATGAGGGTCTCTTTTTGATGTCATTAAATTGTGGTCTGCAATCTGCCGAATCAGTAAAGCAGTCTCTTCCACTCCTGGGGCAATTATAAGCTTAAAAAATAAATAAATAAATTTTCATATGTTAGATTGCAAGAGAACATTAGGAAGTGAGATGTAGCATTTAGAAATAGTTTGAAAAAGTCTAAGTAGTGACTTTTTTCTTATCATCTTATATATACTTTATTACTGTGTGTATGTAAACCTCAAAATATTTTATTTGTGAGATTAACCAAATCGATTTTCCTTCTTTCCAAAGAGAAGGTTCCTTTTTTTTTGGTGGTGTTGGGGTGCTTAGGTTTTGTTTTGTTTCACTTTTGTTTTTTTTGTTTTTGAGAGAGGATTTCTCTGTGTAGCCTTGGCTGTCCTGGCACTGTAGGAGATCAGCCTGCATCTGCCTCCAAAATGCAGGCATTAAAGGTGTGTGCTACTGCCGGGCAGCAAGATAAGCAAGTATCTTTATGTAGCCCTGCTCTCCTAAAACTTGTTTTGTAGACCATGAGGTCCACACGCCTCTGCCTCCTGAGTGTTTGGATTAAAGGTGTGTGCCACCACACCTGGCCCTTCTTTCTTTCAATATTATATCCTAGTCTCTAATTTTTTGAAATTCATTTTCTTTCCTTTCATTTGGCTTTTGGTTATAAAGTCTTTTAAATTTTATTTAGTATTATATTTCCTGTATATAAGAAAGCAATTTGAAAGCCACTGGTAATATTTAATATTTTGCTTTTGCTAATAGTTATTAACTGCAGATAAGAATTTAAAAAAATAGTTGGACATGATGTTACATGTCTATAATCCCAGCACTGGGGAGGAAGAGGCAGGTAGATCTCTATGAGTTTGAGGACAGCCTGGTCTACAAAATGAATCTAGGACAGCCAAGGCTACACAGAGAAATCTTGTCTTGAAAAGCCAAAAACAAACAAAATAAACAAACAAAAAGAATAAGAAATACAGTGTAGTAGTTTTCAAAAACCATTTTAAACATGAAAGATACTTAGAAATTAATCTGGTATTGTGCTAAAAAGTAAAACTTAAGCCCTGCTTATGGAGCATACCTAGTACTGTAAGTCTGGACGAGGGTCCATGGTTGGGGAAATCATAGGCTCCGAGGCTGAACCTACTATTATTATTTTGCTAAGTGCATGTAATACCAAACTGCCATCTGAAACCCTGTCCTCATGCCCATGGATTAGTCCCTTCTCAGACCTCGTCAGAGAGGCTTCACTGTGCAGGGGACAGAGGGTAACACAGAAACTCAAAACTGGTCAGGGTGTGAGGATTAGTGTCTGTGGAGTGAGAGCTCAGCCACGCCTGGGGCATCTGTATCTCACTCCCTACCGAAGGGCCTAGGGCTCATAGTAGAAGGGGGGGGCAAGAAGAGTATAAGGCAGTCAGGGAAGGCTGGGCACCAGTCTCTTCTGGACGTGGCAGGACCATTCGTGCTCACAGCAGCTGCTGTCGCCAGTCAGCATTCCAACATGGGGCAGATGGGGCTCACAGCCTCATCCTAGCTGGGGAGCTGCTGATGACTGACTGTTTTCTTTAAGAACACAGTCTCCACTAGGTCAACCATGCTCCCAGTGGATGACCACACATGAATGTGTGAGATGCACAAATTAGACTTGTGAGAGCCACGAGCTGGAGGTAAGGACTTAGTGAGAAGAATGGGGGATGGATATGATCAAAATACATTCTATGCATAATGAAATTCTCAAAAATTAGTAGCTAAAATATAAATTGTAAATGTTTTATTTTCAGTAGTCATTCTAGTTGGTAATTGTTCATTTAACCTTAGCTTATTTGATTCTAAGATACTCTAATTGTGCATTCATGTGCATGTCTGTGTGTGGGGGTGTGACAGACAGACAGACAGACAGACAGATAGAGACAGAAAGAGAGAGAGATTCTGTGGCCTAGAGCTCTTGTCTTTGCAGAGGACCAGGCATGGCTGCCAGCACCACAGGGCTGCTCACAACTAACTGTAACTCAGCTCCTGCAGTCCAGGCAGCAGCCACTAGCAGAGCCAGGGACCACATGGGGAGAAATAAAACCTGTGTTAGAATAGGGCTTCAGGAGAAGCACAGGGCTGGAGATGGGGCCTAGGTGAGGAACCCCAAATATCAGCAAGTTTCTTTCAGAATACTAAGTACAAAACTTTCAGTGCATATATTGTAAAAGAATGTTCCTCAGGTTATAAAAAATATATACACAGGGTATAGAAATATACTGTTTAAGCACACCTTTATTTCACTGTTAGATTTAGATGCCTCAAGAGAGAGATGGCACCTCCATTTAAATTGAACTTTATTTAGGCAATCTAAAAGGCAAACTTCTACGGCGGAGGTAGTGAGTACGGCAGTAACTGATCACAGGAACCCTGTGGTCTGTGCCTAGCCCAGGGGGCTTGAGACGCCTATTTCAGAAGTTGCGTATGAGCATATTTATCTACAAAGAGAGCTCATGTGAAGTCCAGAGGACCGTTTGAAAATTAGAGGGCTAGGAATATACTAAGTGCTATATGCTTGCTTGCCTACCACACACAAGACTTTGAATTTGATCACCAGTAACACACACACACACACACACACACACACACACAGAGAGAGAGAGAGAGAGAGAGAGAGAGAGAGAGAGAGAGAGAGAGAGATTAACAAATGAAAATAACATTTAGATGATTCTACCAATACCTTCTTTTAATTTAAGAGAATGCCTTTAGACCCCCTGGGAATTCTTTTATGCTAAGATGCCTGGGAACAAAAACACGCTAATAATTCATACGGATGTTCTCTAAGGGACAGAAGCTATGGTAATTAAATAAAGTAGTAATACATTCTAATACACAGATACTACATAATATTCGTGGGTTTAGGAGCCCCTGGCGGGTTTTGTTTTTGAGTCAGGGTCTCACGTAGTCTGAACTATCTCTGACTACATGGCTCCATACGTAGTTAAAGGTAGCCTTGAGCTTCTGATCCTCCCGCCTCTACCTCCCAAATGCAGCAGTGTTACAGGTATGCATGGCCACGCCCAGTTTTATGTGGTACTGGAGACAGAACCCATGCATTGGGATGAATGCTAGGCAAGCACTCCCCTGACCCAGCTATTTCCCTAGCTTTCTCAAACCCATTTTAATAATGACATCAAGTCAGAACAATGAGATGCCTATACATATTAAAGACACACTAACCAAGGAATAACAAGGTGGCCAGGATTACACCTCAAAGTTCATTTTAAAACAAACAAACAAACAAAAAACCAAAACCAAAACCAAACCAACCAAACAAAACATGGATTACTTTTAAGATGGATATGGTGGCACACGTCTTTAATATCAGCACTCGGGAGGCAGAGGCAGGCAGATGGCTGTGAGTTCAAGGCCAGCCTGGTCTACAAAGTGAGTAGGACAGCTAAGGCTACACAGAGAAACCCTGTCTCGAAACAAACAAACAAATAAAAAAAGCATCTGAGTCTTTTTATTTGGGTGAAAGCAGACTTTTGTGGGGAGCAGACTGCCTGTGTGTACTCCTGGTTTATCCTCAGTCACTTTCTTTGGGGGACACCGTCTCTGGACCCTGTCCCTGTATCTGAACATACAGTGCCATTTTACCAATTACCAAATTATACATATGTTTACTACATTCTGGGAAAAGGCTGGCCAAGCAGAGAATCCTCATTTGAATAAGTAAGACACACATCTGTCATCCACTTATTTAAGGATAACTTTTCTAAGGATTTTACTTTTGTGTGTGGCGTGTATCATGAGATTGATATTCTTAACAGGTTGTGATTTGACTTAACTCTATTCAGTAGATGTCTGTTAAACATGCTTTCTCTATATGGAACACTGTGCTAGATGCTCAGGTTTACAAAACACTTAGTTCTTTCCTTTCAAAGAGGTCATACCCTTTAGCCCCAGGACTTGAGAGGCAGGTGGATCTGAGTTCAAGGTCAGCCAGGACTACACTACACAGTGACACACTGTCTCAAAACAAAAAAACAAGACAAACAAAAAAAGAACAAAAGAAAAACACCAACAATAAACATCTCACACAACAATAAAGGTGTAAGGTGTAATGGGGATGGCTGAGGCAGGGTTTGTAACCTAGCACTCCTGAGAGAGAAAAGGCCAGATGCTAAGTATGATTGTGGAAATAATTACAGAGGAATTAATTACCTAGGGACTAAATTCTGAATCCAGCTGTGCTTGACTCTATTCTGAGTGAAGCAGGAAGACATGGAAGGTATGTGAGCAAGAAACTCAGCAGTGAGTACTTATCACAGCCGCCTACTGCGCATCGTGAACTGCCCTGGGAGTGGATGCACACAGCTGTATCCTAGCAAGGGAATTTGTGTCAGCATGTGGTGAACTAGGGAAAAGGCAGAAAAAGGGTGACCAGTTAGGAAGGCATTTAAAAAAAATCTGCATGAGAAGTGATGGATGCCTGAACTTAGAGAAGCAGGGGTGGGTGTGGCCAGAACAGAGGGGACCATGTCACTGCACAGTGATGTCACAAATCAAGCTTGGGGAGGATGAGAAGTTGCATGTGGACACGGAGAGTCTGAGGCATTTGCAGGATGTTCCTGTGGAGATTTCCAGCTGGTCGCTAGGATATAGGTACAGCCCTCAGATAGCAGATGCTGTGGGAATGTCTGAGTTCTTAAATGAAAAACTTGAAATGATAACAACAACAACAATAACAACAAACTGAAAAACTCCACTAAAAAAAAAACCCTGAACTCAAGACAAATGTCTAAATTTTAGAGTGGGACACTAAAAAATGCCAAACAAGGAGCTCTTAGTAATAAGCTGGTAATTTTATCAGCAGTGCACATTACTCTACCAGTCCTGATGCTTTTATGTTTCCAAGTTACATTCATGCATATTAAAACATTTTAAAACATGAAAAAAAAAACCCAGCAAACTTCTACCTATGGCTTGATTTTTCAAGAAAAGATTTATTTATTTATGTATGAGTGTTCTATTTGCATGTACAGCTACATGCCAGAAGAGGGCATCATATCCCATTATAGATGGTTGTGAGCCACCATGTGGTTGTTGGGAATTGAACTCAGAAATTCTGGAAGAGGGGCTGGAGAGATGGCTCAGTGGTTAGGAGCACTGTCTGCTCTTTCAAAGGACCCTGGTTCAATTCCCAGCATCCACATGGCAGCTCACAACTGTCTGTAACTCCAAGATCTGACACCCTCACACCAATGCACATAAATTAAAATTAAATAAAATATCTTAAAAAAAAAAAAAGACATTCTGGAAGAGCAGCCAGTAGTACTCTTAACTGTGAGCCATCTCTCCAGCCTCTATGGCTTGATTTTAAATTAACTAAAAGCATCCAAAAACTGTTTTGGTTCCTGAGATAGTCTTACTATAAAGCTCCCTAAGTGGCTTTGAACTCACGATCTTTCTGGCTCAGCCTCCTGAGTGCTGAGATTACAGGCGTGTGCACCATACCATGCTTAAAGTTTTTGTCATTTTTATTTATTTATTTAGTGTGTATGTGTGTGTGTGAGAGTGTAAAGAACACATAAAACTTTTAATACAGAAGTGTAAAGGTAAGAATATTTAATCATTTGACCTTGTTCTTTATTGGGTCTTAAGGAATTGTGTTTGTTTAATATTTCTTCTCACTGGGCTCTTGAGTTCAAGTCTAATTTTACTTTATGAACAATACTATGCATATATAGGAAAACAATACCTTTACATCCAGTTCTTCAGAACTAAGAGCAGAGGAAACCAAGGCTGCATAGATCTGTGCGAGGTGATGAAGTGTCTTTTCTGTGAGTTGGTACCTAAGAAGAATTACATCATTAGGCGTTTTGTTGCAGGCCTGTCCCATCTCTCCTTGCACTTACTCTATGCTCTTGGGTAAAGACATTGCCACCTCCTGTCTTTAACCACACTATTAAATCTAGGGGTGCAGAAGGTGTGTGTGGAGGGCGATGAGGGGAGAAGGCAGAAATCTGACTCACTCTGTGTCTCTCTCCAGGGATGACTGCATGAACTAAAGTTAGACACATAGAATACTCCATCTCAGGGTCAAAGTAACAGCTTCAGATATAAACATATGGCCAGAGCAGGATCCTACCATCTTTCGTGAGCACTCGTCTTCTCTCTACAGTTACCAAAGAGGTCAGAGGTCAATATTGACCTGTGAGTGGACATTTCTGCCTTTACCTACTCACTTCATATATTCTAAGCAGCAGTGAGGAGGTTACCAGCTTATTACTAAGGATTCCATGGCAAGTATTCTTATGTCTAGGCATTTCTTGGCTTTGTCTCATGTGTTAGTTTCTTCCTCCGTGTTATTCCTGGGGATGTGAACACATGTCTACTCATCCCAGATAGGGAATCCATAACAGACCAGACTAAGAAAACCACCAAAGTCCAACTTGGTGAACCATATGTTTTGTTGTGGTTACTATCGGTGAGGGGCTACTTCCAGGAACAGAAATGACTCAAAGACAGCTGCATCACCAAAGCTACCCCAACACGGGTGACAGCTCAGAAAAAAATGGAACCCTGGAGCTCACTGCATAGCCGGCAAGCAGCTCATAGGGTTGAAGTGCGTTTTTGTTTTTGTTTTTCCAGACACTCAGTTGGTCTGAGTGTCTTCAGGCAGCTCAGCTGGTCTCTGCTTTTTGCAGACAGCTGGGCTGATCTGCCTCCTCCAGGCAGCTTGGGTGGTCTGAGCCTTTTCCAACTGAGCTGCCTGGAAAAGACACCCTGCAACCTGTCAAGGGGCCTGTAAGCTGTACAGTCAGGTGCAGATTTGCAGCTTGGTGAACTGTCACCCAAACTGGGGTGGGCTTTTGGTGATGTAGATTCACGGGGCCATTTCTGCTCCTACAGTTAACTCTTCACCCACACTTCCGAAAGTCACCTGATAAACTCTGGTTCACCAAGCTGGGCTGTGGCAGTGCCCTTCCTTTGTTGCTGCTTCCCTGTCTAGGCTGAGTAAGCATGTTTGCATCTCCCCGTGAATGGTGCCACACATACCCAGACAAACTTTTTCCACAGAGTAATAGGTTAATAAAGTAACTTACTGTGCCCAAGCTGTTCGTACAAACAATATGAATTCTGTTGAACACTTTCTCAACTTCCGAGCATTGGAACCCCCAACTTGTGCTAAGCCCTTAACCCTGGTCATGTGTCTCTATTAGCTTCCTGGCTGGATAAGGTTTCTAATTGTTGTCACAACTTGTTGCTGAGAAATTTAAACTCTCTGTGTGTGAACTAGAAAAAGACTCTTGGAAGTTTCCTCAGGGCCTCGTTCAATAAGCTTCCTCTCCTGTTAATTTTACATTATAGTTTGTTAACCTTGGACTGTAATAAATCATAGCCACGTGTACAGCTATATGATGCCCTTTCTGGCAAACATAAAACCAAAGGGTACTCTCAAAGGTTGCTAATGCTTGTCCTTGAACAGGAACTGTACAGTCCTGAACAACAAAAATCATTTCAAATCATTTCTTTTGCATTTTCAATTTCTCTCATTTGTTCAGCTTATTGAGATATCACTTAAAGGTTTCATTTATCTAATAATATAGAACTATGAAACAGAATTCTGAAAATTATATTCTATGATAATATCATAAATAAAATCAATAATCATATTGAATATTATGATAAAAATAAAGCTACCTAAGAATATTGTGTGATAGGAAAATACACTGGGTTTTTCTGCTATTCTCCCCTGGTATTTCAACTGAACCACAAAACAACCTTAAAAAGGTTCCAAATAAGTAATTTATCTAAAAACCTGCCAAGCTTCAGGTGAGGCTTAAAATGATTTTTAGGTAGGAACAGAGCCTTAAGTGTCTCACAGGCCTTATTAATCTTCCAAGTGACGATGTTAAAGCTAGAACCACAACTTTTATTCTGTAGCTCCGGTGGAAAGAGATAACTGTGTCAAATGACTTGCTGGGGCTGTTTGTTAATAGAAAAGGAGTTAAGAGCCGAGGTATTTAACTCTTAGATACTAGTCTGTATCTGTCCTCACAAGATACCAATTATACAGAAAGAGTTTGTTAAATTAGTAAATAAGAATACCATCAAGAACAACCCTGCTTCCTGCCCCCCCCCCAAAAAAAAGAGCAAGGCAGTGGTGGCACATGCCTTTAATCCCAGCACTTGGGAGGCAGAGGCAGGCAGATCTCTGTGAGTTCAAGGCCAGCCTGGTCCACAAAGTGAGTCTAGGACAGCCAAGGCTACACAGAGAAACCCTGTCTTGAAAAAACAAACAAACAAATGTCAAGAAATCACAGGCAATGTCAAATATAGATATAATTTGACTTTCGAGACATGGTTTCTCTGTGTAGCCTTGACTGTCCTGGATTCACTTTGTGGAGCTTGCTGGCTTCGAACTCAGCGATCCACCTGCCTCTGCCTCCGAGTGCTGGGATTAAAGGCGTGCGCCAACACACCTGGCAATGCCAAATATGTTCATACCTTCTTTAAAAACCAATTTAAAGAATATATAAAACCTGCTGTGAGTTAGGCGGGATGTGGTACCATGGGATAAAAGTGAGTCAAACAGGTTGGCAATTTGGTAGGAACGATGACTCACTCAACAAACAACTTCTGAACATGTGTATCATAGCAACAAACAACTCCTGAACATGTGTATCATAGAGAAGCAGTGTGCGCTCCTGCTTTAGAACAAGCACTCCAAAGAATCAAAACAAGAGAAGATACAGGGAGCTAAACAGCGCACGGGATGGAGTGGTGTGCGTGAGGGCGTCCTGAGGAAAGATGGCGTAGAAAACGGTACAAGGGGAAGGCCCTAGGAAATTGAGTGCAGCTTCACTACAGGAGCAGGTGAAGAAGTGGACTAGACATTGGTGAAAGTAGAAAGCACCTGGCTAGACCGGAAGGCAGAGAAGAAGCAGCCTGTGAATACGGTGGGCCATACCCCCAGCACCTCACACATGTGGGCCAGACCTCTCACTGTGTGCAGTAGCAGCTGGTCCTCACTGTGTGCAGTAGTGGCTGGTCTGGAACTCACAGAGATGTGCCTGCTTCTGCCTTGGATTAAAGGTGTTCACTACTGAACCCTACTGCTTAGGGCCAGAAGTCAACATCTCAAGCATCACTTCTCAGGTGCTGTCTACACTGCTGTTTTAGACAGGCTCTGAATTGACCTGGAACTTGCCAACTAGGCTAGCCTGGCTGGCCAGCGAGCACCAGGGATCCATCTGTTTTTGCCTCCCCAACACTGAGATTAAAATGCACACTACTGTGCCTAACTTTTTTCCCCTCCTCATGGGTTCTAGGGTATGAATTGAGGCTCTCGGATTCAAACTCATTTCCTCATGCCAAGCACTTCTGACTGAGTTAGCTTCCCAGCCCCTCAGTAAAGGCTTTTCATAAGAGTGGAATAACCAGAGCTTGGTTTTAGGAGCATCAGCTGAGTATATGAGACGCTACTTAGGGGAACACTGAGAGTTATCTGGAGATAGAAAAACAACACATAGTGTAACAGTCCACATGAAATAGTGAGGCTCTAAGCTGAGGTACTGTCAATATAAATGCAGGATAAACGGACAAGGCAGTGACAAAAATGCTAAAGCACAGACAAGAAGACATGCAGGTCTGGAAGGGACAGAAAGCAGACACTTAATATCTGAACACGTTAGCTGAGAGTTAGTGGAATGAGGGTGGAGCTATTTAATAAAGAATTAGAGATTTAATGGGGCATGGTGGCACACACCTTTTAATCCCAGCACTCAGGAGGCAGAGGTAGACAAATTTGAGTTCGAGGCCACCAGGGTCTACAGAGTGAGTTCCAGGACAGCCAAGGCTACACAGAGAAACCCTGTCTCGAAAAGCAGCCCCCCCCTCTAAAAAATTTAGAGATTTATGCCAGGAAGTCCCCAAGAAAGACTGCAGCTGCAGAGAGAAATGTAATTATATAGCAACGGATACTGACAAAAGCTGCAGTAGGTCACATGTTTAATGGCTGGAACAGAAGAAAAGAGAACTCATCATGAATGTATTTAGGGACCAACACAAAGCAGATATAAAGACAGAGGAGAAGTACCTAGGAAGGTGGACAACCAAAGGTACTGGAGGGTCATAGAACTGCAGAGTTCGGAGCGACAGACCACTGGCAACAGCCTTACACTTCAGAGCAGTGAAAGATAAAAGCATTGTTGACATTCATGGGACAGTGACCTCCACAAGCAAAGACTGGTACCGAGGCTGGGAGAAGAGCCAGCTGGCAGAGGATAAAGGAGAGATGGTCCTTATGCTTATCAGCAAAGGAAAGAAGACGCACACGGCTGACTCAGGCCATGGCTGGACATGGCATTTTCTACTGTTTTCACTAAGCCCATCAAGGACGTAAGTACAGGAAGAAGTTATGCGTCTGCTGTATGAAAATGATTTTAGACAAGGTTTAAGAATGATTTATCTGTTAGCAAAGAAACCCAGGTTTACAAAGAAATAAAACATTTAAAATATCAGCTCTCAATGAGATGGGTTTATGAGGGCCTGATCTGAACAGGATGTCCAGGACAGCGTCTGTCTCCAGGCTGAGGCCTCCATCCTTGGAACCCCTCACGAGAAGCTCACTGGACGAGTAAGCGAGCGTTGACATGACCACTGTGTGCAAAGAGGACTGACTGTGAATACTCTGAACGTGACTTGGGATGAAGAAATGTTGACTTACTCTGAACTCAGTGCTTCCTTGGAATACAGTATTATCCAACAACAGCTATACTGGAATGACAGCGCCATTAGTCTCATAATGACATTGTCTGACGCCTTCTCATAATGTAATTCTTCTAAGTCCTATAAGATAAAGGAAATGAAAAGATACATTAGGTTGACTTCAATAGTCTGACGCATATAAATGATAACTAAGAGGCAGGCATGGGTATGGTTTCCTATTTCATGTAAAAATTAAAATCACTTGACAGCAAGGGAAAGCTACAGTGGACATAAAACAAGTAACCAAAGGCCGCATCAACATAAGTCTTCCACAGCCAAGACATGCAGAAAATGGCCGAATCTATGCCCGGTGCTGGGAAAGTTCTTTGTGGGCGGGAGTTGTACTCCGAGGCAGCAGGAAGTACATCTTAAAGCCTATGGAAGGACATGCTGGTGCATGCAAAGGATACTCGTCATGCAAGCATGGTGGCCTGAGCTCAGGCCCCGGAGCCCTGCACTGAGCGCTTAAAATGGCGGGCTCAGTAAACTTCCCAGGCCCCTCAACACCTGGGTCCTCTTTTCCCTTAAAACGGCATTTTGATAAAGTGTGTAATTCAAGACATGCCCTTCTTCTAACAGTAAGTTCTATAAGTTACTGTGTTATAGACTGTGTGGATTAGGACAGTTTTTCCAAGTCAACAAGTAATTAAGAATTTAAACATTCAAGACACATGGTCTCTTTAAAGATCCAGGTTTTTTAACTTTTCCATTAAATGATTCTGGGTTTTTTGTTTGTTTGTTTGTTTGTTTGTTTGTTTTGAAACTGGGGTTTCTCTTTATAGCTTTATAGACCAGGCTGGCTGGCCTCTAACTTACAGAAATCTACGTGCCTCTGCCTCCCTGAGTACTGGGATTAAAGGCATGCACCACCATGCCTGGCTCACTTATATCATTTTTATATTGTAATTTTGGCTCATCAAATCAGACTGTATGCTGTACCACATTTACCACTAACTTACATTCTGTATCATCAAAACTGACTTCCAATCTCCATTTCTTTGCAACTAGTGCTCCAATTAAGCAAACATATAAGAAGATTCTTCCAACAATTCATACATCTTAAGTTCCAAATTATGTATTTTAATGAATTTGTGAGTCCCACAGTCTAAAGGCAATGGTGCTAGCTGGATGGTAGTATTGCCAGCAAGGAGGCAGGTCCAAATTCTGTGTATTTTTGAAGATTCTCTCTCTTTAAAAAAAATAACAATTTGAAGCAATCCCTAATTGCCTTAGAGGAAATTCCACACTTGGAACCATCAATTAGTATTATACTTTCTTGGGACTAGAAAGACAGCTCAGCAGTTAAGACCACTTACTGCTCTTACAGAGATTCATTCAGCCCAGATTCATTCAGCTCCCAGCACCCAGATTACACAGCTTACAAGTGTCAGTAGTTCCCACTCCAGGGGACCCGATGCCCTCTGGCTGCTGGAGCACACCGTCACACACACACACATGGCAAAGAAGAAGAAATAGAGAATGGAGCACTCAGCCTTACAGAGCATACTATACTTTCCTATATGAAAGAGGGTGGCTGGCTCTTGGTTTTCTTTATCTCGCTTTATTTGCACAGCTGGTGATCACACTCAGGGCTTTGTGCACGTTAGCCACACACTCTATTATCCCTAGCCCTTATATTTATTTTTTAAAACTTCCTACACTAATTTTTCTATAAATAATTTAAGATATGACAATATGCAATGCTAAAGATTATTTATCTTTCTGTTCACTTGTTTTGAGCTACAGTCTTGGTATATATAATTCAGCCTGGTCTCAATCTTGCAATCGTCCCGCCTCAGTTTCCCCAATACCAGGATTGCAGATATACAAGACCATGCTTGTGTTGACTTTGTCTTCTTTAAGTATGTTAAAATGTAGATGGTGTCCAGGAAGACTGGTGGTAACTTAGCACTGTGCTCACTTGCAACATTTAGAAGAAATCACAGATTACAGTTAAGCTCCAAATAGAAAAGAAATGCATAGTTGTATGTATTTTAATATGATTGACATTCTATTAATATATTTATTAATATGTGATAATTTGATACCTCTGAACATATTCATCCCCTACGCCAATGCTAAGCCCTCCAGATTCACTTCCCACCTGAGCCCCTATTTTCCTATCACATACTCTTACTTGCACGACTACAGCAGTGTGCTCATCCACTGTCACCACGATGTAACGCTCCACACTTCCGAAGAGTTTCAGTGACTCAGAGCAGCACCTCTCCACTAGTGTGATGTTATAGCTGCAAAGACAACATTTCCAGTGAGAACTCTGCAGAACGGTGTGCTGCTCTCTAGAGTAGAGTTATGGGAACTACTGTTTCTGAATATTAAATTATGGGAATTACTGCTTTTCTTTCATCATTCAACTAACTCATTGGTATGAAGGTGTCAGAACCACTGGAACTGAAGGTACAGACAGTTGTGAGCTGCCATGTGGGTGCTGGGAATTGAACCCAGGTCCTTTGGAAGAGCAGACAGTGCTCTTAACTACTGAGCCATCTCTCCAGGCCCTCAACTTACTCTTTAAATTTGGGGAAGAAAAGTGATTTATTTAGTATATAAAAGAAACTAGAGACCTTTCTTTTAATCTATACCTGCTCACCTGGAAAGCCTCTGGTGCATTTTCTATTGGTTTCTATCTTGAGTTGTATTAATCTCTTTAAAATTTTTTATTTATCTATTAAAAGATTTATTTTTTAATGTGTGTGTGTGTGTGTGTGTGTGAAGGCATGTGCAGTGTGCAGTCCAGTGCCCTGGAGGCCAGAACAGAGCATCAGACTGCCTGGATGGCCTCCAGTGGGAGCTGCAGGTGTTTATGGGCTGTGCTGCCTGGATGCTGGGACCAAACTCTGGTCCTCTGCAGGCACTGTTAATGGCTGAGCATCTCTCAAGCCCCATACTAACTTAGCTTTTTTTTTTTAACAATGACAATCATTTTAGAAAACATATGCTATCTTAGTCATTTTGCTGAATATTAATATGTATTCTACTGTTACACATGTCCTGACCAATTTATCCTCGTTCTTTAAGTAGTAACTCAAATCAAAGTACTGCAACAAACGACTCTAAGGTTCCCATTTATCAGAATTTTCTACTCTCTTTTTAAATTGACTTACTTTTGGAGTTAAGCTGTTGCTGAAGGTTAGATTCAGGGCAGCCTTGTGCACACGTACTAAACACACTCTACAACTCAAGTCTGTCTACACTCAACCACTTTTGTTAGCTAGCAGTTTTGTATGAATACCCTATAGCTTTTCACTGTGAAAATGGAAGTACAGTACATTGATTTGGGTTTTATCTAAAGTAATAATTCAACTAGCTTTCATTGATGTGCACTTCAATATTCCTGTGTGCTATGGTACAGTATTTTTGAATTTAAAACACTCAAAGTTGGTATAACCTTAAAACTAATGACCTGAAAACTCAACTATTCATTCAGAACATCTTAGTTCTGTTTTCCATGATGTTTTTTAAGAAAAAATTCTCATTCTTAATATTGCAAATGGCTCAACTATGTGAACATGTAAATCACAGAAAAATAACACATAAGATGTTTCTATGTGCTGGTAACAAAAGAAATTTAAGTAAAATCATAATTTAAAGAAAAACTAAATTTCACTTTGTTCATAAAATTAGTAAATATTATAAAAAGCTATTACTCAATAGCTATAGTTTAGAGATTGAAAATCTAAACTGATGTACTCTTCAGAAAGCAGTTCTTATATATTCTGGTCTCCAGTCAGAAAGACAAGGCCTAACACATAAAGCATAATATTCAGCTTACTGGGACAGCACATGTAAGACCAATGGTAAATGTAGCCACTTACTTAGACTCCAGCAGCCGGAGTATTTCTGGAGCATTAAGAAGTCCTTCAGATGCAAAAAAGACATAAGGAATTGGGATTTCCAGGAGGAACCCACCAAATGGATCCAGCAAGGTGTTTCCTAAGTAAGAGAATCACAATGCTTACCTTTTCCTCTGCCTCACCTTCTTCTCTTTTATTAAACAATAGTAATGCAAGCACATGTTAAAGAAGTTACATAAACCCAACGTTTACTTCATAAATAGCAATCGGAACAAAGCAAGTATTTCTGTGGACAGGGCAGTTCCACTCTAATGGAGAGCAGGACGCCGCCGGCTTGTGTGCTTACCCTTCAGAGCTGTGTCTGGAAGCACGGTTTTAAAGGCCAGGAAAGGTATGTTCAACTGCTGGCAGTGCTTGGCCCAGCACGAGTGTCCCACGTGGTTGTACTCCACCACGAGTGAGAAGCTGATCCAGGGGAAATCTGCTCCGATCCTGTGATTATGCACAACCACACAGGACGAGGCCCTGAGGAAGCAAGCCGCTCAAGACAATTAGCTGGAGCAGGAAAGATGGCTGTCTGAGCTCTCGTGACCTCTGCCTATTCAACTGGAAAAACGTTGGTGCACTTTCTGCTCATTTCTTCTGACTGTGTTAATCTCATTTTACCTTTCTTTGTTCTTGTTTTGTTTTCTTCGTGACAGACTCCCTCTCATGTAGCCCTGGCTGTTCTGGAACTTGCTATGTAGACCAGGCTGACCTCAAATTCAGAGATCTGCCTGCCTCTGACTCCAGAGTGCTGGCATTAAATGTGTGCACCACCAATTTTCTTTCTTTCTGATGATCATACTTTTTAAAAATGCCAGACATACAATATTTCGTATGTTCATATCCCAAATGTAACTGATTATTACCTATGTCAATATATATTGATATATATATCAATTATATCAGTAATAGATATCAACATGAAAAAATTGCATCATCTCACCAATGTCAAGTCTTAATTAAAAAAAAAGACATATACTGTGTCTGCCTGCATGTATGCCTGCATGCCAGAAGAGGGCACCAGATCTCACTATAAATGGTTGTGAGCCACCATGTGGTTGCTGGGAATTGAACTCAGGACCTTTGGAAGAATAGACAGTGCTCTTAACCTCTGAGCCATCTCTCCAGCCCCTTAAGTCTTAATTTTGAAAGTCTCTATACTAGGGTGTTTTCAGACTTGTGCCAGACGGAACTGTTTCTTCTCAGTGGGCTTCACTGAGATGATGGACACAGTAGTGTAAACGCTGCCTCACCACCATCTTCATGGAAGGCAACACCTACTGTAGTCAAAACCCTGCCACTCACTCCTTCCTACCCAGACCAATCTAGAAGTATTTATGCCTAGATTTTTATGGGCTCCTATTTCATCTATATTTCTTTGCATTATCTGGATCCCAATATTAGAAATAACTTCTATGTGAAATAAGGAAAGATAAAGGCAGTTAAAAACACAACGCTAGCTCTATTATTAGCAGGCCTTCCCAAGGAAGAAGGGAAGGAGATGTGACAAACCAAGCCAAGAAAATGAAGGAAACAAGGTTGTCTAAAAGGTATTTTTTCTCTTTCCTTCTTTCCCTCCCTTCCCCACCCCCACCCCCCAACAGGGTCTCTCTGCGTAGTCCTGACTGTCCTGGAGTTTGTTCTTTAGATAAGGCTGGCCTTGCACTCTGACTCCCGGCGCTGGAGTTAGAGGGCTGTGCCACCTCCACCCAGCTGTGCTTCTATGCTAACAACAATAACGGTAATTATGGGATATTAAAAAAGATTGAGCTAAATCCCTGAATGCTAATTGTATTACATATACAAGGCTATGTTAAGAGTTAAAGTGTTCTGTGTAAGGCATTTTTCATGAGGAAAGTAACGCTGTGCTGTTTAGATTTTCTTAAACTAAACTCTGGGAGCAATCACCCCCCAGGTGTAAGGGATCGAGCCCAGGGCCCGATTCCTAGTCTGAAAGTCCTCCACCACTGAGCTGCAGCTACAGCGCAAACTCCAGGAGAATTCTCCCTTTCCTGTGGACATATACCGTACTTTTAAAAATACAGCTTTACCCTTTTAAAACACCAGTAGTTTCCAGAAAATCTTTTCTCTCATTTGTAGGTAAAACAGTCATTGTTAAACCTGTTGGGGCGGAAAAAAAGAGTTTTCTTTCAACAAGATTTTTCTTTTTGAGTTTTGTTTATAAATTTTTTCTACCACTGCAAATTTCACTCTCATTAAAATGAACTAAAAATCTGTAAATTAGGAAATCACTTGAAATATAATTTTCCAGATTATATTTCTAAGTCTAGTTTATCAGAAGCTTAAAACATAAGCAATATTTCTGGTGTATATACACAGAGATCATGCCAATTAAAAAATTTTATGCCACACAAAATGGTAAAACATTTAATTTTAAAACAGCCATAATAAACACTCATTAGTTGTAAACTTAATCTTATTTTCCCCCAAGTCATAGGAAATTATCTTTTTCTCTAGCCAAAAATGTAAGTACATAACAAAATCAGCAAGGGAGTATATTTCAATGTGATATGAACACAATGTGTATGCATTTATCTACTGTCTATATAAGAAACAGAAGACTTATTGGTCACCATTCATTCATTATTTTTAATTTTAATTTAAATTTCTTTCTAGTGTTTATAAACTTCAAACACTGTATCCTTATATTAGTTGGCATAACTAATGAAAGGACTATTAAACCAAGTCTAAATTAATTCTGTAATATATTAGCATACCTCTGTCAATAGTAAAGTTCACAAAGTTATTATGCAGTAATGGTTAACCAGTATATGTAATATTTCCTGATAACACATAGCTTTGGGAGCAGGAAGGATGATTTTATTTCCTTAAATCATTCACAAGATGATTCATATCATCTAAAGTCTAGGTAAGTATATATTATCTCTGGTCGTAAAAACAAATTAGTGACATGGTGAGTGCCTTACTACGTCTTTAAACATGTGGAAAATAAAATCAGATTTTTCTCATATCATTAGATATAAAAAAGGGCGAGCTAGCTCCTAGCTGAGGATAGCCGAAAGTCTGAAAGATTCAAAACATTTCAAATTTGTATAATCAAGCCTTTTAATGCATATATATTGTGCACTGTTTTGTGTTCTGCCTGCATGCGTGTCTGTGTGAGGGTGTGGGACCTCCTGGAACTGGAGTTACAGACAGCTGTGAGCTGCCATGTGGGTGTGGGGTGCTGGAAATGACTGAACCTGGGGCCTCTGAAACAGCAGCCAGTGCTCTCAACCCCTGAGCCGTCTTTCCAGTCCCATCGTCAAGCTTTTCATGTCAGCAGACAATGCTTAAAGGAGGACAAGTTCCAAAAGCAACTGGGTAGTCAGCCCGAAGCCCAGAACAGAGCTGCAATGTCAGTCATCTTAGATGACCTCAAAGGAGGTGGTATTCATTAAGCAGGTCTCGGTGTTCTTCCCTGTGGAGCAGAGCATTTCCTCACCTCCACATCACATGCTAATAATATGCACACTTTAGTGTGTGTGTGTGTGTGTGTGTGTGTGTGTGTGTGTAGGTCAGAAGACAACCTGCAGGAGTTGGTTCCCTCCTTCCATCATGTAGGTAGGAATGAGTTCACACACACACATAAGTAAGGAAAGGAAAATAGTCAGCTTCCGTATGAGAGGGCTACAGAGGAGGCACAGACTTGTGGGCAAAAGTCACGTTTCAGTTACAGTATGAAAGAGACTGCACGTGAGCAATGGGTTCCAAAGTTCAAAGCAGGAAGCGCTGACAGAGGGAGTATCCGCGAGCACAGCTGAAGTAGAGACTGACCGGAGAAAACTGGCTTAGTTTATCTCCTCAGTTACTACCTATACGATCTACTATGCTACATAATCTTTATGGATTTTTCTTTGTTTAAAACCCTGAGTTGTAGTCAAGCAGTATTAATGTAGCAACTAGGAAGAAATCTACACAACACATGAGTTCTTAATAAAATACATGTAAGTACATTATAGATATATTGCAGACTTATATCTACATCAACTTAAACATTGTCAGTTAAATATGGATGAAAGTTTAAGCAACTGGAGAATCAAAGCACTGAAAAAACCGCACCAAGTCCTAGATTTGAGAAGACACATCTGTAGATTTTAATGTCATGCCAGTTAGATGAATGTGTTCATATAACTTAAAGCATTTACTAAATGAAGCGTAAGTTAAGTGCTCCTACCTTCTATTTTCTTAAGGGTTTTAATAAGCAAATGCTTTTCTCCATCTGAATCCATTCTTATTATAATCAGTACCTAGTCAAAAAATAAGAATCCCATATGTATTGCTGGATGATTATTCTTCTCCTATGCAATGTTTGGTGTTGGAGATCAAACCTAGAGCCTCACAGGCTCGGGCCAGCGCTCTGCACTGAGGCACATGCCCAGACGGATTATTCTTTTTCACAGTTTTGCTACACTGATAAAACTAGCAAATTTGATGGGTCAGAGAAAATTAACAACAATGACAGCACAGTTGCCAGGCGTGGTAGCATGTGTCCAAGCACTCAGGGCGCCTGGGCAGGAAGACCTGGAGGTCAAGACCTGCTTCCGCCGCACAGAGCGGGGAGGGGCACACAGGTTACATCCAACCCCAATGAGGGAAGTGTTCTGAGGCAGCCTTAGCACGGTCTACAACATGTGTGCACAAACTGTCTCAGCCTGCTTTGTTGCTGTTAATTTCAACCCCACAAGTCTGACATCACTGAAAAAGGGGTAGTTGCTGCTCGCTCTTACTTGCCTTTCTTTTCTGTTGGGGAGCAGGGAATCAGGTTCAATGGTAAAATCTTCACTGATTGACCTAATTTAATGACTTATGAAAGTCATTCAAGAAACTATAACATTGAGTATAAAAACGTTACAGCATGGAAAAGGAAAAAACCCATAGAAATTTCTATTCAAATTTAGTGTGACCTCTTGAAATGCTTTTCTGCTAGACTAGGTTTAAAGAGGCACTTTGCCTTAAAACTTCATTAATTCAGCTTTCATATAATTGATATATGGTGGGCTAGAAAATAATTTTCAATATAAGCCAAGACATAAAGTATTTTTTAGTTTAAATTTTTTTTTTTTTTTTTAGGTTTTTCAAGACAGAGTTTCTCTGTGTAATAGTCCTGGCTGTCTTGGAGTTGCTTTTGTAGACTAGGCTGGCCTTGAACTCACAGTGATCTGCCTGTCTCTGCCTCCCAAGTGCTGGGATCAAAGGCGCACGCCACCATGCCCTGCTTGACATGAAGTATTTTTAACACTATCATGTCAGATGAGACTCTGGCTCACTATTCAAACATAAATTATTGTATCATATAACCATAATATGATGTGAATCTCCATGTTCTTCTACAAATATCAGGTGTGGAGAATCAACCCACAGTGGTTTATAACAGAAATTAAAGCATTTAAGTATGAAGGCAGCGAATAATGACACGAGCCCCCTTTCTCTGGGACTGAGACTACTGCTATCTTAAGGAGAAAACTGTCACAGGCCAAACGCGCCCAGTTTATAGCCTCCAAGTTGAAGGCATAAACTCAGGTCACACCCTTTCTTTATCCCCATGGCTTTATCTGCCCTGGCCGATACTCAACCTTCGTTTGTTGTCTTTGCAACCTGCTTAGTATCTGACATTGCAATTCTTGAATCTTATAGTTGGTGTTAGGCCTTTTTTCCTTAATAAACTGTAAAATTTTCAGCTGTCTCCAAACGTTGTCCAAACAGGAGTTTAAGATGCTTTGGTAGAGCTCCTTTGCCTTTGACAAATATCCTGTTAAAGAAAAATTAGAGGCAAAATATTAAGCCTTTCAATGTTTTTTAGTGTAACTCCATGACCTTTGACAAATATCCTGTTAAAGAAAAATTAGAGGCAAAATATTAAGCCTTTCAATGTTTTTGAGTATAACTCCATGACAAAAATCAATTAAAAATAATAAAATAAATCTTTTTATGCTTTGTTTTTTGAGACAGGGTCTCACTATGTAGCTCTGGCTGTCCTGGAGTTCCCTGTGTAGACCAGGCTGGACTTGAACTCCTGCCTTTGCCTCTGCTAACTGAGTGCTGGGATTAAACACATGTGTCACTATGCTTGGGGAGGAAATAAATCTTTTTACTTATTTTTTTCTGAGACAAGCTGTCCTGGACTAGATTTGTAGACCAGGCTGGCCTTGAACTCTCTGAGATCTACCTGCCTCTGTCTCTCTGATGCTGAGATCACAAGCATGTACCACTGTGCCCAGCTCTGAATTTTGCTTTTTTACTCTACGTGACAACCTCATTAGCATATAGACTCAGGATAAAAAATGGTATTTATTCATAATTAATTTGTGCATCTGCTAAAACATTGGGGTCTACACCACATACATAAGACAGGGTCTTCCTATGTTCTGCAGGATGGTCTCAAATTCCAGGGACCCTGTCAGACGCCCTAAAGCTGGCATGACATGCATACACAACAGTGCCTGTCTGCTAAGGCAACCTAAACATGAAAGAGCCTAAATTTTGCCCTTGAAGGTTCATAGTTAGTAAATCTAGATCTTTACCCCCAAAATTTCTTTTTGACACAAAGCTCTTCATGAGATTTTTGGGGCCCATTGGATTTTGTGAACTTTTGCCACAGAGCACCTGGTAACTTCTGTAGTTGAGGTGTTGGAAGTATTTGGGTAATTGCTGATATGATGACTTAAAATATTTAGTTTACTCCATCTGTCTTACATGCACATGCATGTCAGTTCTCATATTAGTGCTGCTGGGCTGACAGGTGACTTAGAGACTGACTTGTGTGTTATCTCCTAAGCTTTTCAAACCTGGTTCTCAATACTGCTGTCATACTTAACTGTTTGAAAAAGATTTATTGCAGGCTGGGCATGGCAATGCACACCTTTAATCTTACCATTGCAGAGGCAGGCAGATCTCTGAGTTTGAGGTCAGCCTGGTCTACACAGCGAGTTCCAGGATGGCTCGGGCTACACAGAGAGACCCTGAGTTCCTTCCAGTTATTGTATTTTTAGTTTTCTGTCTGTGTGTGTTGGGGGTAAATGCACATGAGGGCAGGGACTGCGAAGGTCAGAGGAATAAATCCACTGGAGCTGTTCAACACGGGTGCTGGGATATTGTTTTTAAAATTATCTGTATTATCAGTATTATCAGTAGGCCTGGCTAGCAATCAATCAAGACACAGACACTTGTTATATTTTAAGATAGCCTTAGTTAACCTGGGGCAGGGCAGATATCACGCCTCTAAATTGCCCCCCATAGTGGGGCAGGCATGGGATCCCTGTCTCAATCCCATGCCATTTACTTTTAATAACTTTTATCAAGCTATTTCTCATTGATAATCTTAAATACTTTTTTTTTTTAAATCTGGGCTGGATTTTCTATCCATGCTGCGGACCATGTGCTTTTCCAGCTAACCCATGGTGGGTTTTTTTTTTTTTTTTTTTTTTAGCCCCACCTATCTTCTCTGCCCTGCCTACATGGGATGGCTTTTTATTAAGCAAAAGGTAAATGACAGAGACAGTAAGCAGTAATTAGCATCAAAATACACCAGACCATTCCCCAACACTGGGAACTGAACTGGGGTCCACTGCATGAATGCTCTTAACCACCGAGCCATCTCTCCAGCCCCAGAATTAACTTTTAAAACACATCTAATCCAATAGCATTTCTTTTCAATGGCTCTCCACCCCTGCATAGTAAGGGCCAAACTATTTTGTGCAGCAATAGCTAGTTCTTCCTTTTTAAGGAAAAGTTCCAAACATGTATTAAAGGACATAAAATATCGACTCTCACATTAAAAACCAGTGCATAATAATGATTAAACATTCAAATGTGTATAAGGCCATCAGAATCTATGCAATTCAGACCTAGATCAAACAGCATAATCAGAATTCTGCCATTCTGGGCTGAGAGTGGTTCAGTGACACACTGCTTATTATTTATTATTAAAGTATTAAGAGGTCCTGATTTTGATCCCTAATGCTTAAATACATATAATATATACTATATGTACATATTCCATTAATAATTATGACAAAATAGATGCATGTTGATCAGTGTAATAAAGAGGAGGCTACATAATTTTTCAGGAACTGTTATCTTTTTCAGAAAAGTAAGTTATTTCAGATGGAATATTCAATAAGAAGAAAACAAAAAATTACAAGTTCTCCACCAACCTAATGCTGCATCCAAGCTGCATGTTAACAGGACATCTCTAATTGTTACCAGGAGATGCAAGAAAGCAGCATGCTTGAACGTCATTTCTCTGTCATCATTTTTACCTATATAAACAAAAGCAGGTAACACATTAGATTTTCAGACTATGCATCAGATTTGCTTAATAACAGCTAATATCTAGCGGCAGATGCTTACTATGGCCAGGCCGTGTATAAGCAGGCTAACCGTCGCTCTCTAAAATCCTCTCAGGATTACTGTGATCCTCCTTTGCAGATGAGGACTCACAGCTTTAGTGAGGATAAGTGATGCTCAAGATAGCACTAAACCTAGGCAGCTAATTGCAGAGCTTATTCCTACTGGTAAAGAATATTAAATTATATTTACGTTTGTTGGGAAAAAACGGCTCTAACCAAGGAGAAAATTAAATAAGTAACTTGCCAGTTTTTAAAGGTAGAACTAGACATTTGTAAGTAAAGAAATACTTTGAAATGGAGATAGATATCTGAAAGAGTTAGCTTAGAGATAAGACTCACACAAGAGGCTTATGCACAGAGACAAGCCAATTGCCTACTTAACATGTGCTCTGTACTTCCAGAACTTTCTGAAGATGAATGGTTGGATTCTTCTGCATGTAAGAGTGTGAGATCAGAAGGCATGCATATGCCATACATGTGTGTGGAGGTCAAAAAATAACTTGCAAGAGTCTGTCTCTCCTCCCACTATGTGGGTTGCAGGAATCAAACTCGGGTCATCAGGCTTGGCAGCAAGCGCCTTTATTGGCTAAGCTGCTTTGCTGGTGCTATTTTTCTTTATTTTTGTTGCTGCTGTCGTTCTGTAGCAGGGTCTCACTATACAGCCCTGGATGGTCTCACATGTAGAGACTCATCTGCATCTGCTTCCTGAGCTGTGGGACTAAAGGCATGAACCACCATGTCCAGCAGATTTATTTATTTTGTATTTAAGTGTATGTGTGTGTTGGCATGAGTTTGTGTACACCATGTGCAGGCAGAGGCCAGGGAGCTGTGGTAACGGAACCTAGGTCCTCTGTAAGAGAAGCAAATTAAAACATCTGAGCGGCCGCTCTAGCCCACCTACATTATTTTTAAAAGAAGTTGCAAATTTGTTACTATATGAATAACATATGACTTTACTAACAAAGCAGGTCCTGGTGACATGTGGAAGCACAGTGCACTGGGTCTCTTCCCCCAATTCAGCTATAAGCATGAGACAGAGCATGTGGAACACCTCCCAAAACTTACAAATGAATGGTAGCAGGCAGACTGGAAAGGGGGAGAGATTTCAAAATGTCACTCAACAAATGGTAAGTTTCCTATTTTTTTCTATTAGTACGTCCTGGCTTGTACTACAGGCAGCTATGAACCCCAAAGTGCATGCCACGGCAGGGACAGAAATAATTCCAGGAAAAGTGCTCTAACCATGGTCTGAGTAGTGGGAGAGGGGTGCATGTGGATAAGAAAGAGTACAAAGCCTACTCTCTTCTTTTAAAATCTTTTTTCTGTTCTCTCCTTCCCCAAAACCTCAGTGTTAGAGGCGAGCAACAGCAGCAACAGTTACTGGATACAGCTGCCTGTCGGGTGTCTGAAACCCTTCTGAACACGACGAAAACAGAGTGAGCTTCAGCAGCCCTGATGATTCTAGAATCTTTGACTTAGGTTTGTTTGGAAAGCTTACTCTCATTGTGGCCTGTGTTTCCTGCCTCCCTGTATGTCTGGTGATGACTTCACACTAGACACCATCAGTTTTATGTTGTTGGGTGCTGGGTGGTTTTGTGTTTATATAGAGCTCATGTTTCATTATGGAATATAGTTACGTTCACTGGAAATAGTTTTATCCTTAGGATCTTGTTTTTGCACGTTTGTTTGGGCAGGGCCACAGTGGGCCCAAACACTGGTTCCAATGTGAATGGTTACAGCGTTAGCTTCATTTTTTTGCAAATGAGATCTATTAAATAATACATGTCAATTAGGGAATTCACTCAGAATCTTCTGGGCTTGGCCTAGATGTCAGTAGTACATGCTAAATTACAGTAAAGGTTTCTTCCAGGTTTGAGGTCTGCACTGTTACAATGGCCTATAAATGTATATCCTCTGGGTAACATTTGAATCTGACTTACACTCACCTTGGTAAATAGCATCATTTATTATTTTTTCTTGTTCCTTTAGGAAGAATCTTGTTTGGTCAAAAATGACAGTGGCAAAGTTCCAGTTAGCAGCAGGGTATGTGCAGAGGCACACGAGCTCTTTTAAGACAGGAGTGGCTGCTGCTTCTAAGAGACAGTATGCTTGGCACTGGTCGTCTGAAAAATAACAGTACTGAACTCAGTGTTTGTGAAAGGGATGGTGTGCTGGCTTTGATACCCACTTACATCGCCCTGACTGTGGGTGAGAGAACAGAGTGATCATTAATAGCACATTTCCCAAAGAAGAGACAGAGGACTCGGCAGAAGTGGCTATAGGGTTGGTTTTTTTTTTTTTTTTTTTTTTTTTTTTTTTTTTTTTTTTTTTTTTTTGCGGTGGGGGGAAGGGGGGCGGAATTTTTGGTTTTGTTTTCCCAAGACAGAGTTTCTCTGTGTAGCCTTGGCTGTCTGGACTTGCTTTGTAGACCAGACTGGCCTTGAACTCACAGATATCCATCTGCCTCTGTCTCCCTGAGTCTGGGATTACAGGTGTGGCTTCAGTTTTGATGAAGAAAGAAATAACAATTAGGCTGGAGTAAGGCAATGGGAAAAGACAGGGGCCGTGTACATGACGTTCCAGGTCTAGAAATAACTTGAAAGTAGAAATGGAATTAAGAAGTTTCTGAAACAAGTAAAATTAATTACCTGGAAAATAAGGCATGTTCTAGACATACAGGAGAGGACTTCCAAATAAGGTAAAATAGAAAGCACCCAGCATACCTGAGGCTTGAATCTCGATGACGTCATCTGCTCTTTCCTGTCTTCTTTCCTCTGGAGCTTTATTATTAGGAACAACAGGACTTTCTTCTTGAAGAGTCAAAGAACGTTTTTCTTTATCTTGAATTTCTAGCAAAAATATTACATTGCTCAGGAGAAATGACATTGCTTTATTTTAACACTGTGTTCAAAATCGTAGTTGTTAAATCTCTTCATGGAAATACATTGAGACTAAGTTAAATGGATGATCCAGATCAATGGACCAACACTGTGCTGAGTAACAAGGTGGGTAACAGAAACTCTGGCATCCAGTAGGAACTCACCCTCGGGCCTGACAGAGGCCCAGCTCCCTCATAGGATGCCTACCTTAAATACAGGGACCGACCACCAATTCCAGTGCTTGACACATCAAAGGCAAGAGTGTCCCACCTCTCCTCTCTGTGGCCTGCCAGAGTCTCTTCTCTTTCCAGCCTGCTCCTTTGTTCCACGCCCTCTACTGTCTCCATCCTTTCTCAGGCACACCAATTTACCACTCCATCTCCAGTTCAGCTCTTTTCTACATGCAGTCTTATGTAACTGCCTACCTTACTTCCAGGCCAAAAAACCATTCCTCCTTTAATATGCAATTTAGCACCTGATACAGTGTTTAATAAATGTTAGGTTTTTCATTTCTAGGTATTATATATAACTCATTATTGCATATATACAGCCATTTTAACTAAATACTGTCATCCACCAATTAATATGATTATAAGACATTTTAAAAACTGTACTACCAGCCTGAGATGCTTTTATGTAAGGTTAAAAGTGTGATAATGAATGGAGTGGGATGTGGTGACCTTTGCCTATAATCCCAGCACTTGGGAGGCTGAGGCAGGAGGATCACAAGTTCAAGGCCAGCCACAGCTACACAGAAGATCCCACTTTATTTATTTATTTATTTGTTTTTTTGAGACAGGGTTTGAAGATCCCACTTTAAATAAAAATAAAAGAACCCTAAATACAATGATGCAGAATATACAAACTATACTGTCAATTAATTTTAAGAGTTATTATTTGAGATTTTTGAGAGGGTCAAAGTCACAATATTTCTTGTACCCAGTAAACTGTAAAATAAGGAGGGAGTAAAATATTACCTTTATAGCTAATAACAGCTACGTTGGAGATTTAGGCTTGATTTGAGAGACAAGTGGGATTGCTGACTAAGTACCCGAGTAAGGTGGCCACCCTACTCAGTCCTCAACTGAGCTGGGCAGGGAAGCACTCATCAGGAAAGAGTTGTGACGTGTGAGAAGCTGAGCATGTGTCCTTCTCTGGGGAAGTCCATTCCCTTCCTTACATGGACACCCACTTCCCCCAGTTTATAAAGTAGACACTTCTTTCTACACCCTACAGGGAAAACTATATACAGGAGCATAACACTAACTGAGAAAATGTCAGAAGTACAGAGGCATTCCCTTCTAATAGCAATTTTTAACATGAAAATATTTTTTATCTCTTTCAACATTTTTCTGTGGCTCCTTATTTTATGATGCTACTATGTCCCTTTCTAAGCTGCTCTCACAAGTGTAACAGACACAGGGCACCAGTGTTAGCATGGGATTCCTTCTCAGTCCAAATATGAGTAGACTCTGGAAACAAATATGAAACTTACGAGCTTTCTTTTCCACATGTTTGCATGCACATGCTGTGCGGTATGTTCAGGTCTGTGTGTATGCAAGTGCATGTATGTATGAGCGTGTGTGTATAAGTGTATGTGCATGCATGTGTGCATGTGCGTGTGCGTGTGTGTGTGTGTGTGTGTGTGTGTGTATGTGTGTGTGCGCGCGCGTGCGCATACTGAGGACACCTCTGTTGGTGTTCTTTGGTTGGTTTGGAACTTGTCAAGCTGGGTAGGCTGACTGGCCAGCAAATCCCAGGCAGACTCCTGTCCCCACCTTCCTAGTACTGGGATTACAAGTGCAGGCTGCTACACCCAGCTTTCTTTTAACGTGGGTTCTGGGGGTCCTTGTGTTTTTAAGGTAAGCACTTCACCTACTGACCCAACTCCCAACACTTTCTTCATTCCTTTAAGCAGAAGGTATGTCTGAATTGTAAGGAAAACCCAGCAACATATAGAAGTGTCACTTAGCAAGGTGAGTTATTCCATGTTATTATAAACAGGAAACCATGGTGTATATACAGAAGCATAAACAATCACAGAGCTCTAAAATCTCTGGATCCTACTCTGAACTTTCACTGTGGAAAATGTCCCAGAGTAGTAATGAGCTTCAGCACATCTATAAAGGACTCTCACACCTTTTGGGAAATCATACATAATTGCCGTGACACTAAGAACCCCGTCCTGTCTCCACAGACAGAGTGTAGGATTGCAAGACCCAATTGTGCTCTAAGTAACACAAACATTTCTTGTATCAATTTCACCAAGGTAAAGTCTGTCAAAATTATTCTAGAATGCATCAGACATTGTTGTCATAGAGATATTGTGTATCTCAAATGCTGATTTCTGTACCCCCATATATATGGTTGCAGGCCTTGTTCTGAGAATCTCCTGTGTCAATGTTGTATAAACTCTGCTCCTCAATTGTCCCCTTGTATGTCAATAAAGCAGTTTACGGCCAATCGCTGAGCAGGGGAGAGAATAGGGCTGGACTTCCTGCCAGCCAGTGGAGGAGGACTTAGAAGAGAGAGTAGGGGATTCAGCCACAGGCAAAGGTGCAGGAGAGATGAAGATTCAACTGGAGCAAAGGAACTAAAAAGCAAGTAACTTGGGGATCTTGGCAAAGATGGAGTCAGAATAATATAGAGGGTTAAGAACAGACATAAACTGCTCAAGATTGTGTTGTAAAGCTTTATAAACACATATAAAATAGTATCAATTATTTATGTGATACCCAAGTTAAGAAATAAACTAAGAGAAAAAATAGTTTTATAAAACTAATTTTAACAGGCAAGGTGGTGCACACCTTTAATCCACACACTTGGGAGGCAGAGGCAGGAGGATCCCTATAAGTTTGAGGCCAGCCTAGCCTTCATAAGTTCCTACACAACCAGAGCTATATATTGAGACCCTGCCTGAAATTTTTAAAACATTATTCTAGAGTCCTATTTTTTAAAGCAGAAATGAAATTATATATAACACAATGTGGTTATATATACTTTTGATGTGGTTAGAAGCAGGAAATACATGATAATTACAACACAAATAGAAACTTTGATAGTATTATAAAGATTAATAAGCAATTAAATGAGAACATGTGCAAGTACATATTAAAATATGTTAAAATACTAAAGAATTATTGGTAGCTGACAGCTGCTTGGGAAAGGATTGTTAGTTTCCTTTAAGAGTACAGCCCCTGGCAGGTTACTGTGCTCCAGCAGATGGCTACAACTTAAAGAGTATGTGTGTAGCACTAATGAGATTTGATGGGCTTTTTAAAGGGGCAGGTCTGAAGAGACGGCTCAAAGGTTAAGAGCACTCATTGTTCTTGCAGAGGACCCAGGGTCAATAGCCAGCACCCAAATGACAGCTCAAACCATCTCTAAGTCCAGTTCCAGGGACTCCAACATCCTCCTCTAGCTTCCATGGGCATCAGGCACACACACCGTGCACATACATACACACAAGCAAAATATTCACACACATAAAATAAAGTAATCTTTTTAAAAATGAGGAAATAACGTTGGTTGGGTATGAATTAGAGGTTGGATCTGGGAAGAGATGGGGAGGGGAAATGATAATATTAAAAAATGTTTGAAATTCTTGAAGAATTAATAAAACTATTTTTAAAAATACTGAGAAAGCATTGTAAGCTAATAGAAAAAAAAGAAAATTGAAGTTAGGAATACTGTTTATAAATCCAACTTATAGAAAGTATGTTTTATAAGTAGTAGCTTTATTACAAATTAAAATGTGCCTTTTAATCTTTGAAGCATATTTCTATGCATTTCTAAATGTATGTCTATGTACCTATCTCTATCTCTACTTATAAAGAGTATCAATAGCATACTCTTTGACTGTGAGATACCATATAATTTCTCTAAAAGAGCTTTTCTTTTCTTGCACTGTACAATAGTACGCAGTCCTAGTCTATGCTAAAATTGTACTGAGTTACCCACCATTGTTCTGGTCACGGCCTGTGACTTCAGCATCTGAAGTGAAAGTCTTGTGTTTACTTCTCAGAATAATAAACTCGCTCAAAAGGTCCAAATCATCCTGTTTTTTATTGTAAGATGCCTTGATCCGTGAAGAGGAAGCCGATTCCACAGACGGCACAGGGTTACCAAGTCCAGCACAACTGTCGTGGGTCTTCTGCGGTAACTCGGCAGCTAGTTCTTGGTCGTTCTCTGTATTGTCTTCTCTTTTGGGTTTTTTAACAGAGACACATTCACCAGAGAAACAAAGACGCGGCACTTCCTTTTCTGAAGATGGTCTCTTCTGTGGACGTACTCTGCGAACATGTGTGGGTTTCTCACTGATAGGCACACTACTAGAGGGACAACTCCTATGTTCTAGCCAGGCTGGAAACAAGAAAATGAAAAGTACCAAAATGACTTCTGTGCCTAAACGAGTAAGAAGACTTGCACACAAACACGCAGCACGTTTGCTCACAATACTAAAAAGATGAGGAATAAATCCTGGGGAGATGGCCACACTCTGGTTAAGTACATACAATAAAAAATTATCAATAAAACAATGATTAGTGCTCTATGTAGCATAAATGAATCTATAAATAGTATGTTGAGTTGAAGAATCCAGGCACTAAGGGTCCACACTATGTGACTGTAGATGAGCTGGCTCTAACATCAGGGCTTGCTGAGGGTTAAGAGTACACGCTGCAAAAAGGAGCCATGTAGAGGGAGGAGGCCTGCCGGGCACAGAACCCTGCTGGGATGGGGATGTTCTCTCAGCTGTGGGGGTAGCACACACATATATACTTGTCATGGTGCATCAAGCTGTACAACTGCAGCTAACCTTCTTCCCCCGAAGGAGACATAAAGCCATGTCTAGCCCTCCTCCTGAGGTCCCAACGGAGGCATGATTTCCACTAACGTCACTCTGAGGAACCAGTAAATTCATGGGGCCTCCTTACCGAGCCTGGGTGAGCAGTTATGTAGAGGGTGTGGACACTCCTCACAACCATCTCCCACACATGACGGCTTCCCTACAGCTGCACAGAGGGAATGGGCACGGGCAACCATACATAAATCATACTTTATATGGTTCATTTGGGAAAAATGGCTACAGGAGTGACTAATCTAACCATGTGAAGTATATGGCTAGTATTTAAAAAGATAATCTTCGCAAAGACAAATGTGCATTCTTCCTTCAAAATTTGGTCTATGATGGTTTTTGTGTGTCTGAGACAGGGTTTCATGTACCCCAGGCTGGCCTCAGATTTGCTATATAATTAAAGATGCCCCTAAACTTTTGATCCCTCTGCCTCTACTTCCTACATACTATGATTATGATTATAAGATTGAGCTGCCATGTTGGGTTTTATGAGGCCTCAGACCCAGGCAACTGTTTCAACTGAGCTATGTCCTCAGCCCCCTGGTTTTTGTTTGTTTTGTTTTGCTTTTCTTGGAAACACGGAAACAAGAAGTATTTTTCTTTTCTCTCTTTGTATCACATTTAAGAGACAAGCGTGAGAGTACTGCTTAAGGTTAGCTAACACCTGCCCTTGTCCTGTGAGCGTGAAACACTGGGTGAGCTCACGATCTGTTTAAAATGGGAGCTGGTAAGAGTCCCAGCAAATTCCTGCCATCTGAGACTAGAGGAATACCAACTATAAACAGCACACAGATGAGGATGTGAAATCTTCCAAGTTTTAAGCATTGTTAAGAACTTGAAGCTCTTCACAAGTCAAGAATGAATACAGAGGCTTTGGTGTTGACAATTTGCAACCCCTGAAGCTTTTCTGGAGATAATCTGGTTCTTAAATAATTAGGAACTGCTAATTATTTTACTTTCCTGACTACTCTCACCTACCATTATTTCTCCAGATGTCCCTACTCCAACAACTTTGCTGTGGGGTCTAGAAATTGTTATTGCTTCTTTTGTTGTTTTGAGACAGGGTTTCTCTGTGTAGCCTGGCTGTCCTGGAACTTGTTCTGTGGACCAGGCTGGCCTCAAACTCACAAAGATCCATCTGCCTGCCTCTGCCTCCAGAGTGCTGGGACTAAAGGTGTGTGCTATCACTCCCCAGCTAGTTATTGCTTCTCAAACTTCACAATTATACTACTATAATAATTCTAGTGGCGTGAGACTGTCTTATCCTCAAATTTATTGTTTCTGATATTTCATATAGTTTTAGAGATGTATTATCTAGATATTTAAAGATCCTATAAAAGTTTTCTTCTGTTTTTTTTCTTTCTTATACTGTCCTAAATTCTTTCATAGAAGTATTGGTGAAAGAAACTCTTCTAAGGAGCTATAGAAACAGTACCGCAAGGGAGAGATGAAAGATTATTTAAAAGTCATAATAAGCAAAGATTAAACCTTGTTCCTTTTGCATAATGAATGAACTAGAAAATCCTAAACTCAGAGAACTTAGGCAAGGAATTCTGAAACAAAATGAGCTACCTAAGAACAATTTTATGACCGAAGCCGTCTATGCAGTAAAATAGTGGGATGGTTTTAGGCAGAGGTGAAAAGTCTAGCGAGCTTGGTGATGGCTGGTTACCCAACAACAAATTTTAGTTCAACTTAACATTTACTATAAGAACGCATAATCCAAATCTAATAACAAAATAAGGCTAGAAGAAGACCCTATGGAGCTTAAATTTATTAGTTTAGCTTTACCAATTTACCTAACATATTGGGCTAAAAATTAAAACAAACTAAAAATTTCAGTTGGGGTGGTGTGTGCATGCACGCGCGCATACACACACACACACACACACACACACACACACACACACACCACCACCACCAACAACAACAACAACAACAACAACCCCCCCAAAAACAAACCTCCAAACGATTCTAACTTAGACCTACAAGTCAAAGTAATTCAATTAATCTAATTGCTACAATTTTTGATCAACAGACCAAGTTACCCTAGGGATAACAGTGCAATCCTACTCAAGAGTTCATATCGACAATTAGGGCTTAGGACCTCGATGTTGGACCAGGGCATCCCAAAAGTGTAGCAGCTATTAATGGTTCATTTGTTCAATGAGTCCTATGTGATCTGGGTTCGGACCAGAGCAATCCAGGCCGGTTTCTACCTATTTACAGTTTCTCCCAGTACAAAAGGATAAGAGAAATGGAGCCTCCTTGCCAAAAGTGCTCCTAAATTAATTAATGAAAAAATTCTTTATTTTGTTTTAATTTTTTTATCTTTTGAAAAAATTCTTAATTTGATATAACTGTACTATAATTTATCTAGACAAGGTAATTAGGGTGGCAGAGTAAGATAACTGCATAAGACTCAAAACCTTGTTCCCAGAGGTTCAAATCTTCTCCCTAATAATGCACTTCATCAATATCTTGTCTCTCCTAATTCCTATTCTAATAGCATTTCTAACATTAGTAGAATGAAAAATTCTGGGTTATATACAACTACAAAAAGGCCCCAACATCGTAGGACCTATGGAATTCTACAACCATTCACAGATGCAATAAAATTATTTATTAAAGAACCTCTACATCCACTAACAACCTCAACAAAGCTATTTATTATGGCCCCCACTCTATCCCTAACACTAGCTTTTAGATTATGGATCCTATTGCCTGTACCCCACCCCTTAACTGACCTAAACTAGAAGTATTATCAAGCCTTTCAGTCTACTCCATCCTATGATCAAGATGAGCATCAAACTCCACATAGTCCCTATTTGGAGCCCTATGAGCAATAGCCAAACAATCTCCTACGAAGTCACTATAGCTATTATTCTATTATCAGTTCTTCTAAGAAATGCCTTTCTCACTTCAAACTCTATCACCCAAGAAGCAGTCTGACTAATTATCCCAGCCTGAGCACTGGCTATAATACGATTTATCTCAACCCTAGCAGAAACCAGCCGAGCTCCTTTTGACCTTACAGAAGGAGAATCTGAACTTGCCTCAGGCTTTAATGTTGAATACGCTGCCAGACCGTTTGCACTATTCTTTATAGCCGATAATATACTAATATTATCTTAATAAATGCTCTCTTATAAAGTGTATTTCTAAGCCCCCTTCACAATGTAAACTCCCCAGAACTGTATACCATTAACTCCACAGTCAACGTATTATTAACTACTTTATTCCTATGAATCCAAGCATCTTACCTATAATTCCAATATGACTAACTCATAAATCTTCTATGAAAACATTTTCTCCCCTAACACTAGCGTTCTGCATATACTACATCTCACTATCAATCCTCCTAGCAAGCATCCCACCTTACATTTAGGAATATGTCAGATAAAAGAGTTATTTTGGAAGAATAAATTATAAAATGTTAAATCTTCTCATTTCTAGGACAACAGGAATTGAACCTGCACTTAACTTGAAGGTCAGGGCTGGAGAGATGGCTCAGAGGTTAAGAGCACTGACGACTGCTCCAGAGGTCCTGAGTTCAATTCCCAGCGACAACATGGTGGTTCACAACCATCTATAATGTGATCTGATGCCCTCTTCTAGCCTGCAGGTGTACATGCAGGCAGAGTACTGTATGCATAATAATAAATAAATAAATATTTAAAAAAAAACTCGAAGATCTCCATGCTACCCCTACACCTCACTCTCAGGAAGGTCAGCTCTCAGGCTCCTGGGCCCATGCCCTGAACACACTGGTTTAAGTCCTTCGCGATCTAATTAACCCTCCAACTCTTCTCATCATCGACTTCACTATCTTTTCCAGACCAACAGGCAGAGTACTTAGCACCAGCCTCCTTCTTATATGAGTTGGCTTAGGAATAAGCCAATCAGCAATTATCCCTCTACTCATTGACAAAAACAAAACAAAGGCCCACGGTCCACTGAAGCAGCAACAGGACATTTATTACCCAGTAGCCACAGTAGTCATCCTGCTAGCTATTATTCTAACTACAAACAACGAGGAACATGAACCTCCCAGCCACAAACTAACAGCCTAAGTCTCCCTCCAACGCTCATCTCACTAATAAGTAAACTAGGGTTAGCCCCATCTCATTCATGACTTTCTGAAGTAACCCAAGGAATCCCACACCACACAGCCCTAATTCTCCTTACATGACAAAAAAAAAACAAAAAAAACCAAAACCCTCTATCTATTCTCTTCCAAATCCATGAACTCCTTAATGTTAACTACCATTACTGCAGTTCTTATCGGAGCATGAGGAGGGCTAAACCAAACACAAGCACGGAAATTATAGCACAGCCATCTATTGCCCACACATTCTCCCCTGCACCCACCCTTACACTCCTTAATCTGACCATCTATATTATTCTTACAATTTCAATATTTATTATCCTAGTAAATTTTCATTTGTACCAATCAACTCTATTTCACTCTCAAGAAACAAAATTCCCATAACACTACTTACAACTTCTCTAATTCTCTTATCCTTAGGAGGACTCACATCATTAACAGGATTCTTACCAAAATGAGCTATTATCACAGAACTATTAAAAAATAACAGTACAGAAGCAGGTGGATCACTGTGAGTTTGAGGGCAGCCTGGTCTACAAATAGAGTCCAGGACAGCCAAAGCTAACAAAGAGAGACCTTGTCTCGAAAAACTAAAATAAATAAATAAATAAATAACAGTACAATCTTAACAACTTTAATAGCCTAAGTAGCCCTATTAAACTTATTCTTCTACACATGCCTAATTTACTCCACCTCACTTACCATTTTCCCAACAAAAAATAACTCCAAACTATATAATCAAACTATGTACTATCACAGCAAACGCCTTGTTCTTCTGGCTCTTACGATCTTTCTGCCATATCCCATCCTCTTCCACTATGATCCCGGAGCCTTAGGTGTCTTGGGCATATCAACTGGGGCTGGGCACCATATAGTCACTTGTTCCCTGCATCCTGATCAGTGGTGCTGCTTTGTAATGGTCAAGGAGACTTTCTTTGATGAGGGGCTAATCTTTTAATGCTCTTATTGCACCATGAGTCACTCTAGGACTGGGAGGGACTCCGTTCGCCTGCTGTGCTCTGTCCTCCTTCCTCCCAGAACTCTGCACCTTCATCCTTTCAGTTTCCCAAATGATGGGAATACCTGAAGCTCACTTTAAATATATTTATTTTCTATACCAAACTTATTTTCTCAAACTATGTTTCTCAAATCCTTTACAATAGAAACTAATATTTGAAAGTATGTACATATACTTATTTTTAAAATGGCTAGAAAATTTAAAAGACTGTAGAATTGTAGGCAGAATAGGATTTTAGGATAACCAAATTAAGTACCATTTTTGTTTGTTTGTTTGTTTTGTTTTTTGTTTTCTGAGAAGAAAGCTGAGCCCAGGAAGGCCAAAAGTCATAAACTGGTGGAACTGAGGCATGTTGGGAATGTTAAGCCTTAGCTGCCATTTTCCTAATCACTGAGGAGAAACCTAGTGTCAGACATCTTCCCACATGAAAAGGCCACACATGTTCACTTCCTATTCAATACTTACATTCCAGCTGAAGTGCTTTTGTAGGCAGAAAGATCTCCAGCTTGGTCTCCTTAAAAGACAGACCATTGAGACACAAATACGCCTTCAGATGCTCCAAAGTTTGGGCCATTATTGGATTGAGTCTTGCTTGTCTCCACCCCTTGGCCTTTGCCAGGTTAACCACAAGGCTGTCTCCGTTGATGGAAAAGATAGTCCTCATGTCTGCAAGTGAATACTGACTGCTGGGCTCTTGAAATCTTGGAACTTGAAAACAAACAAGCACATGGAAAAATAATGAAAAACAGTAAACAGGCATACTGGACATTCACAACGGAATGTACTTTCACACTTTAGGAAAGGTGAAATTTGAAGTTATATCTGGTATATAGTTTTCAAAATGTTAATATTTGTACAAGTCCACATAATCACACAAATAATTTTTCTCCTCTTCCTCCTCCTTGTCTTCTTCTTGAAACAGAGTTTCATATAGCACAGGTAGTCCTAAGCTTTCAATGTGGTTGGGAATGACTCTGACCTCCTGCCTCCACCTCCAGAGCTCTAGCACTTACAGGTGTGTGTCAACATGTCCAGGTCATGCAGTGCTGGGCTCTATCAACTAAGGTACATCCCCAGCCCTCAAAGAATTTATTCAATCTTTAGGAATAGCAAGATGTTAAAATCACTCCATACATAGTAGTAAAAGAAACTGTATTCTGATTGTCTAAAAATTGCTGAGCTAATATACTTGATATGCTTTAGGAGAACAGAGTTTAAGAGTTCTTAAACCACAAATGAATTCTAACTCATTACAGTAAGCCTTTACAAGACATACTTCTTAAGATTTTAGGGTGACTGTCATCGTAGGCTACATTGTGGTACACACCTTATGATGTCAGGACTTTTAGGCTAACAAGGTAAAATCATAACATACAGCAGAAATGGATCAGCACGGTCACTTTAACATTACTGTCTGTGTTATGAGCTTCCACTCAAAATTAAGATTATACATTTTGAAATTGTAACTTTGGAATGATTTTACAAGAGTAATAATAACTAAAAATAGATAAGTACCAGTATTAATATTAGCAATTACAAAAAACATGACATTGTACTAAGCATTTTCCATGCATCATTTCTAAGTAATCCATGGGAGAATCCTATGAGGTAGATATTATTTTAGTAGTTTTATTGACTTATAACCAGTAAACAAAGAAATGAATGTATTTAGAAGAAAAAAATTTAATTACTACTTCGTTATCACAAACAAGAAAATGACTATCTCTGCCTGGAAGGAGGAGGATTACCAACTCAAGCCCATTCTAAGCTACACAGCCTAGGCTATATGAGTCACTGTCTTTAGAGAAGAAGGAGGAGGAGGAGGAGGAGAAGAAGAAGGAGAAGGAGGAGGAGGAGGAGGAGGAGGAGGAGGAGAAGAACTTGTGTTGTTTCTATTTCTGTGCTTAACATGTAATTTCACATTACTTTATTTATTTATTTATTTATATTTTTTTTGAGACAGGGTCTGTCTACATAGCCCATCTCTCTGTACTGGGACTTGCTCTGTAGACCAGGCTGGCCTCAAACTCACAGCAATTTGCCTGCCCCTGCCTCCCAAGTGCTGAGGTTAAAGGTATGTGCCACCACTACCCAGCTTGTGTATGTCTTTGTATGACATTGTATAGGAAGAGAGCCTTGAAGGGGTTTATTCAACCCAAAATTATTTTATTAAGTTACAATTGATTTTGTTAAAAGTTTTAAACCTGCTTTCTCAAAAGCTTAAAAATTGAAAACTTTTATATTACTTTTCATGTTAGCTGTATAGAACAGACTAAGAAATACAAAGTATTTACATATGTATACATGCAAGTAGATTGTCAGATTGTCTGTTTTTTCTTTATTTCATAAATAAGAATTATGAGAAAATCAGCAAGACTCAGACCTTTATATAAGGAGCCTCTAAAAGATAATTAGACTTTGTATTATGTCACATATTTCATGTTATGAAATGGCTAAGGAAAAATATCTCATATTTGCACTCTGTTTGCCATTCAGTAGCAAGCATTCTTACCTGTGAGCAAGAACGAGACCCAAGAGTTTCTGCAGCTTCCCAATTGCCACATCATACAATATTTATTAGCCGATTCTCCAGCACTAAGCAAATCACTGTAAAGGAAGAATCAAAGTTTAATTCATTAATAGTATTGGCTGTTTTATATAACAAAATTTTAAGAAAGTAATTTTCTGAGTTTTTACATGTAAATCCAAGTAAAAATAAACTTTATTTTGTAAATGTATAAACTGAAGTAGAGCTGTATAAACCAAATTTCTAATTACTTTTTCCTTCCCTTAAAGATTCAGTATTAGCTGGGTGGTGGTGTCACACTCCTTTAGTCCACCATTCAGGAGGCAGAGGCAGGTGGATCTCTGAGTTCGAGGCCAGCCTGGACCACAGAGTGAGTTCTAGGACAGCCAGGGATACATACAGAAACCCTGTCTTGAAAAAAGAAAGAAAGAAAGAAAGAAAGAAAGAAAGAAAGAAAGAAAGAAAGAAAGAAGAGAAACGAAAAAAAGTGTCTGTGTGTGAAGGTGACATTGAGTAGATGATTTTCTTTTTTCTTTTCTTAATGTCTTTTTAAAAAATATTTGTTTATTTATTTTATTCTGTCTGCATGTGTGCCTGCAGGCCAGAAGAAGGCACCAGATCTCATTACAGATGGTTATGAGCCACAATGTGTTTGCTGGGAATTGAACTCAGGACCTTTGGAAGAACAGCCAGTGCTCTTAACCCCTGAGCCATCTCTCCAGCCTGACTATTTTCTATATTAGTTAATTTTTTCATCACTGTAACCAAATGCCTGTTGGAAATAAATTAAGAGTGAAATAATTTAATTTGGTTTTTGGTTTCAGAGGGTTCAGTCCATGAGCTTAGCCCTATAAGTTTGGGTAAACATGATGGTGGTAGGAGCATTAGGCAGAAGACAGCCATTTACTTCATGGCTGACTACAAAGCAGACGCAGAGAATACTGGTGCTTATCTGATCTCTTCTCTCTCCCTGCCCTATTGTGTCAGGATCCCAAGCCTATTGGTGGTACTACTTCACTTAGGGTGGTCCTTCCTCCCATTTAGTTCATCCTTAGCCACACCCATGGGTGTACATCACTAATCTCCTAGGTGATTCTAAATCTAATTAGCATAAGGATTATCCTTCACAACTGCTGCCTTTATCTCCTTCAGTACTGACTGGAAGCAGACGGGGCTCCCTTGGAATAATTTTAGTACTTCCCTGGACAAATAATTACAATAACAACCCCGTCTGCCACCAGAAATAAAACCAATAAGTAAAATTATTGTGTTTACTATTTACACACAAATTCAACAATATTTTATATAAACTTTACCTTGAGTCCATTCTATGTAGAAATTCTAGTCTCTCTGTTGCTAAAAACCAGAACTATGCAAAAGTCTTATTGACCCTACTTTCTCGAGAGGTGACAAGGTTCCAAATTTAGATCAAGCCCCTACATCTTGGTAGGTACGGGGGTGATGTATTGGGGTGCAGAGGGGAAAAGGATGAAATATGTATGACAGTTAATGGCAAGCACAGGTCACTAGTAGCTATGAAGCTATGGGCCCTGGTGGGGAAGACTCTCGAGTCACAAGCCCTTCCTATCCCAACCCCCTAGTTCTCCTGAAATTGAGGACAACTGGATTCCATTTCTCAGTTCATATGGAACATATATGAGGATGGCTATAGCAAGCATTCCTAGACCCAATGCTGACAGGAAGGGGTACTCAAAAGCTGGGTTTGTAGGTCTGAACAACACAGTTCATCCACACAGCCCAAAACTCTGCTCATTTGGTAGAAAACTTGAGAATCTGAAAAAATTTGAAATTTACAAGGTTTTTGGTTTTTTGATATTTTTTATACACTTCAGATTGTAGATAATTATCTTGAAGTGAAAATAAAAAGGACTTCAGCCAGCCATGCCCAATAAATGCAAATACCAAGCCAGGAGTGGTGGTGCATGCCTTTAATTCCAGCACTCGGGAGACAGAGGCAGGCCGATTGCAGTGAGTTCAAGGCCAGCCAGAAAGTGAGTCCAGGACAGGCAGATCCTCTCAAAAAACAAAAGATAAAAATAAAAATAAAATAAAATAAAATGAAAAGCAAATACCTTTGCTTCTAATGAAGCATTTTAAAGACAAGTTTCCCATGTCAGTTAATATGGAAATACACTTCTACTTCATCCAGACTTTTCTTTCTCTCTCCCTAAAACATAACATGGTTCTCACATGTGGCAGGCACATGTAAGAAATCAAGGGTACAGCAGCATTACTTACTTAAAAAAATTTTTTAAAAAACATTTTTTAGCTTTATAATTGAGGAACAACTCTTTTTTTTTTAGTACAGGTAATCAACATGTATCCCAGGCTGGTCTGAAATTCATAACCTTACTGCTCAGGCTGCCAAATCCTGGGATTATAGAAATAATCCCAATACCTAGATTTAGAGTCATTTTATAAAGTGGGAATTTTAAAGGCTTTAGTCATAAGCCAGCTGGAAGGACTTCTCTCTTGCTGCGATGACCAACTTTTAATTGTTTCAAATGACTCTAGATCTACTAGCTGTCTGCATGTACACCTGCAGGCCAGAAGAGGGCATCAGATCACAATATAGATGGTAGTGAACCATCATGTGGTTTCTAGGAATTGAACTCAGGACCTCCGGAAGAGCAGTCAGTGCTCTTAACCTCTGAGCCATCTCTCCAGGCCCCCAAAACGCTATCTTTTTGTTGTTGTTGTTTTGTTTTGTTTGTTTTTGTTTTTCGAGACAGGATTTTTCTGTGTAGCTCTGGCTGTCCTAAACTTGCTTTGTAGATCAAGCTGGTCTCAAACTCATAGCAATCCGTCTGCCTCTGCCTCCCCAGTGCTGGGATTAAAGGAGTGCGCCACCATGCCCTGCCACTAGCTGTTTTAAAAGCCACTTTTTTTCTAACTTTGCCAAATCATAATGCATCAGGTAAAGCTTGTTTTATACGTTCTCATTAGATATTTGAGTTACAACAATAAACAGAAAACAGTCCTGTGTGATTAAAGAGTTACTATATAAGGGCTTGAGAGATGGCTTAAGAGCACTAACTGCTCTTCCAGAGGACCCAGCTTCAATTCCCAGCACCCACATGGCAGATTAGAACTGTCTATAACTCCAGGATCTATAACCCTCACACAGACATACATGCAAGAAAAAAAAAAAAAAACCCGAAAAACAAAACAAAACAAAACAAAAAACCAATACATATGAAGTAAAAATAAGTAAAAAATTTAAAGTTATATGGTTAATATTTGGATGCTAACTGAGATTTAAGATTATACTAATGTATATTGGTTTCTGCTTCTGATTGCCAAGCTGCCTCCTCAGACAGATGAAGATATACAGAGTATGTAACACAGTGAAAGAGCCTAATAAAGGCAACTGTGTCCTGCAAATAAAAGCCTTTCGCCTTAGCAGAGAGACTAAAGTATTAAAGTGTATGTGACTGCATTATTATGCCATGCTGTTCCAGAGCTCATTTGTGCTACAGACATGCCACGCTCATGGTAGAGTTCTACATAGTATAAAGTTGCACCACAAATGCATGTCTTTTGTTTAGATCACAGTGAGGGATGAGAAAAAGACTTGTGAGAGAGCAGGTGATGTTTATCCCCTTAGAAGTCAAACCACCGTGTGAGGGAGATTGGTTATTAACCAGCTCAAAAACATCCTTGAACAAAATCTGAGAGGAGGTATAAATGTGAGCTGAAAACGAGAGGCAGGGCCTTGGGAGACTTGGGATAGTTTTGGCTGTTTATCGCTCCACTTCGAGAAGCCCCTAAAGAGAACCGCTTCGGGGCTCTGGGCTCTGGCTGAGGTTCTGGGTTCTGGTTGCTCCAGGTTCCAGCAGAAGAAACCCTGTTGATTATGCCAGGAGAATCGTTCCTCAGAACTGATATCCTTATGGTTTCATTATTGTATTCTTTATTCTTCTTATCCTATTGTTTAGGTTATTCAGGTTATAAATGAGGTACTCTCAGTTAATAAGTTGGTAATAAAATATAATTGTTAAGAAAATTGAGCCTACAAATAAATGCAAATAATTTATTTTCAAGACAGGGCTTCTCTGTGTAGCCCCAACTATCCTGGAACTCACTCTGTAGACCAGGCTGGTCTCGAACTCACAGAGATTCTCCTGCCTCTGCCTTCAGAGTGCTGGGATTAAAAGTGTGCATCACCACTGCCTGGCTGCAAATAATTCTTAAACAGAATGTGAAGATATACGCAGGGCACTCAATGCTGGCTCCTCCATGTCTCAGTCAGAGACAGGACCATTAAAGATATGGACAGAACCTGTGGTGAGTTCTGGGTCCTTGGCTTCCACTGCTTCAAGCTATCCTAGGCAAGCGCAGCCTAGAAGCCATTCCTAAGGGACTTGCAGGCATTTCTAATTCTCCTGTAGGTGTGTGATTTAGGACACAGTAAGTTCCAGTTTTCAATGGGACTGTACTGATTAAGTTCCTAGTTTTGTAACTTGAATAAAAAGCAAAATTAAGTGGCTTTATTCCAAGATAATATACTAACTTACCTTGGAAAACACTAAATTCATATATGCCACATAATAAAAGATAGCATCCAAAACTGTCTCAGATGCCATCAGCAGTCATGTATGCTGGGATACTAAGATAGCATTTTGACCTTGAATTCCTGTACTTGGGAGGCAGAGGCAGGTGAATCTCTGAGTTCAAGGCCAGCCTGGTCTACATAGAGAAACATTGTCTTGAAAAACAAAATAAGAGACTGGAGAGATGGCTTAGTAGTTAGGAGCACTGGCTGCTCTTCCAGAGGACCTGAGTCCAATTCCCAGCGCCCCCATAGTGGCTCACAACCTTCTGTAATTCTGATTCCAGGGAATCAGACACTCCATTCTGGCCTCTTTGGGTACCAGGCACACATGCAGACAAAAGATCCACATATACAAAATAAAACAACTAAAAAAAGAAAAAATAAAAGCAAAAGATATACAATTTTGGGTCCAACCAGAATATGATGATTTAGTCTTGTAGCATCAATTTTAAGGCCACAGATGATTCTGCAATAACAATGGGTGCTGGACTGACTTAAGGACTAACCCCTGGCTCTACACACCTGGCTTTCTCAATACTGAGGCCATAATGTCAGAGGAAAGCAAGATCAGAGCATATACACTGATAGACATGGGGTAGGACTTCCTAGTACTCCTCTGGGAAAGAAGTTGATGAACACACTATTCTGGAACCCTTACCTACTCCTGGTCACAGATGTGCCTGTCATCTTTTAGAAGACCTCATAACAAGTAGACACCCAGCATTCCAGAGAAAGAGACTGAGGCACAGAGCTGTTAGGAGCAAGTGATGGAGCCAGGAAAGTTAACTTTGATGCAGAGCTTTAAGCCACTTACTTTGGGGTACACTGTGGCTCTCCAAATTCGGATACTGAAACCTTAATCTTGGAATATGAGACAATGACTGTGCCTTTTAATAAAGAGGTAGTTAGGTAAATTAAATATTAGAGTACTCAACTGCTATCTCCTCACTTGTATCCTCCTGTTCCTCCCTCCCTCCTGCTTTCCCCCTATTCCCCTCCCCTAGGTCTATGATGGAGGGCGACCTCCTCCCCCACTATATGGTCATAGGCTATCAAGTCTCATCTTCGTAGGCTGCTTATTCTTTCTTTGAGTGACATTAGGCCTCCCCACCCAGAGGAGGTGGTCAAATATGGGGCACCAGAGTTCATGTCAGCGTCAGTCCCTGCTCTTCACGTAACTATGGAGAATATCCTGTCCATTGGGTTAGTATCCAGATATAAATGAGTATATACCATTTGACTCTTTCTGTTTCTGGGTTAACTCACTCATTATGATAATTTCTAGTTCGATCCATTTGTCCACAAATTTTGGGAGTTCCCTGTTTTTAATAGCTGAGTAATATTCCATAGTGTAAATGTACCACAGTTTTTGTTTTGTTTTGTTTTGTTTTTGTTTTTTATTTTTTCAAGACAGGGTTTTCCTGTGTAGCATTGGCTGTCCTGAACTCGCTTTGTATACCAGGCTGGCCTCAAACTCAGTGATCCGCCTGCCTTTGCCTCCCGAGTGCTGGGATTAAAGGCGTGTGCCACTAACGCCTGTCCACAGTTTCTTTATCCATTCTTCAACTGAGGGACATTTAGGCTGTTTCCAGGTCCTGGCTATTACGAATACGGCTGCTATAAACATGGCTGAGCATATGTCCTTGTGCGGTGGAGCATTTTCTGGGTATATTCCAAGGAGTGGAATAGCTGGGTCTTGAGGAAGCCCTATTCCCAGTTTTCTGAGAAAGCGCCAGATAGATTTCCAAAGTGGTTGTACAAGTTTGCATTCCCACCAGCAATGAAGGAGTGTTCCTCTCTCTCCACATCCTCGCCAGCATGTGGTGTCACTTGAATTTTTTATCTTAGCCATTCTGATGGGTGTAAGATGTAATCTCAGAGTCGTTTTGATTTGCATTTCTCTCATGACTAAACACGGTGAGCATTTCTTTAAGTATTTCTCAGCCATTCGATATTCCTCTGTTGAGAATTCTCTGTTTAGTCCCAAGCCCCATTTCTCAATTGGGTTATTTGGTTTGGTGGTGTTTAATTTCTTGAGTTCTTTATATATTTTGAATATTAGACCTTTGTCAGATGTAGGGTCAATGAAGATCTTTTCCCAGTCTGTAGGCTGTTGCTTTGTTCTGTTGACAGTGTCTCCTGTCTTACAGAAGCTTCTCAGCCTCATGAGGTCCTATTTATTAATTGTTGACCTTAATGCCTGGGCTGTTGGAGTCCTGTTCAGGAAGTTGTCTCCTCTGCCAATGTGTTCCAGGCTCTTCCCCACTTTTTCTTCTAACCGATTTAGTGTCTCTGGTTTTATGTTGAGGTCTTTAATCCACTTGGAATTAGAGTACTTCTTAATCCTACATGACCAAAACCAACCCAGTGAACACTTTATTCTGTAGCCTCAGGGACTATGAGGAAATAAGACATTATTGTTCATGGCAGCCAGTCTGTGGTAGCTGGTATGGAACTAATAAGCACATTGTGTCTTTCATGGCAGTGAGCTTCACTGGCAAGTGTTCAGAGGCACTTTCCTAACCATTTCACTTCTGTGTCATGGTCTTGAAGTTTTCAAGTTATTTACTTTTAATAGTAATATCACACTAGAAATGCTAAAAAGCTACTGTAAAAGATAATATTGTGAAAAATATATTACCATACTACCTAGTTTCCTTCTAGACAAAGTCAGTCTTATGTGTTTCTTGTGTCACTATCTAACAATATTCTATGGAAAAAAAAACACAGACATGTGCATATAAATTCATATCTTCTCCCCAGCTGCTTATAATATATATTATATAGCTTCATGTTTCTTTTTATAAGAGCTTCTTTGAAGTTGCCTTTAAATGGAGAGATTTCATTAAAAACTGCTTGTCCTGAACTGCAGCTTGGGTTCTAGATATAATCTTTACTTACATTTTACACACAGCAGAAAACGGAAATGTCTGAAATCCTGCACATAATAAACTCACTGATGACTGTTGCCTTGGTAAGCTTAGATGGGTTGGTGATGTTTCTAATTCACCTGAAATTTATGAAAATTAAAGTTATATAGTACTGGAAAAATAAGATAACATTTAGAACTCTTATAATTATTTGGTTTGGTCAATTTGTTGGAACAAAATATTTATATTAATTCTTTGAGAATTTGGTATAGTGTGTTTTATCACATTCATCCCTTTTCCTCAACTCTTCCCAGATCCACATGTTCAAACCAATTTTGTGTCTTTTTTTAAATTTTTTTTTTTTTTTTTGCCATCAAGTACAATTTGTGTAGCTCATGTAGTTTTTGATGTTGGCAAAAAATTTTGTCCATAGGAAGAAATTTGGGGGTGGGGCTAGGGAGATAGTTCAGCCGCTGAAGCATTAGGACCTTAGCTGAAAAGATGCGTGTGAGGGCATGCCCTTGAAATCCCAGCCTGTCCTTTATCATGAGCCGAGGTCCCAGTGAGTGATCCCATCTCAGAAAACAAAGTGGGAGGTCCTAAGGAGTGATGCCCACGGCGGACTTCTGGCTTCCACTCACATATATGCGCATGCGCGCGCGCGCACACACACACACACACACACACACACACACACACACACACACAGAGCACAAGACATTTAGATTCCTTGAGATAGAAAATAACAGTCCTAAATTTATATAAAGAACTACAATTTATCACTTGATATCTCAATTATGACAGTGGTGATGTTTACAAACTGCAGTGACAGCTGAACTTGACTGAGTTTGCCATGTAAGGTAAATCCTAGGAGCCTTATGTACAGGAAGAGTTTTAGTCCTAGAGACTTATGTTGTCAGCACTATTTTATTTCCACAGTAAATTTTGATGATGTTAGGGAAATAAAAGAAATTCTTCACCTTAATGAGTCAGGACACTAGATGTCCTTGTCAGAATTATACATTAATAGAACGGGCCTGCAAAACAGATCTGCATTTACTGAAAAGTTTTGTAGTATAAAGCAGTAAACACCCTGGTATTCACGTGCTCCAAGTGTAAATATAAGAAGAACATGATTTGGCTTTATTCTGGAACAAAACATGATGCGGTTTCCAAATCTGATATGATAATGATACAATAGTGATAGAGCAGAGAATGAAGTGACTGCCCTAACAGATCAAAGAGTCCACCTCTGAAGTGTAATTAGGCAGGCAGGATGGCTCAGTCTGTAAAAGCGCTTGCCACCAAGCCTCACGGCCGGGGTTCAAGCCCAGAAACCCACACGGAGGAAAAAGAGAGCCGGCTCCCAGTAGCTGCCTTCTGACCTCTACAGGCACACCATGGCCACCCCGCCCCACTAAATAAGTATGTAATTGAAAGGGTTTGTTTCTAAGTATAACAAAGATCAACACGATTACTAATATCAAAATGAAATATAAGGTTTGGGGGCTAAAGTGATGGCTCAGTACTTAAGAGCACTTGCTACTCTCCCAGAGAAGCCAGGTTTGAATCTCAGTGTCCATGCTGGGTGGCTTACAACAGAGTTTAAGGGCATCTGATGCCCTCTTTTGGCCTCAGATGGCACCTGTACTCACATGGTGAACAAACATGTGCTCTCTCTCTCTCTCTCTCACACACACACACACACACACACACACATACACACACACAAATAAAAAATAAGGTTACAATTAGTCAGCTATAATTTAAGATTATATGTGAGTGGGGTGTATATGCAGCAACCAGTATGGAGGCTAGAACTCAATGCTGGTGTCTTACACAGTCACTCTGCGCCATCTTTGTTGGTACCAGGTCTGTCACTGAACCTATGGTCTGCCAACTCAGCTAGAGTGGCTGCTGGGGACTGCACTTGGGAACTCATGCTTGTGGCCACACTTTACTAACTAAGTCATCCACCAAGGCCATGAATTGAACTTTAATTTAGGTAGTAACTTCCTCATTTGTCTTCTCAAACATTTGAACTCTTCTGTGTACATGACTCACTTTTGTTGCTGGCAGGATTCAGATAGGGCAATTATAAAGGGGCAGAAAAAAGGAAAAGACGGCAAGATCATAATGATCAAGTTTTTGAACACAAACTGGTTAACGGTAGACTATAAATGCAAACTTCAGGTACTTATCTACCGTGTGGTAACTGTCCGTAAGCTGATGAGCGGGCAGTATCTCTACCTGGTTCACTGCAGTCGGGCTCCCAGGGGCTTGCTGTGGGGCTGCATTTTATATCCCCGGCACCAAGTTCATGCTTGGTCATCGGATCTGAAGGCAGGAGAAGAATTCTATCAACACAAGCACCATTGGAGTTATGTCTTTGTAACAATATTCCATGGCTTTTTCCTTACAAACTTGAAGGGGAAACTTTAAGATTTAAAGTAGCCTTATTGCCTTACTATAGACATTTTTTTTCTTTTAGAGAGAGCTGCATATTCTGAAAAAAAATGCTGACACAATTGGTAAATACCTATTCCCCAATGCACTCCTAATCTATCAATTAAAATCACCAAAGGAATATAAAAATGCAAAAAAAAAATCAGTATAAGGACTGGAAGCTAAGATAGGGTGGGTAGAAAACGAACACTTTGAAAACCCTAATCGCCACCCATGAATGGTGACTTTCTAAACTCCATTTAGCTGGGATTCTCCTGTGGTCCTGAAGATTAAAGGCAAGCCTTGGGTGTGCTTGGCCTCTGCCATGGAACCACACCTGCTGGCGCTGGTCTGTGTTAATGGTTTCTCTTTCCAGTTACCTGGCATATTGTGCTTATTGCTTTATTATTGTTATTATGTATACATATTTACATACGTGTGTGTGCACCTGTACATGTGTGCATGTGGGGGCTAGAGGTTGATGCTGGGTGTCTTCCTTAGTCACTTTCCACATTATTTTTCAGACAGGTCCTCACTGACCCTGGAGATCAATCATTTGATTTAGCTAGACTGGTCAGCAAGTCCCGGTCTTCTCAGCACATGCTTGGCTTTCAGTGAGTGCGGAGGATCGAACTCAGGTCTTCGTGTTTGTGTGACAAGCTTACTGACCTAGGCCTCTCCCCATCCCTATTCCTTACTATTCATTTTAAACTTCAGCCTTTGTAAACACACAACTCTTATAAACAGTATACCCATTAATTCCTTGAGTGTAACAGATTGCTCTGTATTTATGAAATTATTATTCATCTTATAATTATGCACATTTAGAAGGCTTCTTTCTCCTGTATAGTTTTGTTAAGTTGAAAATGGGTGTTATGGTTGGTGGGTTTTCGAATCACAAAACATGTAAAATGACAGACAGAAGGAGAAAGCACTGGTAGAACTGGAGTAAACTGGCCCTGCGGCACTTTTCCACGTCATAGCTTTGCGACGTGCTGACTAGGGCAACCAGAACTTAGATAAAAAGATGTAGGCTTACTGTTTTGTGAACCTTGAAGACAGATCTACCTTCACTAGAGTTCAGAGTTAACACAGCAGCTGGAAGTGAATTTGGGAAAGGGGAGAGCAAGAGAGAAGCCCCACACCCTATAAATGTACTCTGTCTAAATCTTTAACTAACTCTTGAATACATGTTTGGTGTGGTGTCCATGAAGATCACTTCAGACTCAAAAATTCTTAACAGTGACTTCAACTTATTCCTGCTATAGGGGTGAAAAGTTTTGAGCAAAGATGACAACTTATTGTGAAATAAACAAAAAAAATCATCTCTCATTAGTGGGACATAGGAGACCCTCAACTGTGAAGGCGTCTTAAGACAAGAGAGCAGATGAGGATGCCTACCTCCACCATCTCCATTCCCCACAGCAGTAAAAGTCCTAACCGAACAGTGAGGCAATAAAAGTACAAGGTATCTGAATTGGAACCAGGTAGTCAAATTATATCTTAGTGTAGATATTGTTATATTATACACAAAAATGCAAGGGCCTGACAGAATTAAACATGGAATAAAGAAAGTCAATAGTTTTCTAGTGGCGTATACTGAGGCACACTGCTTTTGAGTGTATTTCAAAGGGTACACAGTTAACATTCTTAGATTTACAAATTATCCCCTGCCATAGATGACGTGGTGTTCCTACCAATTACTAAGAGCTCTGAGAGGTCACTTCTAAGGCAGATGTGAGTGGCTGCTCCTGTAGTGAGGGTATGTGGACTGTGTGGTGGAAACAAACAGGTAGATGTCACCGGGACTCCTGCTTAGTGTCCACTCATGCCCAGCCAGCCTAAGGCGGTTGGCAGGAGCCCCTCCCCCAGCTTCTTCCCTCCAGGCCTCAGCGGAGAAACTGATGGAGGACTTTGGATGCAGCAGGGGTCCATACAAGTGCTGGCACATCGCCAGGATCCTCTGTGGCGCTAAGTGATCTCCATGTTTCTCATAATTCTAGTAGTGGATTGTTTCTGCCAGTCTCATCACAAACACGCAGTGTCGCTGTGGGAGGGACCAGCCCCCTTGACCTGCTAGTCTCTGGGTGTCCTTTATCACAGAGATGGGACTCTGGCGTGCTTCTAGACTTTAAATTTTGGATTGTTTTGTTTCGTATTTTGTTTATGTTTACAGTCATCTTGTATTTCCCTAAAACTTAAATAAAGTTTTTGGCCTTTGAAAAATAAAAAATAAAAATAGAAAGAAAATAAATTTGCAGGATTAAAAAAGTCAAAATATAATAGCCCATTTATTGGCTAAAAGCTTTGTGAGTTTATATTGTTACTGTTGTTTAACATTTGCTATTCAGTATATATTTTAAATATGATCCCCTGCTTGAGGTATGGCCGACATTGTCTCCCATTCTATACCATATTTCTTTACTCTGCTGATAGTTTCCCTTTTGTTATACAGGAGCTTCTTAATTTCATATAGTTTCATTTATCATTTCTTGGGGTGGTTCCTGAATTATTGGAGCCCTTTCAGAAAGTTCTTTCCTATGCCTAGATCTTGAAGTGTTTTCCTTTGCTTTCCTCTAGCTATTATATATATATGATTTTGAAGTGCCATCTTTTGACCTTTGCCTTTTCCAGCTTGCCTCTGTGTTCCACATTAACCTGTGTGATGGCAGTGGTGGTGCATGTCTTCCTATGGGCCCAGTGACCCCAGCGAATAAATGGGCTGGACAGTTTTCAAAAGAACTACAAATAGCCAAAAAATATTTGGAAAAGTAGTATAAATTCTTGGCTATCTATCTAGGAAATGCATTTAAAACTGCTTTGAGATTCTAGTTGTCCCAGTTAGAATCATTATCATCAGGAAAACAAACAACAAATGCTGCTGAGGATGGGGGAGAACTTTACCCACTCCTGGCGGGATGCAAACTGGGCATTCACTAAGGAACTCAGTGTGAAGGTTTCTCAATAACTAAAACTAGAACTACAACAGGACACAGCTAGACAACTCCTGAGTGCATATCAGAAGGACCCTGAGTCCTGCTACAGAGACTCTGGCACCCCATGTTTCCTGCTGCACTACTCACAACAGCTATGGGATGGAAACAGCCCAGATGTCCATCAATAGATCAGCAGACAGTGTAGGACATATTCCTATGGAATTTTATTCAGCCATAAAGAAAAAAAGAAATTCTAATACCTGCAGAAATATGAGAGGAGCTGTTGGGGGATGGTCTGATGTATTTTGATGCTAATTACTGCTTGCTGTCTGACCCACCTTTTGCTTAATAAAAAGCCATCCCACCTGGGCAGGGCAGAGGAGATAGGTGGGGCTAGGAGAGAGAGGAATTCTGGGAAGAAGAAAGGACAGCCACGAGGAGAAGGAGAGAGACCTAAAGAGAAGAGAGGAAGGCCGCCATGGGTTAGATGAAGGAGAAGCACATGGCCGGCGTGGGTGGAGAATCCGGCCCAGATAAAAAAAAAAAAAACATTAACAAGTATTTGGGATTATGGATGGGAGGTAACTTGATAGAATTATTAGAAGCAGATGGCATGGGATTGAGACAGGGATCCCAAGCCTGCCCCACTATGGGAGGTAGTTTAGAGGATTGATATCTGCCCTGCCCCAGGTTAACTAAAGCTATTTTAAAATATAACAAGTGTCTGTGTCTTAATTAATTGCTAGCTGGGTCTACTGATAATACTGATAATGTAGATAATTTTAGAAAACAGTAAGGAGCTAGAAAGTATTATGGAAAATATTACAGGCTCAGAAAGGCAAACACCATACATTTTCTCTGTAACGTAGATCCTTGATTTTAACTTTGATATCTATGTATATGTGTGCTGAGGGAGGAATAGGCCAAGGAACTATAAAGGAGAACAGAAGTATTAAAGTACAGTTGGAGGAAGAGAATAAAGGAAAAGTGTGAGAATCCACGGGGCATGAAAGCAGAAAGGCAAGGAAGGGAACTAGCCGGGGTTAGTCAGGGGTTGCAGGAGAAAAGGGTAGTCCAACAAAACAATGTAATAGAAGAATCCTAAGATGAAACCCATTAACACATTAAACCAAAAATGATAAAAAGAAAAAACATCTACACACAAAAACTTCTAAATAAGTACTCATAGCAGGTTTATTTATAACAGCTAAAACACGTAAGCAATTCAATTGTCTAGCAACAGATGCATGGGTAAATAAAATGTGAGAAAACATGTCTACAATGGGATATTATTTGGCTATACAAGGTGAAGAGGCCAGCACAGAAAGGTCACACACAGAGCGGGTGTAGCTTTGCTGCGCGCCAGGAGGAGCAAACCTAAACTGCATTCTCAGTGGTGGAACACTTGCCAAGCACACAGAGGCCCCGACTCACATTCCAACACCAGAGAAGGTGACAACAGGACAAGGGAATAATAGCAACGGTCCTGAGACTTCCACATGTAACTTTCAGAACATCTCTATAAAGGATTTTAATAAATAAGAATTCAGATAACAAGTAGTTTTTTGTTTTTCTTCAGACTGGATTCTTCTGTGTATCTTCTCTGATTGTCCTGGAATTCACTCTGTAGACCAGACTGGCCTTAAACTCACAAACAATGGCTTGCTTCTGCCTCCTGAGTGCTGGGAAAAGGCTTGCGCCACCACACCCTTCACAAATCGCTTTCACAAAGAATACACTTCTAAGTGAATTCTTACCTCTTTTGAAAAGTTGTTCACTTTCATCTACACAAGCCGTTACTTCGGGTATTGAGTTTAATGCCTCCTTCAGTTCTGATGGTGGTAGAGCAGGAATTTCCCATTTGGGGTTTGTAGGTCTTAAGAATTTAAACTTAGAAGGAAGAACCGATGACTGAAATAATATAACATTTTTAAAAAGTAAGGGATATTTCTAAGTATATATATTTAATTTCTAAATGGATATCTTTGTTTAAATGGCACACTAAAATTTAAGCTTAAGTCATATTCTGTCTTAAATGCTACACAGACTTTTTAAAAGTTAAGAGATATTTCCAAGTAAATATAGTTAATTTCTAAATGGGTCTGTTCGTTTAAATGGCACACTAAAATTTAAACTTAAGTCATATTCTGTCTTAAATGCTACACAGACTTAAAAAAAAAGAGAGTTTTAGCAGTCAAAAATAGGTTTCTTTTATAAACAATGCCTTTTGTGAGTAATCGCTTTTATAATCCCCATCACCTTAGTGACACACATTATCTCTAAATGTGTGTGTATCTTCTTTCTGGCTAATAAAATAATATTTAGAAATTCTAAATTAAAAAGAATTACAGAAAATGAGAGACAGAAAAGTAGAGGCAGCAAACCCTGAACAGATATGACAGACTAGAGTTCACCTCTGCTGTGTGCCATGGGATGTGCTTGTCTCTCACCCTCAGACATATTCCTCAGCAAGTGAGACTGTACCACTCAGAACTAACAAGAGATGGGGGAGGGGGCTGGAGTCACTAAGTCCATAAGCAAATTATTATCTTTACCAACTTGTTCACATTTTCTCTGAAAACCCTTCAAGTGCCTTTACTGCAATGTTTGTATGGCCTCTGAAGGTATTAGGAAAAGCTCCAAGGTATAAAATGTCTCAATTGTCCACAAAACATGATATGTATGTTTAAATTAGAATGTCCATAGAATTTAGCTTCTAATTTTTAAACTTAGCTGCTTAAATTTCTATACCAAGTATAGTGGTTAAAATTACTAAAAGAAGTTTGAAAATTCTCTGTGCCAGGACTGCGCCCTAGGCCAATTAAATGAGAATATAACTGGGTAGGATTCAATTCCACCTCAGCTACTGCTGACAGTCACTACTTAGAGGAAGTCTGGCTCCATAATGGACACAAACTCAACCTAGTATCAAATTTTAGAATGATGGCTGTAAACAGCTCAAGTAAACCACTAAGGTTTGTAAAAGTGTGCTCCCTTCATTCTATAAATACATTACCAAAAGCAATTATGGTTCAATTGAAACGTACTAGTCTCTTCTTACAAAAGGTCTCCTCAGCCATATGGAAATCTCTCACAAAAGGTTCCGAACGCTCCTGAACAGAGAAACACTCCCTTGAATAAAAAAATTAGACAACATTAATTAAGTAAGTAAGTAATTACTAAAACCATGTAACAAATATTGCCAATGAAAACACACATAGACTATCATGCAAGTTGAGATGAAGCAATAGAACCCTTTCCAACAGCATCTAACCGTGGCTACATAAACAATGTTCTCTCAAGCTGAGCACGGTGGCGCACGCCTTTAATCCCAGCACTTTGGAGGCAGAGGCAAGTGGATTGCTGTGAGTTTGAGTCCAGCTTGGTCTACAAAATGAGTCCGGGGGGGGGG
>OU015743.1:124360914-124393630 GCA_907169655.1 Acomys percivali
ACACACAAAGATCAAAGTAAAAGGAATCAACAAATACTGCTTATAGATATATCTCAACACCAATGGTCTCAATTTTGCAATAAAAAGACAGACTAACAGTATGGATGCAAAAACAGGATCTCTGCTTCACCAAGAAACCCACCCTCACATCAAGGATAGACATCACCTAAAGGCAAAGGGATAGAAAAAGATATTCTAAGCAAATGGACCTAAGAAGAAAGCTGGTGTGGCCAACTTAGAATCTGACAAAACAGACTTCCAGCCAAAACTAATAGAAGAGATGGGAAGGACACTACATACTCATTATTGTAATTCTTTTTCTTTTTCTTTTTTCTTTTCTTTTCGAGACAGAGTTTCTCTTTGTAACAGTCCTGGCTGCTCACTTTAAAGGCCAGAGTGGCCTCTAACTCACAGAGATACATCTACCTCTGCCTCCCAAGTTCTGAGATCAAAGGTATGAGACACCATGCCTGGCAGCATTGCAATTCTTAACATGTATGCCACAAATCCAAGGGCACCCAAGTTCATAAAGACAAAACACTACCATAGAGTAAATCACATAGTGCCCCCTTATACACGGGTAGTGGGAAGACTTCAATACCCTATTCTTATCAATAAGCAGACAGGTTGTCCAGACAAAAAAAGCTAATGGATGTTATCAACCAAATAAACCTAACAGATATTTATATAACATTCCACTCAAACATAAAAGAATATACTTCTCCCCAACACCTAATGATACTTTCTCCAAAACCGAACATGTAGACTGAACATCAAGCTGGATATCAACAGCAAAAGAATGCTTACCAACTCATGGAAACGGAACAAATCACTATTGAGGAAAAATGGGTCAAGATAGAAGTTGAGAAGTTAAAGGCTTTCTAGAATTGAATGAAAATGAATACACAACATACTAAAATTGGTAGGACACAGTGAAGGCAGTTTTAAGAGTAAAGAACTAGTGCATATGTAAAGAGAGTGCGTACTGGCAACTAACAGCACGCCTGAAGATGCAGGACAAAAAGAAATCACACTCAAAAGTGAGAAATAATCAAACATAGAAACAAACAAAAAACAATACAAAGAATCAACAAAACAAAGAATTGCTTCTTTGAGAATTGCTTATTTCATTAACATTGTCAGATCCTTATCCAAATTAACTAAAAGGAGGAGAGGGAATATCCAAATTAACAAAATTAGAAACGAAAAAGGGGGCATAACAACAGACGCTGAAGAAATCCAGAGAATCATAAGCACATACTTGCAATTTAAACCAAAATTACTTGGATGTTTCATCTTACACCAATCAGGATGGCTAACATCAATAAAACAATTGACAGTAAGGGAAACACTCGTCCATTGCTGGTGGGAGTGTAAACTTGTACAGCCACTATGGAAATCAGGGCTGTCATTCTTCAGGAAGATGGCAATTGACTACCTCAATATCCAGCTATACCACTCTTAGGCATATACCCAAAGGACATTTCATCCTACCACAGAAACACTTGCTCAACCATATTCACTGTTGCTCTATTCATAATGGCCAGACATTGGAAATCACCTAGATGTCCCTCTAAAAGAATGGATAAATAAATGTGCTACATTTACACAATGGAGTATTACTCAGTTGTCTAAAAAAATAAACTCACAGGTAAATGGATGGAATTAGGAAAAGAAAATGATCCTAAGTGAGGTAACCCAGACCCAGAAAGACAAATATGGTGTATTATTCATTTACATGTGAATATTAGCTACAATCTGTAGGGCCACAGGCTTCAGCTAGCAGGGGCAGGTAGCTCTCTTTAGGGAAGAGAACAGACGATTCTGTATGGGTGGGGAGGGAGCTGGAAAGGACGATCAAGTGGGAAAAGGGAAGGGAAGAGGGATAAGGGAGGGAGTACGAGGCGAGAAAGCTAAAACTAAGGGCCATGTGAGAGGCAGTATGGAAATTTAATACAGTAGAAGCTTCCTAAAATACATACATATATTAAGGAGATATAAATAATATTGCCAAAAATGGGGGATACAGAGCCCCAACTGGCCATCTCTTGTCACCAATGAAGCTTCCAGTCCCTGGAGTGAGTTACATATAATTGAGCTGTTGGCCAAAGGGGTCCCATGGGAATACCCAAACAACCCAGGTTGTTTTCAAAACCATAGGTTGTTCTCCACAAACTGACAGCAAGGCCTCATTTCTGAAGACAGCACCTATATAGCCCACTGAACATGGAGAAGCTGGGCTGGTGCCTATACACAGCCCTAAAGTCTTTGGTACAGGAAGGTATTCTGCACAGTACCAAAGGAGAAATGTGAACAGCAACCATCCTCAAACTGTGATCTATAATGGTGTACTGTCTGCAACATACACTAGTGCAATGGTGGCAAAGCTTAATGAAGTAACCAACCAATACCTGATTTAACTTAGGTCTCACTCCACAAGATGGAACTTATACCCGATACTGCTTTGGTTATCCAGAACCTGAGCCTAGATAGCCCAGGGACCTAGGATAAAGCCAAATACCACTGTTCTAAAAACAAAAACAAAGACATAGCAATAGGGTCACTCCTAATGACGTTCCGCTATACTCATAGATCAACCATCATCAGAATGGCTTTCTTCAGCAGCAAAGGGGAACAAACACAGAGACCCACAGCCAGACTTTATACAGAGTGAGAGACTTACTAAACAGGGTGTCTCCATCAAACCCCTCCCCTCAGGGCTCAGGGAACCCTGTAGAATAGAAAGCCAGAGGGGATGGAGGACATCAAGAAAACAAGGCCCTCTTGTCAAAGGCCAGCTTTGAAACATGGGGTAAACTGAGGTGGTGTGTAGGGTGGGCAACAGAGGCTGGTAGCTTCTGGAGGAGGGGAAATTGCTTCTGGTAACCAAGGGCCAATACTGCTTCTAGCTGGTGTGTGTGTGTGTGTGTGTGTGTGTGTGTGTGTGTGTGTGTGTGTGTATGTGTGTGTGTGTGTGTAGATGAAGTAAGGCAAGCTCCAACAACTTTACATACATACACATATAAACACACATATACTGGGTGAATGGAGCAAACTCTAAAGAGAGAGCTCCAGCAACTTCACACATATGCATACATGCATACATAACATACATACATACACACACACACACACACATACACATTCACACATTGGATGGAGTAAACCCCACAGGCTCCAACAACCCACACTTTATTTTTTTTTCTCTTAGCCTTTTTAAACTCCCTAAAACAAAGTTCTCTATGTAAGAAGAAAAATTACCTCATAGCAATCATCACAAAAAACAGATAAAGAGGGAATTAATCTCATCCTTGGACCTAACCTAGAGGGAAATGCCTTCCTTGATCATAACTCTGTCCCACGCCTATTTTTCTTCCTAGTGCAACTCACAAGCTCATAACACATGAAAGCTTGCTAATGACTCTTCTTAGCCTGGGTAGCCTCTGCTATTCTACTTTTGATTCTAACTTTAAGCTTTCTATGAACTATGTTAACTTTTAACTTCTTAAAAGTACTTGAATCAAATCAGGAATCGTATAAAACCATTATCAGGAATTATAAAATCAACAATTCATCTAAACAGCATCATTTCATGAAAGCACATGTTTATGTTGATCTGCAGGAAATTTGCCCAACAGAGTGGGCTTACACCCAGGAAGCAATCAATCCAGACTACAGGCAGTGAGTGTCTCCCCACGCCCAATCACACCATGCCAGATAGATGAGGAATACAGAAATGACAAGCATGGAAAGGCACACCAGCAGCTGGAGACAAAGCCTTTGGGGACACGCCTCTCCAAGGAACACCCATTGCAGCCATGCAAAACAGTGAGCCATCTCCAGGAAGCTCACTTTCTCACTGGAGTTCTTCCTGAATAATGCCTGCCACCCGCTCAGTCAGCATGACCAATGCACATATGAACGCAGAGGCTGAGACAGCATGTCCAGGGCCTGGGTGGGTCTGTAACAGATGGGGTTCTGGAGCTCAAAGAGGTGGGGACACATGCCCCCATCCTTAATCCAGAAGCTATTTGGATTAAGCTAATTGATAACCACTTGCAAATGAAAATTTTGTTTTCTCCAGGGAGTCTCACTGGGAAAACAAACTACTCTTAAGGGCAGGCTGCATGCCCAGCAGGAAATGCCAACTCACAGGCATCCTTGGAGGCTCCTGTCTCACAATGTCATGTCCTTTCATTAAAAAAAAAATTGTAACATACTAGTTTTTATTTTATTTACATATTTTTTTCATCTCTCTTTTTACCCTACAGGTCCTTTGCACATATACTATGGCTTCCTGCTCAGTGTTTTCATGGATTCCTGAGGTGTGAACAAATGGGTCTGTTTCTTGTGCCTGCTCTTGGGCTTGTATCCTTCTGGTTGTTTGTTTTGTCCAATTCAAATGTGTTAATTTTTGTCTTATTACATTTCATTTTATTATTAGTCCTTAGAAGCCTGCTTGTTTTCTAACAAGAGGGGGGCGGGGGCGGGAAGAGCTGGGAGGAGCAGAGGAAAGAGAATTCACTATCAGGCTGTATTATGTGAGAAAAAAGTCCATTTTCAGTAAAAGGAGAAGATCATAGAAAAAACTTTCTAAAACTTTTCCCTTACTCTTTTTTGTTTGTTTGTTTTTTGTGTTTTGTTTTGGGGTGTGTGTGTGTGTGTGTGTGTGTGTGTGTGTGTGTGTGTGTGTGTGTGTGTAACCTTGGCTGTCCTGGACTCACTTTGTAGACCAGGCTGGCCTTGAACTCACAGAGATCCACCTGCCTCTGCCTCCCAAGTGCTGGGATTACAGGTGTGCCCCACTCTGTCTGGCTCTCCCTTACTCTCGAAGAAAATATATGACAAGAAGAAATAGCTTGGAGTAAGGGGAAAATGGGAGGGAGGGAGGAATGGGAGGACACAAGGGATGGGATAACAACTGAGATGTAATATGAATAAATTAATAAAATATATTTTAAAAAAAGAAGAAATAGCTTAAAATTCCCGTATCTATGTTACTTGTTGAGAGTATAGGCCTCTGAATTTAGTTCTTTAGCTAGCTCTTTTTAAAAAGGCACTAACACAATCAATACTTGGTAAAACGCCCAGCCAACTCCCCTTCTCTTGCCACTGGTGAAATGAAGGTCAGTGTTCCTGGCTCTCCTCGCTTCCCCTTTTCCAGTGTTACTTGTTCTCCTTCCGCTGGAGCCTCCTCCTTTGCCTGACCTGTGAATGGCGGTGGTTTTGAGATGTCCCATCTATACTGTGTTTGCTTTCCTTTGCTATCATTTGTTCTTGAGTCATTTTGCCCACTGCCACTCATTAATTTCTTTAAGACATTGGTTGAATATCTACAATGTACTAATTCTATTCTAGGAAACAAAGTCTTGTACTCACAAAGCTCATCTGTTAAAGGGAAGATGAACATTTCAATGGAAAAAGTGAAATGTATTTAATAACAAGATATAAAGACATCAAGTAACAACCATAAGGCTGGTATGTTTGGAGAATGCAGCAGCTAGTGAAAGGCTCACTGAAGAGCTGGTTTGGTAGCTACCTGAGGAATGATGGGGACTGAGCCATAAAGGCTTAAAGGAGGAAACAAACTTGGTAGATCCATGAGAAAGAGTAAGGTCAGAGTAAGTGGAATAGAGGAAAGTTAGACAGGCAGAGCTTGAATCATTATAGCCTTTGCTAAGTACTTAGGATTGTATTGTTTGCTGGGTTACAGTTAAGAGGTATTTCATGATCTCATTTGTGTCTTTTTAAATGTGTTTTTATTGAAACAAATTCTAACACTTCCTCCCTCTGGCCTCACCCATGTTCCCAACTTTCAAGTTGATAGCCTCTTTTTCTTTGAATATGTACACAGCCTGCTGAGTCCATTTCTGTTGCTTGTGTGTCTAGGTTTCAAGACTAACTAATCTGCATTGGACAGCCAGTAAGGGGTTCAAGAGTCATAAGGCAAACAAACTCTTGGAAGAAAATAAAGGGGTAAATTCTTATGACATTGGAGTATGTAAATTTTTCTCACATATAACATCAAATGCACGTGTGACAACATATCTGCATACTAGCCCAATGAGCATGTCCCACGAAAGCCTTCCCTTACCAGGAAACTGGGACAGAGGGGAGGACATCCTATTGGGACTCTAGATGAGAGAACCATTTGAGAATACCATTTGAGAGAGAGAGTGAGAATAGCAATGTAGAAGGATCCAGTGGGTCCTAGAAACCTACAAGTAGAACATTATGATAGGCAGATTTGGGCCAAGGGGTCCCACTCAAACTAAGGCACTAGCCAAGGACAATACAGGCAGTAAAATTTAAACCCCTACCCTGATCTAGCCCATGGACAGGACAGTCTCCACACTTGAGTGGAGAGAGGGATTTAACTTTCTCATGTACTCTGGTGCCTCACATTTGACTATGTCCCCTGGAGGGGGAGACCTGGTGGCACTCAGAGGAAGGACAGCAGGTCACCGAGAAGAGACTTGATACCCTATGAGCATATACAGAGGGAGGTAATCCCTCTGAGGAACAGTCATAGGGGAGGGGAATAAGGGGAAAATGGGAGGGAGGGGAGAATTGGAGGATACAAGGGATGGGATAACCATAGAGATGTAACAAGAATAAATTAATAAAAAAATATTAAAAAAAAAGCTACACAAGTTGAACTAAATCAAAGTTTTAAAATGTGCTTCCATGTTTTTAATAGCTGAGGAGTATTCCATAGTGTATATGTACCACAGTTTCTTTATCCATTCTTCTACTGAGGGACATTTAGGCTGTTTCCATGATCTGGCTATTATGAATAAGGCTGCAATGAACATGGTTGAGCAAATTTTCTTGTTGTGTGCTGGTGCATCTTCTGGGTATATTCCAAGGAGTGGAATAGCTGGGTCTTGAGGAAGCCCTATTCCCAGTTTTCTGAGATAGCACCAGATAGATTTCAAAGTGGTTGTACTAGTTTGCATTCCCACCAGCAATGAAGGAATGTTCCTCTCTCCCCACATCCTCTCCAGCATGTGGTGTCGCTTGAGTTTTTGATCTTAGCCATTCTGATGGGTGTAAGATGGAATCTCAGAGTTGTTTTGATTTGCATTTCCCTGATGACTAAGGAGGTTGAGCATTTCTTTAAGTGTTTCTCAACCATTTGATATTCTTCTGTTGAGAATTCTCTGTTTAGTTCCAAGCCCCATTTCTCAATTGGGTTATTTGGTTTGGTGGTGTTTAATTTCTTGAGTTCTTTATATATTTTGGATATTAGACCTTTGTCAGATGTAGGGTTGGTGAAGATCTTTTCCCAATCTGTAGGCTGTCGCTTTGTTCTCTTGACAGTGTCTCTAGCCTTACAGAAGCTTCTCAGCCTCATGAGGTCCCATTTATTAATTTATTAATTAATAAACAAGGAATTCCCGAAATTTGTGGATAAATGGATTGAGTTGGAAATGATCATAATGAGTGAGTTAACCCAGAAGCAGAAAGACTCAAATGGTATATACTCACTTATATCTGCATACTAGCCCAATGGGCATGTCCCACGAAAGCCTTCCCTTACCAGGAAACTGGGACAGAGGGGAGGACATCCTATTGGGACTCTAGATGAGAGAACCATGTGAGAATAGCAATGTAGAAGGATCCAGTGGGTCCTAGAAACCTACAAGTAGAACATTATGATAGGCAGATTTGGGCCAAGGGGTCCCGCTCAAACTAAGGCACTAGCCAAGGACAATACAGGCAGTAAAATTTAAACCCCTACCCAGATCTAGCCCATGGACAGGACAGTCTCCACACTTGAGTGGAGAGAGGGATATGACTTTCTCATGTACTCTGGTGCCTCACATTTGACTATGTCCCCTGGAGGGGGAGCCCTAGTGGCACTCAGAGGAAGGACAGCAGGTCACCGAGAAGAGACTTGATACCCTATGAGCATATACATGGGGAGGTAATCCCTCTGAGGAACAGTCATAGGGGAGGGGAATAAGGGGAAAATGGGAGGGAGGGGAGAATTGGAGGATACAAGGGATGGGATAACCATAGAGATGTAACAAGAATAAATTAATAAAAATAAATAAATAAATAAATAAATAAATAAATAAATAAATAAATAAAATGTGCTTCCAACGATACCATCAGGAAAGTGAGAAGACAGGCCACTGGACAAGAGCATTTACAAACCACACATTGATCAAGGATGTGTATCTGGAATACACACAAAACACTGAAAAGAAGGCTTTTGCCCTCTGGTTTCTAGCTGGGATCAGCCACCAGGAAGCCTTGGCAGGAGATCAAAGATGGGAGGCAAGTTTGAATATTACTCCTCCTGAATCTGTCTCTGCTGGACCAGTTTAGAAGAGGTAGGACACACCTACTAAAGGTTATGTTTCTCAAAGCTAGAAGGCAGTGACTACAGGGCTGGCCCCAACCCTACAGTTATTTTCATGCTGTCTTCTTAACTCACTAGCACAGCTAAGATAGAAAGGACAGCTGTGAATAGATTTTAGTGGAAATGCTTTAACTTTCCCTCCATTTAATTTGATGGTGGTTGTGGGTTTGCTATATATTCTTCTAAGGTCTGTAGATAATTGTGTTGATATTTTGATAGGAATTGCATTGAATTTGTATTTAAAAACTTCAAGTCTCTGAAGAAAGAAATTGAAGAAGATATCAGAAGATGGAAAGATCTCCCATACTCATGGATTGGTAGGATTAACATAGTAAAAATGGCCATCTTACTAAAAACAATCTAAAGATTCAATGCAATTTCCATCAAAATATCAAAACAATTCTTTACATATCTTGAAAGAACAATTCTCCATTTCATATGGGAAAAACCCAGAATATCTAAAACAATCTTGTACAATAAAAGAACTTCTGGAGGCATCTCCATCCCTGATTTTAAGCTGTGCTACAGAGCAATAGTAATAAAAACTGCATGGTATTGGCATAGAAACAGACAAGTTGATCAATGTAATTGAATTGAAGACCCCAAAATAAATACACATACCTACTAACACTTGATTTTTGACAAAGAAGCCAAAACAATACGATGGAAAAAAGATAGCATCTTCAACAAATGGTGCTAGTCTAACTGGATGTCTGCATGTAGAAGAATGCAAATAGATCCATATTTATCTCCCTGTATGAAACTGAAGTCCAAGTGGATTAAAGACCTTAACATAAAATGGTATACATTAAATCTAATAGAAGAGAAAGTGGGGAAGAGCCTTGAACTTGCTGGCACTGGAGACAATTCCCTGAACAGAACACTAACAGCTCAGACCCTAAGAATAATAATTAATAAATGGGACCTCATGAAATTGAAAAGTTTCTATAAGGCAAAGGACATTGTCCATAGGACAAAACAGCAGCCTACATAATGGAAAAAGATCTTCACTAACCCTACATTCGACAGAGGGCTAATATCCAAAATATATAAAGAACTCAAGACATTAGATACCAACAAACCAAATAATCCAATTTAAAAATGGGGTACAAAACTAAACAGAGAATTCTCAACAGAGGAATATCTAATGGCTGAGAAACACTCAACATCCTTAGACATCGGGGAAATGCAAATCAAAACAGCCCTGAGATTATAGGGAGATAAAGACACCAACCCACCCACAAATCCTTAGACCCAAACTTTGAAATTCCATCTTACACACGTCAGGATGGCTATGATCACAGCACATGCTAGTGAGGTTGTGGAGAAAAGGGACCACTCCTCCATTGCTAGTGGGAGTGCAAACTTATACAACCACTTTGGAAATCAATCTGGCAATTTCTCAGACTATTGGGGATCATTCTACCTCAAGACCCTGATAGTTATACCACTCCTGGTCATATACCCAAAAGATGCTCTACCATATCACAAGGACACTTGCTCAACTATGTTCATAGCAGCTTTATTCATAATAGCCATAAACTGGAAACAATTTAGATGTCCCTCAACCAACGAATGGATAAAGAAAATGTGGTACATTTACACAATGGAATACTACTCGGCTATTAAAAATAAGGATATCATGAACTTTGCAGGCAAATGGATGAAACTAGAAAATATCATCCTGAGTGATGTAATCCAGACCCAGAAAGACACACATAGTACGTACTTACTTATACGTAGGTATTAGTCATAAAGTACAGGATAACCACGCCACAATCCACAGACCCAAAGAAGCTAAGTAACAAGGAGGGTTCAAAGGAGGATGCTTGAATCTCACTCAGAAGGGGAATTAAATTGCCATTGGAGGTGGAGGGATGGAGGGAGCTGGGTAGGAGAGGGGCTGGGAGTGAAGCAGGGGTGGAGATTAGGAGTAGGTAGATCGGGAGAGAAGCCAGAGGTGGGAGAGAATGAAAATCTGAGGTGGGGGCCATTTCTGGGATGTGCCAGAGACCTGGGGGAGGGGAGGACCCAGGAAGTCTACGGGGGATACCCTAGCTGAGACTCCTAGCAGTGGGGGATGTGGAGCCTGAAGTGGCCACCTTCTGTAGCTAGACAGGACTTCCAGTAGAGGAATAAGGACACCAACCTACTCATAAATCCTTTGACCCAAAATTTGTCCTGCCAACAAGATGTGTAAGAACAAAGAACAAAGAACAAAGATAACAAAAAATCTCTCCTGTGTCTGATGCACATTCTGCATGAAAGGAAGCAACTAATTATTTGGCTTAGTACTGAAAACTGTAGCATCTGCCTTAACGATGTACACCAGGACAACTGTCTCCTTTCATCACAGCCCCATGCTCCACCTTCTGCTGTGTTTGCACAGTGACTGTGATGGTTTGCTGCTAAGTTTCTGCTCCACTTTGTTTCTTGAAAGCATAAATATAACTCTTTTTTTTATTCTGTATACATACATAAATATTCAAATATTTGAAAGATGTCTGAACTAATAATAAATAATATTGACAGAATACACTAGGGAATAGTCTTAAGCCTGCATTTTTACTAAAGGAAATTTAATATTAATATAAAGAGCTCTGCTCATAAGATTGACATTTTGGCTAAAAGTATAATACCACTGGATAATTTCTTAGTATCTTTTGTAATATAAATGAAGAGAATAACAATTCAACTATGGTAAATGAGGGGAGGATAAAAAGAGGCTATAAATAACTTCCAATTAGCCTATTCTTTGTGCTTGAAATCAGAGCTTTTTTTCAGACTAAAGAAGAAAATGTGTGAGAAGGTAGAGAGATTTTCAGGTGTCTGAAGAACTTACTGTTTGTCTTCTATGGATAAAGGGAATTTGAGATTAAGGATACATACTTCTCAGGAAAATCCTCCACACAGAAACTTGTTGTCCACTGATCCAAGACTGAATGATCTGTCATTTCCGGAACTGGAATAGCTTAGTTCAAAAAGGAAGAGTCAACATTAGCTTCTAAAATGTCCTTTCACACTTAACATAAGAAAGCCTAACATCCACCTTTTTCATTATAGGGTTATCTTTACTTGTTCACACATTACTTTTCCAACGTGCTATCTGATTCTCATCATTACAATCTGCTTTCCCCAAACTCAGTCACAGTCAAGAGAATATCATGTGAATTATACCAATAACACACTCCTTTTCACAGCTTCTCTTTGCCTGGACACCACTATGCTCCGAGATAATCCTGTTAGACAGTTCTGCCCTGCCTTGTAAGGCCATCATTAAGCATAGTTCATTCTGATGTGCTCTCCTCGAAGGTCCATAATATGGCTAGCAGAACTCTGGTACTTAATCATATACAACTTTCAATTAAAATTGCATGCATCTATATGTTAGTTCTCAGATTAGTCCCTGAGTCCTTAGGAACAGGGACCACATCATACTCTTGTGCCAGAATATACAAGTGTGTATGCTACCGTGAGTAATATCCTAGTCAAAGTGTCTCTCAATGTTGCTCCTGCCTAGGTTTGTTACTTGGAAGATGTTAGTTACATCTTCATCCACATCTCATAGAAGATATGATAGTGGTTCAGGGAACACGGCAGGGAATCACTCAGCCTAGATCGTAATCCTTGAGCTACTACTTATTAACTTCATGGTCTTGAGTAACTCTTATAACCTTTACATAGCTGTTTCCTTAAATATGTTTAGGAACAATAGCTACTTCATAGTGTTGTTGCAAAGATTTAACATGATGAGATATACAAGCTAATTAGAACAGTGCCTGACATACTACAAGTGCCCAGTAAAACAGGGCTGTTATTTTTTCCTGTTTTTGTTTTTGTTTTTGAAGAGGAAGAAAAGATTAGCATTCCCCTCCTTTACTTTCAGAACAACAGCCTGATAAAAGCTACTCTCAGGGCCAGAGAGCTGGCTCAGTAGTTAAAAGCACTGTCTGTTCCTCTAGGGGACCCTGGTTCAATTCCCAGCATCCACATGGCAGTTCACAACTGCCTGATATTCCAGTTCCAGGGGCACCACTGTACTAGGCATGCACGTGGTGCACATACCTGTACATGCACGCAAAAATACTCGTAAGATAAAATAATATATCTTTTAAAAGAGCTACTCTGCAACTCCAACACCACTATACCTACAGTCCATCAGCCTCCGCATTTGCAACCTTCAGGTTGCTCTGTCAGTCCTAGGACCCATGCCTTACAAAGACTTGACTCCCTGTTCCCTGCCCCTTGTACTAACTTAGGAAAACCCTATCCTCAGCATCCTATGTGTATGGAGAACCTCATTTCAAAGTAAGTCATATTTCAAATGGCTATCAAGAATAATAACACATCTTCTACTAAAAGTGCTTTTCTTGCTATTTATGACAACTATTTCACACATTCTTCCCTCAACTATTCAATGCATATTCCCCTATGTCTGTCTATTTGCCTTTACATACAAGATTAATATAAAATAGAACTACCGTCTTCCAGCACCAATTCTACAACCTACTGTTGAGTCCTTACGATCCCTATGGCCCTGTCTATGTAAGGAAAGACTTCTGGCTCCTATTGAAACCAATCTTTCTAACTATGCTCTTGATCCTATTCCTCTTTACTCTTAGATTTTTTTTTTCCTTTCATGTAAACAAAGACTCTAAGCTGTCTTTTTATCATATGCTGAAAAAAAATCACATTAGCAAAATAGCTCTTCACCAGGCATGGTGACATACACCATCAGTGCAAAGCACTCATGAGGCAGAGGGAGATGGATCAGACGAGCTCAAGGCCAACTTGGTCTACATGGCAAATTCCAGGATAGCCAGAGCAACATAAGAGACCCTGTCTCCAAAAAACCAAAAAGAAAGAAAGAGAGAAAAGAAAAATAACTTTTAGCCCATTTCCTTTGAGCAACTGTAAATTTTACTTCAGACAGGCAGTACTTTAGGTACTGGAAGTCCTATTGCTCCTTGCAGGGTACTCAAACTTTTCTTTAAAAATAGTAATAAAGGTTTTACATTATACAAACATTTCTTAAATATTGCCCAGATCCACCATCTTCTCCACTTCCCATTCTCTTCTGGTTGTACTCCAAGGCTACTATGTGTGTAGAGGTCAGAGTCAGTTCTCAGCTCCCACCCATGGTTCCAAGGCTCAAACTCAGGCTGTCAGGATTGGCAGCAAGCATCCTTACCCAGTCAGCTGACTTACTAGTCCCCACGGCTCTACTTTGACTCTAAACCCCCACCTTCCCATTTTTAAGACAACAAGAATTGTCTTTTCTGAAATATGATTTGGGTTCTCACATTCTTTTTCTTAAGACTGTCCAATTGTTTCTCTTGTTCTCTCTCTCAAACATAATTTATTTTTATTTTATATGCATTGGTGTTTCTGCCTGCATGTATGTCTGTATGAGGGTGTCCGCTCTTGGAGTTACAGACAGTTGTAAGGTGCCATGTGAGTACTGGGAATTGAACCCGGATCCTTTGGAAGAGCAGTCAGTACTCTTAACCTCTGAGCCATCTCTCCAGCCCCAATGGTTTCTCATATTTGCAATTTTATTAGCCAGTTTGAGCTGCTATACTCATAGCATTATAAGTTAGAAAGTCCAATAACAAAATTTCAGCAGATTTAGTATCTGATGGAGGTTCTCAGGACAGGAAGGAAATGGGTTTCTTTGGGGTGTCTTGCATAAGAGCACCACTCTCCAGCCTCATGGCTCCTCTTCCAAACATGAGCACAAGCACAGTGGGAGTCAAACTTGAACATATGGTTTCAAGGGTACATAAGCATTCAGGCTGTTGTTTTTATAGAAATAAACAGACAAGAAAAGTCCATTGTACATTCTTTAAAGCCTTAGATAACACAAAATTTGCTTATATCTCAGATCTCCTTTTCCTTCCCCAGTCATACAGCCTAATTTTCTTTCTTTCTTTTTTCTTTTCTTTTCTTTCTTTCTTTTTCTTTTTTTCTTTTTTTTTCTCTCTCTCTCTCTTTTTTTTTTTGGTTTTTTTGAGACAGTGTCTCTCTGTGTAGCATTAGCTGTCCTGGACTCACTTTGTTGACCAGGCTGGCCTCGAACTCAACAGTGATCTGCCTGCCTCTGCCTCCCAAGTGCTCAGCCTAATTTTCTTAATTTACAACACTGAACTCAAAAATAATTTTTAGAAATAAAAGCAACATACCTCTTGTCCAAGGACTCCTATATTTATCATCAATAAAACTTTTATCTTGACTTAAACATGAAGGGATTTGAAGCAATAAAGCATGTCTGTAAAGCCGTTCTTTAACTGTGTTCTGTATGAAAAGATAAAATAATTTTAACATATACTATTTACCAATATTCAGAATATTACTGTCATAAGCTGATGTAATTTTTATTTAAAAGTGATACATTTGTCATAAAAATATTAAATTAAAGAACCACATAACAGAATAATATTAGCAAGTTGTCTTGAAAATGTTTTTTTTTCTATGATAGGCTAAAATATATGTGTGCTTAATCAAAAAGAAAAAAAAAAAGTAGTGCATTACTCAGCAGTGCGGTTTTCTTCCATTAACAGTATAATGCCACTGTCTTAACTTCGTTTTCTATGCTAAAACCTGAAAATCGGCTTCTAATTTCAAAAGTAAAGCCAAGGAAAAGGAAGAAAACTCTTCTGTTAAGTGGACATTAAAGGTGATCACAGTGGTGCAGCTTAAATCTCAGCCCTTGGGAGGCTGACAGGAGGATTGCTAGGTTGAAACCCGAGTGGGCTACATACTGAATGGTAGGTCAGCTAGGACTACATAGCAAGATCCCGTCTTAAGCCACCAACACAGGAGGGAATAAACCTGGGAAGTGGTTCAAGTTCTGCTTTGGCTCTGCCTCTGATTTCCCAACTTTAACTCCCAGTATTTTGTGGCAATGGACTAGTCCCTCCTCCCACCTCCCAGCTTAACACTCAGCGGTTACAATACCGCTGTCTCCTCTGCAAACCGAGTGCTGCTGTGCGACAGCTATCTTTCTCGGCTTAAGCAGTACCTCCTCTATGAAGTCTTCTCCAGTGACTAACCTCCCTTGGAATTTATAATTCCACATAACAACAAAAAAAATGATTGTTTTTTTTTGTTTATGTTTTATGTTGCTGGAGTTGTTATGTTTAACAAGATGTTATCATTATCCAAAAATGATTGTTATAAAAGATCATTTAATCTTGTCTCTATAAAATGAGGACCTCTGGATAGTGGTGGTACACACCTTTAACAATAGCACTCAGGAGGCAGAGGCAGAGGCAGGTGGCTCTCAGTGAGTTCCAGGCCAGCCTGGTCTATTGACTGAGTTCCAGGACAGTCAGAGTTACACAGAGAAACCTTCTTGAAACAACATGAGGGGGGGGGGGACATGTAAACAGAAAAAAAACCTTGCCTAGTACTACATCTAAAAAAGAAAGTTATAAGAAATAACTTATATTTAATAAACTGTCTATAATTGTCTTTGGGATAATTTTCTTATGAACTATATTTGATGATATAGATGGCATTAATTTTCTCCTTTGATCATAAAGGAGATAAACTTGTGAAAATTTTTGAGTTAGTAAGACATCTCTGATTCCTTGGCTATTCAGATCATTTCCTTTCTCTTGCCTATTAAGCAATCTTACTTTGCAAGATCTTCCTGTTAAGTCTCTGCTGTTATCTGAGCGGCTTGTACTGCACTTCATTGACTCTATAAAGTCTCGCATCTTCTGAAAGATTTGACATTTCTCAGCATCACATCTGAATTACAGCATGGGAGTACAGCACATCAGCAAGAAACTAAGGCACCATGCATGAGTAAGGAAAAATCTTTGAGGACGTCTGAATATATGCATTTTTACAAGTAATCAACACATTAATAAATGCTACATTGACTTCTAATTCCTGCCCAAGCATATGTTATTACTACATCTTTGAGTCTCTCAGTTATGAGAGAATAAATAAAACCTGAAGATGACTATATACATTTCTTTTTCTTTCTTTCTTTTTTGTTTGTTTGTTTCTGTTTGTTTTTTCAAGACAGGGTTTCTCTGTGTAGCCCTGGCTGTCCTAGAACACAGAGATCTGCCTGTCTCTGCCTCTCATGTGCTGGGATTAAAGGTGTGTACACCATTGGTTGGCTGACCATATATATATTTCTTAATCCTATAAAATATAACAGAGTTTTAGTTTACTGGAATCTTTTTGCCCTGGCAGATGGGGCAGGTTAATGTAATAATAAAAATGAAATGTTAATTTGTCAATTAGCATCCTAAGAACAATGAACTACTGCATGGCCTCTTATTTATTAACAATATCCCTGGACTTGAAACTCACCCCTGACATTTTTACAAGCTACTTAGCGTCTCTGGACATTACTTTGCTAACTGTAAAGCTGAAAAACCTGTAGACTAATAGTGTTTGACACCTGAGTACTTACATTGATCAAATGACATAATCCACTAAAACGACAAAGTATCTGGTTCATTGGGACATGCTGTTATTGTCCCAACAACAATGACTAGGATTACTTTTGTACCCATTCTTTCTATGTGTGTATTCTTTTCTCTTTCTGAGATGGGGTATTACTGTATAGGTGGCCTGAAACTTGTCCTGCAGTTTTAGCTTTTCAGGTGCTGGGATTACAGGCATGCACCACCACTCCTCAAGTCTCTTAAAAGAAGACTATTTCAGAATGTTACTAGTCGCCCTCCTCACTTGCCAGAAGTCCTTCTCCAGATAGTTACATACTCGTTTGCTAATTGTTTTAGTTTAATTCAGAAGTCCCTTATAAAAGTGGACTTAAAATATATATTAAAAGTTGAAACTAGGGCTGAGGGGATGGCTTAGGAGGTTGAAGGCACTTACCACCAAGGTTGATGACTTGGGTTTGATCCCTGCCTCCCTCCCCACAGTGGAAAGACAGAATAACTCTCACAAGCTGTCCTCTGAACCCCTACATGCATGCCATGGCAAGAGTGTGTACAAACACACACACACACACACACACACACACACACACACATGCATGCACACACATGCATGCACATACAAACAACTATTTTTCTAATTGCTATAAAAAAACCTAAAGTAATTTTAATGAGTCTGAAAACAACTACAGATTAACCTATGGATTACTGAAAATAATCATACACTGGGTACACATATGTTTTCAAGAAGTCTTAGTAAACAGATAGCAAACCAGTAGCACCATACCTCATGCAAATAGTCTATGGCGCAATATCTGAATGCTGCAAACATAGCTCTTCCCTTCAAATCCACATAAAGTTCAATATCTAGAAACATAAAAGTTAAATGTTGGTAAAATAGCAAAGCCAATAATTTTCTGAGAAAAAGTCTATCTTAACCACAAACTGTCTGTCCACTTATTTTTCAAAAGGCCCTAAATGATAAAAGTTTAGTATAAAGCAACTTTTATTTTTGTAAGTGAAAATTGATTATGGAAAGCAATGTGCACTGCCATAATTTTTCTATATTTTTTCTTGTCATTTAATCCATACAAATTGGTGAGTTAAAATATGTTTATTATGATAGTATGTTGAAAAGAGGCTGGATTGACAGATACAAACACAGTATTTTATCCAGGATAATTGTGTTTCTCAACTGATTTTGAAATTAAATTACCAAGGCCAAAACTCTATACTAAAGAAATAGAGGGCAGGAGAGATAGCTCGGTGGTTAAGAGCACTGGCTGCTCTTGCCAAGGATCCAGGTTTAAGTACCAGCACACATGTCACAGCTGTCTGTAACTCCACTTCCAAGGGATCTGAAGCCCTCTTTTGCCCTCCAAAGTCACTGCACCCTATGTGGGCACAGGCATGAAGGCCAACACCTGTATGCATAAAATGAATAATATAATGGTTTTGCATTAGAAGTTCTTAAAACCTATTTTAAAAAAAGAGTTAGGTTTGATAAATTATATCCATTCTCTTACTTAGAAAATCAAGGGCCTAAGAATTCTCTAAAAGCTAACTCATTTGGAATAAAGCAATTATGGTATGATAAAACAACCTGACCAACAGATTATTAGAAAATCAAATCTACTTAATAAGACAATAAGTAATTAGAACAATGAATTAGGCCAGTAGAGTTCTCATATGACAAATTACTTAGAAGTTACTCAGTTTACCAAATAGCTCTTAGTATTTTTTGCCACTTAAAATGTCTGGAAAGAGTGGGATGTGATGCATCCTTGTAATCCAAGTACTAAGAATGGGGAGGCAGGTGGACTAGAGTTCAAGGCCAGTGCAGGCTCTGGAGGGTAGTGAGGCCCTTTCTGCAATTTCTGTGGGATGCTGAGACAGCTCAGTATAAAGGACTTTATTAACATGCTCAAGGCTGTGTGTGGGCTCCATCCCTATCCCTGCCCAAACAACCAATGTCTAAGGAATTCAGATGTCAGCCAGATGTTTTTACATAATAGTTTATTAATAATGCTTTATTAAATTAAATACACATCTTAATACAAATGGTCTTGGCCTAGTGTGATATCTCTCTCTCTCTCTCTCTCTCTCTCTCTCTCTCTCTCTCTCTTTCTCTCTCTCTCTCTCTCCCTCTCCCTCTCTCCCTTTCTTTTGTGACTTACCTTAGTCTTATATAATGTAAAGTACTGAAGTCTGAAGAGATGAAGATATAGCCTGGGTGGTGGTGGTGGTGCACGCCTTTAATCCCAGCACTCAGGAGGCAGAGGCAGGCAGATCGCTGTGAGTTCAAGGCCAGCCTGGTCTACAAAGCCAGTCTAGGACAGCTAAGGCTACACAGAGAAACCCTGTCTCAAAAAAACAGAAAAAAAAAAAAAAGGAAACCTTGTCCCAAAAAAACCAAAACAAAAAACATGACTGGAAGACATTAATCTATTCCTGTTTTCAATTATCACCAAGTAAATATTATTCTTTTTTGTAAAACTTTTGCTGCTTATTTATTTATGTGTGTGTGTGTGTGTGTGTGTGTGTGTGTGTGTGTGTGTGTGTGATGCACCGTGTACTGTGGAGGTGAAGGGACAACTTGTGGGATTCTGTTCTCCCCTTCTACTATGAGGGTCTTAGGGATCAAACTCAGATCCCCAGGCCTACTGGCCTTTATCCATCTCACTGACCTAAAGTGAGCATCCTTAACTACTCAACTTGCTGAAAATTTAAATACATATAAATTTCTTTTAAAACCCCATAACAATGGGAGAATAGGGAAATAGAAGTATCCAGAGGGTCCTAGAAACCTACAAGAAGAATATTATGATGGGCGGATCTGGGCCCAGGGGTCCTGCTCAAACTATGGCACCAGCCAAGGACAATATGTTCAGTAAACTTCAAACCACTACCCAGATCTACCCAATGGATAGGACATTCTCCACAGTTGAGTGAAGAATGGGGTCTGACTTTCACACGAACTCTGGTGCCCCATATTTGACCACGTCCCCTGAATGGGGAGACCTGGTGGCACTCAGAGGAAGGATAGCAGGCTACCAAGAAGAGATTTGATACCCTATGAGTATATACAGGGGGAGGAAATCTCCCTCAGGAACAGTCATAGGGAAGGGGAGTAAGGGGAAAATGGGAGGGAGGGAGGAATGGGAGGATACAAAGGATGGGATAACAATTGAGATGTAAACTGACACCACATGCTGGCGAGGATGTGGAGAGAGAGGAACACTCCTTCATTGCTGGTGGGAATGCAAACTAGTACAACCACTTTGGAAATCTATCTGGCGCTTTCTCAGAAAAATGGGAATAGGGCTTCCTCAAGACCCAGCTATTCCACTCCTTGGAATATACCCAGAAGATGCACTACCACACAACAGGGACATATGCTCAACCATGTTCATAGCTGCCTTATTCATAATAGCCAGAACATGGAAACAACCTACATGTCCATCAGTAGAAGAATGGATAAAGAAACTGTGGTATATTTACACTATGGAATACTACTCAGCTATTAAAAACAAGGAATTTCCGAAATTTGTGGACAAATGGATCGATCTAGAAATTATCATAATGAGTGAGTTCACCCAGAAGCAAAAAGAGTCAAATGGTATATACTCACTTATATCGAGACACTAGGCCAAGGGGTACGCCCCCATGATAAACTTTACCTACCAAGAAAGTGGGTCAGAGGGGAGAAAATCCTATTGAGACTTTAGGGGTGAGAAGCCGGGAAGAATGAGGAAATAGAGGGATCCAGTGGGTCCTGGAAAAATACAGGCGGGTCTGGGCCCTCTAGTCCTCCTCAAACTATGGAACCAGCCAAGGAAAATATAGCAGTAAACTTCGAACCCCTACCCAGTCTAGCCGATGGACAGGACATTCTCCACCGTTAAGTGGAGAAGGGGATCTGACTTTCACACAAACTCTGGTGCCCCATATCGGACCATGTCCCTTGGATGAGGAGGCCTGGTGGCACTCAGAGGAAAGATAATAAGTCACCAAGAAGAGACTTGATACCCTAGGAGCATATACAGGGGGAGGAGGTCCCCCTCAGTCACAGACATAGGGGAAGGGAGTAGAGGGGGAAACGGGAGGGAGGAAGGAAGGGGAGGATACAAGGGATGGGCTAACAATTGAGATGTAATATGAATAAATTAATAAATTAATTAATTAAAAAAACAATTGAGATGTAATATGAATAAATTAATAAAATATATTTTTTTAAAAAGAAGAGAAAAAACAATTATTTTGATTAATAACAGAAATTTTTAGATATTACAGAAAGTTGTTCAATTAAACTGAACAAATCCATAATCCAAATTAATTTTGATATTGACAGAGTCTTAAGCACCAATAAGTACGGTGCCAGTTGTGTACTACACCCACCATTAATCCCACCATAGCGCTTTTCTGATGATTATATCTCTGGGAATACTTATAGTCATTGCATCTGTAGCCTTTCCGTACATTGCATCACAGCCTTTGAATTAAACATTGATTCTAGAATTTTCATGACTTTTTTAAAAAAGTCACTTATGAGGGGATATAAAATGGATATCAGAAGTAGACGGAGGGAAAGAACTATGTGGAAGAGGAGGAGAGATAATGGAAATTGGGGGTCAGCAGCATTTCTGGGACAGGGAGGCTCCCGGAAGTCTATTGGGGTGACCCTAGCTGAGACTCCTAGCAGTGGGGTGGAGGGGGGGTTATGGAGCCTGAAGTCTCCACCTCCTATAGCCAGGTGGGACTTCCAGTGGACAGAGAGGGACACCAACCCATCCATAAAATCTTTGATGCAAAATTTGTCTCACCTACAAGAAATGGAGGATACATATGGAGCTATTTGAGAGAATGGCAAACCAATGACTGGCCCACCTCGAGACCCACCCCATGGGAGACAGCCAACCCCTGACACTGTTAATGATACTCTGCTTTGCCTGCAGACAGGAGCCTAACTTACTGTCTTCTGAGAGGCTCCACCCAGCAGCTGATGGAAACAGATGTAGAGACCCACAAACAAACAATAGGCCAAACTTGGGAAGTCTTGTGGAAGAGTAGGAGGGCAGATTGAGGAGCCAGGGAGTTCAAGGACACCACAACAAGACCTCCAGAGTAAACTAACCAGGGACCATGGGGGCTCATGGAGACTGAAATACCAACAAAAGAGCACGCATAGGCTGGACCTAGGCCCATACACATATGTAGCGGATGTGCAGCTTGATCATCATGTGTGTCCCCTGACAACTGGAACAGGGGCTGTCTCTGACTCTGCTGGCTGCCTTTGGAGCCCTTCCTCTAGCTGGACTGCCTTGTCTGGCCTCCGTGGGAGAGGGTGCACTTAGTCGTGGTGCGACTTGATGTGCCAGGGTGGGTTGGTACCCATGGGGGTGGGGCTCCGCTTCTCAGGAGAAGGGGTGGGGGAAATGGGTTTAGGGGGCATGAGAGTGGAACTGGGAGGAGAGGATGGAGAGGGCTGCAAAGTGATTTCATAAATAAATTAATAGAGAAAAATTATTTATGTGTATGAGTGTTTTGTCTGCATGTGTATCTGTGTACCATGGGTCTCTCAGGCTCACCAATGTTGAGAACTGCCATGTAAGTGCTGGGAATCAAACCCTGGCCCTCTGAAAGAGCAGGCAGTGCTTTTAACTATTGAGCTATCTCTCTAGTCCCAAATCAAAATTTCATGCCTTTTGTTTTTTGTTTTTTGAGACAGGGTTTCTGTGTAGCCTTGGTTGTCCTGGACCTGCTTTGTAGACCACCAGGCTGGCCTGAAACTCACAGCGATCCACCTGCCTCTGCCTTTTGAGTGCTGGGATTACAGGGTGTACCACCATGCCTGGCTAGATTTTCATGTCTTAAAGTTACATTTTTGGACTGGAGAGATAGCTCAGTGGTTAAAAGTACTGACTGCTCTTCCAGAAGACCAAGGTTCAATTCCCAGCACTACATGGCAGCACACAACTGTCTGTTAATCCCACAATCTGACACCCTCACACAGATATACTTGCGGGCAAAACACCAATGCACATAAAATAAAAATAAGTAAATTAACTTTAAAGTTACATTTTCTCAGAAAACTATGACTGTGTATCATTGTAGAAGTAGTTTACTGAATAACAGCAAGCACAACCCTATGTAGTCTAGCCAAAAACTCAGGTTTATGGTTAGCACTTATTTTCAATTTTCCATCCTTAGCTGTAAAACCTAGTATTTCTATCAGGTTTAGGTTGATCCATCATTCTCATCAATTACTTTGAAGAAAGTTGTTTAGGTTTTTTGGTTGGTTTTGTTTTGTTTTGGTTTTTTTTTGGGGGGGGGTTGTTTTGTTTTGTTTTGTTTTTGGTGTTTTGTTTTGTTTGTATTAGCATTCATGCTGTGAAGTACTTAAGATACCATACATTACATTGCCTATCAGGATTTCATTTGCTAAGTCTATTGCACTGAGGAACAGTTATCTGAACCCACCTTAGTTTGCTAGGTGAGTGGGAAGAAAAGATAGATTGGCTTTCTACTTAAAGGCCAAGCAAATCCTTACAGAAACATAATCACCAGCAAGATTCGTTTATTTGTTGATTTCTGAGGCAAAGCTCCCACTATGGTAGGTCTGGAACTCAGAATCAGCCTCTTAAGGTTTGGATTAAAGGTGTTCGCCATCACCACCTGGATTTGCCCTGTAGCCCAGCCAGGCTGTCCTCAAACTCACAGCGATCTGTCTACCTCTGCCTCTCTGAGGTCTGGGGATTAATTTTTTTTGAAAGGTTAACTTTTAAATTGCAGGCATTTCCCAGGTTTATTTTAAAATATACTTCTTAAGATTTTGCTTTCTCTCTGCTTCCTACTACTGGGATAATGGGTCAAAATGGAAATAATACACAATAATTAGGTAAGGCTCCTGGACGCAAAGCTGAGGAAGTTTGTTTTATCAATATTAACACCCAAGATTAGTTGTCAATCTTCTGAGTAAGTCCCATCTTCTCCCGTTACACGAAGGCACTCTGGAATTCTCTCCTCTTCCACACTCCCTCACAGAAACCATAACCATTAAAGCTTTTTTTTTTTTTTTTTTTTTTTTTTACGGGGTGGGGAGGAGGGTGCGGAAGGGTAACGTAAAATTGTAGAGCAGGCCCGTTTCGTTTACTTTCCCATAACCTATGCAGCTTGTTGGGTGGCAATCCCACCAGCCCCTGTCAGGCCCTTCGGGTTCCCTGTTCCTCCTTAATTAGGGTGGACGGGCGGAAGTTGGGTTCGAGATCTCGTCCCTGCTAGGCCACATAAGCCTCCCCTGAGAAATCTGCTTTCCAGAGAATTCTGAGCTGCCATACTTTAGCCTCCTCTACTCTTTTCTTACCCTCAGTATAGAGCAGACCCTCCTGCTCTCACACGCCGGTGGCTTCTCAAGTGAGGAAAAAGTTCCCGCTTTGGATTCTGTAGGAGACAATTTCCCCGCCCACTGGACACGTGACCTCAGCCCGCTGCTTGAACTCAACGCTCTCATTGGCCAGGCCAGACCCCGCCCTCTGGGTTGGTTCATCAGTTGTCCGGATGTGACTATCTACGGTGCTCTGCCTGTATGTTCCGGAGTTCAAAGCCTTGGTCCCACGTTGGTAGGCTGGGTGAGGGATGACGCTGAGTGAGGTATGACTCTGGGTGAGGTGTGCCTGAGGCGTTGTCAGCTGATAGTCTGGAAGAGCTGAGTACGGGCTTATTCGTAGCTGCGCTACTATGTTATTAGCAAAAGTCTCCAGAGCAACGCATGACTGGTAGCTTTTCACAGGTAACTTTGAGAGGATTTAGCAATCAAGTGGCTTCAGAGAAAGACAGAGGGCAAAAGGCAGGAAGCAAACATAGGTGTGCGGCCAGGTGGTTGTGCAGTACTGGAGGAAAAACATTGGAGGTGGGGCAGAAAAGGAAACTTGAGGTGGGGCTTTGAATGGGAGTGTGTGGATTTTTATAGCATGATTGATGGCCACTCCCTCACACATTCTAATTTAGAGTAAGTAGCCCTCCCCTGATAAGGAACAGCTCATTCCTTGTGTTTCTGCCTGTGTTTTCTTTTTCCACCTACAGCTTGGCACTGAGCTTCTTCCCAGGAGATTACAGGAAGTAATGTATATTTATTTTACTAATTCATATTTTTCTTCCTAGTTAATATTGAAATGCTCATTGTAAGACAGCACTGGGATGAGCCATTCTACTTCCTTAAGCCACTTACTTCATTCTGTTCTGTAGAGGTTTGTGCAACAGGTTTCAATAATACCAATTATCATTAGCAACAATTTGGTAGGTGTTCACCTGCCAGTGAGGTGCATTATTTTGCATTCTTCCACACATTTTATTAAAACCAAAATTATTATGTAATTTCGCTAGTCAGGAAAGTGATACAGACCCACTACAATCTGTAAAATCATCCCAAAGATATGTGCAGATGTGTGCAGATGTAACCTTCATTTCTGTCCCGGGTAAGGTGACCACTACTGATGACCCAGGTTCGATCCCCAAAACCCACAAAGTGGAAGGAGAGACCTGACTCCCACAAGTTGTCCTCTGACCTCTACACACTACACTCTAGCACTAGCTGGGCATGTATGCCACTCCCTATATATGCAAAACTACTTTTTTAAAAATCTAGCTTCGAGCCGAGCATGGTGGCGCATGCCTTTAATCCCAGCACTTGGGAGGCAGAGGCAGGCAGATCACTGTGAGTTCAAGGCCAGCCTGGTCTACAAAGTCTAGGACAGCCAGGGCCACACAGGGAAACCCTGTCTCGAAAAACCAAAAAAAAAAAAATCTAGCTTCTATTTTTTGATACTTCGCATGTCATTACAAACCTGTACAGGTAGACATATACAAAGTTGGTTGGACAGATATAAAAATGGGTAACTTACTTTGATCACTAAATAATAATTCATAAACAACCTTCCAGATCATCATCCATCTAATCCATCTTTAAAACAAAAACAGCTGTAGTAAGGATTTTGCTGTCTTTAAAAACCCAGTCGTGTTATGTGAATATGTTTTCTGTTGTAATCCCAGGTGTGGGATATGGGGCTGCTTCAGATTGTCCACAGCAGCTGTGATTTGTCTGGTGCTCTAGGAGGGGTGAGATTTTTGGGGGAGTTGGTTTTAGTTTTGGTTTTCGAGACAGGGTTTCTCTGTGTAGCCTTGGCTGTCCTGGACTAACTTTGTAGACCAGGCTGGCCTTGAACTCACAGAGATCCACCTGCCTCTGCCTTCTAAGTGCTGGGATTAAAGGAGTGTGCCACCACTGCCCAGCTGAGGCAGGTGTGATTTTGCCATCTAAAGATAGTTTACATTTGGAACTCTGGGGACTCTTATGAATGCCAGATCCCTGGGAGGGGACAGAGGTACCCGGAAAAGGCAACTGCTGCTACCCTGCTGCTGTGGTTTGTCAAGGGGCTGTGCACAAAGAGACAAGAAGAAGAAAATGGACGTTCTTTCCGCGAAGATCAAATTTGCCTCAAGGAACTTGACATCCCTGATCAGCAGGAAGTAGTCTAAAGATGTCTACGCCCCCTGTCCCTCTAACCGTCTGTCTCACCTACTTAGTGTTGGGGTGTTGGAAGGGATTGGAGTGGAAAAGGGTGGTAGATACAGGAACCTAGTAAGTAGCTCAGTTACACATGGGGGCTGCCCTCTGATGCTCAGCAGCCGGACAATCAGCTGAGACCCTCGGACCCCTAGGGAGAGAATGGGAGACAAGAGACGCAAAGAACGGACAGCAAGTCAAGGAATCTGATCAAGCTGACAAAATTTTATTTCCTCAGGCTGCTGATATACTTTTAAAACAGGATGTAGGGAGGGGGTGAGGAGGTGAGAAGCGATTGCTCTTGGCTGCAGCTGTGCAGGATATCAATTATTATATCAATTAGGGTCAAGGGGAGGAGGGTAGGGGATTTGAGCTCATAGCTAGCCACATTTTGAGAAACCACGTCAGAAACCTGGTTGACTGAGAGAGCCAGGCCAGGTGGGTGTCTAGGCAACCGTGACAATAGATCCATATCTGGTTCATGAGAAGCCGAGAACAATAAGGTTCTAGGGTGATTGTGGAGAAGTCTTTGTGAAGAAGGAGGAAGTGAAGGAAGAAGGCCTGAGAGGACCTAAGTTTGTGGAGTCAAAGCAGTTTGAGCTGAGCAGAAGTACAAAGCCGTCCCTGGCACAGATGTCTTGGGTAGCATCTCTTCCTGATAGGTAAACTCTGCCTCAACCCTCTGCTGGCCACTATGGCCTCTCCTTTTCACCTCCACGAGGTCTAGCATTCTGCACTCTGACCTGTGGTGCAGCGCTCCTTCCTTCTCTTCCTGGCAGCTAGGCAGATGCACCTCCCTAGACTTCCACCTGTGGTGTGGCTCCTGCTCAGTATCTGTGGCCCTGTTATCACGTCATGCCAACCCACAGCCTGGAGGTAGAGCCTGGTGTGTGTCCGTACGGCTGCCAGGGTGTCTCATAGTAAGTATATGCCAAATTTGATTCAGCTATGCCACTACTAATGATTGTTTCCAGAATTTCACCTGAACACATAGTATCACAGGAAGATTCTTGGATATTTGCTTAAATAATTTCTATGGATTTTTTTTTTTTTTTTTTTTGCTGCCTCAAGTCATGAGAACATTTCAACTGTGTTAGATATTTCTTGTTTATCTTCCAAAAGTGTACAGCAGTTTATCTTAACAATGCCAAAAGGGATCATTTTTCTGTATACACAGCAGTACTGAATATATTGTGCCTCAGAAAATCTTCCCACTGGGTGTGGTGGCACACACGCCTTTAATCCCAGCACTCAAGGGAGGCAGAGACAAGCAATCTCTGTGAGTTCGAGGCCAGCCTGGTCTGCAAAGGGAGTCCAGGACAGCCAAGGCTACACAGAGGGTTCAGAAATTGTTGCACACTGACCACTCGAATGCCACACTCAGATTAATGAAAGTTTATTGAACACTGAACTAAAACTGAATAAAAAATGACCAGTCAGGGCCATAGTCTGGGCTCAGGAACCAGACTATGATGCTGGTCTGTTTCTAAGGCTGGCTTTTATACAAAAAACTGTAACCAGGTAACAACCAGATAACCAGATGGGAAGCAAGGAGAGGGGTAGCATTACATCATTTTGATTAGCTAAACACAAGCAGAGTCGATCAAGCACAGTGTCCAGGTGGCTAGGCTAGGCCAAGCTGATGGCTAGGAGATAGGCTTGGGGACTTTTCAGTTCCCCACCGTCCTGGGAGAAAGGCATAGCAGGGTATTGTGGTTTTTGTTTAAGTAGGACATAAATCATTAATTCAAGCAGAATGTTCAAGAAGAATTGAATTGTAAGTTAGAAGGCTTTTCAAGCTCCCGGACAAGTGGAACCTGAACTTAATTTAACCTTATGGAGGCAAAATGGCTTCTGATATGGTAAAGGCAACAGCAGGTGTTAACAGAGGAGCCACAGTTATGCTAGGAACTAAAGTAGGTCTCAATGAAAGGGCTATAGAGTTTAAGCAGGTTACAGCAAAAAACCAAAACAAACAAAAAAAAAAAAAAAAAGAAAAGAAAAAAAGAAAAGAAAAAGAAAATCTTGCCAATATCAGGTACTTTATATTTATTTGATAATTAAATTAAATACTTTTTAGGTGTTTATAGGCGTTTGGTTTTTTTTTTTTTTAACATGAATTGGTGTGTGTGTGTGTGTGTGTGTGTGTGTGTGTGTGTGTGTGTGATGTATGAGATTAATCTTGAGCCTGTAGTGAGTCAGAATACCACAGCAGGGAACATGTAGTTAGAGGAAAGTTTCATGGGTTTTTTTTTTGTTTTTTTTTTTTTTTTTTTTTTTTAGTTTGGTTTGGTTTGGTTTTCAAGACAGTGTTTCTCGGTGTAGCTTTGGCTGTCCTGGACTCACTTTGTAGCAGGCTGGCTTTGAACTCACAGTGATCTGCCCGCCTCTGCCTCCCCGAGTACTGGCGCACTGACTACAGGCGCGTGCCACCATGCCCGGCTTTATAGAACAGAGTTCTTCATTTCACTGCTGGAAGAAAGGCTGGACAGGAGTCCCAGCATCCCTTTTGAGGTTAGACCGAGATAGGGATAGTAGTTAAAGTAAAACCTAGCTATACAAGGCAGGATATTTCAAGATAATATAAAAGGTCCAAAGGTGAGGAGTTCAGGATTGATAGAACAGTTCTGAGCACCTCCACCTCACGCCATGTCCTCTGGTGACCTCTCTCTCTTCTGTCTCACTACTCTGGTAGATCTACTGTGGTCTTCAGTCTCATGGTCTTGGAGAGGCAGGATTAGGAGGTGGCGTGATAGAGGAGAGACTGCAGTACAGGCTAGAGGATCCATGCTGCTTCTTTGTGTCTGCAGCTTAAACTGGGAAATGTGATATTCACACACAGAAGTGCATATGATGGTGTATACATTTAAATATATGTTAAGAAACAGCCACAAGACCTCTACTTCAGTTAAGGAAGAGGACCCTGTAAGAAGTTCAGAGGCCGGCATTTCCTTTTGAAATTACAGCTCTTCCCTAGAGGATGTTTCTCGCCACCTAGAAATCACTATAATCCCGACTTATACTAATCATTGTCGTGCTCTTCTTCAGAATGCTCTGCCCAAGTCTAAATGACAGTTTGCCTATTTTTAAATCTTTATGTTTTTGTTACCTGAGTCCTTAATTCTTCTATGCAATGGGTATTATTAAATGTGCTTGTGTTGATTTACTTTCACTCTGAATAGTGATATCTATATCTATATCTATCTATGCCTATCTATATCTGTATATCTATATACACATCATTTTACTTATCCAGCCTGCTGATACCATAGTTGGGATCCAAAATGTTCTTCAAGAGCCCATGTGTTAAAATAAAGGGGCTGATGGGAGAAACTGAGAGACCTGGAGCCATAGCCTTGGTAGGGATGTTGGAACCCTAGTCCAGTCCCTTTCTCTTCCAGCAGTGAAATGAGCTTTAAGCACACGCATCCTGTTGTAGTATGCTGCGTCGGTACAGGCCTAAGAACCACTGTGCCAACTGGCCCTGGACGGAAACATTCAGGACAAAAGCCAGAATTGACCAACCAACCCACCCATCTCCTCTTCCTTCTGTTCCCCCTCTCCCGTAGACGCCACCCCTTTCTCTTTTTCCCTCTTTCTTTCTGCCACTAGCCTCCCCGTTAGGGTGAAGTTTTCCCCTGTAGCCCAGGCTGGCCTCAACCCGTGACTCTCCTGCTTCATCCTTCTTCATTTATTGTAATCCAGGGCTATTACAGATTGTGCTCCCACTGAAATCCTTGTGCATGTGCTGTGCTGTGATGGAACATTTCTCTAGACTGTAAGGACATATTTTCTGAATTTGTTCATAAGTGTCAATGTGTTCTCAAAAGTGACAGTTCTTGTTACTCTATCTCTGCACTAACTTTTAATAACTTTATACTTATAAATTTTGAGAAGTTTGTAGATGTCCAGATGTCTTTTTGAGGACGATTCTTATCAGCTACCACATGGTACTAATATCACTGATCAGACCCTAGACACGTGATCATGTGTGGTTTAACAAAACTTAGACTATACAGTGTTTATACAGTGTTTATGCCAGACAGTTACATGCATAGTTACAATTTGGATATTCTATTAACATTAGAAAGAGAGACCAGGTGTTGTTCTCTGCTATGCTAATGATAAGCTTTTAAATGCTGAGTTTTATGCTGCTTAGTGTTTATTAGAAAAATAGTTTGCCTTAGATACTGATGATGCTAAGAAAGAAGATCACAAATCCTTGACTGAAGTTGCTCTTTTTTAACCCCCACACATCCCTTCAGGTAAGTCTAAGCATTGCTGCAGGATGCTATTTTTAGTGTGACTGATGGAGGGTCTCACCTCCATGCCCCAGCTCTCTGAGCCCTGTCACCTATAGCATAGGTGTATTTACCCTCATCATAGAAGTATTTACTATGGAACTCTGAACCACTGGCTGGTCTCTGAACATCTTCCTCCTCTCCCCTGGTGGACAGTGCTTTTTTTTTTTCTGTACAGTAATAATCATTTTGCTCATGTCTGCCTTGCCGATCAGACCACACTCTTCCTGAGATCACCGTTCATGGGTCATGCCTTAGTCATCTTTGTGCCTTACCCAAGGCAATCTACTGAAATGAACATTTCATTTATTTCTTCTAAAACTTCTTTTGAAATAGCAAGTAATCCATTTTTGCATTTCTGTTAAGTTTAGGTTTTCACTGTTCTTACCTGGATATTAATGTGTACAAAATGCCCTACAAGTGTGCACACATACATGCTAAGTGAGCATGGCATAAGTATGGCAGTCTTCCTGAGACAAAATTGCACATCAGCTCAAACCAGATCATGCAGAAAATCTGGATATATGGAATTAAGAGAGTATTGCATAAATACGTTACGTAAGTCATTTATTTATTGTCTTGTGAGAACTAATTTATAGGTGTGGCCTCTTGTACTATCTTTTGATCATCGCGAAGGAGCTGTTTTGCATTAGTATACCAAGAAGAAATACTTTAGCACAACATACTCAGCATTCTTAAAGTAGATAATCACTGCTGAAAAGACCTGTGGCTGTGGTGACATTAGCAGAAGGAAAGCTCTGCAGGTGCAGAAGGGGGGGAAACCTAGCATTCCTTGTTGGTGCACTCACCTGTCCATCAGATGCAAGAAATCATTGGCCATTCTTTTCAGCATCCAGCTTTGCAAACACAACCTTCTCTCACAGGTTCAGCTCCTCATTTTTTGGATAATGAGCAATCTCCCATGATGTGGGCCTTTTATATACATCAAAGGGTTTATGTATTATGTATTATGACCAAGATAGGCATTTTTGCCCTTGAGTGTGTAACTCAGGAGCATATTGACTGGAAAAAAATAAAAACAACTGAGTCACTATTTCCTTAGAACAAATGGAAAAGCTAACTATAATTTAACATTTCTGTGAGTAACATTTTCCTAAAATGCCTCACATTTTGTTGCTTAACAAACTTAGGGGATTCTCCCAGAATTACATAGATACAGTACACAAGCATTCTATCCAGTAAGGTGTCATCATTCACTCACAGAGTCACCCATCAATTATTGTGTTACATTTGTTTGTTTGGTGTGTGTATGCCCACTTGTGTGGAGGTCAGCAGAGAGCTTGAGGGGAGTCAGTTCGTCCCTTCCACTCTCTGGGTCCCAGCTATTAAACTAAGGTCACAAGGTTCAGTGGCAAGTGCCTTTATTCACTGAGCCAATGCCCAGCCCTTGTAAATTATTTTCAGCAAATATTATATCCAAGGAATTATGCTAATTGGTGAGAGCTGTCAAGTGTACAGGGAACTAGCACCTTTCCGTAAAAATTTATCATTCCTTGAGAAAATTAGTGTTACAAAAGTATGGAAGTATAGCTGGGCGTGGTGGCTCACACCTTTATTCCCAGCACTCAGGAGGCAGAGGCAGGTGGATCTCTGTGAGTTCAAGGCCAGCCTGGTCTACAAAGCAAGTCTAGGATGGCCAAGGCTACACAGAGAAACCTTGTCTCGAAAAACCAAAAAGGAAAAAAAATTATGGAAGTATAATAAAAAAAATAACTTATTATTGTATAAGTTGTACAGATACAAAAGAGCAATTGATTAGATAACTGATATTGCATAAGATTAACCACTCTATGGGAATACTGTCATTTAGAATACAGAAACCATAACATAGTTCCATTGTATACCTGATGAAGTGAGTCAGCTTTTTAAAACACCAATTGCTAGACTCTATCTATCTATCTATCTATCGATCTATCAATCTATCTAACGAGACAGGGTCTCTCTATAGCTCAGCTGTCCTGGAACTCAATATATAAAAATGGACTATATAGCCTGCCTCTGCCTCTCTACTGCTGGGATTAATGATGTACACCATCAC
>OU015743.1:124393640-124417690 GCA_907169655.1 Acomys percivali
ATATATATATATATATATATATATATATATATATATATATATATATAGAGAGAGAGAGAGAGAGAGAGAGAGCATAAGTATGTACTGCTTTAGCAAAGCCTTCAGCGTCAGTGTCAGTGGTCATCAATTCATTCAATATAGAGGAAAAAATTATGTAAGTATATGCATTATTTATTGTAACTTATTCTAGCTTAACCTTCCAAGTTTAGGGGCTGGAGAGATGATGGCTCAGCATTATTTTGGGTACAAAATGCTCTCAAATAAGACACTGCATATCTACTTCTAAATGTACCACTTACATATCAAATAATTGACATTAGTGGTTCTCAATTGGAGGTGATTTTTGTCCCCTTGGAAAACATTTGGAGATAATTCTTTCTTCCCAGAGTGCTGGGATTACAGGCCTATGCCACCACACCAGCATGGTGCATACTTTTAATCCCAGCTCTCAGGGAGGCAGAGGCAGGTGGATTGCTATGAGTTCGAGGCCAACCTGATTGACAAAGCAAGTCCAGGATAGCCAAGGCTACACAGAGAAACCCTGTCTAGAAAAACAAAAATCAAAACAGACAAAAGTCAGGCAAAGAGTACTTTTTCCTTGGTTTTGTTATCATCCCCTCTCAACTCCAAAATTGTTTCACAGGTTTTCCCTTTCATGTACATTTCCATTCTGTCCCATATATAGTAGTGACATTTTTGTGTTTAAAAGTGCTCCATTGTACCAGCACTCAAGGGGCAGAAGCAGGCTGATCTCTGTGAGTTCGAGGCCGGGCTGGTCTACAGTGAGTTCCAGGACAGACAAGAATACACAGAGAAACCCTGTCTCAAAAAAACAAAAACCAAAAAAACCCCAAAACCAAAAAAAAAAACAAAAAAAGTGTCCCATTGTATTTTACACTAAAATACTCTCTAAAACTCTTATTTTGGTTCTTTTACAACTATCCAGTAGCCCCTATGACTTCACCACCTGTGTCCTAGACCAGTTCGTTTGAGTATTCCAGCCTTTTGTCTGCATAGTGCTGTAGAATTTGGATTATGTCCACCATGCTATGAAAATCTTCCAGTAGTTAGCCAGTGAGCACACTTAATAACTATGATAGCTAAGTATCACCAATCTACAAGGTACTAAGCTTAATATATGATATTCATCTAAGAAGGGAGGAGTCAAAATTCAAATTCAAATCTGTCACATGCCAGCATCTCTGCACTTTTTCACGCCTCTTCATTCCTTAATGAGTCAACCTCCTTCATTTGGCCTTCAGAACCCTTTGTGTTCTGGCTCTAAACTTTTTCCAGCTTCTGCTGACCTTCAAGCAAATCACACTCTGGACGAATTGCCATCCATCACTATATACTAACTTTGCTTTCTTCTCTTCTGTCAGTTCCATGTATAATAACCTCTGTCTACACAAGCCTTTCCACACACTCCTATAGGTTCAAATACCTACCGACTTCTAAATCCCAGCTCTACTTTCTCAGCTTTGTTTGGTCTCCTCTGACCCTTTTCCCCCATACAGGTTTTCTCATTTTCAAACATAGGCATGCTTTCTTGTTCTTTCTTTACTCTTTGCTGTTTGAGAGCAGCATATTTGTCATTCAGTATTAAAGTTTATATGTAGCTGTTTGCAAATACCCTTTTATATATTGGGGGTAGAGGATGCCAGAGAGATGACTCAGCAATTAGGAATGCTGGATGCTCTTGCAGAGGACCCAAGCTCAATCTCCAGTAACAGTTCACACACATCTGTAACCTGAGGCTGAGGGTGTTTGATGTCATCTTTTGGCCTCTGCGGGCATCACAAACACATGAATGTAGTGTGCAGGCATACATGCAGAACACACACATGAATGCAGTGTGCAGGCATACATGCAGAACACACACATGAATGCAGTGTGCAGGCATACATGCAGAATACGCACATGAATGCAGTGTGCAGGCATACATGCAGAAACCACCACATACGTAAAATAATTTTAAAAAATTCGAGGCCAGCCTGGTCTACAAAGAGAGTCCAGGACAGCCAAGGCTACACAGAGAAACCCTGTCTCAAAAAACCAAAAAAAAAAAGAAAAAAAAAAGAAAAAAATAACATAGAAAAGCATAGAAGCTCAAAAAACATTTGGTTGCTTCTAATGCTCACAGCAATTCTCCATGCTATTAATATACTTTACTAACACATAAGGAAACTGGGGCACATAGAAGTTAGGTGGCCTGCCCAGTGGTACGAGTGCTCCAGGAGGACTCGAGCTTGATGCTACCTGTGACTGCAGAGTTTGGGTCCTCCTGTCCCAGCACACACTGTTCTCTTAGTAGCCACTGAGTAAGTGCTGAGCCTCTGAGTAAATGTGTGCTGAGAGCGTGTTATTGCACATAGAGTCATGAGAGAGTCGTTGGTCATAAAAAAGAAGAGTACTCAAGCTGTGACTCATCTTCATGTGTAGCATTTATCATTCGTTTAAACAGAAGGAAAACAAACTTCCCATTCTGATAAAATACCATAGCCATGAAGACTGTTGAAGTCTTCATCACACATTTGATAATACACCTTTAACAAATGATTTGTTGTGTTATTTGAAATCAGTAGGTAGTTAGAAAATTGGGGCTTAATTTTTCATTTTCTATCAATTTCATGAAGAAAATTTATCGTTCTCTTCCTTGCTGTTTCTCCTTTAAGAGCCATGTTTAGAAAAGTCATTGCAATCCAAAGGATTGTTTAAACATTCAGTTTATTCTTTTCTGTTTTTACTATGTTGTCTTTTATATTTAGAAGCTCTAGGGTTGTTATGTATACATGCATGAAAGATATTTATAATTTAATGTTTTTACACATTAAGTTATCCAACTATTAATTTACCCTTTTGATTTTTTAAAATTATGTCATTATCATATAATTACATATGCTAAATTCATGTGTGTGTGTGTGGTGTGTGTGTGTGTGTGTGTGTATGTGTGTGTGTGTGTGTGTCTGTAGTTTTCTACTTGTTCCGCTGATGCTTTAATTCTGAAATAAAATCATTGTTGGGACCGTTAAAGTTTAATTTCTAATCTGATATATTACTCTTCTGTTTTAAAAATGTCCTGGCTACTCACCAATAGTTAGCCTTAAAAACAAATATAGAAAGTATTTTGTTGTTGGCATGATGGCAAATGCCTCTGTAGTCCTCCACATTCCAGTATGCCCAGCATTCCAGAGGCTGAAGCAGGAGATCATTAGTACACACACACACACACACACACACACACACACACACACCATACACACACACCACACACACCATACACACACACCACACATCACACACACACACACACACACACACACACCACACACACCACACACCACACCACACACACACACCACACACCACACACACACACACACACCACACACCATACACACACACACCACACACACCACACACACACACCACACACACCACACACCATACACACACACCACACACCACACATACACACACACACTACACACACACCACACACACACACACACAAACATACACACTTTATAGCAACTCTTGAATTCAAATTAATTATAACTGTTTTGGTTTTCTTAAAATCACGTTAAGGCTTTTGCATTCCATATAAATATTAAAGTAAGTGTGTGAAACTTACATTAGAACAAAAGGCCCACACCAATAGAACTGGAGAACATATGGTAAGTGACCCGAGCCAGGAACAGGAACACAAATAGTACATGTTTTCATTCTTTTTAAAAAGTTATTTATTTATTTATTTATTTATTTATTTATTTATATTTATGTACATAGGTGTTCTTCTTGCGTGGATGTGTGTGTGAGGATGTCAAATCTCCTGGAACTGAAGTTACAGACACTTGTGAGCTGCTATATGAATGCTGGGAATTGAACCTGGGAACCTTTGGAAGAGCAGCCACTATTCTTAACCACTGATCCATCTCTCCAGCCCCATGTTTTCACTCTTTTTTTGCTCATTCGGGGTTTGTTTGTTTGAGACAGGGTTTCTCTGTGTAACTTTGGCTGTCCTGGGACTCTCTTTGTAGACCAGGCTGGCCTCAAACTCACAGAGATCCACCCCCAAGTGCTGGGATTAAAGGCATGTGCCACCACCGCCTGGCCCCATGTTTTCACTCTTATATGGAAGTTTTAAAAACTGATCTCACAAAAGTAATGAATAGAATACTAACTACCAGAGACTTGGATGGAGAGGGTTGCTGGATACAAAGGTTAGAAGGAATAGGTTATAGTAGATAGCACAGTAGAGTGGCTAGAGTTGACAATAATTTATCATAGATCTTAAAATAGCTAAAAGAAAGCATTTTGAATATTCACAACACATGAAAAAGTGACAAATAGTTGAAACATTTTTACTCTGACTTGGCCATTATGCATGGAATGCAGGTACTGAAATGACTTGGTATAATCCATAAGCCACAACTATTGTGCCATTTTTTGAAGCCAGTAGAATCTTAATTGAGGTTGTATTGAATCTATAGATCAACTGAGGACGATTTTCACTTAATAATTTTGAGTCTTCTAACCTATAAATAGTCTAATAATACTTCCACGCTTAAAAATAACTCTTTCTGATATTAAAATAACCATTCAGTCTTCTGATAATTACTATTTGTTTTCTCAATCATTTCCTTCCCACCCATATGTGTTATACTTAAAGTACATCTCTTATATGGAGCATATAGTGGAGTCTTGCTGTGTGTCTAAGTGTGCAGATGCACATGTCTATGTGCACATGTGACAGAAAAGGATGGTCAGTGTCTTCCTCTTTCATTCTTGGCCTTACGGCCTCAAGACAGTCTCTCACTGAACTAGAAGCTCAGCACTTCAGTGGGCTAGTTGGCCAGCCAGCTTCAGTGGTAGGTTATAGACATGCATAGCTTCTTCTGTGAGTGCTGAGGGTTCAAACTCAGTTCCTCACCCCTGCAAAGCAAGCACTCCTGTGTTGACCCACACCATGACCAGTAGGGCTAAGTCTCCAAGGATCAAAGAACAGTCCAAAGATCTGTATGGGAAAAAGCTAAGGGACTCTCAGCATTTGAGCGCAAGAGTAGTGCAGACAAAGCACTTTTCATTTTTGCTATTAAAGCAAGCAAAACATAAGATGACATTTACTGTTAGCTTAAGTAGATCAAGTACAGCAAGACAATATGCCTGGTATTATGTCTAATCATCTTTGTCTTTTAATAAGAGCCAGGACTATTACTTCCAGGCCTTTCCCTTTTCTTCAGTCTCTGAAAAAAGAAATTGAAGAAGATATCAGAAGATGGAAAGATCTCCCATGCTCATGGGCTGGGAGGATCAACATGGTAAAAGTGGCCATCTTACCAAAAATAATCTACAGATTCAATGCAATCCCTATCAAAATACCTAGATAATTCTTTATAGACCTTGAAAGATCAATTCTAAACTTCATATGGAAAAACAAAAAACCCAGAATAGCTAAAACAATCCTGTACAATAAAAGATCTTCCAGAGGAATCTCCATCCCTGGTCTCAAGCTGTTCTATAGAGCAATAGTAATTAAGATGGCATGGTACTGGCATAGAAATAGGCTGATTGATCAATGGAATATAATCAAAGACTCAGAAACAAATCCACACACCTATGGACACTTGATTTTTGACAAAGAAGCCAAATCCATACAATGGAAAAAAGATAGCATCTTCAACAAATGTTGCTGGTCTAACTGGATGTCTACATGTAGAAAAATGCAAATAAATCCATAGACAAAACTCAAGTCCAAGTGGATTAAAGACTTCAACATAAGACTAGACACACTAAACCTCTTAGAAGAAAAAGTGGGGAAGAGCCTTGAGCTCATTGGCACAGAAGACAACTTCCTGAACAGAACACCGACAGCTCAGGCTCTAAGATCAACAATTAGTAAGTGCACCTCATGAAACTGAAAAGCTTCTGTAAGACAAAGGACACTGTCAACAAAACAAAACGACAGCCTACAGAGTGGGAAAAGATGATCACCAACCCTACATCTGACAGAGAGCTAATATCCAAAATATATAAAGAAAGATGCTCCACCATACACCAAGGACATTTGCTCAACTACGTTCATAGCAGCTTTATTCATAATAGTTAGAATCTGGAAACAACCCAGATGTCTTTCAACCAAAGAATGGATAAAGAAACTGTGGCACATTTACACAATCATCATGTTAGGGCATTCCATTCATGACCTTGCTTTGAAGTTATCATGGTTTATGCAGTTCATTTTAGAGGCCACCTTACGGGGAGAATATTCTGTACTCTTCCCTACCCATAGTTAGTAAAGTCACAGCTTTCTTACATAGGCTCCCACAGCCTTACCCACTGGGCCATCTCCTCAGCTCCCGTCCTGCTTTCTCTTTAAATCTATTTTCTTAATCTTGTTTTTTAATTAGAGTGATTAGGGTATTAACCTTTATCACAATTATTGATAAGGTTAAATTTGGGTTTTGGTTTTGGTTTGTTTTCTCAAGACAAGATTTTTCTGTGTAACTTTGGCTGTCCTGGATTCGCTCTATAGACCAGGCTGACTTCAAACTCATGAAGATTTGCCTGCCTCTGCCGAGTGCTGCGATTACAGGCATGTGCCATCAAGCCCAGCTCGGTAAGATTAAATTTAAGTCTATTTTAATTTTATTTCTTTCATTTATGGTTTCTATTTATTCCTATCTTATTGTGTCCTGCCTTCTTTGGGACTATGCTTAATGTTTTAATTGGCTTGGTCTATTTCTTTTTGCAATATTTTATAGTTTTTAATGAGTGATATATATTATATATATATAAAACTTTTCACAACCCACTTAGAATCAATATGAATTTAATCAAAATGTAAATTATAACAACTTTATAGATCTATTTACCATTCCATTAATTATCATAATAATTAGTATATATATTATATTCCTTGAGAATTTCACTAGGCAGTGTTATAATTTTACTTTAAACACTATATAGAGATTTTAAGAAATGAGGGGGAAATGGTGTATAGATTTATCCATCTCTAACATTTCTTTTGTTATTTTGGGTTTTGTTGTTGTTGCTGTGTTATTTGGTTCTTTGGGACTGGATCTCATGTAACCTAGACTGGCCTTAAACTCACTAGGTAGCCTAAGCTGGCTTTAGCTCCTGGTACTCCTGCCTCTGTCTTCCATCACTTCTACCATCTCTTGCTCTTTCTTTAGTCTTGGAGCTGTGGTTCTCCCCATGTTGGGTATTTCTCTTCCCCTTTTAGTGGTTCTGTTAATATTTCTTATAGAGGGAAAATATGCTCATAGCAAATTATTTTCTTTCTTTTTTTCTTTTGTGTGTGTGTGTACACGTGCGTATCTGCGTATAGAGCCTTTGTTTGCCTCTTTCCTGAGGATACTTTTTCTGGGCATAGTTCTGTTTTGACAGTTGCTACTGTACTTCTTTAAAGCTGTTGATCTTTCTTGTAGCCCACATGGTATCAGTCTAAAAATATAGGATGACTTTACTCATAGTGTAAAGTAATTAGAGGTAGCACATGGTTTTCTATTTGTGATTGTCATTAGATGCAGTCCTATTTCTAACACTTGCATGGCCTGGAAACCAATGGAGGCCCAGAAATCAAAGGTGTGAGTAAAGCTAACAGACTATTAAATATGGTGTGTTCTGGCTTTCTATCTTTATAAATATACCTGTGTCAGGACACTGAAAAACAGGTGAAACTGGATTTTATTTAATTGACAAACAATAGCAAGATAGCTGAATTTAATTACTATAAGTATCTATTCTAATGATGGACCAGTGCTGTTTTTATGGGCATTAATATATATTATATATTATATATATATGAAATTACATAATGTTTATTCATCTTGGTTTTGATTTTTTTGGAGGGGTGGGGGATTCAAGACAGGGTTTCTCTGTGTAGCCTTGGCTGTCCTGAATTCACTTTGTAGACCAGGCTGGCCTTGAACTCACGAAGATCTGTCTGCCTCTGCTTCATGAGATTTTTTTTTAATGAAAACCTATTTTTTTAAAAACATAAAACAGGAAGGAGGAGCAAAAGTCTGTGGTACACTAACCATGACATTCTTCCTCCCTTCTCTTATTCCCCAGAGTCTAGAACAACACCTCTACTTTTGGGTGTGTATGGCTAAGAAAATGGGCTGCTTCTCCTCTCCTCTTCCAATCAGGAGATGCAGAATCCCAGCATGAGCACAAAGTGATGGGCTTTCTCAGCCCAGCTGTGGATTATAGATGGTTAGTTCTGCAAATGTTGCCACTGTGCTAATCTCTGCCTTCGTAAAGACTGCCTGAAGCATGACAAGCCAAGAACATTGGCAATTTGGTCATTCTTGCCCTACTTTGTTCGTAGGGCAGAAGTTCTAGCTGGGGAAGTGAAAGCAGAGAAGGCGAGAAGCCCTGCCGCCTCACACAACCCTGTCCCTAAAGCAAAGGAGACACCCCAGACTACCATTTGTACCTAGTCCAGTGGCTCAGACATTTTTCCCAATGAGAGAACAAAGGATGAGCTGGCTGAGCTCTCCCTAAGAAACTCCTTTTGAAACACAGTGAGGGAAGTTCAAGCTTAAGGATGCACCTTTTGAATTTTTTATTTTGTTTGTTTATCATTGATGTGGCCCACAAGGTAAGGATGGATTTTATGTGTTAAAAATAGTCCCATTTTAAAGGGTTATCATTTTTGGCCATTAGAATGTCAGCTGACAGCAACATAAAAATAAAGAACTAAAAATGAATTTCACATATACTTAAATGTCAGCTTGATAGCGATGCATAGGAGCTACACAAGGGTAACGTGGGGGTGGAGCATGGGTTCCAGAGTAGATCAGAGTGTGCTTGACAGATATGCAGCTTTGATGGTTAAGAAGATCTGTTATTTCCTCTTTCTGGTATGGCTAATTGAAAACTGAATGGGGTTTGATGCAGAAAGGCTTGAAAACCAGCAAGCTTGTTGATTCCATTCGGCATTCATGTGGCTTCTCACATCTGCCCCCAGCAAATGGGAGGACAAGTTTGCCTTATTCATAAATTAGTGTATCTGTGCTGAATGCCTGAGATGCAGGCACCATGCATGTCACAAGATATAGTCATGTCTTCCCAAGGTTAAAGAAAGAAGCACTCATCTAACTGATGGCCCAGTGCCATCCATAGATCCCAGGAGAAAAAAAGAACAAAAAGCTCTTAACACAGAAAGGTCAGGGATGGGCAGAGCATATGGTGGGGCAAAGTGTATGCTCAGGGCGTAATATTGAAAAGTGCCTTTTACAGTGATGTAGCATGTGCCGTTTTGGACAAATACTTGATCTCTAGCTTCTGTGGAAGTGTATCTGGGAACCGAGTCATCCTTAAGTAATATTGCCACATTTGTTCAGGTCACACAGGAATCTCTGTGTGTGCATGGGGGGTGGGGGATAAGGGAATAATATTGATTTAAAGAATAGCCAACACTATGAAAATCACTGTGGATGTATATGCTCTGATACTGTTTCTATGCCAACTCCTACAGGCCTGAATCAGTACTGGTTCCAATATTTATGACTTTGGAGTCTCAAGGAAGAATCTCTTAAATTCCTTCAAATGCAAAATACTTGCAAAGCTTTTGTAGAAACAAATTGGACCAGGTGCACACAGATACCAGGAGGCTACAGGCACACAATTGTGTTGGACATTACCAAGTACTTGATAGAGGTCATCTTGAAGGTCATTATGTAGTCATGAAATGATATGAGAAATTACCACGAATATACACTCACTTTAAGAAGATGGTGAGACTGGGTGAGATGTTTTAATCTCAGCACTGCAGAGGCAGAAATGGGTGGATCTCTGTGAGTTTGAGGCCAACCTGTTCTACATAGTGAGTTTCAATATCCCAAGGCTACATAGTAAGAGAAGGGGGTTGGTGTGAGGGGGGGGGTTCCCTTTTCTGAGGCCAAGGGGAGGAGAGGTGGAGGAAAAGGGCAGGAAGGAGGGACTGGGAGGAGGGAATGGGAGGAGGGAATGGGAGGAGTAAGGGAGAAGACTGTGATCAGAATATAAAGTGAACGTGTAAATGAAAAATATATATTTTTAAAACAGAGGAGAAGAAAGAGGAGAGGGAGGAGGAAAAGAAGATGACTGTATTTCTGGGCCATTGAGAAGGCTCCTGACTAGGGCACTTGCTATTGATGACCTGTGCTTCATCCCCAAAACCCACATGGTGTAAGCAGAGAACTGACTGCCGTACATCATTCACTGACCTCTACAAGCATGCTGTGTCACAGTCACATGTATGCATGCACAATATAGTAAATAAATCTGAAAAATGTTTTAAAGAAGATTGCAGCCAAGCACAGTGGTGCATGCCTTTTATCTCAACAGTTGGGAGGCATGGGCAGGCGATTTGAGGCTAGCCTGGTCTACAGAGTGAGTTTCAGGACAGCCAAGGCCACACAGTAAAACCCTGTATCAAAAACCCAAAACAATAATTATTATAGTAATGATGATGACAGAGACATGTATTAAAAACAATCCAGCAAGAGCTAATTTGCCTTTTGTTTATGGGTTCTGGGAATTATGAGGTCATTTTCTCAGGAGGGCACTCATGGAATCTAAAGGCCTGTGCTGCACCATCAGAAGTCTTTGTTTCTTACGAAATAGGACTGATAAAAGTGTTTCTTTTGCCACAAACTTCAAAAATACCATCTGTGGAAATTGGCTCGTCACAAATAGAGTACAGGTGGTTTGTGCTGAAAAGTCTCATTAAGCAAATTAGTAAATAACCAGGAAACTGATTTGAGGGGGGGGGGGGGCAGGTGGCCCTTGTAAACCTGATTTTTGCCAGTGAAGGAAAAAGCACATGACCTCTTCCAAGTCTCAGCTAGTAAACAGCCAGCCCTGAGTCTAAATCACAAAACCATGCTCAGTAAACCTGCGTCCCTCTTTAGTAATTCTCTTTTTGCTATCATTGTTGTTTCAAGACAGGGTTTCTCTGTGTAGCTCTGGCTGTCCTAGAACTTACCCTGTAGACCAGGCTGGCCTCAGAGTCACAGAGCTCCGCCTGCCTCTGCCTCCTAAGTGCTGGGATTACAGGCCTGCACCACCACCAGCTGGGAATCTTGAGTAATTTTAAGATTCTTTTCTGTGTGTGTGTTTGTGGGGTTCAGAAGTGGGGGTTCCATTTTGTTTTTCCTTCGCATTATATAATTACTAGAGGCAAAGCAACTTGTTCTCATACATGCACACTCCTTCATACCCACAGATACACACACACACACACACACACACACACACACACTAAAGTCACTCACAGCCCTATTAAGAACTTCCTTTTTAAACAGTGATCTACAGTGGAAGCAAAATGAAAACTACAATGAAGGCAACATGGAAAGAACGTCTTGAATTGGAACTAGGGGCCTGTTTTGGAATTCAGACTTACAATTCCAACTTTGACTAGAAATGTGAACTTTGGTTGCCAGAACCCTTTTGGCCTAAGGCATGTGACACAGCCAGAACAGCGACAGTTGTCATGTAGCCAGGACTCAGGACGCATGCCTAGAGATTGTCAGGCTCCTGGCTGAGGGGCTGTTTGATTCTGTTTATATATTCTTTATCTCTTAACAGTCATGGAGCCCTTGCTCTTTCTTAATAACTGTTCACACAAACACTCATTTTTCTATTGTTCTTATTTGCATTGTTTCTATACTGACTCCGTTATGTCTCCTGAAACCTCTACATTCCTTTCTACCTTTTCATTTTCTGAGTCTGGGGTGATGATGGTTGTTAGCAAGATCCGAAGTGATGTCTACTTCCTGTGCTGTTGTGGATCAAACAGAGCACTTTTGTCACCTCTCCCACATTTGAGGCCAGACAGAGTCTCAGTTTCTAAAGCTCTTGTCCTTTTGGTCCAGGTTTTGACCCTTTAGTCAAGCATCCTTTTGCTGTTTGTTGCGTAGAAGCCTCCTTCCCTTACCTGAGTGCTCAAGCATTTGGAAGAGCAGCTTTCATTTTGAGCACGCGCAGTCCTGGGACATTCTTTCTCTACAAATGTGATTGGCAGGCAACCACTGTCTACACAAGCATGTCTTTCCAATGGTTAAACCCCATGGGCCCTCTTGTAAATTTCTGTCATGCTGGACTGAAATGACTAATAATTTAAAACGATGTTGGTCCATTTGAATTGCTCCCATATTTTTAAACTGGCTTGTTTGCATGTCCAATTGTAGAAAAACCTCACAAAATTAAACAACTCAACTGAAGAGCATACTTTAAATTGGCTTTGTTAGGTAAACTACCTTTAATAGCTCCACTATTATGGAAATTTCAGGTAACCCAGGGCATCTCCACATTGTAACAATCTTGTAAAGTCTTAGAGATCTTTTCTTCATCACTTTCTATTTCTTGCTCATTAAGCTACGCACCCACTTTCTTCTCTTTCTCTACATTTCTTTTCTTTATCATAGTAAAATTCAGCTTCCCCAAAAAAACCTAATCAATTGTCACTCAAAACCAAAGTCTATGTTCTTTGGACAAAGCCTACATTTTATGCTACTTCTAAAGTGCTAAAGAACTTAAATTTACCCAACAATCCTCCCTTTCTCTCCCCCCCCCCTTCTCTTTCTCACTTTCTCTCCTGCCTCAGCCTCCTAAGTGCTAGGATTGCAGGTGTGCACATCACACCCTCCTCAGCCTCCTAAGTGCTAGGATTGCAGGTTTACACCATTACAACCCCCTCAGCCTCTCAAGTGCTAGGATTGCAGATGTGTGCCCTTACACACTCCTCAGCCTCTCAAGTGCTAGGACTGCAGATATGCACCACCACATCCACCTCAGCCTCCCAAGTGCTAGGATTGCAGGTGTGTTACCATTACACCTGCCTAAGCAATTTGATCTTTTAACTAAAACCCATCAGCCTAGCTTTTCAGATTAGAAATTACAAGTTAATCTGTTTGTTGGAGATGTTTTGGGCAGAGAGTGGATCACAGAGCCTGCTTCTAAAATGGACTTCAAAAATTACCCCAGTCCTTATTCTGTATCCTACGTGTTCAATAGCACATTACTGAACACTGCACCCAACAGCCAGATGACTAAATGCTTTATTACTGTTATGCCTGACTTGAGATAACTTCAACACATCTAATAGGTGAAATTAATACCCTAATCCATCCCAGCTTCTGAGCACTGCTTAAACAATTTCCCTGACCTCATGAGCTACCTACTCTGGCTGAGCCACTGACCCAAGCACTAAGTTACAGCCTATCAGAACAAGGTTGCTTAACCCATGAGCCCTCTTAAAAAGTAATTATCTATTAAACAAAATTCTTAAAAGGTATTGCAAATCACACCAACACAAAAAAAGTATTGGCTATTTTTATAAGGACTCTATAAAGTGTGTCTACCAGTGCCAACAGTAAGTAGGGTTTTAATAAACAACTTGTTCAGTTGCATCTTGCAAGGTCAACTTTCAGTATACCTATTTGAGATACTATAGGGGACCTTCCCAATCTTTGAGACAAACTCTCTATGGGACACAGGTTTAATAATTGATGATAAGGTTACTAGAGTCATGATTGATGTAAAAGCAACCTTATGTTTTGGGGATTTGTTTGTTTGTTTATTTTGAAACAGGGCCTCTTGACAGTACTGGCTGTCCTGAAACTTACTCTGTAGATCAGGCCATCTTTAAACTCACAGAGATCCTTTTGCCTCTGCCTCTCAAGTGCTAGGATTAAAGGTGTGTGCTACCAAGATTGACAGCCAGATTGTTCTTTTGGGGGGGTTTGTTTTTGTGTTTGTTTGTTTTGTTTTTTGGCTTTTTGAGACCAGATTTCTCTGTATAGCCCTGGCTGTTCTAGACTTTAGACACTTTAGAAGTAGCATACACTTTTTAGACCGGTCTTGAACTCACAGAGATCCAACTGCCTCTGCCTCCCGAGTGCTGGGATTAAAGGCGTGCACCACCTGCCCAGCTACCGTGTTGTTCTTAATTCCACTAGGACTGAACAAAACCCCAAACATGATTCCCCATTTCTAAGGTGGAGCTATTCCCCAGTACCAGGGTGGGCTTCTTTTCTTAAGTTAAGGCTCCTTATGTTGGAAACAATGTAGTCATACTATAATAAATTAACCAAGCAACACAACCTTGAGTATTGCCCATCCCTACCCACCTCTGTAGCCTTAAAAGCTCCCCTTGATTGGTTTGAAACTAACTGGGAGCCATGATCTGACATTTACCAAACAACATCTAACAACCCGATGGCTCTTAGAATTCTGGCTCCTAACCCCACCTCCAGGTCAGGGAGAATTTTGTCTTTTGGGTTTCTCCTAACCCTGGGGAATGCACTTTTAGAATGGTCCCCACTTTCTGCTGCTTTGTTTAAATCACCATTTAGTCATTTCTCCTTTCAAAATAATGACTACACAGATGGTCGTGCACAGCATCCTTATAGGGCACCCTCCAGTGAAAAGATCAATATATTACCTACAACCGGCTCTCTGACCTTCTCTTTTTAAAAATATTTATTTTTATTTTATATGGATGAGTATTTTGCCGGTATGTATGCTGTGCACCATGTGCATGCAATGCCCACAGTGGCCAGAAGAGGGAGAAGGATCCTCTGGAACTGGAGTTACAGATAGTTGTGAGCCACCTTGTGGGCACTGGGAACCAAGCTAGGGTTCTCTAGAAGAGCAGCCAGTGCTCTTAACCACTGGACCATTTTCTCCAGCCCTCTGACCTTCTCACTCAAACACTCCATCCATAGTCATTTCCTTCTCTCTGTAGGACATGAATGACTCCTTGGGAATGACTTTTCTAGAGCCAAAGAACCAGACCTGTAAGAATCAACATACAGTCCAAAGATTGACCATGAATGCTTTTCATTGAAAGAGATCATGACAAAAAGACTGTGTAAAACTAAAGAAGAAACCCTGATGAAAACACGTATGTAAACAAAGTAAAAAGCCATTATAGAAGCAAGACTTAGGCATGATTCCAGCTTCTATCCAGAAACATGGACTTTGGCACCTTTACACTATGACCTCAGGTACCTAGAGTAGCCAGAATGATCACACAATTATATTGTTCCCAGGGGTTCAAGATGCATAACAAGAGGTCATTCATTGTTTCATGAACATTTCTTTGTTTATAGATTTGTCAATCATATAATTACTCTTTTTTCCCAATAGTCTGTAGTTCATAAATTTCCCTCTTTCGCGGCCTTGCTTTGAACAGTGTCATAGTACCTGAAATATAAATCCTAAGCTCTCAAATGAAATCATTCTCACCTTTTCAGTTTGAGTTGGATTTGAGAGTACCAATAACTACATTTTGATAATCAAAAGATGGCAGTGTCACAGTGTATGGTCCTTATCAGTCCCTTGGAAATGATTTGTAGACGTGGTGCATAAGGGCACTAAAAGTACTAGGAGATAAGGTGGCTGACATCCATGTTATACTACTATTTACCCTTTCAACTTAGCCAGCTAAAGAGCCCACATCAAAGCCAGCCCCCAGTACCAGCTCTTACTGCTGATAATGTGACCACATGGTAGGCATTTGCTTATGGTACCCTGTCCTACCTGCATTAGGATCCTATTGCTAGCCAGGCATGGTGGCACACACCTTTAATCCTAGCACCGGGTGAGTTTGAGGCAGAAACCCTGTCTCAAACACACACACACACACACACACACACACACACACACAGACACACATACACACACACAGAGAGAGAGAGAGAGAGAGAGAGAGAGAGAGAGAGAGAGGGAGGAGGGGGGGAAACTACTAAGTCCAAATCTGAATATACAGTTTAGACCATAATTATCCAACTCTGGAATGAGGTATGGGTGATTTTGTACAGCTGAGGGGACGTAAAATTTCTACCTCTTGGCAGGAAAAGACATAAATGGTCTTGGCCCCCACAGGTGTGTTTATCTTTTGCACTCTTCTAGTTAAGTCCCAGGAAGCACATGGATAAGGTGGTTCTGCAAGGCATCTCGGAGCAGGAAAGCCATCAGCAGGCTTCCCCGGGTGCTGGGAGGAGGACGGTGCAGCAGCAGGCAGCACACGCTGGCCTGATGTAGGAGAACCCCAGAGCTTCAGGGTCTCCAGTGCTGCAATTAGCACCGTCAGATGGCAACATCACTTTGAAGCATTGCTGGGGTTCAGAAAGGATACCACAAGGTGAAGACACCCAAAACAAAGTTCTCTTCTGAGCTGACTCATGAACCTCACAAACCATGGTGACTAGAATTTCTCTTCTCCAAGGCAGGCCGCGGAAGTGAACTTGTTTTCCCTAAAGCAAGTAATAAAGTCTAAAAATAGTGGCCTAACCCCAATCTTTTTTCTATCTTGGAGCGTTCAATAAATTCTCTGGCCTACTTTGATTATAAGTCATAGGACCACTATTTCAGGATCCTACTGCATACCTACAAGGAGGGAATGCTACACAGAGAGGCCAGAAAGAAGGTTTCCTGACTCCACCCATTAGCATTAGATAATACTTTTTATTCAATTGTATTTCTACATGGACTGTTTATACTTCATTGAACCTAAACACAAAAATGACCTACAAAATGCATAAACCTATAAAATTAAATGAGCTAAATGCAAAAGGATACATACTATATGGTTCTAGTAATGTGATGTATTTAGAATAATCAAGTTTATAGAGACAGAAAAATGTAGTGGTTACCAGGAACTGCAGGCAAAATAGAAAGTTATTGTTTAATAGGTAACAGACTGGAATTTCTGTTTGGGCTGACCAAAGTTTGTAGTGACAGTTATATATCAATATTAACTATGACAATGCTATGAATTATATAGCAATGATATACTTAGGTATGATTTAAAAGGAGCTTTTTGGTTTATTTTATCACAGTTGTTAAAGATCAAGTTTTTAAAAGTTCTGTTTCCACCAAAAAAGAGACAAATATAAGGCTGGGGAGACAGTTTAGTTGGTTATAAAATTATGGAATATGAATTTCTCCGTTAAAGCATTCAGAATATTTAAGAGTTTTGTGTGTCTGTCTGTTTGTTTTGTTTTTGTTTTTAGAGACAAGGTCTCTCTATGTAGCCCTGGCTGTTCTGGAACTCACTGTGTAGACCAAGCTAGCCTTAAACTCATGGAAATCCACCTGCCTCAGCCCCCCCAAGTGCTAGGTTTAAAGATGTGTGCCACCATGCCCAGCCCGATTCAGCATATTTTGGACGTTACCAGTCTATGAGCAATTCCTCTGGTTCTGTCTAAGCCACCCATGAAATGAAAATTATGTCATTCCATACTATAGCTTCAAAGTATGTAAACTCCCATCACCCCAGGCCTTCCCTTCAGAAGCTTTGTCTATCACCTGGTCTAGGGGCTGCTCTCTTCATAAAGACACAGGCAACTGTGACCTCCACATTATTTCTTTTGTTTTTTTCCAGTCAGGGTTTCTTTGGGTAGCTTGGCTGCCCTGGATCTCCCTAGAAACTTGCCCTCTAATGATACAAGACTGCCTACCTTCTTTGCCCCTGTCTTGCGAAGCAGACTTTCAGGTGAAGATGGCACATAGTGCAGTTACCCCAGGAAAGACCATTCTTGTCCCCACACCTCTATTCATTGAAGGGTTAATGACCTAAAAGCCTCAGGCAAGCTGAGAAACTCCCAACAGAGAGTTGACACAGTGCTATCTCCAGGCAGTTAGAAGCTGGCAAAGCTCTGACAAGGAAGTCAACATATCAAAACCTCCATTGGTATTTACAGCTCTGAGATGTGTGTTGGGGGCAGGGTGAGTGGGTGATCTGCAGGTGGTATTTTTCCACCTCAAAAGTTCCCTTTTCTGGCATTTAACACCAACCCCTTGGCCACAATCTCCTCTCCCAAGGATACACTGCTGCCCTTGTTCTAATGAAGGACAGTCTGCTTCTGTACAGGTCGGTTTCCTCTCTCTCTTCATGCCTCTTCATTGATCCCCATCAATCATTTAAACAGAGCACGTATGGAGAAAACAAAAAGAGGTTACCACACATATACATAATCCAAAATCCAATAAACAATTGTCACTCAAACCAGCGGCAAGAGCTGAAACTGGAGGGTTGGTTTGGTGTGATGAAAGAGGTTGTAAATATTATGTGTGAGGTAGAAGATTAAGCCTGGAGAGGTGGCGCATGTCTTCAGCGCAGAACTCCGGGAGGCCAGCCTGGTCTACAGAGCGAGTTCCAGGATAGCCAAGGCTACTCAGAGAAACCCTGGAGGGATTGGGGGAGAGGGAGAGACAGAGACAGAGAGAGACAGACTGACTGACTGAGACCTGAGCCAAACACACAGTTCAAAGTCTGAGGGTACACTCAAGCACTGCAAAGAAAAGATGAAAGCGTGCCCCGAGCCGCTGCTTGGGATCATACGTTCTAATGAGCTGTAGGCATAAGGAGCGTCTAGTCCACGTCCGGGTTACAGCCTCGCAACCCAGAGACAAGCCAGCATACCCGCTAGCTGTACCTGGACTCTCCCTATTCTTTCTTTGTTGTTGTTGTTGTTTGGGGGTTTTTTGGGTTTTGGTTTTTGAGACAGGGTTTCTCTGTATTGCCATGGCTGCCCTGGACTCACTTTGTAAACCAGGCTGGCCTTGAACTCAAAGATAGCCACCTGCCTCTGCCTCTGCCTCTGCCTCTGCCTCCCAAATGCTGGGATTAAAGGAGGACACCACAATGCTGGACAACACACTACTTCTTCCCTTCCTAGAAGGCCCTGTTCTTGAGTGGACACATTGTTTTATCCACCTGTTCACTTGCTGATGACCCAGTTCTAAACTTTAGAGGTAAAGACCTTTGGAAGCGACCCTCCCTTTCCTGAATATCATCTCCAGCCTACTACTGTAGGATCAAGTTCTGAAGTGGGGCCCCAGCGTGCAGAGCGAATACAATAAAAACAGAAGATGGGTTGGAAGACTGGAGAGGGGAGGAGAAAGATTTAGAAAAGAAACAAGAAGTTCTTGCTTAAATTCCAAAACACAAACTTACTGCAAAGTACGATGGGTAACAACAACCAGAATAGCAATTCACCCAGAGTAACTTCTTACAGAAGATCAGACGAAGATGAGGATATTTAGACATATGAATTTGGACATAACTTGCTTTTAAAATCTAACATTATAAAACAAAGTAGGTGCAGATAGATCTTGAACAGGTGCAGATCTAAAAGAGATGCTACATCCAGACAGATCCCCCCAAAAAGAACCAGAGAAACCAAGACCACTGTAAAAAAAAAAAAAAAAAAACAAGAGAATCTTTTATTCAGCCCCAGGCGCTGGGTCATATCCGATCCCCAATTCAAAGGTCTCAGGAAACGACACCCCCCACCCCCCCACCCCGGCGCCAGGCCTGAGGGACTTCTTATAGTAGACATGAGAAGGGGGCGGGCCTCTAATACCACAGAGGCTACAGACTACAGAGAGGAAAGGCGCCAGGACTGCTTACAAGTTAACTTTCTTCGTTGTTTCATTCCCTCCCCACCCCCCCACCCCACCCCACCCTACGCCACCCCTCACTCCTCCCCCTCCCATTTACTCAGGGAAGTATGATCCCATGGGGGGGGGCCAGGTCAGTTGCCATTAGATAGGGCCATCTCTTAAGTCCGTTTCAAAGACTTTTATGGACTTCAGATAAGCCATTTGTACTGCTACCATCCATACTGCTAAAATCATTTGGTATTTGTTGAAAGGGCTCTGTGCTTTTTTAGATGTTAAATGGCATTTCCAGGCTTCCCAGGAGGGCGCCTGGGCACTCTACTCCCGCGCTTCCCTAGCAGCTTCCGTGTTCAGCCGTTCCCAGATGGGCCGCACTCTTCTTTCAGAGACAACTCAAAAATTGGAGGTAAAAAATTCAAAGCAGATGTGTTGGCAGTTGCCTCCAACACCAGGACTCAGAATGCTGATGCAGGAGTGTGACTGTCAGCCTGGACCACATAGTAAGCCTCTTGTCTAAAAAGTAAGAAATAAGCAGGAAAGGCCATGTCTACTTTTAATTCCAGCACTCAGGAGGCAGGTGAAGGTAGGTCTCTGTAAGTTCCAGGCCAGGTGGGGCTATATGATGAAACCCTATCTGAAAGCAAAACAAAATAAATATTTAAAAATACAATGAAGCAAAGCCCCCTCCCCCCAATATCATCTGAGAAATTAATGAACACTGTATGCAGCATGGTTGAACTCAAACACTGGACTCAATAAAAAGACCACACATTGTAAAATCAACTGTAAAAATCTTATAGATTTATTGTAAGTGAGAATGTATTGTTTATTTGTATGAAATATTCAAAAAAGAAAATCTATAGACATACAAGTTAGTGATCCTAAGAGCTTGAGGAATTGGCTGAGTATTGACTAAATTGATCATTTTGGGAACACAGAGTCATTCTAAACATGGACTGTGAGTAGAAGACACAATTTTATAAATTTGCTAAAAATATTCAAGTTATAAACCTAAATTAAGTAAATTTATGGCAGGAAAGTGCCATATAAACTAAGTCTAGGGGCTGGAAAGATGGCTCAGGGGTTAAGAACACTGGTAGCCCTTGCAGAGGTCCTGAGTTCAATTCCAGCAGCCATATGGTGGCTCACAGCCGTCTATAATGGGATCTGATTCCCCTTCTGATGAGCATGAAGACAGAATGTTCGTATACATAAAATACATGGATAAATAAATTTTTAAAAATCAAGTCTAAATGATGGTAAAATTATATCATTGGAAGACTAGAGTGTTTTAAGATACTCACTAAATTGGACACAATTAAAATTAGAAATTTAAGACATTAACAGGGAACTTGATGCAGAAGGTCAGTGATTAAATATGAGAAAGCATCAAAATACAGGAAAAATAGGATTAGGGAGATGGCACCGTGGAAAGAGTGCTTGCTGGGTGAGTGTGAAGACAGGCATGTGCAGCAAGCGGCCTGTAATGCCAGTGTTCTGGGAGCAGAAGATGAGATCCTGAGGGCAAGCTGGCTAGCTAACCTAGCCAGAACTGGTGAGCTCTGGGTAGACCAAAAGGCCCTACTCAATAAACAGCAACTAAGAAAGACAGAGTATTAACATGAGACCTCCCAGTACATGAACACACCTGCCTGTGCATGTGGCCACATATGTGCACTCTCAACACATACTAAAATGCTCAAAAGATAGATTGTGGGGAGACGCCTCAGTAAAGTGCTTGTCACATAGATATGAGGACAAAAGGGCAGATCCCCAGCACATGTCAAAAGCTGGGCACAGGGCTATGAGTGTGTAGCCAGAGTGCTGAGGAGAAGAGAGAAAAAGGAAGCTCTGGGGATCTCGCTGGCCTGCCAGCCCACATCAGTCAGCAAGCTCCAGGCTCAGTGAGTGTCCTTGCTTCAAAAATAAGGTGCTTGAAGATGACACCAGATGTCCACCCCTGGTTTCTTCACCCATGTACTTGTACCTGCACATTCATATGAATATATACATTCACACACACACATTTCAACAGCTAGCACATGGTAGCACATACCTATACTCTCAGAGCTTGGCAGCTTAAGCCAGAATGATTGTGTCTTCATGGCCAGCCTGGGCTACAGAGTAAGTACCAGGCTAGCCAGGGCTACACAGCTAGACCCTCCCTCAATAAAGCAAAAATAAGAATATTATTTTTTAAGTTGAAACTGGGGATATAGATTAGTGGTGTACTACTTGCCTAGAATATTCAAATTTAATCCCGATAACAATAAGGATAAAAATATAATCTTAAAAATCTCCCATAGGCAAGTGGATAATTATCTGCCAAAGAATGTCAGATCAGTGGCAGATTGAGTACCAATAACAGTGCATATTCAAAAGCAACAATTAAAGTGCTAATTTGGAAGAGCAGGTAGTACTCTTAACCTCTGATTCAACTCTACAGCCCGACCAGCAAAGACTTTAAGAAATGTTTTCATTGGTCAGCTAGAACCCTGCTCTTCCCTCCAGATAAGGTTTCCTAGAAAGGTGGAAGGAAGTTAGAAAGTGAGAGACTGAGCTATCAGGGAGATTTACTTATCTCTATGTGTTTTGAAGTTTTCAAACAGGGTTTGTTTGTTTATTTATTTATTTATTTATTTATTTATTTATTTATTTTATTCGACAAATCCTTGGAGAACTACCTGCCCCTGAATCAGAAATTGACAGACCAGTAGTGGTTTATACATGTGTTTTGTGTGTGTGTGTGTGTGTGCGTGTGTGTGTGTGTGTGTGTGTGTGTGTGTGTGCGCGTGCGCGCGCAGGTTGTTTTACCTTATTTATTTATTCACTTTACATCTGGGTCATAGTCTCCTCCCTCCTCTTCTCCCTCCCTCCTTCCCTCTTCCCTCCCTCCTCTATTCCTCAGAAAAGGGAGCCTTCCCCCTCCCTCCCCCAATCTACCCACATCACTGCCACATCAGGACTGAGCGCATCCTCTCTCTCTGTGGCCTGTTGAGGCAGCCCCACCAGAGGAAAGTGATTAAGAAGCAGGCAACAGAGTCCATGTCAGAGACAGCCCCTTCTCCTCGGCTCCCCCCACCCCGTTCCCCTTACTAGAGGACCCACTTAAAGCCTGAGCAGCTAATCGCCTACCTCTGTGTAGAGGCCTAGGTCAAGTCCATGCACAGTGTGTGTGTCAGTCTTCACGGGCCCCTCTGGGCCCTGGTTGGTTGGCTCTGTTGGTTTTCTTGTGGGGCTCCTGTCCCCTCCAGGTCCTTTTATTCTTCCCCCCACTTTTCCACTAGATTCCCTATGCTTCACCCAATATTTGGCTGTGAGTCTCAGCATCTGTTTTGAGGTGTTGCTGGGTGGAGCCTCTCAGAGGACAACCATGTATGTTTAAGATTCTTTCTTTAAGAATTTTTTTAAATTGAAAAAAAAAAAAAGTTTTCATACAATATATTCTGATCACACTTTCTCCTCCTCCAGTTCCTCCCAGATCCTCCCCACCTCCCCACCCACTCAACTCCATATCTTTTCTTAGTGTCTTTAGAAAATAAACAACCAAAATGAAGGTGAAAAAAAACCCTACACACATTAAAAAAAAAAATCAGTACCTATAAAAATACAAAATTGGAAACCATAATATATAAGCAAACAGATCAGTAAGACAAAAAGATTTCCCCTAAAAAAATCTACAAAAATATCATTAAGTTTATTTTGTGTTGGCCATCTGCTGCTGGGCTTGGGGTCTGCCTTTAAATAACCCAACAGGACTCTATTGGAGAAAAATAGTCTTCCCTTTGCAAGTGAAAGCCAATTGCAGATAAGGATTTTAAAGAGAAGTCAGTTTTTCAGAGCCTAAATCAAAGATCTCATTGAAAATATACAGGGAAGGAATTAAATACTTATTGGCTGATAGTGGTGTTGTTGCTAATGATGATGAAATGAGCATCAGCCCATCCCATCACCCTGCCAGAAGCGGCAATGGAGTCTTGTGGCATTGATGCCCTCATTTCTGCAGGGTGGCATGTGAGCAATGCCACTGCCAGCTTCCGCGATGGCTAATGTGTCATCCTTGAAGAGACATTTACGTGCCAGCCTCTTGTAGTCTCCAAAAGGGGACTATGCAGAGAGCCTCTCTTCAGGTTTGGAAGTGTTGGGAACGAGCAAAGGAAACTTACTCTAAGTACTATCATTTTGATTTTAGATTCTACTTGGCCATAGGGATGAAGGGCCTAGAGCATCTCCAGGCCACCCCCATTCTGCTGGAAGCCCCCTACCCTAGGTTCTCCCTAGTTACAGGGAAAACCTGTGTTAGCCCATTAAGTTAAGATAAAAACTGCTGTGTTGTTAATATAGCCTTGAAGGGAAGGCATACCTCCCTTCCCCTTCCTACCCTCCTCACTATCTCTTCTGTCGACGTCCTGAGCAGGCCCAGTACTCCAGTACTCAAGGACAACTTCTCCATCTTGCTGGCGGGGTCAAGCAAGTTCATGTTCCCAGGCCCAGGGACCTACTCCTGTCCTGGTTGGTGGAAACTCCCTAGCTCAACCCCTTCAGTCAAAATATGACTGGGCCATACTACAGCGCGCTCACACACACACACACACACACACACACACACACACACACACACACAC
>OU015743.1:124417700-124428571 GCA_907169655.1 Acomys percivali
ACACACACACACACACACACACACACACACACACACACACACACACAGGTTCCCATTCTTTGTAAATGTTGTACAATCTCCTTTGCGGACTCGGCTAGAGATTTTGAACTGGCTGGAAAATAAAACCTTCATTTTTAAGCTTCTATATCTGAAGTGAGTTTTCTTAGCTTCCACCCAAAACCCAACATTTGGTGCACTGGCATGGAAGAAGAGCGCTCACACCTGTTTTGGGGTGCCCACCTGTACTCTGAATCTGTTGTGTGGTGCCAGTTTGAGAGAGAGCTCAAACTTGTAACTTATTGGGGGGAATCCTCCTTCTGTGTTTTGGGAATCTGTTCTGCGGTACCAATTTGAGCCAGAAAAGAGAAGATCTGGATGGGGCAAAGCTCCTGGGGTCTGAGGAGGTTGGAAGGCGTTCTGCCCTCTCTCTGGTTCCCTTTGGGGGAACATCTGGCTGTGGTTCTGGGCATGATGGTCTGTCCATGTCTTTCAATTTATGACTGTTTTGTTTAATTGCTTGAATGTTGCTCTATGTTTCATATTCTGAGGAGAAGGCCAAACTCCATCTGCTGGCAGTTTGTTAACCCCTTGACTTAGTTCTAACTCATTGCAAGAATTAAAAAAAAAAAAAAAAAAAAAAAAAAAGGCAGATAAATTGAGACATCAGAAACTGCAGCCACAGCTCAGAGCGGCATTGCTGGAGAGCCCCACCTCCTGCCTAGGTCAGTTGGAGTCAACAAGCAACATGCTGCTCCTCCCTTAAAATTACAGATGGAGGAAATGTTTTAAAAGTGTCTGTTTTAAAAATATAAATATAAAAATATTTAAAAATAAAAATATTTTTAAACATCTTATTTTAATTTAAACTATTTTTAGAGACCTGTTTTCTTGGTCCCCTCATGCCATATGTTGTTGCCCAGAGTGGCAACCCTGAGTTACTTGTTTTAAGCTAATTTTTTGTCATTGATTTTTTATAGTTTTTTAATCATATTCAATAATCAAATTAAAATAAGATTTTTAAAATATAATTCCTATCCTTTGTTAAAAACCAGACTTATAAAAAATAGAATTTAAAACAAGGTTTCTTTAATGAGATATTAAGATTACACCTACAGCCTATATATTATATCTTAAGATAATACTGTGAACTTTTTTCTTTCTTTTTATTTTTATTTTTCTTTCTTTTTATTTTTTTTTTGAGACAGTGTTTCTCTGTTACACAGAGTCTTGGCTGTCCTGGACTCTCTGTAGACCAGGCTGGCCTCAAACTCACTAGAGATGTGCCTGCCTTTGCCTCTCCAGTGCTGGGATTAAAGGTGTGCGCCATCACGCCCAGCTATACTGTGAACTCTTATCTAAGGATTTATAATTTACTTATTGGGTACAATGTTTAAAATATAAATTCAAATTCTTGTTTAAAACATATATTGTACATATGTGTTTTGTAGCATCTATAAAAACACAGATAACAGCCACATTACAATGTAATTTTTTACTGTTCATTCATTTAAATGACTGCTCCTAGTAATCAACTGCATATGTCTCATGGTAAATAACTAGATTTAAATAATTAAATATATAAAGTTTATGTAAGATCTAAAGATACAAAAATTTAAAATATGAAGCCAGGAGTGGTGGTGCATGCATTTGATACCAGCACTGGGGAGGCAGAGGCAGGTGGATCTCTGTGAGTTCAAGGCTAGCCAGGACTCTGTGTAACAGAGAAACCCTGACTTGAAAAAAAAATTTTGATTGTGAGGATATAAAAATGTTTAAAGATCTAAAATGGTGTTTAAAGGCTGGTAAATGCAAGTTACAAAGGTTAGAGGGTCTACAAGGGGTTAAGGTATATAAATACAAGTTATAGAGCTATAAAAATTATTTAAGACATATAAAAAATTTAAAAGTTGCTTCAGATTTCTTTCTCCCTTTTTTAGGGGGTGCGGTTTGGTTGGTCGTGTTTTTTTTTTTTTTTTTTTTTTTTTTAGGGGGGGGGTTTTTGTTGGTTGTTTTTTTTTTTTTTTTTTTTTTCAAGAGACAGGGTTTCTCTGTGTAGCCTTAGCTGTCCTAGACTCCCTTTGTAGACCAGGCTGGCCTTGAACTCACATCGATCCGCCTGCCTCTGCCTCCCAAGTGCTGGGATTAAGGGTATGTGCCACCATGCCCTTCTATGTTATTGTTACATTTTTATAAGATTTCAAAAGTTCAGAATTTTAACATTGATCAATAGAGTTCTGATAAGCTGGTGGAGCACTGACTGCTTATTATTCAGTCACAAGCCTAAGATTTTAATTTCCCTTGGTTGTCTTCTGAATATAGACTCAAGGGTGCTTCTCATCATGCTAAAAACATGTCTGACCAATCTGTATATCTAGCCGTCTGGACTAAGAAAATAATGTTCACGCTTTTTAAACCAAAGCTATAGTCTTAACTAGGTCTCAAAGACATGAGTCTACTCCTGCTGTCTTACGAGGTTAACTGCTTTTTATAAAATACTCATCTAAATACAATGGCAATACTAATTAATATACTTCCTTTTGTAATCTACAATTCATATAAGCTTCAGGGAGTCAAAAAGTTATAAGACCCGGATCCACTTGCCACAGATCAAATGGACTCCAGATAAGTACACGCACCTGTTCTTGAAAATGAGATTCCCCCCCCCCTTGGTGGTGGGATTCCTCACCTTCCCCAATTATTAGACAATTTTGACTGGTGTCCCTAGTCTCTATTTGCCTCAGCAGATTTTCACCTGGCTAGCAGACTCCATGCAGGCATCACCTGCAGATTACAAGCTGCTGAGATCTGGACTTGCTAAAAGCTGATGTAAACCAGTCCAGCCACTGTGACTGCTCCCTGCCTCTTCAACTAACCAGATGCTTCTGATAAGTGCCCGTTGTCCAGCCTTCCCTTCCCATGTGGTCCCTCTGTACTATTGCTTCTGCTTATATCCTGAGCAGGCCAGGTACTCAAAGACTACTTCTCCATCTTGCTGGCAGGGTCAAACAAGTCCACGTTCCCAGGCCCAGGGACCTACTCCTGTCCTGGTTGATGAAAACTCCCTTGTTCAACCCCTTCAGTCAAAATATGACAGGACAACACCACAGCACCTCCCCCCACACTTGTGTTCCGATTCTTTATAAATGCTGTACAATCTCCTTTGGGGAATGTGGCTAGAGATCTCGAACTGGCCACCTTCCTGAGCTCCCGAAAATAAAGCCTTCATTTTAAGCTTCTGGATCTAAAGTGAGTTTTCTTGGCTTCCATCCCCAACTCAACAGTGGTCCCAATGCAGTTCTCGCCACTTGGTCATGGTTGCTTGGTTGAATGGCCTGTGTATTTGGGAGGAGCATCTGTCTCTGGAAGCTATAAATGCTCATTAGTCAAGCAAAACATCATGTTCAGAAAACCTATTATTAAATGATACACTCTTATCTCTCAGATGCCAAGCGAGTCCACGGAAGCATTTCCTGGTGATTACAGACCTGAAGCTGAGGACTGACACACAGGAATCAATGGCACCAAGACATACCATTTAGCTAATTAATTATTTGTCATCGGTGTGAATGCAGCCCTACTTCATTACATAGACATGATCTTTGTCACAAAGGTCTCTCTGTCACTGTTCCACTTTCCCTTCCTTCTTATTCGTCTTCCATTTATCCTCCTTTTCCTGTCAGATACCCTTTAAGCTCTGTGGGCCAAACACTTTTCCAAAACAAGGTCAAGAGTCTTGTGCCAACTTAAAACTTAGGAAAGGTTCCAATATCAGGAGACAAGGTTTTTATCAGACTCTGCCACAGAAGCAAGTAGAACAATAGTCATTAAAACTGAATATTGCCCAGCCAAGGCTATACAGAGAAACCCTATCTCAAAACAAACAAACAAACAAACAAAAACTGAATGTTGCCTATCAGAGTTGCATCTGTGTGAGTATCTGCGTCTCCTACACCTGAATGGTTAATAGACTTTGGGGGGCTGCACCTGATTGGTTAATAGGCTTGGGGGGAGGCTACAGCATGACAATTGGAAATGCCCCCCTGGCTTACCTGTGCTCTTTGACAAGAAAGCAGTAAGAGTCACCGCTTACTACAGTTGTAGGCCACACAGAGGGATGAGGCAGGGTAAAAACCTAAAACATATGTTGCCATAAGGCTAGGGCCTCAGGGGACAGGAGCCATTTTCTTATTCCCTCAAAGGTACTTTCTATTCCAGGAAGCACAAGCCTATTATTCCCTGATCATGGGACTTTAGGGAGCAGATCGGGGATTTACAAAGCATGGACACTGGCAAAAGTTGAAGAAAAGAATAGGGAAGATGTGGCCATCAATGCTAGATCTCCTTAAAAGCAAACCATGTGAGGGGTTTCCCAGTGTGTTCTGTTACTTTTGAAGACCCCGCAATATTTCTAATGAAAATTCAGACTTCATAATGAGTCTTCTGTTTCTTCCCCATAGTCACTTCTTACATTTGATTTTTATCCTCCAAATATCAAATATATTCCGAATGGAATGTTGTTCTTCGTCCTCACTGACATCTTCGTGTGGAAAATGTTTAGAGATGCTCAAGAAAGACACAACTGGAGCAATATGCGAAACACTTAAGGAGGGAATGTACAGAAATCTTGGTTTCCTTGTCATCTGAAAACCTTCCCGGGGTTGGGTGGTGGCGGTGGCGGTGGTGGTGGTGGAAGGCCCAGGTGCGAGGTTTGATTTTGATGTTTTACTTGAGCTGCTCTAAGACCTCACCTATCTCTGGGCTTTAATCTCTTGACTGCACAGAAGAGGACTGACCTGTGGTGCAGGGTCAGAGCCACTGGTTTCCAGGTTGGAAGCATCTAGTTGCAGCTGGGAGGACATTATCACAGCTGAGCCAAGCAGGGCTATGAGCTCCACGAGCGAGTTTCTGTCAAGTTGTCGCTAAGTTTCCCAAGAACCTTGTTGCCTTGGCATACCAAACATTACTGTACTTACCTCCAGCCTTTTTTTTTTTTTTCTTCTTCAACACTTTATGGAAGTTGCCGTCCCTCCCACTTAAACATGAATATGCAGGATGCCACAGTGAAAACAAAACAAAACAGGAGTCTTGAAGTCTGCCCTTTTCTTAGTAATAAGGTTGTTCTCAGTTTCATAAACTGTACAGAGGAGCTCACAGCACTCATCACAACACATGTGTCATAGCATTGAGAACCAATTAGATTCTTTCTAAAAGGCACTCTAGTGACAGACCTGGCTGATCATGTTGCATCCTTGTCTTTCCTCCTGCCTCTCCCTTGCCTGCACATAGTATGCCAGTGTGTGTGTGTGTGTGTGTGTGTGTGTGTGTAGAAAGCAGTAGAAACTATTACGATTCTGCACACTGCAATGGATGACCTGGCTAATGACACAAGCTCAGGTATGACGCAAGTATGAACCTAGCTGACTGTGATTGGAAACATCTGACATTCTTTTATTATGGGTTTCATATAAAATGATGTCTCATCAGAATGGGGAAAAAATTCTTCTCAAGTGGTAAGGGCCGCCAGCTCTACGGGCTATCCTACATGTGTGTGCAGGGAAGGGATCAGTCTCCAAAGGGCCCACTAAAAGGGCATTAGGAAGCTCCCTTCAGTGTTCTCTGGCAAGTTCTATCTTGTCTTGGCAAGTTGACTATCTCCCTAAGTCCCACCTGCGTTGTTCTACCTGGGGCACGTTTTCTTTTACTGAAATGCAATCTGCAGCAAGCATAAACTGTCAAAAGCAAAAGTGTCAGTGTACTACATTCTAAGAGCAAGGCCTGTAGACTCAGGCTGGCTCAGCTGTTTACGAAGCTTTGTGAAAGTAAGTAAACTGAAGTCTCGGTTTTCTCATTTTGGAAAAATGGCACCAGCTCGATGAGTTTGTTGTGAAGATTAAATAACTCTCCATAGTTAACTACAGCGGAACAGGAGGGCTAGATAAGAACTGGTACCTAGAACAAAAATCACTCATCTCTAAGCTACATCTAGCTTCTGACCCTAAGAACCTTGGCATCCATCATAAGTGGAAGGAAACTATAGACAGCAGGTGGAAGAGACCAGTCAGTGTTGAAGCATAGCATTCCGCCCACTAATCTGCCTCACTTCCTGCCAGGTGGATACCAGAACAAGGTCAAATAGGGGGTCAGTGTCTCATCGGCAGCCCTGGATGATGGCCATGACTCAACCTTCCCCTGCAACCTCTGGACCACAGCCTTTTACCTCAGCTTGCTGATGTGAGCAGCATATGCAAATTGAATCGGTGGCAAATGAGCACTTCCAAGGTTTGGGGTCCGTAGCTGAAAGAATGCCTTAGAGGAAAACGTAAAAGAGAGATAGCCCTAGCCGCATGCATCCATTCCAAGCGCTCAACTTAGAGCGCAAGCGGCTTTAGCTTTAGCTTTGCTTTACAGCAGAGGTATGTGGAAACATTCAAGTGCATCGATTCCGTACTGGAGATAAGCGGCAGTGACTAATTACTCCTTGGTATTATCTATTTGCTCTGTGAGATATTAAAGTGAAAGCATTTTGCCAAGAGGAGGAGGAGGGGGGGGAGGGGGAGGGGGAGAGGGAGGAGGAGGAGGAGGAGATTAGAGCCCAAAAGGAACAGAAAAGTTTGGCGCGACTGCTATAGGGAACAAGAGACAGAAATGGAGGTGCACCTTTCTAGCACTCCCGGGAATACCCTCAACTTTTGCTACTGAGTGCTTGAGTTCTCAGGGAGGACAGCAGGGAAAAGGGGAAAGCAAGGATCAGGGAGAGTTAGGCTTCCCGAAGCTTTGTGGCCATGAAAGCATGCAGTCACCACTACCCAGGCCTGTTCTTTTCCAACTTTCCGGACCAGCCAAGGAAGATATCTGAAGGGCACAACCCAGCAAAGACTCAGACGATCTGAATACCAAGGGATGCCATTCAGTTTGTGTACTTGAAGATGTTAATTTTTAGAATAAAATGAGCAGAAAGGGCTAAAGAGGGACTGGGTGGAGTAGGGGAGTAATTGAAGTAAGCAGAGCAAGTACTTCCTGGGAGGAAGTGGCGCACGCGCTCCCCCATCCGAGGCCAGCTACCTACTTTCCCTTTACTTTTTCTTCTAAACTACTCAGACGATGATAACTAAGTCCCTTTACAGCGCCAGTCTTTCCTTCCTGCACAACTGATATGTAGTCTTTCCCGAGGACACTTCTTTCCCTATCAATCCCTCCACATTCCATCTACTGCAGATGATGTTCTTTCAATGTCCCAATTCTAACCCTGCAAGGACTTTCATTCTGTTGACCTGTTCGCCAGTAGGCTATATTCTAGGCTCCTGTTACCTTCTTTGGGATGACTACCCTCTTACTGTCCCCTCCCCAATGTCCCTCCAATCCCTGATTCACTTCTAACCTCACAATCACCAGGATCTATGACAATGTCCAGGTGAATGACCTGTCTGATGATCTCTAGACCTTCTCAACCCTAAGGCTACATAGAGAAACCCTGTCTCGAAAAAGAAAAAAAAAAAATTATGAAAGATCTTGGGTCTCCACCCGGTGTCTAGAGTGATATACAAAATTATCTTGATGCGTTCAAATATTTTCCTCCTTTCTGGTCAAACACTTATCTAAAGCCTGCGTCCTCTGGGCTTTGTCCTTGCCTGTGTCCTTCCTAATTTATTTTATGGTTGGCTTCTCTCTCTTGATTTAGTCTCAGAAGCTGTGGTGCAGGGCAAGCTCCTGCTCACACGGCCTCCCCACGCCTGGGAAGTATGATCTTGGAGCATTTCTTCAGGAGCACCATTGATAAGAGAAAGCCAGAAGCGGGAAATGGGTTTTGGAGATAATAATTAGGAAGTGGAGTGGGCTTTTTGATTGCATGATTCTAGGGCTTCACAGGTGGAAATGCAAAGAAGGAGGGCCTGAGATACACACCTGTTTTAGGAGCACTGTCAATCTTGAGCCTCCTGTTGCATTCTGATATATCATAAGTATGTAACCAGGAATTATCTAGGGTGAGGTTATCCCTAAGTTTTCTTTCCCTTGAGTTTTTCTCCAAAGAAGCTTTAAATTTGAACCATATATACACCTTATTTTATTTTATTTTGTTGTTTTTTGAGACAGGGTTCCTCTGTGTAACAGCTCTGGCTGTCCTGGACTCACCTTGTAGTCCAGGATGGCCTTGAACTCACAGAAACACGCCTGCCTCTGCCTACCAAGTGCTGGAATTAAAGGTGTGAGCTACCACACCCAGCTACACACTTATTTTTATAGTCATTTCTGTAACAGTGAACCCAAAGATATTATGACTTTGAACCTAAAATTCAGGGAAAAAAAATCTTGCTGGGCATGTCCAGGACAGTCAAGGCTACACAGAGAAACCTTGTCTCAAAAAATGAAAAAACAAAACCAAAAACTAAAACAAAACAAAACAAAAAAAAAAACCCCAAAAAAACAGAATCAAAAACATTAGTCTTATACTTAACAGTATGAATTGGTTTCTTCCTTCCTTCCTTCCTTCCTTCCTTCCTTTCTTTCTTTATTTGGTTTTTCAAGACAAGGTTTCTCTGTGTAGCCTTGGCTGTCCTGGACTTGCTTTTTAGACCAGGCTGGCCTCGAACTCACAGAGATCTGCCTGCCTCTGGCTTCCGAGTGCTGGGATTAAAGGCATGTGCCACCACCACTCAGGGTGAATTGGTTTCTTATTAGGAATGTTTATATTTTTACAACATTGAGTTGACACTATAGTTGTATTTTTAACTATATATATATATGTATATGTATGTTCTTTATCTCTCTCTATATAAAACCATAGCTGGCTTTTTGTTTGCTTTGTTTTGTTTTCAAGACAGCGTTTCTCTGTGTAGCCTGGTTGTCCTGGAACTCACTGTGTACACCAGGCTGGCCTTGAACTCCGAGATCCACCTGCCTCTGCCTCCCAAGTGCTGAGATTACAGACATGCACCACCACCACCCAGCTACCAACGTTCTATTTTAAAAGGCCTCCTAAACTCTTGCTAGAGAATGACTTTCTCATTTCTCATTTCTCCATAGACAAAGGGCTTATTCAATGGGTGCTTCACCACTCTCTCTGAGTAGTACCTTATCACAAAGTGCACGTCATTTTACCACAGGGAGAACTAGAAGCTAGTGTACTCTTGGGTAGTGTGCCTTTAGGTGAAAGGACTTCTGGGGCTTTTATTGTATTCTTAATTCTCTCTGATAAAGTTGCACCTTATTTCTTGGATGGATAATTGCTTGGTAAGGCACAGCAGCTTCATTACACACTCTTATATTGCTTTCAACTGCTATAGTCAACTAATTTTTTTTTTCATAATACACTTTGGTAGTAGTTGGGTGTGATGGCACAGAGCAGGCAGATCTCTGTGAATTCCAGGCCAGACTAAACTACAAAGGAGTCCCGGGACATCCAAGGCTGTTACAGAGAGAAACTCTGTCTGGAAGAACTGAGAGAGAGAGAGAGAGAGAGAGAGAGAGAGAGAGAGAGAGAGAGGTTCTTCAGAAATTTGGAAGATTTTCTTGAACTAATAATGTGTCACTCTTTAGTATACTTAAATATCCCCAGTACCAGTTATATATGTTCTCCTTGAATCATATATAATAAAGAGCTTATATAGATTGAAAACCTATAAATAAGAAGATAGACTAGATGCTTTTAATCCCAGCACTCTGGAGGGTGAGTTTGAGGACAGCCTGGTTTACAAAGAGAGTTACAGGACAGCCAAGGCTACACAGAGAAACCCTGTCTCAAAACCAACCAAGCAACCAACCAAGAAACAAACAAAAAGCCAACCAACCAACCAACAAAGATAGACTAGAATTATGAGACTAGCTAATAACCTATTTCCATCACCTTCTCTCTTCCTTCTTCCCCTCCTGTCTACAACCTTCCTAAGTGCCCACAGTGCAGCAGACCCTGTAAAGAGTAGAAACAAGAACTAACTCCAGCCTTTGACTCTGTCCACTACAGAAGCATGTCAGTACTCAGGAGCCCAGGCACACCCCTTGTGTCTTTCCGATGGCTCTTATTGGGTACTGGGGAAATAGTTTTACAGAGGACAGCCTTGAACTCATTCTTTCAACCATGAGTAATTAGCCAAGCAGGGGAGAGAAAACAAGCATTGAAACAGAAGAGACGGTCTACAGGACACTGTGCGCAATGGAGAGCACTCCCTGAAACTGTCAATGAACTACATGGGGGAAAGACACGATAGGAAGGCAGACAGAGAGAGCAATGGTTCAGTCAAGCTGAAAACATTTGAGGTAAGTTAAACATCCTCTTAGAATGCTTCAAAAGCTGAGGAGACTAAAACTGGAATCTATGTCATTTAGCTAAAGGCATATCGGTACTAAATTCTGGGAAGAAAATAAAAACTCCAAGAAAATTGTTTATTCAATGGAGTTTGTCTTAGTGGTTACTTTTGTCATTTGCTTGGGGCAATTGTTCTTAACGGAACAGTCAAGAGAATCATTTCTTGATTATTCTCAGGTGATTTTCTTGGGAGCATCTCATTCAAATTTGAAGTAATTTCTGTTTTCCCCCATGAAATAGGGATCAGGGCCAGTTGTGTCAAGTGAGCACCAAGCCACAAAGAGTTTTGCGTCAGCTTAGCTCGGCCTCAGGGAAGCCTGGCCTTTATCTGATGTGACCCCAAAGTCCATTTATTTTTGTCACAAGAAAGGCTCTTTAAGGCCTGGCCATTAGCCTCATTTTGTTTTCCAGGACAGGAAGTGATAAGTTTTAAAAGAAGGTTCCCATGAATTTCAGAGTGGAGACTGATGCCAGTCTTTCTCCATCTCTTTTGATCTCTGAACTTCCTTTTTATCTTCCTCTGCCCATCGTGTGTGTGTGTGTGTGTGTGTGTGTGTGTGTGTGTGTGTGT
>OU015743.1:124428971-124462607 GCA_907169655.1 Acomys percivali
GGGGGGAAAGTACAAGCACGAACACCTGAGTTTCCCAGAATCCACAGCCAAGGTGACACATGCTTATGATCCCAGTGACGGAGAGGGAGAGACAGGCAGAGTTCCTGGGACTCACTGGCTGGCCAACTTAGCCTATTTGGTGAGCTCCAGACCAGTGAGAAACATTTTGTTTGAGAAATCAAGATGGATAGCTTTTGAAGAGTGACATCTGAGGTTGTCTTATAGCCTGTACGTGGAACACACACACAAAAGAGCAGCAACAACAAAATGGATGTACACAGTACCTGAGATGGCTTTTTAGTTTGGACATAGGTTCTGTAGCATGGGATTCATGCAAGGAGTGAGCCATGGTCATTCACTGGTTTTATTTACTTGCTTATTTATTTATTTATTTTAGTTTTTCTATACAGGGTTTCTCTGTATAGCCTTGGCTGTCCTGGCACTCACTCTGTAGACCAGGATGGCCTCGAACTCACAGAGATCCACCTGCTTCCGCTTCCCTGAGTGCTGGGATTAAGGTGTGTGTCGCCACTGCCCGGCTCATTCTTTGGTTCTAGCTATGTCACATCTTGTCCATTTTTCAGGCTGTGAGCCTGCTTTATTTGGGCTTCTTTAATGCTTATGCCTCCCTTCCAACCCACCTGCCTTAGATAGGAAAGAAAAGGAGTTAACGGGAACAGGAGATGCAGACCTTTTCAGACTTAGTTCCTTGTAGTGATTCGTCAGGATTCCAGCAGACCCATTAAACAGCAAAACCAGCAGTTCTGCAAGGGTGACTGCAACCGCAGCAGCCGGAACCAGAACCGGAACCTCGAAGCATTCTCTGGAGCGTTTCTTTCTAGGAGTGTCTTAAAGCAGAGCAATGAACAGCCAAACGATGGGAAGCAATACCAAAACTAAAAAGCCCAGCCTCTATTTTGGGCTCATATACATGAGTCCATACTAGGATGTTTATCAGTTGGCAAAGACCATGCCCCCCCCCAAAAAAAGGCAGTTCCTCTTCTAGTGGACAGCTCCCAAAAAAGGCAGTTCCTCTTCTAGTGGACAAACACCACACATTCTCTCACAAGTCTGTTCCTAACAGACAAACACCGCACATCCTTACACAAGTCTGTTTCATGTCCCACAGTTGGGATCAAAACAAAAACATGTTTACATCCACTATACGATTTCCTATCTCTGGCCTCCGTTAGCATCTCTCTGTTCACTGGGGAATCTGTAATGCTACATAGCTTCTTCAGTGTTACTTCACTTGCTTTCTGTCTATTTTCTATACAACTGAAAAGGTCATTACAAAAATTTGAGACCACATTTCTTATCTACCATTGCCATCTTGCAAACTTGCTACATGTAGCGTATATCAATTTGGGGTAAAGCCGGGTGGCGGTGGCTCACACCTTTAATCCTAGCACTTGGGAGGCAGAAGCAGGTGGATCATTGTGAGGTCGAGGCCAACCTGGTCTATAAAGCAAGTCCAAGATAGTCAAGGCTACACAGAGAAACCCTGTCTCAAAAAAAAAAAATTTAAAAAAATTAAAAAGATATATTTGGGGTAAGAAATAGATAATGTTTTTAAGCTGTTATGGGTTCAGGAATAGCCACCCACTGACCACTAGAAACACTGGACTCAGACTGCTGGAAGTTTACTGGAAGTTTATTGAACGCTGGACAAAGACTGACCAGTTAGGGACATAATCTGTGTTTAGGAGCCAGACTGTGACCATCAGTTAGTATTTTTAATTATCTTAACTGTCTGTGTTAATTTAGATATTTATTTTTGTCTAATTTTGAAAACAAATATAGGAGGCCAAATAAAGCCCATCCTAGCAATCAACTGCGCCTATAGTATAGTGATGAATATTCCAAAGAATGCAGTCATTTATGAGGCAACAGACAATCAACCTACACATCTTAATCATCTTTAAGATTATATAATACAATGACAACCGCTGAACTGAAACTCTTTACTTATCTAGATCCCTAAATATAGAGACTGGAAACTCCCTTGATCCCCATATAGTATATTATTATAGAACATAACAGCTCCCTGTGTGACTTGGTTTATAAAGAAGTTTTCCTAATAATGCTGGTAAAAATAAGGAAACCAAATACATATCCTTAAATCTGTCTCCATTAGTTTGAGTAGACCCCATGAGCCAGTGATTTTTTTTTTTTTAATGTTATAACTTTTTAATATACATATCTCTGTTGTTGTGGTAGTTGCCAGGATTTAGTTACATTTGTAAGCTATACAGATATACAAGATTATCTAAGACCAATTGCTCTGCTAAGTTATTGTATGCTTCATTGACTTCTAAAGAACACAGAGAAACACAAAGCAGTCAGAATGTTTCAATGTCCTAGGGAGTGCCTTGGCTTCTCAAGAATTGAAAGACATACAGTACCACACATTTGGTTGCAGGACATGGAGAAATCAATCTCAAACTTCTTCTCTATTGACTATCTTTCATAGTGCTGAAAGGTGCTATGTAGTCTGCTGGGGGAAAAAAAGATATCAGTGGTTTTACCCACCATTGGACCCTGTGTGCTACAATATCAATTTGTCAGGCAAGATGTGCTCAATGGCATAGTAGTGGTGTGCTGGCTAGTTTTATGCCAATTGGACACAAGCTAGAGTCATCAGAGAGGAGCCTCAATTGAGAAAATGTCTTCATTAGATCTGGCTCTAGGCAAGCCTTAGGGTATTTTCTTAATTAGTGACTGATGACAGAGATCCCAGCCCTTATGGGTGGTTCCATCCCTAGGCTGGTAGTACTGGGTTCTTAAAAAAAAAAAAAGGAGGCTGAATCTGGGCATAGTGGTGCCCACTTTTAATCCCAGCACCATGGTGGGGGTATAGGAAGGACAGGGGCAGGTGGATCAGCCTGGTCTACAAAGCAAGTCCAGGACAGCCAGGGCTTTGATACCCAGAGAACCCCTGTCTCAAAAAGTCAAAAAGCCACCAAAAAAAACAAACCAAACCAAACCCAACAACAACAGCAAAACAAAACAAAACAACAGGCATGCCTTTAACCCAGCACTTGGGAGGCAGAAATAGGCGGATCTATGAGTTCTGAAGCCAGCCTCCTGTAGAGAGTGAGTCCAGAACAGCCAGGGCTACACAGAGAAACCCTGTCTCGAAAAACCAAACCAAACAAACAATGGAGTAAAGCAAAGGCATGCCCAGATATTCTCACGAAAGCTATAAAAGATTAGGAAAAATACTGTAACACTAGAGTACATAAATGTTAGTGAAATTTTCCTTTTCCTTATCATTGTTGTTAGGACACAGCATGATTTCAACTGAATATGCATGCCAAAGTATCTGAACATAAAGTATTAAATTTTAGATATTAGGCCTGTAGTATATGTTTAGTGTATGAAAGGCCCTAAATTCAATCCCCAAAACACAAAGGAAAAGGAAGGAGGAAGGGAAAGGGGAGGAAGAGAATATGTTTATGTAGTGCTAACATGCCATTACTATAGGAGGGATGGAGAGTAGAGATGGACGGAAATGTATGAGTAGGAATGAAAAAACACAAGGAAGAACTTTGAAAAAGCAAGCAAGCAAACACACACACAGTGTAAAGTTATCTGAGGACAGACCACATAAGAATAACTTCTTGTGAATCCAGATGTGAATGATAAAGCTGGTCAGAGCCTTGCTGCTCCAAATAAGATCTGTTTAACAGGTTGTGTGCATAGCCTGGGTGCTTATTAAAAATTCAGGCTCTTGGGCTCCACTCCAGATTCACTGAATTGCAATTTGCATTTTGCCAAGATGCCCGGCTGATAAAAGTACATATTAAGGTCTGAGAACCAGTGCCGGGCATGGTGGCACACACCTGAAATCCCAGCACTCGGGAGGCGGAGGCAGGCAGGTCACTGTAAGTTTGAGGCCAGCCTGGTCTACAAAGCAAGTCCAGGACAGCCAAGACAGAGAAACTCTGTCTCGAAAAACTAAAAAATAAGTAAATAAAAATAAAAAATAAAATAAAAAAAGATCTGAGAAGCTGGCCCAGACGTGTAGCAATGAGGACCGAGGGGCCAAGTGAAGGCCAAGTGATCCCATTGGCAGAGCAACCCAGTCACTGAAACAAAACACCACTTTTACTCTCAATTCATACATGCAAATTACAAGCACTTGGATCTATTAACAATGCGGCCTTGGGTGAATTATTTAACTCCTCTTTGCCTTGTTAACAGAGTTCTGTTGTCACTGTAGCATCTAATCCAAACCTAGCAATCACTACCTCAATGGCTTCTTCACAACTCTCCACTTACATTCCACCTTCAAATGGTCACAGATCTAACCTTTATGCATTTGAGCTATCTCTCTTTTAAGAGAGCAACTTACTGGGGAGTGAACACAGACTAATGATGTGTCCAGCAGGACTCAGTCTTCTACCGTAGGGAACAATGGCTCAGTGGTCAAGAGCACTGGTTGCTTTTCCAGAGGACCATGATTCAATTCCCAGCAGCTACATGGTACCTAGCAACCGCCTGTAACGCCAGTTCCAGGGGATCTGGAGTCCATAGACACTGCATGCACATGCTGTACAGGCAAAACACCCACACACATAATAAACAAACAAATGATAGATAGATAGATAGATAGATAGATAGATAGACAGACAGACAGACAGACATGTTTCTAAAAATGTAGAGATAGGCAATTGTAATAGACAGCTGATCCACAAGCTTATTAAGTATGCATAAAGCTTGCATAAAATGTTGATTTTAAAAAAGATAACGAGTCTGTGTGCAAGAGGAGCAGTACCCCAGGTTAGGAAGAGTTGGTTATTCTCCGTGTAGCATGGTGGTCTTGGAAAAAAGAAGAAAGTATTATGACTTTAAATCCTGCTGATTTGCCTGCAGGGTAAAAAGTGGAGAGCAAAGGGGCTGAGAAGACTAAGAGACAATATAGGAGGCTGGAGACGAGGTTCAGTGGCTACGAGCGCATGCTCTTCCTCGAGAACCCAAGCTGAGCTCCCAGCACCACGTCAACTGGCTCACAGCTGCCTGTAGCTCCAGAGCAGGGGATCTGATCTGACTCCTCCTCCTTCTGACCTCTGAGGAACACCCACATCCTCACCCTGCTCTCTGTCTCTCTGTCTTCCGCTCTCTCTCTCTCTCTCTCTCTCTCTCTCTCTCTCTCTCTCTCAAAAAAAAAAAAAATATATATATATATATATATAATAGATTTTAAATTTGATTGATGTTGCTTTCTAAAGACTTCAAAACCCTGAGCTCTCAAGAGAAGATATTGTCATTTCTTATTAATAAGTATCAAGGCAAACAAACAGGCTCTCACTATATATCTGGAAGTGTTACCACCCTTGGCTTTATAGCTAATTTTCAATTATAGGTAGAAAACAGTTTTGTTTTGTTTTAAAGGAAAAGCCATTAATCTAGATGAAATGAGACGGATTGAGTGAACCTTCCCTATTAAAGAATGAAAATAAAACTTTCATAGAATATTTAAAGGAGTAACTAGCCTAACTCCATTTTAGGCCTGTCTTCCATATTAGCACACAGGCCTTCAGTTCTTGGGAAAACCGTAAAAATAGCAGAAGAAAGGAACCACCCATCAGTCAAGGACTGACAAATGCTCCCAGTTTCTCCCATCCTGCTGACTCCACACATTAGTGACTCCCTGGTCCTTATGCAATCTTGCCGATTCCAGCCTTGTTAAAAGTGAGTTCCTTTGGGACTGACCAGTCAAGGTAAGAATAACCTGTCACTTCCTCCACATGCCTTCCAGCTTATGATTTTTGCTTTAAAAAGACTATAACACATGCTCTGGGCTGCGGTTCTAACTCCTGAGACTGGAGCTGCATCTCTGGCTGCCAGTGCTGGTTGCCTAGAAAATAAAATTTTTGCTTCACCACAAGCACACAAGGGTGTCCTTGGTGTTTTCTTTACATGACTCCAGACCCGACAAATATAATATTCCTGGAGCTGTTACCATGCATACATATATGTTTATGCATGTGTGTATATGATAATATACCATAGCCTATTTTATAGACAAGAGCACTGAGGTAACTGACTCTTCAAGCCATATGGCAAAAAAGGAAAAACTGAAGTCAAACCCAGTCTTTTTTCTTAAGGTACTTGTGCTTAATTGGTGGAGCCCTTAAACTCAGGTTGTGTTTATCTCAACAGTCTCTTCTCCTCCTCCTCCCCCTCCTCCTCCTTCTTTTTCGAGACAGGGTTTCTCTGTGTAGCCTTGACTATCCTGGACTCGCTTTGTAGACCAGGCTGGCCTCAAACTCACAGCGATCTGCCCGCCTCTGCCTCCCAAGTGCTGGGATTAAAGGCGTGCGTCACCACTGCCTGACCAGTCTTTGCTTCTTAATAAAAGATAAATTCAGCTGACCATGGGCCTTCATTTAATATGAGCACTTAAGAGGCAAAGGCAGGCAGACTGCTGTGTGTTTGAGGTCTACATAGTGCACTTCAGGTCAGCCAGGGACACACAATGAGACCTGGCTTTAAAAAAGAAAAAATTACATTTTAATTATATTCTTAGTAAAATTTTGACATACTAACATAGGAAGTAGAAGTTATGTGGCAGGTGATATTTTAAAATATTAACTAGGCTTTTATAGCAGTCATGGGATATATAATCAGAGGCCAAAAGATTAAGTGAAGTAACTACCTTATATACAATAGGATAAGTGAGGGAGCTGGAGTTTGGACCCAGGTTGATCAGGCTGAAAAGTCAGAGTCATTTATATGACTGTGTAAGTGCAGTGCTGAATTAATTTAACTATCAGGTAATATATGTTCAATCCTCAAAGTGCCATTCGCAAAGTAGATTGCTTAGTTTGGTAAATAAATCTTATGTCCATATTAATTTTAACATCTGAAATGTAGCAAACTAGGTTGTTAGAGAGGCTAAGCTGCATTGGCCTTTCTTTCTAGCATCCCATTTACTTCCATTAATAACAATTTCAAAATAATGACATTGGAAAGCAAGCAGGTGGAAGACTGAAGACTGTGCTGTCTTTCAGGAATGCTCTCTCGAGCCAGGTGTGGTAGCATGTGCCTGTAACCCTAGTCCTCCAAAGGTTGAGGCAGCATGGTCAGAAGTTAAAGACCAGGACCTGGGGAGGTGGCTCAGTGGCTGAAGTGCTTTGAGGACTATGAGCGGCAGTGGGTGTGTCTATAAGCTTAGTGCTGGATGGGGGTAAGCAAGGGTTTGCACAGAGGAGCATCCTAGGGGCTCACTGGCTAGCCAGTGTGTATGAAACTGTGACCTCCAGGTTCAGGGACAGATTTTATCTCAAAAATAAATAAATAAGTAAGTACGTACATACATACATACATACATACATACATACATACATAACACAAGGAAAAGTGACTGATGAAAACACTTGGTGTTTGAAGTGCCCATTTAACCAAAGCAGACCTGGCCTCCAGGTTCTCCCAGCATCCCTCAGTCCCTACCTGAACTTTCCAGCCCAGGGGCTGGGCTTCCTGTCATCCAGAGGCTCTTCACTATATAATCCAGACATTTTGGTTTTTCTCTCTCTGTACCCCCACCCCCACCCCACCCCCTTCCCTGCCACCTTTTCTGACTTCCTCTGCATGGTGACTTCCCCAGGCCCTGTTGCAGGGACCAGTGAGCCTATCCGAGAGCTGCCCGCCATAAGCCTGCCTTTTATGCTTTAATAATTAGCTCATTTCATTGGCAGAGAATACCTAGCTAGCACAGACACAGGCAAGTACACTGTGTGTGTGTGTGTTTTCACACACAGACAAATAAACACACGCCTTTTTCAAAAGTGCTTTCTGCTCAAACTAACTTAGGAAAACACCAACAACATCTCTTTCTTCTTGCAGGAAATAGGAGACATATGACTAAACACTAAAGAATTCGTGTTACTATGCCGACCTGGCAAACTGTAGGTTAGCAAAAGACGTTGTAAAATCAAATACGAAACATTGAAAAGAAACATAATAAAGCAGATCAGAGCTAGGCATTCAGTCTAGAGAGGAGCAGCCCAGAGGAGTTGAACTCTAGTGACCTGTGGGCACTCCCTGGACCGCACCCATATGAACAAGGGCCACACCTGCAGTTTATCAACAAGACCAGGCCCAGAGCCCACAATTTGCTTGCAACCTTTGTATCATTTGAAGGCTATTCAGTGTCATGCACGTATCCCAGGATCTAAAGGCCTTTAGAAAGTAAACTTTTTATGGGAAACAAACAAAGGTATGCTAATCACTCCAGCTGTATCTAAATACAATGTTTTTCTAACTCCAACTAGAGCAAAGGAACAATATTACTTCTCAAGTTAGCATCAGGAAACAAGTTTACTCGGTATACTAGGTGTCTGGGAAAAACTTCTTTGCACTGTGTTTTGGAAAGCTTTTATAGGGATGAAAATTTACATTATACATGTCTTAACACAGTGCCATTAAGGAGTGAATCACTGCTATCATTATTATTTGAGGTTGGGGTTTTGGAGACCAGGTCTGACTGGGTGACCTAGGCCAGCCTCTGGCTCACCATCTGCCTGCCTTTGCCTCTCAAATGCAAGGGTTACAAGTGTGCATCACCAACCATCTCAGCTCTGGACTGTGGTTTTTAAGATGTTTATATGACATATTTAAATACCAATGCTGACAAAGGCAGAAGTTTTGAACTTTCAATATTTGAACAAACACCGAGATAAAAATAGTGCTTTTTTACTCACAGAATAGATTTCTGTCAGGCCTTCCACCTGTGGCTCTGTGTGGATGTGGGATTAAACTAAAGGCCTTATGAGGCCAAGCATGCAATCTGTCACTGGCCTATATCTCTAGGGCCTGTATATCTTTGTTCAGTTCTCTGAATCAATTTTGTAATAGGAAGGAGGACGTATGTTGAGTAATATGTCTTTTTCCTCTCTTTTTTTTTAAAAAGAAAACTTTTTAAAACTTAAAAACAAAGAAGAAACCTGAGCAAATTTACTATTGAGTTCTGACAATGTGTAATAGTTTATTCATGCACTGCACACATATTTTAGTGCTTACAAGGTGTGAAGATATTGGATCTCGTTGATCTTACTTGCACAGGCTCTTACATCATTTCCTGTTACATGTGTTTACATACTTCATAAAAACATTTTAAGCTATCTATTTGAAAATAGTGGAACACCCACTACTTCTTAATGACCTTTTTAGGGTAGCTTTAGGTTCACAGCCAACGTGAGCAGAAAATCCTGTATACCTCCACACTCCACTATCCCCCTCCCTCCCCAGGACTGCACTACTGTCGAAATCTCACACTAGAATGATACATGTGTTACAGTTAATGAAGTAGCGCCTTGTTATCACTCAAAGTCACACTTATTATTAGCATTCACTCTTGGTGTACTTTCCGGCCTATGGCAAGTATATGTCACGTATCTATCATCACAAGATCATACAGGATAATTGGCAGTAACTGCTATCTTTTGTTTTCACTTTGCCATTCTCAGAGTATCGATGTTGAAATCATGAAGCATGTTGACTTTTTAGATTTGTGCCTTTAATAAGTTTCATTAAAGATAACATTTTCCTCGGGCTGGAGGCACAGCTCAACGGTTAGGGGCACTGGCTACTCTTCCAAAGGACCTTTGTGGCACCTGCTTGGCAGTTCACATGCATTTGTAACTCCAGTTCTGAAGGATCAGGCGCCCTCTTCTGTCATCCATGGGCACTGCATGCACCTCCTACCCTGGTCCTTTGAAAGAGTGGCAAGTGCTCTTAACAGCCCAACCATCAGCCCTAGAGCTGGTGTTTGAAAGCCAAGTTTCAGCGGACAAATTTTAACCAAGATGTAGTGCGACATAGTTGATCTTTATTTGGTTGTACCCAATTACACCCCCTTTCTTTGCTCTTTCTGTGTTACCCAACACTGTATGTAACTTTGCTGTAAGAGTCTAGGAAAGATTTGGAAAAATTCAAAATGTTACACAATGTTCAAACTAAGAAATTCATGTTGTTGACCAAGTCCAAAACACAGCATTGTTTTGTATATGACTAGTGAACACGTTGTAAGAAAAAGAAACCTGGCTTATTATTTTATTTGTAAGATATCATTAAATGTGAGGTACATTTCCTTTTTTTTTTTTTTTTTTTAAATTTAATCTTGAAGATGAAAGAATTCTTTAAAAGAGGGTCTTAGAATTGATTAATCACAATCATGCCATTAAAAAAAAAACCTGTGTTATTATTTTCGTGTATGAATTCCATCCTGTGGTAACTCTATCAACCAGCAACTCTCAACAATTCAAAAGAAATTTCTTCCTCACCCCCTCCCCCTTTTTAAAACCCCCTTTGCGACAGGGTTTTTCTGTGTAATAGCTCTGGCTGTCCTGGACTCACTTTGCAGACCAGGCTGGCCTCAAACTCACAGTGATCCGCCTGCCTCTGCCTCTTTGAGTGCTGGAAATTAATTCTGAACATGGTTCGTTCCCACTGATTTTACACCAATAGAACAAAGGACATTGCAAACCTTCAATTCTTTTAAGTGTAGTTTATCATGTATAAATCATAGACGGAGGCAGCCCAATTATTATTAACTACAAGCTAAGCAATAACAAACAACTTTAAAACTGAATTGAATACTGAAATCCTTTGAGGGAGGTCATGGATTTAAAAAAAAAAAATAACTTGAATAATAAACAGTTTAAACACAGAACAATTATAAACAACATAAATGTATCCAGGCTGAGGAAACAAATGGAAACATTTACTACCAGCCTCTCCCAGGACTGATTTAAAATTACAATACTATTTTGCTTTTTCACTACAGGGGTTCACTGAATTTGTCCAGCCTGGCCTGGAACTTGTGTGCTCAAGTGCAAGCAGTCCTCCTGCCTCAGTTCCAGGAGTAAATGGAACATATAGGCTTCTCACACAGTGCCCAGTTTTTATTTCCCCATTTTCAATATCCTGCACATGTGCAATTAAACATTTTCGTACTAGCAACATTTAAGTCTTTTTAAAGAGTGCGACGTAATTTAACCCAATATGTTCAAAATCCAGCAAAATAACACAAGATTTATGAAAGAGATAGTTTGTTGCTGGTGTACTGGCAACATTAACAGCCCATCCCTACATGAACTAGCTACATTTAGCTACATTTTAACCAAATTTTACACTGTCCTAGAGGGCGCATAATCTTGGGCGAATTCAGCATCAAGGGTTTCTTCCATTTCAGTGTTCGGGGATTCCTAAAATAACAGTCTCCTGGCTCCTCGGGATTTGGCCAAGATAAAGTGTAAAGGCGGCGCGTGCTGCTTAGAGACCGTGCAGGGGGCGCACGGAGATTGAACCCACGGGAGCGGGCGATAGCAGCGGTTGGTGGCTGCCAGGGGCGAGCACGCGGGGGCAGCTCCGCCCGTGGGCGCGTGGGCGGGCACCGAGGAGCGAGGACACCGCCCCAGAGTCGGGGAAGGGGGGGCGGGCAGCGGGCTCCAGAGGGCGGGGCGGGGCGGACCGCATCGTGCCGGGACTCCGGGCGCTGGCAGTAGGGACGGCCAGAACGCAGAGCCTCTGCCAGTGAGAGGGACGGCGGCGGCGGCGGCGGCGGCGGCGGCGGTAGCCGGGAGGGTCTGGACCACGGGAGCCCGAGCGCGCGGCAACGGCCGCCCGGAGCACGCAGCGCGGTCAGCCTGCGCCCGCAGCACACCAGCGCGCGCACGCTGAGGAGCGCGCGGTGCGGAGCGCGCGCCGAGCGGCCAGGGGCGCGCAGGCCCTGCCCGCCCCTTCCGTCCGCAAGCCCGCCGCCCCGCCGGCCCTTCCTCTCCCACCTTCCACTCGCGGCCCGCGCCCCGCACCCGGCGGCCCCCGCGTCCTCCTCCCGCGGCAGCGCTGTCCGCGGCGGCCGGAGCGGGCCGGGCCGGGCCAGCGGGCCGGGGGATGGCGCTGCTGGACCTGGCCCAGGAGGGAATGGCCTTGTTCGGCTTCGTGCTCTTCGTGGTGCTGTGGCTGATGCATTTCATGTCCATCATCTACACGTGAGTTGGAGGGTCGGGGCCTCTGGGACCGGCTGGGCTGGCAGGCGTGTGTGCGGTGGAGGGTAGCGCGCTCCGGGGGTAGAGAAAGCTGATCCTCAAACGGTTCCCCCATCGGTCTCCTAGGGGCGGTGTGGCTCCGGGTCCTGGAGAGGGAATAGCGCTGGAGTCGCCACCGGACTCCTGGGTTGCAGGCGATTGCAGAGCCCTAGGAAAGCAGCCTGTTTCAGTGTCTGGTGGAAGGGTGACTGCCTGCTTGTTTGATTGTATAGGAGATTCGTATGGTTCGTTTTGTTTTGTTTTGTTTTTGTTGTTGTTGTTTGTTTTTGTTTTTTAAATCCATCTGGGCTAAGATGTATGGTGTATTGTGAGGTTTTCCCCTCCCTCCGCGCGGGCCACGTCTCTCTTACGGTGATGGTCCTTTACACTCTTCCGGGAGCTGCTCAATAACAGTTGGCCCACTTCCCTGTGGATTTCCTCCTTCCTGAAGAGCTGTGTAGTTAGATAGGTGTGGAGCACCTGCCCGCCTTGAAAAACGTCCGTCTCCGAACCCGTGTTACAGCGTCCAGTCCTCTCAGGGTGGCGGCATTCGTTACGATTTCTTTCTTTTTTTCCAGTTCGCTCTTTATTGGCTTCTTTGGAGTTGTATCCTTTCTCTGTTTTCCACATAATTTTTTTTTTCATTTGACAGGTACCAAGGCCTACTAGACACCACCTAGTATTGGGCTGGGGACACAGGTGGGAGCAGGGCAAAACTCCGGTCCTCGTGAAGCTTACATTCTAGAAGGATGAAACATGATAAAAATCCAAATAAGGTTATTCTTCCCTATAAAGCTTATGAATAAAACAGAACAGGATGACGGGGTGGAGAGACGCATAAGATAGGTGAATAGTTTTGATCCTTCAGCAAAATGTCTTTAAATGAACTAAATGTATACGAGATGAACTCATTTGGCATTTTAATCTGAAAAGGGGAGCGGAGCTACCCCCAAATAGGAATATGGTAGAATAGGATGTATGTTAATGAAAACCAGGGAAGGATGTTAAGGCTATTACTTTTAGATGCTTTTTGTACCCTATAGAAAACATATGGTTTTTCTCCATTCCGTGTGCCATTTCCTGACACTGAGAAAGATGACACTTGCACAAGATAAGAAGGCAGGGTTTTTTTTGTTTTTGTTTTGAAAGTGAAAGAAAACACACCTCGTTGGTATGGCATTGCTGACTTGAGACTTTTTAAGCTGTATTAATTTTAACTACATGGGCTCTTTAAAAATCAATAGTTAGTCTATAAGGAATTTAGACAGTATAGAAAGGAATAAAGATAGTTATAACACATACCAAAATATTACTGTTAACCTTTTTGTCTGCCTTCCCCTTATATGAAGAGGGCAGACAGAGAAGAGAGGAGGCCATGCCATGACTGTTGACTACAGTTCTGTAGCCTGCTAAAATCTCACCTATTTAGTAAGTGGTTTGGGGGCAGAAGACACTCACTATTCTAGGTGCCAGAAGTAAGCAGGAAGACCAAACACCCCTGGCTCCTGCTCATGGGAGGAGCTGCCGGAAAAGTGACCTGGCTTGTTTTGTTTGTTTGTTTCATATCAACAAATGTGTGAGCTCTTTCCATCATTTTAGCTTTGAGCTATTAATACTTATTTATTCTTTTTGATAGGCTGTTTGGTTGAGTCCAGTTTATTAAGCAGCATTATAATGATTTCATTTGTATTTAACTTTTCTGTGCTGGGAACCGAACCCAAGGCCTTCTGCACATTGGGCAAGTGCTTTGTCACTAAGAGAGAGACGTTAGTAGTCCCTGTGATGAATTCTTATACCTGCATCACCTTAGATTACATTTTAGAGGGAGAAGGTATTGGACCAGAAAAGGTACATCCTTTAATCTTTGATACAATGTTGCCTTATAAAAAATGTGATAGCTACTCACAGTCCTAGCCATCCTAGAGGATGGATACTTTCCTGCTCTGCATCCCTTGTGATAGCTACTCACAGTCCTAGCCATCCTGGAGGATGGATACTTTCCTGCTCTACATCCCTTGCTCTTCACTGTTTCTTTTGTTTTGGTTTTCATCCATTCAGTTACTGGTTCCACTGAGTAGCTTTTCAGATATGTATATGCTAGTTTCATTTAGTAATAAGTTGTGTGGATGTAATCTTTCGTTTGTTCTGCAGTCTATTGCCAAGTTCCTCTGCTTAATGTGAAGGTGACGCCTATGTTAGTCTGTCACATTCCAGTCTTTTTTATTGTCCCTCAACTTGAAGCTGGGGTGTTAAGTAGACTAGTCTCCTGTTCTGTTTGCTTTTATTGTCTCTATTCCTAATTATATATGTTAGTTATAATGTCAGTCTGTTTCCTTCTACTGTTGTGGATTTTCTTTTTTAATTTTTTACATAGTACACTGTGATTCCTCAGCATTTTGTTGTTGTTGTTATACAGTGAGATCTTAGAATAGATTGAAATTTTAATAATATTACATTTGTTTTCATTTTGTTTTGTTTTGTTTGTTTGAGATAGGGTCTTACTAGGTAGCTCAGGCTGACCTGGAACTTATTACATAAACCAGGCTGACCTTGAACTTACAGAGATCCACCTGCTTCTGCCAGGGTGCTGGAATTAAAGGTGTGTGCTCAGTTATAATTTTACATTTTTGAGCATAACACAAACATTTAGCTTTGTTGAAGTGCTGTAAAAAGGCTTTGTAATTATTATTTTTTTCTTTTTGGTTTTTCGAGACAGGGTTTCTCTATGTTATCTTGGCTGTCCTGGACTCACTTTGTTTTTGTTTTTGTTTGTTTGTTTTTTTGGTTTTTTCAAGACAGGGTCTCTCTGTGTATCCTTGGCTGTCCTGGACTCGCTTTGTAGACCAGGCTGGCCTCGAACTCACAGCAATCCGCCTGCCTCTGCCTCCCAAATGCTGGGATTAAAGGCGTGCGCCACCACGCCCGGCTCTGGACTCACTTTGTAGACCAGGCTGGCCTCGAACTCACATTGATCCACCTGCCTCTCCCTCCCAAGTGCTGGGATTAAAGGCATATGCCACCACGCCCGCCGTAATTAATTTTTTTAATACTCTAGAGGTATTACCTTTAAATTTTTAAAAATTGTGTGTATGCACACGCATGCATGTGTGTGACAACCTCACTAATAAACTTGCAAGAATTAGCTCAATTCTTACCTTCTACCATGAGGACTGGGGATTGAACTCAGGTTATCAGGCCTGGTAGCAAGCATCTCTGCCTACTGAATCATATCTCCTGCCTCAATATTACCCTTTTTATACTGATATAAGAACATGTTCTGGGACTGGGTATGGTGGCACACAGGCAGGTAAGTCTTTGAATTCAAGGCCAGCTTGGTCTTCATAGTGGGTTCCAAAACAGCCAGAGTTTCATAATGGAGAGATCCTGTCTCAAAAAACCAAAACCAACCAGCCAAAAAAAAAAAAAAAAGTTCACGAAAAGAGATGTGCAAATCAAACAAAGGAAACATAATTTATAGCAGGTTTCATGCTAAATACAGGCCTTGTAAATATGTCTTTGAAATGGAAAGTAAATATAAGGCAAACACTCAAAGTAACTGCTTTGAGGTACACCTGTAACCTCAGCATTCAAGGAGGCTGAGGTAAGGGGACTGCCCTGACAGCTAGCCTAAGGTGTATTGTGAGACCCTGACTCACAAAAACAAAAACTAAAACAGCAAATAACCAGCAGATGAATCATATATATAGATTCAGCCATACTTTTTGTTGTTGTTTGTTTGATAAGTATCTTTATTCTGTGATCTGGTCCCACTGTCACTTTTTGTTAGTTTGTTTTTGGGTCTTTTTTTTTTGCATGTATGGTTTCATAAAAAATAAAAATAAAAAATTAAGTAAGATACTTCCCAGTGTGATAAGAATTGTTTTCAAGCAGAGAACAAAGTTGGGTTTTTGTTGGTATTGTTTGTTTGTTTGTTGTTTGCCCTTTCCTAACTGTAAATAAAATTGCAATTGCGTCAGCATTTAACAAAGTTAAAGAACTATAGAAATAGTATTTTGGTTAAAATACTATGCAGAATCATCTTTATTTTAATAAAAGGGCATGTTTTTTGAATGCATGTTCTGTCTTTATCTTTCCGGTCCTTTTAAGTAAGGCAGAGATAATGTAGGCAGATGTTGGTGCCCTCTCCCTGAAAACTTGGGCTTGCATCTGGCTGGTCTGGCAGTTGCTGGGTATCTACACACTCAGCCCTGTTTGGGGTGTCAGGCCAGCATGAGAGTGGACTCCCAACTGTTGAAGATGTGCAAGTAGCACCAATAAGGCAATAGAAAAGTAAGGCATTTGAAAAGTTGTTGTTTTTTAATTAGATACCATGTATCAATGACATCTGCTTAATCTGTTCTATTGTATCTTATGGTTAGATAAAAGCCCTGGCCTGTATTTTAAACAGTGTTGCTAGCCTTTAAGTAACACATTGAGAGGCTCTTTTTCAGTGAAGTTATTTGTTCTGATCACAGGCCTCACAATTCCCATGAGCAGCCTCCGCCAATAAAGAGTAATTGTCTGTAAAATGGAAAGGGGTTCCATATTTTGAATCTGTCTCTGCTCACGGATATCTCTACCGCCCACTTTGTTCCCCCTCAACTTTAATACCAAACTGAGACATAGTCACTTCATAGTATTGTTTAGATGGCAGATACTTACGGGAAGGGTCTCATTCCCCAGAGTTCCGATTTTCTAAAAGTAGCAGGCGATTATTGTCTCAGGCAGTCAGTGCGTGCTAAGTGGTCTTTATGGGTTATTTGTTTTTTCCTTTTGTCACAGTGAATTTGGTTTCCTAGTTGGGGACTGAGAGGAAGGCACACAGATCTGTTTTCTTGCCCTGGAGCAGCGTGGGCCCCATCCTTTTGGATGGTTCATGTATCTCCCATCCGTTGCTGTTCCCTGCTCCCTTCTCCCTTCTCCATCTCCAGATGGCCTTTCCCCTCTGGGTATATGCTCTAGTGATCAGCATTTGATATTAGGTTTTGGTTAATTGATTGAAAGTAATAGGCCAGCACGGAAATACTGTTTTGTTTTGTGTTTTAAAGATTTATTTATTTAATTTTATGGGTATGAGTATAGACATATTACCTGTGCTCACAAAGGCCAGAAGGTTGCATTATTTCCCATGGAACTGGAGTTACAGTACTTTTTTTTGGTGGGGGTGGGGGAGGTTGGGGTTTGTTTGTTTGTTTGTTTTTCTTTTTTTCTTTCTTTCTTTTTCTTTTTTGAGACAGGATTTCTCTGTGTAGCCTTGGCTGTCCTGGACTCACTTTGTAGACCAGGTTGGCCTGGAACTCACATCAATCTGCCTGCCTCTGCCTCCCGAGTGCTGGGATTAAAGGCGTGTATCACCATGCCTGGCTGAGATTGGTTTTTTAAAGACAAGAGTTTCTCTGTGTAAAGCCCTGGCTATCCTAGACTTGCTTTGTAGACTAGGCTGGCCTGCACAGAGATCCATCACTGCGTCTCCCCAGTACTAGGATTAAAGGCATGCGCCACCACATCCAGCTTAGCCAGTGCTCTTAGCTGCTGAGCCATTTCTCCAGACCCAGAAATACTTCTCATATTCACAGTCAACTTTTTCTAAAACAGAAGTCAGTTTCCTGATTTTTTTTTTTAAAGTTGATTCTGCTTTCTACAGACATGGTGTTTCTGATGTTTGTTGTTCAGCCGCTTGTGTATGTACTACTGCTTTTGAATGGAGTTTCCACATTGTACGGGGTAACTGTCATCAGGTGCCTTTCAACCCAAATCGGAGCACTTGGCATATTTAGGTGATATAATCTACCTCCCTCTCTTTCATTTCATAGATTGAAAAGCCAAGAACTTCTCTCCTGGAAGGTTGCCCTTGGACTTTGGTCCACGGAAGACACTACTTAGCACGATTGGGACATTTTAACCTTTAAGCCCTTTGAACTTGAGCCCAGAATTAGGTATAATGTGATGGTTCTTTTGTTGCTGTTGTTGTTTTATTATCATTATTATTGTTTCATTTGGGGGTTTTGTTTGTTTGTTTGTTTGTTTGTTTGTTTGTTTTGAGACAGGGTTTCTCTGTGTAGCAGTGGCTGTCCTGGAATTCATTCTATAGTCCAGGCTGGTCTCAAACTCAGACATCTGCCTGCCTCTGCCTTGCTAGTGATGGTTCTAAAGAGCAAAGTGAAAATTATAATTCAGCTATACTGTTCAATGATGGCTTTTTTTGTTTGTTGGTTGGTTTTTTGAGATGGAGTTTCTCTATATAGCCTTGGCTATCTTGGACTCATTTTCTAGACCAGGCTGGCCTTGAACTCACAGAGATTTGCCTGCCTCTGCCTCCCAAGTGCTGGGACTACAGGCGTGCGCCGCCATCCCAGGCTCAGTGGTAGCTCTCTTGATTGGCTGTCCTCAGTTTCCCACGCAGTTGACTCCATTCATCCCCATAAACTCCCATTCTGCTTCAATTTTTTTCATCATAACTTAATCATCGTTTTGAAATCCTGGGCCATGGGCTTCAGGTCTTGCTGTGACTCCCTGCTGCCTTCAGGTTAAAACTCGAGGTCATTGGGAGCATAGCCAGGACCTTTCTCTTCAACAGCACTGGATGACTGGCATTCCTCTGGATGTTCACTGTACTGTCTTCAGGGTATCACTATCTGTTGTGTTTGTTTGTTTGTTTGTTTTTTTCCTTTCTCCCTCTTTTCTGTCTCTCCTTAATGTCTTCCTTAAAGCCTTTTATTTTTCCTTCCTTTTTGCACAGCTACTTCTTATTCATTCTAGTCAATTTAGACTAGTTTTGTGGGAGGTGTGGCGTGTCACTTCTCATAACCTTGTGTGATTTGGGGGGATTACTCATTTAAGTCGAAAGTGATTTGCTCTTTTCTGTATACATTGTAAGTTTGCAAGGGCACAGATAGTGACTTATTTACCACCGTGTCTCCAGGATCCAGTAAGCATTAAATTACTACTTCTTGAATGAAATGATCTTTTGAGTTTCTCTCTCTCTCTCTCTCTCTCTCTCTCTCTCTCTCTCGCTCTCTCTTTCAAAACAGAGGTTTCTCTGTGTAGCCTTGGCTGTCCTGTACTCTTGTAGACCAGGCTGGCTTCAAACTCAAAGAGATCTGCCTTCCTCTGCCTCTGCCTCCCAAGTGCTGGGATTAAAGGCGTGCACCACCATGCCCGACTTTGTACACACATATGCTTTATATATAATATTTATGTAAAATTAAATATATATATATAATGGTTATATATCTATTATCTCAGCTTCTGGTGGTAACTGCAGTTTGAGGCAAATGGTCAGAATTTGGGATGCTTTTAGCAGACATACATTTTAGTGAAATTGGACCAAGTGAAATTTTGTTCTATGTCTAAACCAACCGCAGGTGAAATAGGAGTCAGTTCATGTCAATCTGTTTACATCAGAGTCTGTGTTAAATTTTCCCTCAACAGGTTTTCCTAAGGGACCAGTTGTCTTGCTAAAAATAATCTTTACATTCAGCTCTGTCCTTTGGGGAATGCAGAGCCCAGGGTTAGCCAGGCCTGGCTCACAAATGTCAACCTCACAGAGGGTCCCTCTTCTCTCTCCATCCATGGTGCTTTCCAGACAGAGAATAGTTTAAGGCTGAAATGTCCTTTGAATGGGGACTGGCCCATTGCTTCTGGTGGCTTTTGCCTTCATGATGGTATGGTCAAGGATGTGGTGTGGTTTTGAGCATTATCTGGAAGACCCTTCTGTAAGTTCCTTTTCTGGGTTGCAATCAGCACAACACTGTTGCCTGTGGACCAGAGTTAATTGTAGCCTTCCCAGAGGTTTAGTGAGGTGGGCAGGTTTGCTTGTTTGTGAGTCTGTCGTTGAGATCTCCTGCTCGCCTCTTCTGGTGATAGGACTCCTTTATATTCTGTGATATGTGAGTCTGTTGTCCAGTGGAGATTGTGTGCTTTCCTATACAGCCAGCTAATTCCTGGTAGGTTCTCTTTCTCATGGGAACCTTGTGTCAGCAAAGTTACAAGTGCGCTGAGAAGGTAGGCTTGGCTGCTGCCAAAGCCTACGTAGATGCCCATCTTGAAATGATAAGTGTTCCGTGGCTATAACAGTGAGTCACAACCCAACCCATACTGATCATACACACAGCAATAGCCTTCCAGAGTCCAATTACATGTGGCAGTGACAGAGGCCACTAATCACTAGGGCTAACTGTGATGGGCATGCTGATCCCACAGTCAGCCCAATTTAATGCGAAACATTAACAAGGATGGTGTGGAGCACTGGAGAGCAATTCCTGGCCTTGCACCAGTTGCTTTATTGGAAACACCCAGCAGAACTTGTTAAACAAAACAAACAAAATGACCAACACAAAACAAGAGCGCAGTCTGGAGCTATGATGCAAGGTGCCTACTCTTGGAAGCCTTAAGCAAAGTCCTGGTGCCTCACCCTCTTTAAGATTACTGCCAAAGCAGCCCTGCTCACCTCTCCACCTTTGCTCAGTCTACCATCTCCCAGGGGCTGCTCCTTCCCTCCCGTCCTGCCTCAGCTAAGTCCAAATGATACTGCAAGTAGGGGAGATCTTCAAGTCAGAGCTGTTGGTGAGTGAGCCTCACTGTTATAGCCACGGAACACTTATCATTTCAAGATGGGCATCTACGTAGGCTTTGGCAGCAGCCAAGCCTACCTTCTCAGTGCATTTGTAACTTTGCTGACACAAGCCTCAGATGGAAGGCTGAAACAAGGACAAGTTAAAACCATGAAAGCCGCAGGAGCCCTTTCAGAGGCCAGGGAAGGAGCTGGGGGGTCAAGTCAGAGCACAGGCAGCCTCCAGGAGAACCCCTGGGTGTCTCTTTCTGCCCCTCCTTTCCCTGTGTGCGTAGTTGAATGGAGAAGGTGAGACTCGTACCCTTTCTTTCTTTGCCCATGGCTTGTTGTTCTTGATGTTTGGAGTTTAAGCTGGTCTCAGTTAGCATCCTAATGGTGCCTCCAGCTTCAGTGTCCTGCAGCTAGCAGGGCCAGCCTTGCACACAGTGCTATAAACGCCTCTCTTCCTGGCCTTGGTTTATTTGATGGTGGCTTTGCCACAATAACCTGAATGCTTTTGTTATTGTTTGAGAATAACACTAGCTCCTAGTTGGAAAAATTATACTTTTTTTTTTTAATTTACTACATTTAGTAGCTCCTTCAAATTGTCCACTTAAGTTTGCTCATTAAAGAGTGAAACCAAACCCACTGCCTAACCGTATAATAGGGTCATTCACTATGTACCCTCTGTATTTCTGAAGTTGTAATAAAAGCTGATTTTTGAAAATTGAATAGATATATTTGTTAAGAGAGAAGATACTTCACTAGAATAAAGAATTCTGTTAAAAAGCCAGGTAGTGGTGGTTCATGCCTTTAATCCCAACACTCAGGAGGTAGTGGTAAGAGTTTGAGGCCCAGCCTGGTCTACAAAGCAAGTCCAGGACAGCCAAGGCTGTTACACAGAGAAACCCTGTCTCGGGGGGGAAAAAAAAAAAAAAAAAAAGTTTGAGGCCAGCATGGTCTACAGAGTGAGTTCCAGGACAGCCAGGGCTACACAGAGAAACTCTGTCTTCTGAAAAACCAAAGAATATTGATAAAATCCCAATTATAGCTCGTGCTACCCCTAAGCAAGAGCTAGTGTTCCAGGTATTAAACTAGGTCATGGAGAGGGGCTCTCAGCAAAGTGTAGGAAAGCTGGTGGCTAGCCTCTGCTCTGGGTGGGTAGCCTGTGCTCTGCAGACTGTGTTAGATAGATCCAGTTTCTTCCTAGGTCCCTCACAAAGTCAGATTAGCTTGGATAGTAATCAGGAGTTACTTTGAATATTGTATCTGCTACAGAGCAGAAATTATCCTGCACGCATCTCAGCTTCTTCATTTACCGGGAACAAATGATGGGGCTTCCTGTAGTTCGGGGACCCAACAGTTGAGGCAGGTTTGAAGGATGCCACACAGATTCAGGACATTGGAGAGCCTCTCTGGGGGTGGGGGTGGGGGTGAACCTATCTGTCTTTGAAAAGCTCAGTTTAAACTAAGCCAACCAAAGAGCACTGGCAGGCCATTCTTGACTCATGATAATTTATTATATTTAATGTTTCTTAGTCCCATGTTTGCGTTGTTACACTTTTGGATTTGGATGTTCACAAAACATTTGTTTATTGCAGTGTTGGGAATTTAACTTTGGGCCTCACCTGTGTAGGCCAATGTTCTACCCCTGAGCTATGCCTTCTAAAACTTTAAATATTTCTGAAATATTTGGCACAATTTCTTCCACTTTAAGCATTACACTAGCCTATATATTGGCTTTCCTTCTTTTTTTCTTTTTTCCTTTCATTTGTTTGTTTCAGGTTCTTTCTGTGTAGCCCAGTTTGGCCTTGAACTTGGGATCCCACCACCAAGGACTCCAGAGTGCTGGGATTTCAGGCATGTGTCTGTTTGCTTGACTCTTGGATATGATTTAAACTGAGTGTTAGGTTGTGTGTTTTAGACCATATTTCCACTTTCTCTGTTTTAATTATGTTCTTTCTCTTTCTCTCTTTACACACACACACACACACACACACACACACACCACCTTCATCATACCATCTATTTCGTTTCTAGTTTTCTCTCTTCCACTGTTTGACATCCTTAAATTTAAATCTCTGAACTGTGGTAAATCAAAAAAGTTGCACACGGCAGAAAACATCCTTGAAGTACAGCATTAGTCTTTTCCTCTTCCTCCTCCTCTTCTTCTTTTTTCTGGGGGCTCGAACTCAAAGAGATCCAGCTGCCTCTGCCTCCGCCTCCCAAGCACTGGGGCTACAGGGGTGCACCACCGTGCCCTGCCAGTCCTTTTCTTTTTTCTATTTGCTCGTTTGAGTTATATTGGTATTAGCTGTCATTGAATGTTTACTTTTGAGCCTGTGTTTCTGGAACTGCCCTGCAAGGTAGACACTACTATGTACACATGGAGAAACAACTTGCCCAAGGGCACATGGCTAGTGCTCTGAGTTAGAAACCTTGGCAGCCTGCCACCAGCTCAGGCTTCTAAATTACTTGGCTGTACACTGCCAGAGGCAACCTAAAAATAACCCGGAAGTGAATTAAGTGAGCCCTATGATGGTTAGGGAATGTCTCTGACAATGAGTGACTCTCTTCCCATCCTCACAGAACTTGCCCAGCCCTTTAGACTGCTACATCCTGCCACTGCTGCTCTTTCTAAAAGCTCCCACCTCCTGCCTTCTCTCTTTGCAATAACCCAGTCTCCGAGGTCTGTGGTTCTCTGCTTTTGTGCTTTGGAGTTGCAGGGAGGGGGAAGGGGACTTAAGAGACCTCAGCTGCCTGCGTCTTACCCCTGGGGGTTCTGATTAAATTGGTCTCCCACATCAGAAGTTTTTAGCTCCCCAGGCAATGTTGACGTACAGCCCCTGGTGGCTGTTTATCCACAGGTGTGTCCTGCACCTGTCACCTCCTGGCTTCCTTCACTTCTTCACTTATTTCAGAACCCACACTTTGCCCTTTGCCTTGCCTCACCTTGCTTGGCGTCATGTATCAGTTGCCCAGTTGTCCTGGATCCATCCAATGGCTTTAGTGTCTCAGTTTTCAGGATCCTGCAGAGGGCAGTGGCTGGCCATGTGGATTAGTACCACTTCACATTCATGGTCTCAGATCTCTGCCTGGCAGCACTTGGTGTCTGTATTTAGTACTGTCTGTTGCACCTTCTAAGTCTTCACTATCCTACCACATTCTTGGCAGATGCTCCAATTCTTGACTTGTGGATCCTTTCAGATCATTGGCTTTTTTTCCTTACCCTGTGCCTAGCTCTTTGGCCTTACTTAATCTATATATGCAGATATTATCACAAAATCCTGCCCCTCACCCCCTGACCCCAAGGTCCTCCTGTTTTCATCCAGCCGCTTTTGGGCCCTTTCAATGCTGCAAACTTAGGGAAACTCAACATTTTCACTGTAGTTATGCCTTACCTCCCATTTATTTATTTTTCTTTCCTTTTTGAAATTTTGTATTTATTTAGTGCCATATGTATTTGGGAAGGCCATGGTGACCATGTGGAGGTCAGAAGACAGCTTTCAAAGGTCAATTCTCTTTCTACTATACGAGTCCCTGGCTCTGAACTCAGGCTAAGCCATCTTGTTGGCTTTGGTACTTTGTTTAATCAGCTTTTAAAAATCTGTCTACTTCTGGGCTGCATCTGATGTGTTCTTGCTACTAAAAATGCCCAGAAATCACTGTGCACATCCTTGCTATAGTGAACATTTATTTCTGGACCTGCCTTCTTGGCAGCATGTATTACTGTTCTTCAAAGAGTCTTTAAATTTTGTTTTCGTTTATGTGTTTGTGCACACCTGCTTGTGTGTACGTGCACTGTGCTCATTTTACTACTGTCACCAACCCTGCAGTCATCAGAGGCACATGGTCCACATCTCCTCCTTGATCAGTCAAGCTTCGTGCATTCTTCATCTTCATTTTCTCTTCATCTTCCTTTCTTGTGCTCCCTTCTGCTAGCATCCATTTGTCTGTCTAACTAGCTAGCTAACTATTTTTTGAGACATGGTCTCTCTGTGTAGCCTTGGCTGTTCTGGACTCACTTTGTAGACCAGGCTGGCCCTGAACTCACAGAGATCGCCTGCCTCTGCCTCCCCGAGTGCTGGGATTACCGGAGTGCGCCACCACATCCGGCCTTTTCTGGACAATTAGAATAATCTCCCTGCCTTCCATCTCTCTGCCCTATACTTTGTTCTTCTAATTTAAAGCAAAAATAACTCCAGCATTTCATTTGGGTCTTTCATGGTTATTTCTTGCTGTCTCTTCAGCCTTGCCTGTGAAATGGAAGCAGTTTACAGTTAGGAAGGGACATAGACCAGCACTTCCCATGCAGTTTCTATTTCGTAGTGGGAGTGGTGGTGGCAGTGGAGTGGACCATACTCAGGCAACGCCAGCAACACTCCCCCACCCCCACTTCCTCTTCCCTCCTCTGCTGTGGTTTTAGCCAGGAGGTGACTTCAAAGAGGTAGTGGGTGGCCGTGGGCTCTCCTCCTCTGTTCCCGTGTCTGATGAGTCGCTGGCTTCTTTAATAGAGTTCAGTACCTGTAACTATCCTTTCCTAGATCCTTTTCAGGTGGTTTTTGGGTGGGAAGGCAATTCCAATTTGTGTTTATTTTGTCTAAAAGTTGAAGTCCCAACCCAAGAAGGAGGACTTGGGGTTCTGGTGCTTAGTTCGGTAAAAGAGACGAGGCTGCGTGCTGTCTGTAATAGCCTCACACCATAAACGGCCAGGTATCAATGCCAGGCAGCTCCTCACGGCAGGAATCCTGTAATAAGGATGAGTAAGCTGTAGATGACCAATGTGTGCAAGTCTCGCTCTAACTTAATGGTGAGCAAAAGAAACCAGCTATAAAGGGGAAGTGGATGTGCAGTGGGGGTTCTGATAATGTTTAATGGCCTGGGTACTGGGTGCAGGGAGGTTTTTTGTCTGGTTTTGTTTTTGTTTTTGTTTTTTGTTTTTTGTTTTTTTTTTTTGAGACAGGGTTTCTCTGTGTAACTGCTCTGGCTGCCCTAGACTCTTTATAGACCAGGCTGGCCACAAACTCCCAGGGATCACCTGCCTCTGCCTCTGAGTGCTAGGATTAAAGGGTATACCACCATACCCAGCTGGTTAAAGGGAGTTTTAACCTCAGCAAATTCTTTTGAGTTTTATATTTATGTGTCATTTTATATTAGGTACCAATAGAAAAAAAATGCCCACTGTGACAGAAAGGTCAAGGACATAAGCCATATGTAATGATGGTTCAGCAGAACCGATTCCCACTACAAAGCCTGGAAGGAAAAAGCACCACCTAGACTCCCAGGAGAAAGCAAGTCACTGTTCTAAAGGCCACTCATAGATATGTTGCTTGTCTACCACAAGACCACTTTTGAGACACCAAGCAAACGGTCCGTCTATCTACACTATTTGAAAAGTAGCTGTGGATTTGGTTTATGACACACTAGTCACAGTCTGAGGAGTTACTTCCGTGTGTGATAGCTAAAGTTACTGTGTCCTAGCTCCAGACATGGTTCTGTCAACGTGACTCAGTTGTATAGAATTTGTACAATTTCCCCTGTTAAACCACAAATCATTTGATGACAGGAAATGTGTCTGTTCGTCATGTATGTATCTGTATATCAAGTACAAAGGATAATCTAATGTATACTGGGGCTCAGAGTCTGTTGTTCAAAAAATGAGTACTACATAGGTGTGGAGTGATGCCATGTGTGTGCTAAGCATAGTGCTAAATTTGCATGGTTTTGATTAAATGGACAGTCTGTTATGGTTTTGATAAATATTTCAAGTACCCCACTCAACAGAGCGTTGTGTACACAAAGTCACAACAGTGTTCTCCAAAGTGGGCTTGCACATACTAGGCAGGGATCAACGGAGTGTGGAAGGAAACACTGAGGGCTGAGGTGAATGGTAGTAGAAGAAATTACTAAGGTTCTGCAGTGCAGCTTGGTTTTAATTTTGTGAGACATTTCAGACATGGCCCTTATCAATTCTCTTCATCCATAAGCCTAGAAGCCATAATTTGTCTGCACTGCATCATCAATATAAAATGCTCAAGAGAAAGAAAGTGTATCACTATTCTTTTTTGTTTGTTTTTTTTTTTTTTCCGAGACAGGGTTACTCTGTGTAGCCGTGGCTGTCCTAGACTCACTTTGTAGACCAGGTTGGTCTCACACTCACAGTGGTCCGCCCACCTCAAGAAAATAGGACTTACTCTGAACTTATGCCCAAATCTAAATCTATGCCAAATCTAAAAGTTAAAAGACCACTTTATTCAGAAGACCCCTGTTGCTGTTGCTGACTTCTCTACAGCCTGTCAGATACAGTGAATTATTATAAAGTGATGGGTCAGCACTTTGACCTGAGAGTTTTGAGACACTTCTTTAGCACTGAATGGACCAGTAGATTATGAATCATTGGACTTTTATCAGTATTGGGGTTCTTTAAACTAAAACTAATTACCATATGATTCATTTTATTTCTGGGTAGATAGCAGAAGGCATCCTAGTCAGCATGTAGTATGCCTACAAACTCATATTTATTGAGGCATATTTGCAATAGCCAAGCTACAGAGTCTGACTAGTTATTAATCAGCAAATTAATTGATAAAGAAAATAAGGCTTGTGTTTTATTCAGCCATATGAAACAACAAAATTATATTGTTTGCAGGAAAGTGGGTGGAATTGGAGAGCATCTTGTTAAGAGAAATCAGCCAGTCTGAAACAAATGCTATGGGTTTTTTCCCATGTGCAAAATCAAGATTAACAACAACAACAACAATAATATTAATAGATGTATGTGAGGGATGCACTGAAGAAACTGCCACATGATGACTCCTTTATTACAGGAAGGTTTTTATTGTGTGAATAAGAGAACACTCCAGGGAGGAAGAAAGCAGGCTGGACGGACACAGCTAGAGCCTGAGAGCCCTGGGCAGAGAGAATAGTGGAAATAATGGGAAGGCCAGGCTCTGAGATGTCTAGCAAGTGCGTGTGAGCAGACCGAAGGAGCCTGGAGGCAGTGTGGGCAACCGCTGCTGCACAGCCCTTCTCCGGACGGACGGATGACGGACAGATGGATGGATAGACGGACGCAAAGGAAATGACTCCTTTTGGGGATGGGAAACCCATTTCACAAGTACCTGGGGGAATGCTGGCTTTTATCTAACTGCCGAAAATTCTTGTGTGGTCCAGTTTGAGCTCATTTCTGGACATTCCGATTTTCTGAGACATATAATAGTAAGACATGAAATAATGACATGAAAACTCTAGGGGGACTCTAGGGACAGATAGGGACAGAAGGAGGGATACAAGAGAAAGTAATGAGAGCATTTAACATGGTCAAAGTATGTGGTATCCCGATAGAACGTGTTATAAAACGTGTTCTTTTCATAAGTGAAAATGGGCCAGTAATAAATTGCTTCGTGTCTTACTATCTTTATCACATATTCTTTTCATGGTTTCTGGGTGGGTTTTGAGGGGGCAGCATGGAGGGAGACCTTATTCTCTTATTTTCTCCAAATCCAGTGCCTGCTTCTGTCTTCCGCTGTTGTGTGTAGTTTTCTGTCTTGTCTGATCTTTGAGCTGTAAATGACATAGAGGCCGGCGGGTCTCACCTTTCCTAATGCTGTGACCCTTTCATACAGTTCCTCATGTTTTGTGACCCACCCACCAACCATAAAATTATTTCGTTGCTACTTCATAACTGTAATTTTGCTACTGTTGTGAATCATAACATAAATATCTGTGTTTTCTGATGGTCTGAGGTGACTCCTGTGAAAGGGTCACAGGTTGAGAACCATTGGCATAGGGCGTGCTTTGCACTGGGTTCTTTTATTTAATACTGGGTGCCTTGACAGTGTTTTATTCCTTCTCTGGGCCCAAGACCACAAAGAGATGTTTTCTAGGAAAACTTTGTCTTCTCATTCTTATGATTGAATCTAAGATGAGTAGTATTACCAGGTGTGGTGGCGCACGCCTTTAATCCCAGCACTCGGGAGGCAGAGGCAGGCGGATCACTGTGAGTTCAAGGCCAGTCTGGTCTACAAAAGGAGTCTAGGACAGCCAAGGCTACACAGAGAAACCCTGTCTCAAAACAACAACAACAAAAATAAAACACAAAAACTCTTAGGGCCTAGAGTTTTCTGCTTTGTCTTTCAAGGATATCAGACATTGAAACAAGGGTTTCAAAACAGATTTTGAATCTTTCTTACAGCAGGCTTATTTCTAGATTGCCAAAGTACAGCAGTTGGCCCAACGCAAGCTTGGGCTCCAGCCTCAGTCACTGAGGACTTTTTTCTTATTATTTACACACACTGCATTCTCCATGTATGTATTCTTGTGTCAGTTTAAAATGCCATTTTTTTTCTGTTTTTGGGTTGTTTTGTTTTGTTTTGTTTCAAGCCAGGGTTTTCCTGTGTAGCTCTGACTGGCACTACTCTGTAGATCAGGCTAGCCTAGAACTCAGAGATCTACCTGCTGGGATTAAAGGCATGAGCCACCAGGACCCCAGGAAACTCCCATTTTCAAAATCTCGTTAAGGGTCAGACTGGTGGTTTAGGCCTAGTAATCCCTACTGTTCAGAGGTTGAGGATCAGGAGTTCAAGGCCAAGCTCTGCTACATATGGCATGACTGTGCCACCTCTGGAAGGATAAGTAAGAGTGAGTGATACTGGTAAAGTGTGGGCATGTGGTGGGATGGGATGGGTGAGAGCGACGGGATCTTTTATGAGACTCTCACTAATTTTTGTAGTTTCAATCATATTACAGTTCAGGTAGCTAAACTGCAACGTGAGCTTTTCCTTCCCTGCAATCCAGATGCCCTTTACCAGCTGGGTTTCTGCAGGCGTCTGTTTGGTTAGAAATGGGGAAGGCGGTATTTTTGTGTGTCTGTGGTCATTAAGTGTTAGATCCTGGCTCTGCCTCTGTTTAATGATGTAGAGGAACCCTGTAGATCTCGATTTTCCAAACTATCAGTGGCAAAGAAATAAAAATTCTTGTGGATTTTTCCAGTCTTCCATCATCTGGCATTTTGAGAAACTACAATGAAAAATAAGTTGTTAGTCACAGGCTCAAGTGTTGTGGTAATGTCAAATCGCTACACTTTAAATTTTCTGAAGCCCTTCTGTGCATTTCTTCTCCTGTCAAAGCAGTGAAGCACCCGTAAGTTGGTGTAGAGAAGTTAACCCTACTCCTACACTTTAAACTTGTTGGTTTCCAATTTTCTATCGTCCATAACATAGTTTTTTTTTTTTTTTCTACAAAGATGTTTCTGTGGCCGTAGATGTTAGCACAGTGCACTCTGCCTTCCCTAGGGAGTGAGTCTAAGCATGTGCGTGGTTCTGTTAACTGGTGCATTTCCAAGTCATTCACACCTTTGCAGTGTTTGTAGTACAGTTCTCCCCCACACCACCCAGACAGGGCTTCTGTGTGTGAAAGAGCCCTCCCTGGCTGTCCTGGACTCACTCTGTAGACCAGGCTGGCCTCTAACTCAGAGATCCGCCTGCCTCTGCCTCCCGAGTGCAGTAGGACAGTTCTCTGAATTGAATATGTGCTGCCACTAATGGGGCTTTTGGTCTTCTAGAAGATCTCAGTTGGTTTTCACACTCATGGTCGGACTGCTTTTCTGGCCGGAGCAGTTCTAAGATGCCATTGATTCCAAAGATGTTACAGTGTGGAGACACCTGGGTCCCAGGACGCCTTGTGGATGGACCCATGAGTGCTCCTGAATCGGATTCCTGCCACCACCTGGCTGGCTGATGGGAGAGACCTACACTGTGTTTAGACTAGGGAGGAAGAAATCCCACCACACTTTTTTGTTTGTTTGCTTGTTCATTTAGTTTTTGGTATTATGAGACAGGGTTTCTCTGTATAGACTTGGCTGTCCCGGACTTACTTTGTAGACCAGGCTGGCTTCGAACTCACAGAGATCCACCTGCCTCTGCCTTCCCAAGTGCTGGGATTACAGGTGTGTGCTACACTGCTGAATAGTGTCTCTTCTGACTGGTGTTAACTGGGTGCGTTTTCTCAGCTCCCTCATTAGGAGCTGTAATGCTTTGGCATGGGCCCGGAAACCTGAGCCAGCTGCTCTGTGAACTGGTAGTGCTTTTTTAAAAAAGATCTGAGTCTCCGCCGTTCCTTCTTCTCTCCCCTGCCAGCCTGAAGTTATTGCTATTAGACATTCCATTTACCATATTCTCAACGTGCCCATTACACTCCCATATTCTTCCGCTACATACAGCACATATAAAGGGCTTACCTACTTGTATAGCTCTTTGGTTACTTCTTGGCAATTTGAGAAGTAGAACAGCCATGTGTAGGCAAATGCTGTCATTCTTCTGTTGGGGGCGTGCATGTGTGTGATGTATACACAAATGCTTCTGTGTGTGCAGAGGCCAGAGGTCGACTTTGGGTATCTTCTCCCATCGCTCTCCACTTTACTGAGACAGGCTGTCCTTGCCGAGCCTGGGGCTCACTGGTTGACTGGACTGGCTTGCTGGTCTCTACCTTCCTGTGACCGTCCCAGGACCTGGATTACACACACCACACCCAGCGTATTACACGAGGGGATCTGAACTCAGTCCTCCCACTTGCATAGCAGACAGCTTACCCACTAAGCCATCTCCCGAGGCCTGCCATTCATTTCTTCAGTATGCCTCTACCGAATGCCTGCTCTGCGATGCTGTGGTTACCACGCCCTGGGAGAGAGCACAGTGATGAATGATAAACACACAGGGTACATCTTCATGTTGGTGATCATTGGCGTGATGAATGATAGACACGCAGAGTACGCATGCGTGCTGGTGATCATTGGTGTGATGAACGATAAACACGCAGGGTACATCTTCATGTTGGTGATGATTGGATCGATGAATGATAGACACGCAGGGTACGCATGCGTGCTGGTGATCATTGGAGTGATGAATGATAGACACACAGGGTACACATTCGTGCTGGTGATCATTGCAACATCCATTCTGCTTCCTTCTAGTTTTCCTAAGCTGAAGACTTGTCTGGTTCATCTTCTCTTCACTTTCAGGTCTCCTTCTTCTCAGAAAGATGTCAGCTTTGGAAATTGCCTGCTTAGTGCTGGGGTGTTGTTGCACAGTTGGTAGAGGGCTGGCCCAGCATGTACAAAGTCCTGGGTTTGAGCCTATAAACTGGGCATCGACACGCATGCCTATAATTGTAATATTAAAAAGGTGGTAGCAGGAAGTTCAAGGTTCAGGAGTAGCCTTAGCTATCGATATAAGACTGTTTTAAAAGAAAAACCAAAGAGCCCTCCCTTGAAGTGCCCAAACCAGTGCTCTCAGTGTGGCCTGCTTTGTTCTGCCTATCTTTTTCTCTTGACCCTTGTGCTTAAGCTTTCATTAAGATATTTAATCCCAACTCTGCTTCAAAAGAAAAGGAACAGAAAAATCCCACCGTAGAGTTCCGTGATCTAGCAGTGCTCTGGGGTGTATGTCCTTCTAAGAGAGCACTGACACAGTCTCTAGAAATAACTCTTGTTTTTGTTTTTTAGCCGGTTACACCTGAACAAGAAGGCAGCCGACAAACAGCCCTATAGCAAGCTGCCTGGTGTGTCCCTTCTGAAACCGCTGAAGGGGGTAGATCCCAACCTAATCAACAACTTGGAGACATTCTTTGAACTGGATTATCCCAAAGTAAGTATAGCGCTGTACCCAGAGAGATGGGCCAGGTCACTGCTTTGTTTATTTTTTTATTTTAGGAATTTCAACACTGTATATGAGGCAGGAGCCTTGATTTAAAAAAAAATTTTTTTTAATTTAATTTATTATTTTTGGGTTTTTTTTTTGTGTTTTCTGAGACAGGGTTTCTCTGTACAGCCATGGCTGTTGTAGATCCGCCTGCCTCTGCCTCCCTGAGTGCTGGGATTACAAGGCGTGCCCCACCGCACCCGCTTAAGCCCTGATGTTTTACATAGTTAAAATCAAAGTAAGCTTTACTTGCAATAAGAAAGTTGGGAGTTTTTCCAGCCCGTATTCTATAAGTGAATACAGAAGAAAGTTTATTTTTGTGAGTGAGAGGATACTTTTGTTGATTGCGAGAAGGTCTTAGCCTCTCGCTCACAATCCCACATTTTTGATATGGAGCATGGTCTCACATTTTGCTTTTTTCTGCCATCATCCCATCTCAGAGCTCAAAGGCCTAGTTCCATGTGGCTCCTTTTACAGCATGTCAAATCCTTGTGTATTTAAACTAGTGGACAAGAAAGCTGTGTTGATCTTCAGTATGAGATGAGTAACAGGTTTCGCCAGGCAGCTTTCTATTTGTTCATAGTATAGTTTAGTTTATGAAGTAGAGAGCCAGAGAAAGCAATAAGGACCCTGCATCTAAGGGAGACTGGCTCTGACACCATTTTACCTTAAAAACATTAACACAGTGGCAAATGTACCATAAAACCATCTAGTTCTCGAACACAGAAAGCAACTATTCAAAATTACCTTTTGAAACTTTGAATTCAGAGGTGTGGGTCTTTTTGGGTTTTGTTTGTTTATTTGTTAGTTTTGACCTCTCTGTCTTTTGCTCTTACTTCCTCCCATAAATTACACAGATGATCAACAAATGGACTCTCAACTGCTCTGGGCCAGCAGCTGCCTAGGGACTAGGAGTTTAAGTCCCTTCTGTTACAGGATTTGATTTATTTTATTTTATTGGTTTTTTGTTTTGTTTTGTTTTGTTTTGTTTTGTTTTGTTTTGTTTTGTTTTTGAGACACAGTTTCTCTGTGTAACCCTGACTGTCCTGGACTCGTTTTGTAGACCAGGCTGGCCTTGAACTCACAGTAATCCACCAGCCTCTGCCTCTCAAGTGCTGGGATTAAAGGTGTGCGTCACCACACCCGGCTCAGGATTTATATTCTATTGTAATCCAGATACAACAGTTTCTGTAAAGCCTGTGTGTAAAGTAGTTCTTTATAAAGAGTAGTTTAAAATATCTATGCTTGAAGGGTCGGATGTACCTCAGTAGAGCACTTGCCTGAATTCATGAAGCTCTAGGCTCCATCTCCATAGTCTGAAGCCATGGTCCTTCATCATCTCCATAGTCTG
>OU015743.1:124462617-124478049 GCA_907169655.1 Acomys percivali
CATGGTCCTTCATCATTTCCATAGTCTGAAGCCATGGTCCTTCATCACCATAGTCTGAAGCCATGGTCCTTCATCTCCATAGTCTGAAGCCATGGTCCTTCATCATCTCCATAGTCTGAAGCCATGGTCCTTCATCACCATGATCCTTCATCTCCATGGTTGGAAGCTATGGTCCTTGGCACATAGGGAATTAGAGGCCAGTATAAGCTCCATGGAACAAGTGTGGTGTGGGGGGAGATTTTTTGCTTGATACACAATAGAATGAATATGTAATAACATAGAATATAAAGCACATTTCATGACTCAGGGCATAGCATGGTGATAAGAGTGTGTGCAACATATACAATACCCAGAGCCACCCCTCAAAATTTCGTTTTGAATGGTATTTTGTTCTCTTTGCTATAGAAAAGGTTTACATCCCTAAAGTCTACAGGTCTGAATCAGTGAGGAAACTTTTCCCCCATTTACACTTTTAAATTGTTGTTTACGCATCTAGATGTATTCATAAATACAGAGGGTAGTATTATTGTTACTGCAATTTCAACTTTTTTCTTTCTTTCTTTCTTTCTTTTTGGTTTTCCAGGACAGGGTTTCTCTGTGTAGCCCTACCTGTCCTGGCTCATGTAAACCAGGCTAACCCCGAACTCACAGAGATTCACCTTCCTCTGCCTCCCAAATGCTAGGACTAAAGGCGTGTGCCACCACCTCCAGGCTTGCATTTTCAAGTGTTAAATTCTTAAATATCAAAGGGCTAAGTATTCTTAATTTGGAGGCTTTTTGTAGTTACTCATCTTGCTCTTAGCCTTTAGACATTTTACACTTTGAAAAGAGAAGGTGAAAGTGAATGCAGTCACATGGGTTTGCTCACACTGCCTTCCCCCAAACTATAGTTCAGCTAGAGCAGTTTACTCTCTCATCCATCCCTTGAAGATTTAGAAAATCAGTGTTTCTAAAATATCTTAAAGGTATATTTTTAATATGTACTGTATTTTTAATATATATGTATGTCCAGTCTTCTAGAATGTAAAAATACCCAAAAAGCTATTCTGTGTATTAACTAGGAAAACTTTGAACCATATCTAGTGTTTTGCCAGTTGTAATTGGAGAGACTTGACTATTTTAGTGCAGAGATTCCTAGCAAATCAAACGTTCAGTCACACAAGAAGACACAGAGATGATACCTTATTGCAATATGATGCTTCAGAAAACACCGAGTGCTTCCTTCAGTGTGCTACAATTCTTGGGGGAGGGAAACTGTCTTTTTTATGTATATTTTATTTATTACAATTTATTCACATCAGATTGTTATCCCTTCGCTGTTATCTTCTCAGTCCCTCTTACCCTCCTTCCCTCTTTGCCCTGTTCCTCTAGACCTCTGATGGGGGGAGGGGGCGCTCCTACCTCACTGTCTGGCCACAGCCTATCATCAGGATAGCCTGCGTCCCCTTCCTCTGTGCTGGCAAGGCTGTCTTGCATAGGGGGAAGAGGCTGTTTTAAGTGTCTTCTCCTTCATAATGTGAATTGAATTTTATTTGCAGGGTGACTAATTAAGTCGTTTTTGTATGTTTTGTATGGGACTAGAGAGATAACTCAGTAGTTAGGACAGACTGCTCTTGCAGAAGACCCGAGTCAGTGACGTATGCTTTTCATAGTAGTAAATGTTGAGTCCAATCTTTTTTTTTTTTTTTTTTAAAGAAGAAATCTAAGGACTCTTAAAGAAGACCTAAGTTTAATTCCTGGTAAAACAAGGATATTTTGTCCTGTATGGGGCTTTATTTGCAATTTTTAGTTCCTTTGTGAAGCAATGATGCCTTCCAGGACAGTTTTTGGTGAATATGGAGTGCACTTGACTTTGCTCCTTTTCAGTGTAGTTTTTTTACATCCATGCACGTCGTGTAAGCTTGAGTGACGTTCAGTGCTCCAAGTTGTGAACAGACTTGATTTGCAGGTTGTCGTTGGGACAGGGCCTGCCAGAGAATGACAGGTGCTAACCTCGGGCACTGCCAGCCTCTTCTTGCTGCTGGCTGACAGGTCCTGGGCCTGGACAAGCTGTCTCCACCCAAGCTACACCTGTCATAAGCAGCTGCGTCCCTTCGAATTCCTCCTTAAAATTTTAAACTTTATATACACAATTCTTTGTCTTTCAGCTTTTGGTTAATCTAAGACTGCTAACAGTGAGTGCTTATTATACACGAGGTTAATTAATGTTAAATATCTTCTTTTGACTAGTATGAAGTACTCCTTTGTGTACAAGATCATGATGATCCAGCCATAGATGTATGTAAGAAACTGCTTGGAAAATACCCAAATGTTGATGCTAGATTATTTATAGGTAAGTACCAAAGTCTATGGTAGCCGTTTTGCTATGGTGGTTTTAAATAGCAGTAATCTGCTTGCGTCAAACTCTAGATTAGGGTACGAGGCACTCTGGAAAGTTCTAGAGGGGTAAAACATGTTTCTATTCCTTCAAGGAAAGTTATAAGGGCGCAAAAAAAAAAAAAAAAAAAAAAAAAAAAAGGTCTTGGTTAACAGTTGGCACACACACAAAAATAATATCTTACTCAGTAATCAGGTGTGAATATCTGTTGTTGTTTTCTTCCCCTCTGTCCATGGCCTATCTATCTAGCCTTAGGCTCTCGGCCACCGGAACGGGGTTGGGCATGGGTTCCATGGGTTCCATCTCATGGAGTGGGCTTTAATTACAATCAGATACTTGTTGGTTACTTTCACAAAGTTGTACCACTTTTGCAGCAGTGTACCTTGCAGACATGTGTTTACCTTTCTCCTCTTGTAGTTTACAGACTACCTTCCAGTACCATGGCCACTCAGCAGTAGGGGTGAAGGCTCTAGGTAGTCAACAGCTCAGCTTCTTCACGCTTAGTGAGTTATGTAGGTGTTGTCTTCAACAGTAGGGCCTTATCGTCAGTCTGTGGAGAGCAGCCAGTGGCCTGGGGTTGTCCGGGCGATTTCATGGGGCCTCTCGCCAATAGCTTCATTAAGATGAAACCCATTCCCAGCACTGGAAGTTTCATTTGGTGGTGAGAGTGTCTAGTTAGAGCTTTGTGCCTCCAGTTGCTTGGTGATTACATTTCAATTTCTTTCATATATTATATAGTTTAAGAAACTTCTACTGTATTAGGTTTCCATATGGCCCTTCAAATAGCCCTCAGTCTTAGCTGCCCCTCCATGTATTCCCTGAATATTTTTGTTGTTGTTGTTGTTTCTAAGGTGGTTTCAATGGACTATGTTCTACTCTGATAGTCAATATCTCTACATTGTTGTATCTACTGGAACTTCAAATCCTGTGAGGCTTTGTTATTGTTGTTTGCTTGCTAGTTTTCATGTATTACCTCTACTAGATAAAATGTGACTGTGATATTGTATAGTATGATGCTTTAAAATATGTGTATGCTGTGGAATGGATAAATCAAAGTAATTAACACAAACTTAACACACTGATTTGTGATGGCAAATCTCAGCAGTTTACAGATATTCAACATATACATGGCTGTTTTTATATCATGTACAATTATTAAGTAGCAGTTCATAGTATTAGTGAAAGAATTTGGGAATTAGAAAACTAGATTGTCAAAGATAAATTTTACAGATCTATTATCTGTGAGAAACAGGGATTATTTAAAAATTAAAAATGCTTAAATTATGAAATATGACAGTACTCTATTTCTCTTTCCATCATGTATTTTTATAGCATTTTCAGCATCATATAACTCTCTAACTACTGTACCCTTGCATTTTTAGGTGGCAAAAAGGTTGGCATTAATCCTAAAATTAATAATTTGATGCCAGCATATGAAGTTGCAAAATATGATCTCATATGGATTTGTGATAGTGGAATAAGAGGTAAGATTTGTTCTATTTTATAAAACTATTCATTTGATGATAGAATGCCAAAAACATCTTGAAAATATGTTATTACTTATCAATCTGTATTTTACCTGATAATTTGCTTCAATATCATTTATGGTATTATGTTAGCTGTACTCACTAAGACTAAGACTTTAATTTTTTATAACCTAACCTAGATGCTATATGTATTACAACTTTTGCTTTTTTTTTTTTTTTTTTTTTCTAGACAGGGTTTCTCTGTGTGTACCCCTGGTTGCCCTGGAATCACTCTGTAGACCAGGCTGACTTCGAACTCACAGAGATCCACCTGCCTCTGCCTCTCCAGTGGGGGGATTAAAGATATGCACCACCACCGCCTGGCTAAAACTTTTGCATTTTTTAAGAGAAAATTTCAACCATTAAAAATGTAGTCATGAAGCCAGGTGGTAGTGGTTTACACCTTTGATCCCAGCACACAAGAGGCAGAAGCAGGTAGATCTCTGTGAGTTCGAAGCCAGCCTAGTCTACAGAACAAGTAAAACCAGGGCAACCAGAGCTACACAAAAGAAACCCTATCTCAAAAAACCCAAAAACAACAACAGAAATGTAGTCATGATTCATATTCTATCTATAGCCTTTGTCCAGTGTAGCATTTCTTACTTGTTGGGCTCTTTTGCTTATATCATTTGGGCTTCTGTGATCCCTATTCTACCACAAGAGTCAAGTCAACAAACTCATGTTTCCTAAAATACATAAATTTATTAAGCCATTTTTGTCTTTTTAAAAATTAGTTAAAATGATTTGAGCAAGAAGTTTCTCTCCTGGGCTAAAAGTGTGTAGCTTTTTTGAAGTTTTATCTTCTCAGAATAAGTGATTAGTATTTGTTAAGTCCAAATGTTCAAAAGAATATGTTTTATTGTAATTTAATGGACATCTTACTAAAAATTTTTCTTCTTCATCTTTTTTCTTTTCTTTTCCCCCTTTTTTCTATTCTCATCTTTTTCCCCCTAAATTTTAGTCATTCCAGACACATTAACTGACATGGTCAATCAGATGACAGAGAAAGTGGGCTTGGTTCATGGGCTGCCATATGTCGCAGACAGACAGGGCTTTGCTGCCACGTTAGAGCAGGTAAGTACAGTGCTTTGAAACTGCCCTCAGCACACCAACTCCTTGGCCTCCAGTGGACCTGGCTACCTGACCTTAGCTCTGTTGCCCTCTTGGGACCCTGCTGAGAGCACCCTGTTCCTTGAGGAAGTTGTCAGGTCCCTGGGGTCACTCCCTGCCGAGCTGCCCCCACCCTGACGGGAATGCCTGTGCACAGGGAACTGCTGGCGGCCCCCACCCTGACGGGAATGCACATTCTTCTTCCATAGCATCTTCACTGACTTCTAGATGTTCACTCCAGACTATTGTCTTCCATAATGTTCTTTCAAACTGAAAAGGCTATTTTGTGACATACCGTAAAGTATTTAAAATACAAAAAATATTTATGCAAGTCTTCATTTAAAAGGGAAAGAAAACCTTGATTTCCTTTTAAAATAAATTATTTTGAGAAACATTTTTTCTTTCCTGTTTTTTCTTTTAAATTAGTACACAAAGCTCTGGCTTCCGTTATGGCAAAATGACACACATCGCTTTGTTGAGTCTCTGCTCCCTCCTCTGTCTTCCGGCCTCTACTTCTTTTTCCCTCTTCAATCTTCTGTCTTTTGCAAGCGCTGGGAATCAAACTCAGGGGTTAAACAAGCCAAGCAAGCTTTCCGTCACAGGGCTACATCTCCAACCCTCCTCCTCAGAATTATAACAAAATCTTAACTCAAATAGAGAATGATAAAATATGGAGATGACACAGAAGCAGCACACCGGCCCCGCCCCCAAAGGGAGACCCGCCCACCTCCCCACTAATTAGGGCAGTTAGGGTTCAGCTTTGTTTGGTCCTTTTTGCTACTTGTGATTGGTTTTGGTTTTGTGTTTTTCTTATGTGTCCTTTAAAATTCATGGTTGAGAGTGTACTGGAGAAGCAATTTGTATATTAGTTTTATCATTTTCTGTCTGTTTTTATCGGCTTGGCTCCTAATCTGTCATACCTCAAGCAGAAAGCCAGGGCAAGGCTCTTGGTAGCAGTTTGGCCGTTTATCCACTTCTTCAGCACAGCTTACATTCGCTTGACTACTCTGCCACAGACCCGGGAGGGCAAAGGCACATTGCTGCTAGGACTTTGATTTGACCTTTGGCCATTTAATCTCTCTGTCTGACTTTCATGCATACATGTGTGTTCATGTGTATACATGTAAGAGGAAGAGTGTGCATGAGTGTGTGGAGGTCAGAGGTCAACATCAGGTTTCTTCCTCAGTCACTTCCCACCTTATTTTTTGAGACACAGTCTCTCACTGAACCTGGAGCTTGCCAATTTGACTGGACTGGCTGGCCAGCAGTCCCCGAGGATGCTCCAGCACCCATTTCCACAAAGGCTGGGATAAGTACATATCATATCTAGCTTCTTGCCTGGCGTAGTGACGCACACCTGTAATCCCAGCAGTCAGGGAGGCAGAGGCAGGAGGATCTCTGTGAGTTCAACACCAGCCTGGTCTACAAAGCAAGTTCAGCCAAGACTATACAGAGAAGGCCTGTCTTGAAAAAAAACTAAAATAATAGTAATAAAAACAAATAATAACAGTAATATCCAGCTTCTTTTGTTTGTTTACTTTTTGTTTTTAGAGACAGGGTTTCTCTGTGTAGCCTGGCTGTCCTGGCCTCGCTCTGTAGACCAGGCTGGCCTCAAACTCCCAGCGATCCACCTGCTTCTGCCTCCCAAGTGCTGGGATTAAAGGCATGTGCCACCACACCTGGCTGTATCCAGCTGCTTTGGTGTGTATGCTGGGTCTGTAACTCAGGGCCTGATATTTATGTGGTCCTCACTTTGCTGACTGAGCCATCTCTTCAGCCCCGGGGTCTCTTTCCTAACACTGCCTTGGGGAATATTTTTCCTACTGCAAGAAATTGTTAGTTTTAAAATCTTAAGTTTTCTGGTTGGTAAAAAGAACTGTAGGTAGCTGTTTTAAAATGAAATGCTTTTGAAATATGCACACATGTTAATATCAATGAAAAATACTTTCCAGAGTGCACCATATCTCCTGTGCTTTGAATGAATGGAGATCCAACCAGAAGAATCGTCCTGCATGATAAAGACACCTTCAACCAAACCCCTACTCCCATCCCGTGCTGTGGCCTGGGTTAACTGCTTGAGGCCTAAGATGGCTGTCTCTGGTAGAAGTTAGGTTTAACTCACTCACAGAAGCTCCAGTGTTCAGTGGAGTCAGAATTGAGCTTAGATAGGAATCATAGTCTTAGCTGCCTTGTAAAATTCTGTTGCGCTGCTCTTTGCGAATAACTAACATTAAGAAAGCTCACAGTAGCCGGGTGGTGGTAGTGCACGCCTTTAATCCCAGCACTCTGGAGGCAGAGGCAGGTACATTGCTGTGAATTCAAGGTCAGCCTGGTCTACAAAGCAAGTCCAGGACAGCCAAGGCTACACAGAGAAACCCTGTTTTGAAAAAAAAATTTTAAAAAGAAAAAGAAAAAGTTAGCTCACGGCTGGGAAGCAGAGGCAGGCGGATCTCTGAGTTCAAGGCCAGCCTGGTCTACAGAGTTCAGGACAGCCAAGGCTACACAGAGAAACCCTGTCTTGAAGAGAGAGAGAGAGAGAGAGAGCAAGAGAGAGAGAGAGAGAGAGAGAAGAAAAAGAGAAAGAGAAAGAGAAAGAGAAAGAAAGCCCACTGTTCTATACTTGAAGGTCATTTAGAAAGGGCAGCAGAGCTGAGATAAACAATACATAGATAGGACTTTACATCTAATAGGGTGGTGGCAGTCGGTTCCACTGCTGAGACAGTAGGAGCTGGAGAGATGGCTCAGCAGTTAGGAACGAGTGCTGTTCTTGCAGAGAGGACCAGAGTTGTGTTCTCAGCACCCAAGGTGGGCAGCTCACAGTAGCCTGTGACTCCATCTCCAGAGAATCCAGACCCTCCAGCCTCCACAGGAACCCACTCAGATGTTCATGACCCCCCTATAGACTTTTATGAATATATAGAATTAAAAATAATTTTAAGAAATAAAATTGTCCTAAATATAGGTACTACCTAAACATGGTCTGTGTATATTTTTACATGCTTGTATACATGGACACACACACACACACACACACACACACACACACACATACACGCACACACATACATGTGTATACATGCCACTAAGTATTCTAAAATCAGGAGGCATTAAATATTCATTAATATTTTATATACCAATTAATACTTACTCTTATTTTCAACTCTAAGTCCAATTTTATTTACCTTTTAATCTAATAATTTTATAAAAGATAATGTTTACCCAAATGTAGAATATGCTTTTCGCTCTAGAGGTAAATATTTCTTGGTAATGATGATAACAACAGTTGTGAGCCAAAGAAATCACCAACTGCTTGGACTTCAGTACTGCAATTGTATGTTGTTTTGTTTTGTTTTATAATTCAGGTAGCTTATGATCATAATATGGTACTCACTCAATCATGTTTAACAGAACGTTTTAGGAAATATTCATGAGCTTTGTGTTTTTAACATTAAAACCTAATTGATTATTTCTATGTTTTCTTGGGCAGGTATATTTTGGAACTTCTCACCCAAGATCCTATATTTCTGCCAATGTAACTGGCTTCAAATGTGTGACAGGAATGTCTTGTTTAATGAGGAAGGACGTGCTAGATCAGGCAGGAGGGCTGATCGCATTTGCTCAGTACATGGCTGAAGATTACTTTATGGCCAAAGCGATAGCTGACCGGTAAGAAAACATAAGATTTTTAGTGTCCAGCTTATTTCTATTGGCTTATTCTTTCTGTTCCAACCATGGATTCAGGCTACTTAATTTTATTATTTCTGCTAGGGAATACAAAGGGTGGTGATTTTTGGCAGAGCATTCACATCCAGTATTTGTGGGTACCATAAAGCAAGTGCCTTCCTCCGTTGTCTTCAGATGTTGTGGTTTATAATGGTTGACTGGGAGCTTCTGAGACAGTGCAGGTAGAAATTCCTGTGTTTTAGAAAAATTAAAGCTCTTGGTATAATCATAAGCTAATGGGTGATTTTTTTTTCTTAAAGTACCATTTGAAACTGAACTTTGCACATTTCTTTTAAGTTTATAGGTATGAGTGTTTTACATGCGTGTGTGTGTGTGTGTGTGTGTGTGTGTGTGTGTGTGTGTGTGTCTAGTGCCCTTGGAGTTCAGAAGAAGGCATCTAATCCCCTGGGGTTGTAGTTACCCATAGTTGCGAGCTTCCATGTAGGTGCTGGGATCTGAACCTGGGTCCTCTGTAACAGTATCAAGGGCTCTTAAACTACTGAGCCATCTCTGCAACCCAAAATTTTGAAGTTTCTTAGCGCACTATTTCATACTTTGCTAATAAGCCATGTATGACTGAGCGTTTCTCTGTCACAGAACATTTGTTTTGGTTTTAAGGAGATCACTGCCTTGTATGATTTCTTATTTAAATAATTTTTTGATAAAAATTCTATCTGAAGTTCTTCCACGTGGGTTTGTGACATTCACAGTCACCTAACGTCTTCTATGAGATGCAGAGCCACTTGGTTACTTTTCTTGTTGAACACACACGTACTCTGCTTACTCTCATGGTGACTAACAAATGCAGAACCAGTCAGGCTTGCATGTGACCATTAGCATGAACATAGATCATACTATAATTATCCTCATTTTCAGAGGTTGGAGATTTACAGAGTCTACTTAAGTTCACACACACACACACACACTCACATACACACACACACACACACACACACGCTGCAGAGGGGGTGATCAGAGACAAACTACTGAGTGTAGACCTCTCCTCACAGGGTACTTCGAAAGTGGCTGCACGTAGGTTTCTTAAACTATAAACCTAGGGAATGCAGTCCCTTCTGGTCAGAACGTGTTGCCACTGTGGGCTGATGCAATTGCTCAGAAACATCCATAGTATCAGGTTGTTCATCTTTAAGGATTGGGCTTGTCCTGAATACCAGCCCCTGCTTACTCTCACAGTGACTAACGAACGCAGAACCAGTCAGGCCTGAATGTGTCCATCAGCATGAACATAGATCATGTTATAACTATCTTCATTTTCAGAGGTTGGAGATTTGCAATGTCTACTCAAGTTGCTATGCAGAACTCTGGTTCATACTCAATTTCTCAGTTTCAATCCAGAATGATCAGGTAAATCAATAAGCTATCATTTTATATTTTGTTAAAAGGAATGTGCATGTGTGGTATATATATTCTATGTGGTACATATAACATGATTTAAAAAGGCATCTAGTGCAGGTGTCATGGAGATAAAGGCAGGCAAATCTCTGTAAGTCCAAGGTCAACGTGGTCTACATAATGTATTACAGGACAGCCAAAGCTACATAATAGAGACCCTGGCTTGAAAAAGAAAATAAATAATGCATCTAAAGATTAATTTGCTCCCAGAAAACAGTTTGTTCTGTATTAAGACAAATTAAATGCCTAATTTTTTTTTAATAATACTGAAACTTAACAGGTGTGGTAGTGCAAGCCTTTAATCCCAACACTTGGAGGCACAGGCAGGCTGATCTCTGTGAGTTCAAGGCCAGCCTGATCTACAAAGTGAGTCCAAGACAGCCAAAGCTGTTACACAGAGAAATCCTGTCTTGAAAAACCAATAAATAAATAAATAAATAAATAATGATGAAACTTTAAGAAAAGCTGTTGAAACTAAACTCTGTATTTGTCAGTGTATAGACTATGTAAATGAATGTATAGCCATTTTTATTTATTAAATAAAAACACAAAAGAGATTCATATAAGCAAAACTGGAAAAGGAAGGCAGAGGATGTAAGTAAGTTGAAAGACTGCTTTCCTAGCATGCAGACAGGTCTGGGTTTCATCCCTTATACAGCATACATCAGGTATGGTGGTACCTGCCTGTAGTAGCTGTGATAGGGGCTGAGAGTCATCCTTAGCTACCTAAGGAGTTTGAGGCTAACCTGGGGTACATAAGAAACTCTGCCTAAAGAATACATAAATAAGCTAATGTGTGTGGCACATGCCTTTAAATCCAGCCTTGGGGAGGCAGAGGCAGACAGATCTCTGGGAGGCCAGCTTGGTCTACAGAGTGAGTTCTAGGACAGCCATGGCTACATAGAGACACCCTGTCTTGAAAGATAAAAAAAAGCAAACAAAAAGGAATATATAAATAAACAAAATAAAAAGAATATTTCAAGGAGGATAGCCTTTCTATGGCAAGGTTGAAAGTTGGTCATCTGTGTGAAAGCGGCCAGTTGGGGGTCAGGGTGGTTGCTGGTGATAAGGATTGGTTGGTTAGTTTTGTAACCAGGCTTCTGTCTTAAAATTCTTTCTGTTGTATTTGTCACTTCAGGTGGACCAAATTGAGAATTAACATGCTTCCTGCTACAATAATCTGTGAGCCAATTTCAGAATGCTTTGTTGCCAGTTTGATCATTGGCTGGGCGGCCCACCATGTGTTCAGATGGGATATCATGGTGTTCTTCATGTGCCATTGCCTGGCGTGGTTTATATCTGACTACATTCAGCTCAGGGGTGTTCAGGTACGTGGATGCACAAGGGTTTGCAGAGATCTAGTGAAGGACACAGACTATTTACCCTAAGAGATGAAGGGGGCTGGAGAGATGGCTCAGTGGTTAAGAGCACTAGCTGTTCTTCCAGAGGTCCTGAGTTCAACTTTTGGCACCTACATGGTGGCTCACAACCATCTATAATGGGACCTGATGTCCTCTTTTGACATGGAGCTATATATGCAAATTGAGCACTCAAATAAATAAATAATTTTTTTTTTAAAGAAGGGGTGAAGAAAGTCTGAGTCATTCGTTAGCTTCACATCAGAGTAGAATGTAGGCATAAAATTAAGCAAAAGCCAGGCATGGTGGTGCACGCCTTTAATCCCAGCAGTCAGGAGGCAGAGGCTGGCGGATCGCTGTGAGTTCGAGGCCAGCCTGGTCTACAAAGTGAGTCCAGGACAGCCAAGGCTACACAGAGAAAACCTGTCTCAGGGTCGGGTGGGGGAGCAAAATTCGGAACTTACACTTAGCTTAGAGAAATGTTAAGCAAGTAAATATTCAAACTGAGACTGCAGTTATTTTCATACTGCTTTTACTAATGATAAGCATTTTTAGACAGTATTGCAAGGCAGTTAAGTCACCCAAGGAGACACCTTCCACTTCAGTGGTGCCAAGAGTGAACGCCCAGGAGCTCCTTCTGTTGCCCCTCCCTCTCCCCCTCTTCCCCTTTCCTTCTCCCTCTCCTCCTCTGCCCCCCTCTCTGTGTGTGATCAATGCGCTCTTGTCTTCCCATTGACCACATGGCTTCTGGGGCTTGAACTCAGGTCACTCGGCTTTGGCAGCAGTGCCTTCCCCTGCAGAGCCATCTCATCCGCCTAGGAAGTTCATTCCTTGACTATACATTTCATCTGACAGGAAGTAAATTGGTTTTTATTTTTAATTCTCAGGGTGGCACGCTGTGTTTTTCAAAACTTGATTATGCTGTGGCTTGGTTCATTCGTGAATCCATGACAATATACATTTTCTTGTCGGCATTATGGGACCCTACTATAAGCTGGAGAACTGGTCGCTACAGGTTACGATGTGGAGGGACCGCGGAGGAAATCCTAGATGTGTAGCAAGACCTCTGTGGCTGTACACAGGACAAGACAGAAGTATTATATATTATGTTTATAATAGAACTGCTTTCAAGGATCTACCTTCAGTAGTTTTATCACATGTATGTTTTGATATCTGCTCTTTAATTTATTTGCATGGCACTTGCATCTGTGAAAAGAAAAAAACAAAAACAAAACACATCTGTAGTCTTGGCCAAATAGTACATTTTGTGGAAGTAGAGAATCGAGGCAATTGGGTCTATGAAACTGGGTTTGTTTGTTTTTTGTTGTTGTTGTTGTTGCTGTTGTTTTGTTTTGTTTATTTTTTAAACAAACAAATATATACATCTATATATATACACACACATATACATGACTGCTCTGCAGCAGACACTATGACAGTACCCTTCAGTAGGGAAAGTTCCTCACGGGCGTGGACTCACTCTGAGATCTGCACGGCAGGACAACAGCAGCTCTGTGAGAGAAGAGGGCGCCTGTCACGGCCTCCCCTGTCTGCAGTGAATGACTGCGGGGAGGAGCCGACCCAGAAACTTTTTCATGCTTTATGCCTACCTCTTGTAGTTGCTGCAGAGCAAATAGAAGTTAGAAGTTGTAATATAGTAGCTAGGCCTTGCAAAAACAAATGGAAAACTTTAAAATAATAATAATTATAATAATAATAATAATAAAAGAGCTGGAGTCTAGTATTTATATGAATCTGTGAGGATTTTTTTTTTCTTTTTCTTTTTGGTCTCACTGCAATGAACCAAAAGTGGCTGATAATTTTTTTTTTTTTTTTTTTTATCATAACCATGAATTGAAGGCATCTTTTGGACCAACTGTGGTTGGTTCTGTCTTGAACCATGTTAATCACTGTGCTGTAATTAGGAGAGCTGAATTGTTCCTTCTCTGCTCCTCACCCAGCCTACCCCATCTTTCCTTAGCTTTTTTCAGGGGTGGGGGTGGGGGGTGATCTTGTTTTAGTGTGATTGGATGTTTTGATAGTCGTAAGGAAAATGCATTTCAGACACAGTTCACACAGGAGCTATTTTCTTACCCAGTACATCTGTATTGTTAATAAGAATGTAATTTCATGATGCAGGTATTTAATATCTTTTTTAAGTAAGTAAATATTCTAGCTGTCAGTAAATTGCAGTAGAGAATTAAGAGAGGACACAGTGAGGTTTACTCTTAAAAATCAATCAGTATCAAACTAAGTCTACTGTGTGTGTGAATTGTCTTTTATTTTTCTTTTTTTTTTTTACTATAATAGTCTAGTCTTATTTAAATTGGATTTTTGTATTAGTTTGTATGACAATAGACTAGGTCAGCCTAGTTGTAAACGCATGCTGCACACTCTCCTGTACCCATCACACAGCTAAACTTGCTTCTCAGCCTGCGCTTTACTTGTGGTGAACTAGACTTTTGTTTAAAATAAACAAAAATGTAAGGGACAGTGCATCAGCCTTTTTCCCCTGTCTTTTTTAAAAGGATATTTTGCTTTTCCTTCAGAATTTGGTGGCATGCTGTCCGTCTGATGCCTGCTGTTCACACCAGCACCGTGGCAGCTTCTCATCCTGTACTATGGCTTCCATGTCAGCACATAGCGTGTAGCCTATCAGCAATAACTTCCTATTTATAGAGAACATTTTCATCTTACTGAGCCAACCCGTTTGCCTAATGACTATACACATGGTCTAAATTGCAATATACGTGTAAATGTGTATATACTATAAATACACAATATACTTAGTACATTTTTCTGGGCCAAACTACATTATCCTTCCCTTTCTCCTCCCCTCCCTCCTCTCTCTCTCTCTCTCTCTCTCTCTCTCTCTCTCTCTCTCTCTCTCTCTCTCTCCTGCCTTATGATGAATTTGTTTGAAGGGCATTTTCTTCATGAGCAAAGGCTTGATGCATATTCCTTTTTTTTTTTCTTTTTTTCCTGTGATATGGGTAATATTTTTCCCTGAGGAAAGCTGCACAGTGAAAACCAGTCTAGTTATGACCCACTATGTGTTTGGTTTTTTAAATCACGCTTCCAGGAGTTGAGTTTGGCTGAGCATGTTTGTCATTTGTCGCTTTGTTTAGTGGAGCTTGGTGGACACCGTTCTTTGCACTGCTGAAGTGAAATCTTGCTGACTAGTTAGTTAGCTTTGTTGTTGATCTCAGTATGGGCAAAGAAACAAAATCCAAGTAGCTGGACAGACTTCTTGTGTTCTGTAAATATTTTTTTAATGTTCTGTATGTGTTTTGTATGTAGTCATGGAGTATTTCCTTAAAGTGAAGTGTCAAGTATGCAGAGAGTAACTCTTTGTTTAGCAAGTTTGGAGTGAGGATAAAATAGTAGGAGACACTGTAAATGTTAAAGCATCACAGCAGAACTGTAGGAGCCCAAGTTTATAATAAACTGTCTTTTAAAAAAAAAACAATTAAGTGTCTAGAATATATCATGTTTTGTTATTTAAAATCATTGTCTTAAGTTTTTTGTTCAGAAAATAAAAATTTGAATACAATCAACATGAGCGGCAGTGTGGTTCTGTGTGCTTCCTTCCCCTCCCTTTTATGCTTCCCATCAGTGCTCTGGCATGCAAGTCGTTGTAGTCATTTTCTTTCTTTCCTATTTCTTTTTTCTTTACTTCTTTGTGTGTGTCTGTGTGTGTGTGTGTGTGTGTGTGTGTAAAGTTAGCCAGATGTGCCTAACCAACCTCCAGATTGAGGGACACACCTTGCCTTTCAGGACATAACATGGAGAGTGATGAAGAAAGACTCCTGACATCAGCTTCTGGCCTCCATACGCATGCAAATGAACCCATAGGTGTGACATATGCAGTGGCAGTCAACACACACACACACACACACACACACACACACACACACACACACAC
>OU015743.1:124478059-124495298 GCA_907169655.1 Acomys percivali
ACACACACACACACACACACACACACACACACACACACACACACACGCTTTGGTCCTACAGGCTTGAACTGGGTTCTCTAGGACCAGCATGTGCTGAGCTTTCCCAGGTCATTTTCAGTTCTGGGAGAGCCTGGCAAAGTGTATGTGTCTGGGGGTGTTTTCGTGTGGTTATGCTGTTGAGACTCTTAAGGATCAAGGCATCCATGCTGATAGCATGGAGATATAATTACATGACATAAACAGTTTAGGGCTGAGAATCTGTGTACCAGCTCCACTGAAGACCACAGTTCACACTGTAATTAAGGCCCAGCCTGGGCTACACTTGGGAGATTGAAACAGATCACAAGTTTGAGGCCCAGCCTGGGATACATAGCAAGGTTTTGGTTTTTGGTTTTTGCATACTTAAAGTGGACGCCCGGGGGGGTGGGAGGGGGAACACTTCAGTAGAGCTGATGTGTGAAGATGACCATAATAAGGGGTCAACAGAGAGAACAAAGGACAGAAGCGCAGGATAAAAACATCCAGAAAGGGGCTAGAGAGATGGCTCAGCCGTGAAAAGCATTGGCTTCTCTTCCAGAGGACCTAGGTTGATTCCCAGCATCCGTGTGGTTTACTCACAGCCATCTGTAGCTCTAGCTCCAGGGAATCTGATACCGTCTTCTGGCCCCTGAGCACAGGCAAAACACCTAGACATATAAAATAATTTTTTTACAAAACCCAAGAAGACAAGCCTCCAAGCCTGAGGTTCTGTGGGCTTCTAGGTGATGCTGGGACTCTGGTCAGCTTGTTACTGTATTATTATACAATGATGGACATTGAAGTCCTCCCTTGGGCTAAGGTCATTGAAGGAAATAGACAAAGCATGGTGATGGTTAGCTCCACTCTGCTTCTAAATAAGAGAAATCTCCATGGGATATCTTAGAAAGAGATTTGGGGGAGTGGGGCATCATGGGTAATGGAATGGAGCAAGGCCAATGAGTTCAGGAGCAGCAGGTTCCATCCCCAGTGTGGCTGGATCTCCATTCATGGTAAGTTACCTCACATAATGAGGGTGGATTTTCCATGTAAGGCTAACATCCTTGTGTTGTGATTTTTCTTAATATGGTAAATTTTATTCCATAAGAGAAAGGAAGAGGGTTTTCAGAGCTACAAACTGGCTCTGCACCCTGACAATGCCCATTCAACCTCTTTTGCTGAAGAAACTTGTAAAGAAAGGCATCTCTAGGGTGGAGCAACAGAAGTGACATGATCTGTGTTTAGGAGGCTGTGAAGAGGAAAGAAAAGTCATCACGTACATATTTAGAATCTGCAATGGCATGTTTTCTACCCAGAATTTCAGCAATACTGGGTGAAACCAAAGCTTCTCTCTCTCTCTCTCTCTCTCTCTCTCTCTCTCTCTCTCTCTCTCTCTCTCTCTCTCTCTCTCTCTCTCTCTGTGTGTGTGTGTGTGTGTAGTTTGTGGCCATCCACAGCTATATAGTAAAAATCTGTCTCAAAAACAAATATCTCTCCATCCCAACCCCACAAAACAGTGAGTGTATGAGTTCCCATTGTTTTACGTCCATGCCATTGTTTGTTGTCATTTTATAGTCTTGACATGGTCCAGTCCAGTATGACTGGATTCAAGTGAATCATAAAGTAGTTTTAATCTGCAGTTCCCTGAGGTTACTCTGGCCCTCTGGCCCTCTGTGTTTGTGGTCCTTGCTGTTGGTCTTTTGAGATAGCATCTGGCCCAACCCAGACTTGCCTACAACAATCACTGTATCAGGATCTGGCCTTGACCTCCTGATCTTCTGCCTCCATCTCACCTCCCAAGTGCTTTGGATTATAGGCCCTTCTTTGTAAACAGTCATGCCCTATGGAACCTTCAGGATGAAACCTGAGGTTTTTCTTGTGGCTAGGAGGCCATTTATGCTAACTCTTGAGCTGGGGCACTGTGGCACATGCCAGTAATCCCAGCACTCAGGGAGGCAGAGGCAGGTGGATCTCTGTGAGCTCGAAGCCAGCCTGGTCTACAAAGCTGGGACAGCCAAGGCTACAGAGAGAAACCCTGTCTCAAAAATAAATTAAGTAAGTAAGTAAGTAAGTAAGTAAAAAATTAAAAACCCTCAAAATAAAAATAAATAAATTAACTCTTGCCAGATACCTCCATCCCCACTTCCTGCCAATTTCCTTAATCTACTCATAAGCATTCCTGTCAGTAAACTCGCTGCAGGATGCTGATCTTTCCTGCTGTCCATCTCCGTGCATGATGCTTCCTCAACTGGGTCCCTGGTTCCTCTTATGAACCCCGACTCTATCCGTAGGTTTTACCTCAGATGGCCCCTGCCCGAGGGGTTCTCAACATCCTTGCCTGTACATACTTACCGTCTGTTTCTATACAGCCTCACCCTTCACTTCTGCCCTAGCTCTTGGCACACTCATTTTAATTGCCGTTTACACTGCTGTGTTCATCTTAGATTACGGTTGTCCAGGGCAGAGAGGATTAGTAATTTACTTGAGCTTGTATCTCAAGCACCTAGCCTAGGACTTGACACAAAGCCCTTTCTATTTGAGTGAATTAATGAGAAAATAAAGAAAAGCAGCCCCCCTTTTTTTTCCTTCCCAAGATAGGGTTTCTCTGTGTAGCCCTGACTGCCCTGGAGGCTGGCCTTAATAAACTCAGAGATCTGTTTGCCTTTGCCACCACCCAGCTAAGATAAGCAGCCTTTAACCCTGATGCATCACTGCTTCTGTTCTTCCTAAAACTAGTCATGTATTACTGTCGCAGCAAAGAGCACAGACTGTACACTCCGGTCTGGGTTCATGTCCCAAAATAACCATTTGCTTCCTGTACAAACTGGACACCTCGGTGGAGGACAACGTTATCAGTTTAAGGTGGGCATTAGCATTCAATGTGACTAGGCATGGTGGCACACGCCTTTAATCCCAGCACTCGGAGGCAGAGGCAGGTAGATCTCTGAGTTCAAAGCCAGCCTGGTCTACAGAAAGAGTTCCAGGATATCCAGGCCTATATGGAGAAACTTAGTCTTCGAAAAGAAAATTTTTTTTCAATGTGTATGTGTGTGAAAAGTCCCATTCTCTTACCAAATGTTCTCTGTTGCTGTGATATAGCTCTCAAGTGCTAGGTTCTTGTGACTCACCAAAAACAAAACGTTGGGGCTGGGGTATCAGTGGATAAGAGTGGTCGCTACAAAATTGTGAGGACCTGAGTCCAAATGCCTGGGACCCATGTATTCAGGGCAGAGACAGGCAGAGACCCTGGGACTTGCTGGCCACCAGACCAGGTTCAGCGAGACACCCCGTTTCAAAAGAAGACAGCAGAGAGGAATGGAGCAGGATGCCCAATGTCCCGCCCCCTGGCTCAGTCACTTTGTAAAGTCAGTCAGTAGTTCTTTCCTTCAAGGCTTGAGAAAGCTCTGTTCACAACCCGAGAGTAGGTTGCTTGCTTTCGTCTAGGGGAACTGACCAGCATCCAAGGAGAATTGTCACTGTCCCTGTTAAATGTCCAGAGCATTAGAGTATTAGGATTGAACTGCGGAACCTGGCAAGCAAGACCTCATCTCACAGACCTGTGTTTGTACTAGAATAGCCCTTTGTGGCCAGAGGTCAATGTGTCCACTGCAACACTGCAAGGACAACCTGGAATGAGATGCAGGCGTGATCCTCAGGGGGGGTTTTACCTAGCTTAAGTGTTTCTAGAGCTTATTTTATTCCCAAATGTGCCCTGACTCTGGGCATGGATGGTAATGAGCACTAAGTATACAGATGCTTCTGGAACTAGCCATTTAACTTGAAAGGCACCCCCACACACACACTTCACCCCTGCCCCCGACTTTGACATTCCATAGTTGTCTAACTATGTATGAGCAATTATTTTGGATGCCAACAGCACTGCTCAACTCCTGTGTAGTGAGGCCAAGGACTCTGTATCTTCACAGGTTTTTTCTAAGGCACAGATGCAGCCACTCTCAGCTTCTGTCTGAGGAACAGTGATATGGTGATGCGTGCACATAATCCTAATACATGGGAAGCAGAGACAGGAGGATGGTTGTTTTAGGATATTTGATCCTTGCATTGTGAACACCGAGACTGAACTATAAAACCCTGTTTCTTGTTTGGTGTGGTTGAGCCCTAGCGCATATATATATATATATATATATATATATTTTTTTTTTTTTTTAATGGTTTTTCGAGACAAGGTTTCTCTGTGTAGCCTTGGCTGTCCTAGACTCACTTTGTAGACCAGGCTGGCCTCGAACTCACAGAGATCCATCAGCCTCTGCCTCCCAAGTGCTGGGATTAAAGGCATGTACCACCATGCCTAGCATAGCATACACTTTTAATCCAAGAGCTTTCTCTACACAGGATTTAATAAAGTTAACCTAGGTCAAGAGACAGAACAAGAAGCCAGCTGACAGCGATTAAAGAGTAGGAGGGACTTTGAAGGAGAAGGGGCCAGTGGGCAGTGGTGGCGCACGCCTTTAATCCCAGCACTCAGGAGGCAGAGGCTGATGGATCTCTGTGAGTTCGAGGCCAGCCTGGTCTAAAAAGTGAGTCCAGGATAGCCAAGGATTCACAGAGAAACCATGTCTCAAAAAACTAAAAACAAAAACAAAAAACAAAAAGAAGGGGCATTTGAGCTAGCTAGCTTTGGGCCTTGAGTTTTGTTTTGTTTTTCTCTTTTCCTCTTGAGCTATGAGCTGAGCTAGTAAGCTTTCTGGGCTTTTTCCTCTGAGACATGAGCTGAGTAGGAGGGTCAGCTGGATGCTTTCTCTGCCTCTCTGAGCTAGCAAGGTTTCACCCCAGCATCAGTAATATTGAACAACTGGGACTTTATTCTTTATAACAACAGATGGCGAGTTCAAGGCCAGCATGGGCTACATTATTAGATGTTTTCAGGGATAGGGAAGATGGGGGAGGGAGTAGGAAGAAGAGAGCGAGACAGAGACAGAGAGAAACAGAGGCAGAGAGAGAATCCACTGGGAGTGTTTGGAGCTGGAGAGCTGTGGTTCAGACCCTCTCTAAAGTGAAACTGTCCAACTGAAAGAAGTTTCCAGGGCTTCCTGCAATAGGCAGCATCCTACAGAACCACTAGCTGATGTGGATTGACCAACCATTGCTACCAGCTAGGGAGGCAGTGATGGAGGAAAACTCATTGTTTGTTTTTGAGATAGGGTTTCTCTGTTTAGCCTTGCCTGTCCTGGACTCACTTTGTAGACCAGGCTGGCCTTGAACTCACAGCTATCCAATCTGCCAGCCTCTGCCTTCCAAGTGCTGGTATTAAAGGTGTGCTCCACCACACCCAGCAGGAAAACTCATTGAAAAGGTAATGAAAATGTTTCTTTCTAACATTTCTTTTCTTAGAAACCTGTGGTTTTAAACTTTGCTATAAGGAAGAGTGGAATGTAGCTCCCCTGCCCCCACCTCTGTTTTCATAGATCATTTGAAAGGGATGGAAATACAGTCTCTGTCTTTGAGACAGAGCCAAAGTTGTGGACTGAAGGGCTAGGCATTCTGCCATGCATAGTGCTGCTGGTTTGGGCCAGCAGGCCTGTACCTGCCCAGACCTGATGAGTTCTGGGAATGTAAAGTGAAGTCACTGGGACTCTACAGGTCACTATGCCTCTGTCAACTCAGCATCCAAACTAAGGGAATTTTTCTTGGAATTTAGGGATGAGGGTTCATGACTGCCCACCTTGCTCCCTCCTGTGACCATCTCTGGGAGGGACTGATCAATTCCATCAATGCCAGTGACACCGGAAGGAGGTTTAGCATTCTCGCATGAAAGCAGAGATACACAACCCTCCCCCCCAAAAAAAAAAGTTTTCAACAGAAAAGTCTTGGCTCCCTGCCTCAGTGACTGCTGGTTCAAATTATGGTGGCAGCTGGGCCACCACAGCTTGAAGAACATTAGCAGCTGGCTTGACATATCATCACGCAAAAAGATTGCAAACAAAGATCGTATAATTCACAACAAAGAGACTAAATTTTATGACTGGATGATGCGGCTAACATAGAGGCAGAATTAATGGGAGACAAAAGTGAACTTCTGAAATAATGGAGGGCATATGTTAGGGGATCATGGTGAGGACTTTGAAAGAAATGTGATTAGCACATAAATGAAATTATGGAGCTGGAAGATGGCTCAGTTGATAACGTGTCCGCTTCTTGAGCGAAATGACCTGAGTTTGGATGCCTAGCTTACACACACACACACACACACACACACACACACACACACACACACACACACACACACACCTGGAATGGTGGTACACAGCTATAACTCTAACACTGGAGAGAGGTGCATCCCTGGACTTGTTAGGCAGAGGTGACCTAATTGATGAGGACAAGACCTTGTCTCAGAAAATAAGGTGACAAGTACTGGGCAGTGGTGGTACATGCTTTTAACCCCTGCACTCAGAAGGCAGAAGCAGTCAGATCTAGACTCTGGATGATGATGATGATGATGATGATGGTGGTGATGGTGATGATGTTGATGATGATGATGATGATGGAGGAGGAGGGTGACAAAGGAAAAGGTCTCTGGCCTCCACCCTCTACATCTAGAAATAGGCTAAACATGAAGAGACACATATGTATATGTAGAGGACATAGAGGATCTGCCAGATGGGCGCTTAATCTCATAGTAATGTTTCCAGAATACAAGCACACACAAAAACTAAAGAAAAAAAATTGGTTTAGATTTATGTGGGTTTAAGGTAAAGAAGTGGCCTATGAGTTTCTCCTCTCCTCTCCTCTTCTGTCTGTCTGTCTCTCCCTCTCCCTCTCTCTCTCTCTCTCTCTCTCTCTCTCTGTGTGTGTGTGTGTGTGTGTGTGTACATATGTACATGTGTAGGTTAGGGCCTCAAGTGTCTTTCCTCATTGTCCTCCATCTTGTTTCTGAGATGGAGGTCTCTCACTGGACCCAAAGCTTGTCATTTGGGCTAGACCAGATGGCCAGTATCGCCAGGATCCAGCTGTCTCCAGTCCTTGAAAGTGCTGGCATTACGGGTACATGGCACCCTGCCCAGCTTGGATCCACACTCAGCATCTCAGGCTTTCAAGGCAAGCCCCCTATCCACTGCGCTAGCTCCCCAGCTCCTGCCCTTCCCTCTTGTTAGACCCACCCTCTATGGAACGCTGTGTTCCTTTCAACAACAGCATCCTCTCTCATTGTTTCACCAGTGAGCGTTGCTGGAAAGGGACTAGGTTGAAAATGGGGTGTGGGAGGGTGGAGATGGAGTGGGATGAAACGGGAGAGATGGGCATGGCCATGACAAAGTCCTGAAAGTCCAGTTCAGGAATTTGGCCTTTATCTTAAAGGCAGTCAGGAGTCATTGAAGGTTTTCTGTGTTAGATTTCTACGGCTGCTTTGTGGGGCCTGAATTAGAAAGAAGGAGCCCAGAAGGCAGAGAGGAAGCGTGCTAGCCAGCTCTAGGGAGGAATTCTGTTTACCCCAACCCTGTGCCCTAAGTGCCTGCAAGCTTCCCTTTTTAACTTCTGTAGAGGTCAGCTGGGAAGCTGTCAGAGGAAAGCTCACCCTCTGCCCTGGGAGTTCCATACTAACCCTACACCTTCCTCAGAAGGCACTGACCTCCCAAAGTTCATGGAAGGTGACCCTACCTCCCCACCCCCATCCCACGACAAAAGCCGACTTCATCTGACTGCCTCATTTCCCTTGACCTCAGGAGATCGCTCTCCAGTCGGTTCCTGCACATGACTGGCTGTTAGCCTCACAGCCTTCATCTTCCTCTTCCAATGTCCCTCTCTCTATGGAACTTGGTGACTGGTCTGACTTTCCCCACTGCCCCTTAACGGACACTAAAGGCGTCATTCTATAGCAGGTATGATTTAAACTCTGGTTGAACCCATAGTCTCATTAAAAGTCATGGCACAGAGAAGAAAAAAAATCTACCATTAAGAATCAGTTTACAGGCTGGGCGTGGTGGCGCACACATTTAATCCTAGCATTTGGGAGGCAGAGGCCGGTGGATCACTGTGAGTTCGAGGCCAGCCTGCTCAGCAAAGGGAGTTCAGGACAGCCAAGGCTACACACAGAAACCTTGTCTCAAAAATCCAAAAAGGAAAACACACACACACACACACACACAAGAATCAGTTTGCAGGAACCAACAGCATTGGCACAGACTGGTATCCAGTTGATTGAGGTTTGCAGGGTCTGCCATGGAGTCAGAGCAGACGCTGGAGGGACAGACGCAGGTTGCAGAATACCCTCGCTCTGAGTATGGTCTCACAGACAACGTTGAGAAGATAGTCGAAAATGAGAAGATTAATACAGGGAAATCATCAAAACAGAAGGTGGATCTACAGTCCTTGCCCACCCGTGCCTGCCTGGACCAAACAGTTGTGCCTATCTTACTCCAGGGACTTTGCTGTGCTTGCAAAGGAAAGACAGCCAAATCCCACTGAGTTTCTTAGCTTTTAAAAAATAAGGCACAGTTTGAAGATCAAAATTGAATATCTTTTTTTTTTTTTTTTCTGGTTTTTCGAGACAGAGTTTCTCTGTGTAGCCTTGGCTGTCCTGGACTTGCTTTGTGGACCAGGCTGGCCTCGAACTCACAGCGATCCGCCTGCCTCTGCCTCCTGAGTGCTGGGATTAAAGGCGTGCGCCACCACGCCCAGCTCGAAATCGATTTCTTAGGAAGAGAAGAAACATTTGGTTGCTACTGTAGATTTACATGATTACGAGGCAGCTTTAATTGTCATGACTCCCCTCCCCCCTTCGGAAGTGTAAGACCCTTCAAGACCACAGAACTCAGTTCTAGAGCTGCGGAAGAGCAGACACCTGGCTGGCTCAATCACCACACTTATTTATTTATTTATTTATTTATTTATTTATCGAAACAGGGTCTCTCTGTGTAGCCTTGACTGTCCTGGACTTGCTTTCTAGACCAGGCTGGCCTCGTCGAACTCACAGTGATCCACCTGCCTCTGCCTCCCAGGGGCTACCACATTTATTTAATGAGTGTCATCTGTGCAATTTCTTTCCTCAGATGGTCTTTTACTTTTTTTTAAAAAGACCTTCAAAATAAACTGTTAAAACACCAAAACCAAAACCAAAACCAAAACCAAAACCAAACCAAACAAAAGAATCAGTTTGCAGGATTTTTGTGACTTGGAGTATCCCAAATCCCATGGAGCCATCCTGCCCACAAATGTAGTCCCCTCCTTTTCCTCCTCCTCTATAAATTAGCATCCAGTAGTCTTGCTAGAGGGAACTAGTTGCCCTCCAACAAAAAGCCGGTTCTTTTGATGTTCCTGCCCTCTCTAACTGCCTCTAGATAGCTAGAATTTTATCTTGGGAGAATTTTTTCTTGACTAAAGGTATTTATTTAGTCTGCCTGTAAAAGTCTAAAAATTGCTGAAGGAAGACCAAGACTCAAATAGCATGTAAAAACAAAGAGTGTTTATTCTTCAGAAACAGCCCACATGCAGGGGTCAAGCATCCATACAAAATGGTGGCAACCTCAAGGTGAAGCCCACAGGCTCTTTTAAAGGCTTCTAGGGGAATCCTGTCTATGACTACGTCACTCTAACTGGGATTGGCTGGTGCCCGTGGAGGCTGCGTGACTCCGGCCATGTCCTTATAGCAATGTCCAATCCTCACATTCCCCCTTGAGTATTGTTCCATCTCAGATCCTTGAGTGGGGTTTAAGGGCTGATAATTGGGATTTTAACACCATGAGTTGAACAGCAGAGATCCGATTGGGATCACTGGCCCTTCATGCCAAGGGCTAACGTTCCACAGATCTCCCCAACCCTGTAAAACTTTTATGCAAATTTTAAAATCTCCACCTAGTAAAATTGTGCCTCCCTTCTCCCCTCACCCCCCAGCATTCTTAGAACTTGAGAACCCTTTCCTACTCTCAGACCTCTTTCCTTCATGTCCTTTGCACTGATTCTTTTAAAATTAGCCAGTCTTGGAAGCCTGTGAGGTCTGACCCCAGTTTATGGGGAAAAGACATAGTAGCCACCTGCATTAGAATATAAACGAAGTGAACCTCCTGTCTCGATTTCATGGCACACTCTTTTTGCAAAATGAAATTGCCTTGGCAAGTCACTTTAGCTTTGTTCTTGTGCTTTTTTTTGGTGTGACACTAAAATATTTGTCTTCAATATATCCCAACATGTCTTCCAAGATCTAGAACCAAGAAAGCTAAATCATGAAAGGAATTTTAAATCTTTGCTCTATCTTATCAGCAAGTCCCTTGAGAATACATATGGAAGAATTAGGGCCTGGCAAAGGAAAAGTGGATGTGAATAAAATTATGCTGAAAGTTTCAATACTGTGTTCTATCTAGATCCTTAGGCTATGAGTGCTATCTTGGGCAGCTGGGAGTGGCTCTGGTTTGTATGTTTGTCTCTCAGTTCACTCACTAGAAGCCGGCACTCCAAACAGGCCAGAATTTTCTGGCTATAATTCATAGGAAGAACTATAAAGACATAAGAAAAAAAAATGTCATATGCCATGCATTAACCTGAACCCCACAGCCCTCAGTAAAGACTGCCAATATACTCATATTATGAAATACATGGAGAAATACATCCCTTCAAGGAGTGTCAGGATCCTGTGAGCACTCCAGGCTAAGGGTGCAAATGGAAGAAACTGCACTGAAATCATCTCCCCAGCTCCTGTAAGGGTGATGGAAGGGAAGCCAAGCTCATAGACAAAACAGCACTGAGCTATTAGAGGCATGCTACTTGGCCAGCAAGGAGGCACACACCCTTAATCCCAGATAGCATTTAGGAGGCTAAGGCAAAAGATCATAGGCATCAAGCCTTCAAAAACAAAGATAAATAAATAAATATTGTGATCACTGGCAAAAGTGTCTAATTAACTAGTCAAAAAAGCCAGGATTGAGGATTAAGTGAGAAGGCGGCACATGCCTACTGTCTTGGCATTTGGGAGGATGGACCAAGAGGAATGACTAAACGAGGCTAAGGCAAGACCTTCTTTTTAAAAACAATAGATAAGAATTGAAACAATGTTTTATTTGACTTTTGAAACCACCATACACTAAGAGAGATGACAAGAGGCTTTCTTTAAGCCCCTAAATACAATGCCTGCCTTAACTCCCCACTCAGTGTCCATCCATTCATTTCAGAAGGAAAGAAGCATACACTTAAGATGTTGTAGTCCTGGCTGGGATGTGGCGGCAACTTCTTAAATCCCAGCACTCAGACAGCAGAGACAGGTGGATCTCTGTGAGTTCGAGGCCAGCTTGTTCTACAGAGTTAGTTTGAGGACACCCATGGCTACACAAAGAAACACTGTTGTGGCACCATGGACAATGTGTGGTTGGCCTCTTCCTCATCTTCTCCAAAGAGAAGGTTGTGTATGCATTTAAATGTACAGTTAAGGGAAGAAATTTCCTAAATCTTTGACCATGAAATGGGAGACTGGAATACTGGTATGGACCACCTGTCTGATGTTAAGCAGATCATAAAAGGCTTTGTTCTAACCATCCTCATCCAAGGCCCTGGGCATGCACAACTCATCCTCCTGTTGTGCATATAGAAAGAACACATCCATCAATTTCCATAACCTTCTCATTGACTTCCTAACATCTGCTATTGTAAGGGTCCAATAATCACTGAAGGAAGACCTCAGACTCAAAGAGTATGTAAAAACAAAGAGCATTTATTCTGCAGAAACAGCCCGCATGCAGGAGTCAACCATCCATACAAAATGGTGGTGACCATGAGGAGGAGATTGCAGGCTCTTTTAAAGGCTTCTAGAGAAATCCTATCTGTGGCTATGTGACTCTACCCGGGATTGGCCGGTGCCTGTGGAGGTGGGCCAGTGCTTGTGGAGGCCGTGGGACTCTAGCCGTGGGCCTTTTAGCCATGTCGAGACCTCTCATTCCCTCCCCCCCCCAAGTACTGTTCCATCTCAAATCCTTGAGTGGGGTTTAAGGGCTGATATTGGGATTTTAACACCATGAGTTGAACAGCAGAGGTCCGATTGGGCTCACTCTGGCCCTTTGTTATGACAGCTGTCATGATTAAAATTTAAAAAAAAGTAAGTTAAGCCTCGAGAGCAATACTGTCTTGTCTAAGTACAGCATGACCTGAATATCTAAGCTTTCTTTTGCCACAGTCTTAAACAAAAAGATGTGGATGTGGAGGTGGGTACACGTGGCATGCATGTAGAGATCAGAGAACAACCTGTGGGAGTCACTTTTCTTTTTCTACCGTGTGGGTCTAGGGACCAAACTCAACCATCAGATGTGGCTTAAGGAGTCTTCACACCCTTGGCCACCTTCTCTGCCTTGACTACTAGTTAGTAGGTTTTAATCCCTCACTAATAGTGCAGGGGAAGTATTACAATTGGGCCAGACTTTGTTTCTTGCATCCCATGTTAGTTGGGGCACAGCTTTGGAGACATTGCCTTCCCTCTGAACTTCTTTCTTTTCTTTTCTTTTCTTTTTTTCTTTTCTTTTCTTTTCTTTTTTATTTTTTAAAGCAATGAGCTTTATTGGAGTCACTTACAGGAATATGGGTAAACAATATGAGTTAGTTATGGGAGCACAAGGGCCTCAAAGGCAGTTGGTACCATGGAACTTAAAACTAGCATGTGATACAGCTTATGAATACCACACCCCCAAAGCACACTGCACACCTGTTAAGCGTATCTATGGGTTAAAGAGCATCCTGTCTTGGTGATTCAGTTTGTCAAATCATCTTTTTTTTTTCTTTTTTCTTTTTTAACTTTTTATTGATTCTTTGTGAATTTCACATCATGTACCACAATCCCACTCATCTCCCCGTCCCCTCATATCTGCCCTCTGCCCTTGAAACCTCCGCCCCCAAAATAAAACGGGGAAAAAAAAAAAAAACAAAAAAAAACCTAAAATCAGAGGCCTCAAAACAGACCAATGGCTCATTGCCATAAAACATTGTGTGACGCACCACAGCTTCCACTACAACTTTCATGACTCTAAACTTCTTTCTTGGAAAAATTGATAGCAGAGCCTTTCTTGGACATCAGATGCCTTCATAACCAGAGATCTGAGACTGGCGGGAGAAATAAATTGTCTGCAATGGGACTCCTTGCTTAGAGGAAGTGGACTGTCCAATGGAAATGTGTACATTGGCTGGTGGGAGGTCAGTGAACTACGCGGAGAAGGCAGTGTACGTGGGAAGCCAGGGGCTGTAATTCCCTGCCGTGTTCGGGTGTGTCCAAGTCTCTATCACTTCCACTTCCTATTTCTCTTCATCCCCTTCCTGTTTCCCATCTTGCCTCTTTCCCTTGCTGTCTTCTGTCCCATTCTTTCCAACCTCGACCCTGTTCTATCTTCAAGATGTAGAGTAGCAGGAATAAACTCGGAAGGGACATTTACAGAAGCTGGCCTTCCTTTGGCAGCTCCTCAGTGCTAAGGGATGCATGGTACCATCACAGTTCATTGTCCACGCTACTATTTTCACTTAGGAAATGGGCCAAGCTTACACCTAGTTTACTTGCAAAGGTGTAGAAAAGCCATTGTCCATCTACACTGCTGTTAGACCTGAATCTTGGTACAAACTGTACACAAACTACAAACACACAATGCCTCTTGACCAAACTTTTCCACTCCTAGGAGTTGGTTCCACAGGTATAGTCTGGCAGCTAGCAAACATCTTTTTTTTTTTTTTTTTTTTTAAATCTCCTCTCTCTGGAGTGTTCAGAACTGATGGACCTAATGAGGAAGTAACATTCTTTGGAATTCTCTGCAGCTGCTGATAGGAGATGACTCATGTTATAGCCAGCGAACCTGTCTCGGTTGAGAGTGAGTAAGTAGGTGGTATCTCCTCTCTCAGAGCTCCCTCTAATTTTTCCAATAGAATGACACAGAGAACATCTCATGTCACTCTTATGGATTACAGGTTAAGCACTTGAACTATTCACCAATTGTTCAGCTTATCTGGCAATGACCTAGGCTGGGAGGACGGTGACTATGTAATATGAGACACTGGGCAAGGAGTGATTAAAAAGCAATCTCTCAAGTTACTCTGGCCATAAGAGGCATTTGATACTGTTGCATTGAAGCCAGAGCATTATGCAGCAGCAGATGCCATCTTCAGCAGCTGTCTCAGGCAGAGGCGAATCCTCTAGTCAGAGGGGCTTTAAGACTTGGTTGACCCAGTAACAGCGGAGGACAGAGGCCCAGTGTAGTGTACTCCCAGAGACCTTGGGTTAGTGATTCAAGGGCCAGCCTCCCTCAGCCCTTTCTAGGCTCAGCATTAATCCACCATACCTTGGGGATGTGCAGACGATGACATTTTATAACAGGCTCCTAGAGAAAGAGGCAGCCATCTCATGCAGGGTACACTTTGCAAGGGGTGTGGGTGAGTAAAAAGAAGAGATCTACACCGAATCCTCTGAAGATATGGAAGATCTGGGGGCCTGAGTCCACTGTGGGTTTAGGCCAGTGTGCTCCCCAGCTCTCCTCCCTCCCTTCCAGCAGCTTTTCCTGTTTGTTTATTTTCTTCCTTTTTCTTTTGGTTTTTCAAGGCAGGGTTTCTCTGTGTATCCCTGGCTGTCCTGGCACTTGCTCTGTAGACCAGGCTGGCCTTGAACTCAGAGATCTGCCTGCTCTCTGCCTCCCAGGTGCTGGGATTAATGGTGTGCGCCACCACTGCCCAGCTTCCAGCATCGTATGTATATAACTTTTGTTTGTTTGGTTTGGTTTGGTTTTTGGTTTTTTGAGACAGGGTCTCTCTGTGGAGCCTTGGCTGTCCTAGACTCCCTTTGTAGACCAGGCTGGGATTAAAGGTGTGCGCCACCGCCGCCCGGCCAGCATCGTATATTTTAATGGCTTCAAAACATTCTGAGACTGCTGAATCCCAGTGAAATAGTAACATGTTCCAGAAAAATAAAAACCCATGCTGCCTTTTTATCAATGCATTTCACACTGTCCCAGCCACACACCGGAATATAATTTAAAAGGGAGCATTATCTCAGAGAGGAAGAGCTGTCTCTTGCTGTTTTGTGTCAGACGAGCCTTCCTGTGCTTAATTCCCCATCTGCTGTGTCAGTGTTTGCGAGTCTGTGACAATTTACTGATCATATGTGACTGGCAAAGGTGGGGTGTAGCAGAGTGGTGCTGGGGACTAGAATGCATGTATGCAGGGACATCATTCAGGGAGAAAATGGCCGTGACAAAAAATAAATTGAGCTTTTGTAAGCCTGAAAGGGGATCCGATCTGATCCCTGCCTAGAACTGAGGCCGTGTTCACTGGGAGGTCAGCTGTCTGCCCTTTGGGAACAGGCAGAGTGTAATTCTAGGTGTGAGTGTGAGGCATTGTCAATAAGGGTGGCTCCAGAGAAATTCAAAGTCATTGCTCAATAAACGGCATTAGCCCACAAATGTATTCTCGCACTGTAGAGAGACACTAGCAGCAGGTAGGAAGTGGGCATCATTAGGCAACAGGGAAGACACTGGTTCTTGCAACTAGTATCTTTAAATGTTTCAGGAGCCAGCCAGGCAAGCTAATCCAGCAATGAAGAGGAGTGGCCCAGGTGCATGGTGACACACGGTGAACACCCAAGCTCTGTGGTACCAATTAATTATGTAATGGATGGATGATTCAATCATGATTGCTAGGACGTCAGCTGCTCCCAGGAAGCTGGCTCTAGTCTGGCACTGACTCCTTGGGAGCATGTGAGAATCACCATTAAGACCAAAAGCAAATCACCATGGCAGGGAGGGAGGACGGACTTGTGACTCACATCCCTTGATCTAAGGAGGCGGGCTCAGTCGGTGCCTGCCCTTCGTGAGCGCCATTCTCCCAAGAAAATTGTGACTTTGTGGTGGTGAAAGGCTAAGGGCTGGAGTGGAGGAAGAGTCTAATTCTACAGAGGATCCACCGTGGTCCTAGAGGAGGGAGCCCTGCAGCCTCAGCATCTTCAGCTCTGGAAGGATATGTGTGATGTCTTGACTGCAAGACACCCACCACTCACCAGACGACAGCACTGGAAGCTGTGGTTCTGGTACTCGTATTGACAGGCACCATACCACTAAGCTCACTGGGGGTAGGGTGGGGGTGGGGAAGCATTGTTCCTCCCAGCCACAGTGCTCCAGAGGAATCAGGAAGCACATAGTCCCAAGTACAAACCCTTGCTCCTTTTCTTAACTGGATGACTATATCAACAATGAATCTCTGAGTCTCCACTTCCTCACCTGTAAATTAAGGGCAACACTGTGTACTTTGTTAGGTTGTTTTGGACCTTAGCCTCAATCAAGTAGGCAAGGCGCCCAGCTCAATGCCTGGCAAGAGTCTAAGCCCCCTGAGTGACAATCACACGTCTCTTAGATGAGTGAATTTCAGGAGCTGGAAGTTCAGGGGTTGGAGAGGTGAGAGGCTGGAGAGATCTTGTGAAGGACCTGGGTTCAGTACCCACACCCATATGTGATGGCTCACAACTACCTGTAACTCCAATTCCAGAGGATGGAACTCCCTCTGCTGGCCTCCATGGGCACTATCTATACATGATACATGTGCATACATGCAGGCGCATGCTCACATGCAGGCGCGCATGCGTGTGCACACGCACACACACACAAAATAAAAATAATTTTTAAAGAGTTACAAGACTATTAAGTCACCCACAAAAACCTTCCCATGGGTTTTCTTTTCGTTTCTTTTTTTGTTTTTGTTTTTTGAGACATGGTCTCTCTGTGTAGCCTTGGCTGCCTTGGACTAGCTTTGTAGACCAGGCTGGCCTCGAACTCACATTGATCTGCCTGCCTCCCTAGTGCTGGGATTAAAGGCGTACACCACCATGCTCGGCTTCCCGAAGTTTTTCTGTTACAAGAGTCTCTTACTGCATCTCCAGGGCACTTGACCATCCATCTTACCTTAATTTCCCCAAGGTTGCTTCTTGAGATATAAGTCCCAGGGGCTTCTCCCATTTGAAGGGCAATTCCTGCCTGTGCAGAGGTGGTGCTTTCTGGATGCCAACTAAACCCTGCTCTGTTCTGGGCATTGCTGTACACATGGGCCCCAAGTGTAGAAAGTGACCCCTAAAAGTTGGGCATGGTCATGGCCCGGTCTATATGACACAATACTTGGTGTCAACCTTGCATTCCTTACAGTTCTCCTTTCTGCAGAGAAAGCAATTCCAGTTTCTTCTGTTGGTCTCCCACACAATAAGTTCCTCCTCTGGAAGCTCCTGTGTGGTCACCTGCACCTGAGTGCAGCGCCTCTGTCTCCACTCATCACACCCCAC
>OU015743.1:124501285-124538358 GCA_907169655.1 Acomys percivali
TCTCTCTCTCTCTCTCTCTCTCTCTCTCTCTCTCTCTCTCTCTCTCTCTCTTCTCTCTTCTCTCTCCTCTCTCTCTCTCTCTCATATATATATATATATATATATATATCTTCCTTGTGGCTACCTATGTCCTTCCTGCGGCTTGCTGTGGTCCTTCATCTGGGCCCTAATCTTCCCCTAGGAGGGTTGTAAAAGTAACTTTTATTCTCCTGTTCAGATGTTGTCTGGGAGGCTTACTGCCTCTGTTGCTAACCTAGGCCCTAGTCCTGGAAGCATCTAGCCTCCACAGTCTAACCTAGGCCTGGAATGTTTTCAGCCTCTGAGACTTACTGCTTAATAAGCTCACCCTTATTTGTTCTTTCTGAGCTCAGCTGTTCTGGCTCAAACTCCTCCTCCCAGATGAACTTATTCAGTCTGGCTTCTCTCTCAGGCCCCCTGAGTTGTTCTGCTTGGCCTCACTAACTCAGCAATCTGCTCTAATCTTCTGGCTTCTTCTCATTCTCTGGTTCATCCTGGCTTCACCTGTGTTTAGCTTGCTCTTCATTCAGCTTCTCCCTGTAAAACTCTCCCAGTAAAACTGCCCCCCCCCCCCCCCCGTCCCTGTCTCAGAAAAAACAAACAAGCAAACAAAACACAAACATAAAACTTACATATTATGTTGGGTTTATGTATGTATACATGTATTATATATTTACACATATGTATGTATATATGTATAGATGATAGAGAGACAGAAAGAAAGAAAGAAAGAAAGAAAGAAAGAAAGAAAGAAAGAAAGAAAGATTGGGAGGCATTCTAGTATGAATGCTTTGAAACTACATTATATGTGTCATAGCTCCACTCTGCTTCCACAAACTGAATAATCTTGGGGCAGATGATCAGTCTCTCTGTGCTTTAATTTTCCCCCTTTGTAAAATGGGGGGATAATGGTACCCAGGTCATAGGATATTGTAAAGGTGAAATGAGTTGCTACATGGAGGAGGGAGCTATTGTCACACAGGAAGAGAGTTTACTAACAACAGAATTTGCTGAACTCATTATTCCTGGGGTCCCTCGCAGGGCTACTTCTGCAATCAGAGAAATTGCTAAATATTAGGTGTGACCCTGCTGCGATTAAAACCATGTGATAGATTTGGATGACAAGTGCTAAAGTTGATGTGTCCTTAGATAGGACGTGGCTCTCCTCCTGTTCACCTCCGCAGTAGCCTGTGTTCATGCTCCTCCTGCCCGGCGTCCTTTAGGACAAGTTGTTTTCAGTTGTTCTGGCTGGAGAGTCTTTACAACTGCTGATTCCCTGGACACTTAAGTCAGAGTTTCTGGAGAGGGGCCCAGGCATTGGCATTGTTGAGGTCCCCTAGGCGATCACTGTGTGTGGTCAGCATTCATAGCCACTGCTTTACGGGATGTTATTTGATAAGGTAACCCGTTAAAGTTTAATTTCTTAGGCATACTCAGCATACATGTTCTCATCATACATGTTGTCGATGGGGAGATTTGCTTACTCCAGGGCTCTTCCTGTTGCGGCCCCTCCTTGGCAGGCACATTTGACATTTGTATTTCCGCTAAAGAATATCAACTGCTCACGCAGTAGTAAAGGAGTGGAAGGCTGGGAAGATGGCTCAGCCAGTAAAGCGCTTGTTATGCAAACATGAGGACCTGAGTCCGGACACCCAGAATTCTTGTAAAGCCAGATACAATCAGAGACTCATTCAAAGCTCATGGCTAAAACACAGAGTTATCCATCCTCTGACCTCATATACACAAGTATATCTGGGCTAGAGAGCTGACTCAGGGGTTGTGAACACTCGTTACTCTTACAAAGGACCAGAGTTCAATTCCCAGCACTCACATGGAGGTTCACAACCATCTATAATTCCCAGGGGATCCGATGCCCTCTTCCAGCCTCTATGAACACTAGGCACACATGTGGGCCACATACATACATGGAGGCAAAACACTCATACACATTTTAAAAATTAAAATAAAAAAATTGAGAAGTGTGGTATGTGTGTGTGTGTATGTGTGTGTGTGTGTATGTGTGTGTGTGTGTGTGTGTATGTGTGTGTGTGTGTGTGTGTGTGTGTGTGTGTATTAGAAATTTCACATTGTCCTGGTGGGAGCCAGAGAAAAATCTGGATAAGCTGGCTAAACACCATGATCTCCATGTCTGTTTGAATAGTCACTGAAGCCCAGCCAAGCCCAAATGCTGGCTTCCTTGCTGGCATTCATGGCACTGGAAATGCAGGCCTGAGTCAGCTAAGACCAGTGCCAAGGAGTCACCGATGACTCCAGAGAAATCAAGTCTACTGAAGGTCAAATGTTCTGCCAGTGTTTCCAGGCCTTCTTGGTCCCCAAGCAGCCAGTGACCTGCTCTCAGCTTCCACCTAGAACTCAACAGTGTAAAGCCAGGTAGGGTTACCGTGGGTCAGAAAGGTCCTGGGAAACTGCAGTGAACTGAACCCTCGAGAGTACATTTGGGTCTTTCCCAATCAGGGCAGGTGTTGCCCATAATCTAGGTGTGGGCAAAGAAAGCATCCTTCCTTCTTTAGCTGCTCCTCTTTCGGGATCTAAATTCTAGCACAAATCCCTATTAATAACGTCTATGTGGGAGGGCAGCTGCTTAGGATTAGATAAGGCTAGAGTCCTTTGTTCATGTGTCTCCTGTGCCTGCCTGGTACAGTTCCCAAAGGAGAGCCATAGCCATTTTGGTACAAATATTTCAAGACTTTCTAGAAATACGTGGGAGCTTCTCTTAGCAAAAGCCAGCAGGGCAGGGCCGATCTGAGGAAGTATCTGTCTCCTCAGTACAGAAATCTCTCACGCGGGCACCCATCACAGACTTTGGGTCTCTATGTGGAATTGGAGCCACGGCTAGGAAACCAAATGCGTGCTGACAAAGCTTTACATGGCTCAGGAAACATAAGAACACATAGGAAGCTCTGGTTCAGGGTCCCTGGCAGGTCTAGGGTTCCCCACACATCCCAGGATAAGAACAAGCCCAGGTAAGCTCCAGCCAGCCATGTGGGAAGGGCAGACACCACCCCTTTGGCTGCAGTTGCTATGCATTGTCAGACTGCTTAGCTTGTCCAACAACTCCTCTGCTTTGATGTCATACAAGTGCAGGCCTTGCCAATCGTAAGATCTTCTGGGCTCCGAAGGTAGGTTTTTATTGGAGGGTGAAACTTGAAGAACGAACATGATTCTGGGCAGTAGAGGCTGGAACTTCTCTGAGTTTTGATTTCTTGCTTGAAAGGGTGGGGAGCTTTAGATTTTTCTCTCTTCCCTATGAGCGCCTCACAGCTCCTCTGTCAGAGCAGCCAGTGTCGTGATGTTTCCTGTGTTTGCTTGAGAAGACTGTGAGCTTGGCAGCAGATCAGGCCACATCCCCGGTCCTCAGTTCAGGGGCGCCCACACAGGTACTCAAAAATACATCTGTCAGGGGCTGGAGAGATGGCTCAGCAGCTAAGTGCACTGGTTGCTCTTCCAGAAGACCTGGGTTCAATTCCCAGCACCCACATGGCAGCTCACAACTGGCTGTAACTCCAGTTCCTAAGAACCCAACACCCTTACATAGATATACATGCAGGCAAAACATCAATGCACATAAAATTAAAAATAAGTAAGTTATAAAAAAAATACAACTATTGCCAGGTGCAGTGGTGCACATCTGTAATCCCAGCACCGGGGAGGCAGAGGCAGGTGGATCACTGTGAGTTTGAGGACAGCCTGGTCTACAAATCAAATACAGGAGAGGCAAGGCTACACAGAGAAACCCTGTCTCAAGGGGACAAAAAAAAAAAAAAAAAACCCAAAACAAAAAAAGAAACAAGAAACATTTATCAAATGAGGGAAGGAAGGGAAGAGAGGAGGGAGGGAAAGGAAGGAGGGAGAGAAGGTGGAAAGTGGAAAGATATCCCGGAAGGCTCTGGAAACATATTTGCATATGGCTACTAGTAATCCTGTTTCTCAAAATTAGGAGATAAGAAAAAAATATTCGACCTGGCCTTTATAAGAGGAAAATAATGAAGCAGCTATTGAATAGTGAAATAGGATTAACAATTTCCAGCAGCGGGTCCTCCAAACCAGAAAAGGAAAAGCTTGGAGAACACCCCAAGTTGCATCTTCCTGGTAGAGGCAGTGACAAAGGGGACCACAAGTATTTTCTCGAGGGCTGTCTGAGGCCTCTCTCAGGGCCTATCAGGGATAGAAGGTGAAATGGCTAGAGTTTTGCTGTTTATATGAGTTTTTAGGTAGTGCTGGGACCCAAACGCAGGCTTTGGCCATGCTAGATGGGCATGTCCACTGAGCCCATCGGCATAGGGTTCAGCTGGGCGAACTGGCCAGAATCTAGAGCTCAGCTGAGGGCCCTAGAATTGTCTCCTCAGCTACAGCAATTTGAAGGAGCTCCTTCTTCTGCCTGGGACACAATCTTCGGAGGAGGGGAAGGGCTGAGTAGTGGGGGGCGCACGCCTTTAATCCCAGCGCTCCGGAGGCAGAGGCAGGCAGAGCTCTGTAAACCTGAAGCCACCGTGAGATCTTCAGAGCAAGTTCCAGGACAGCCAGGGCTACACTGTTTCTACAAACAAACAGAACAAAACAACAAAGCAGAGGGAAGGTGACACTGATGGACTTGGAATCTCAAGTGCTCTGTGTCCTGACAAATTTCTCTGAATACAGCCTATACTCCTTCTTTATCGTTTGGGTTATTTTTACAATAAGCCAACTTCATTGCAAGTCAGTATGGTCACGGTGCTGGGCACAGTGGTGTCTGTCTGTAGGCCAAGTGCTAGAAAGGCCAAGGCTGGAATTGCTTGGGTCAGAAGTTGGAGACCATTCTGAGCAACATAGCAAGGCTTTGTCTTCAAAAATAAAACAAGAGGCTGGAGAAATGGCTCAGCAGTTAAGAACACTTGCTATTTTTGCAGAGGACCCTGGTTAAGTTCCCAGCATCCACTTGGCAGCTCAGCTATCTGCAACTCCGTTTCTAAAAGATCCAACAAACTTTTCTGGCTCCATGAGCACCAGGTACACACACGCAGGTGAAACACTCATACACATAAAACAAAAAGAAATACATCTTTTAAAAATAAAGCAAACCATGAAGTCACAGAATTACAGGCCTTACCCCTACGCCAAGCATCCCTACTTTTCTATAGCATCCATAACGGTAGCAGCAAGCACTTTCTCAGCTTCTTTCTGTCCACAGGGGTAAAGGATGCTGAACCCTCAAGGGATCCAAAGCCTCAGTAAACATGGTTTTTTAAAGACTTTGAAAGACTCCAGATTGGTGCTGGAAAAGTTGGCCCCGAACAAAATACCAACATTTTAAGGGAAGGCGGAGTCCACCCTGCAAAATCCCCACCTCTCACATGGTGCCGGTTCTGCCCCAACCCATTCTCATTTTAGGGGCTTAATACCCTTCCAGGTCTTTGTAGGATCAACTTTCTCTCACTGTTTAAGTTTATGCTCTAACCCTGATTTCCCAGAAAGGCGTTCTCCTTTCTGGTTGTGCTGCGGAATCTAAATTTAGGTCTGCTTCCTTCTTACACGGCCTGGCTACAGCCACGTAGAATGAAAGCAAAACTCACGTGACTTTGCCCCTACTTCTCACCCAAAACGCATGTGTGACTCTGAGCCTGTGAATCGTTCCAGAGTCTAATCAGATTTCAAGGGAAAACTATTTTTGGCTTCTATCTAACTTTCCTCATTGGCTTTGCACAAAAATGCTAAGCAATGCCTTCCCTAAAGTCTCAAAGTGTGTGTGATGTGTGTGTGTGTGTGTGTGTGTGTGTGTGAGAGAGAGAGAGAGAGAGAGAGAGAGAGAGAGAGAGAGAGAGAGAGAGAGAGAGAGACAGTATCTGTGTGTGTAACCATGTTTTGATACCACAAGTTTCACTCATGTTAAGTGTTCAGCTGAACAGACTTTACACAGTTGTTCACACAACACCACAATCTACTTCAAAAGCTTCTCTGTCTAAGACCATATGAACCAGAGGCCCAGGAAGTTCACTACCAGGTGATGGCTTGTAGACAATCAATCAATAACATGGCTGCCTAAACAAGACCTGCATAAAGACAACACCTGTGGGTTGACATGCTAATGTAGATGGGTGAGGGGGCAGGCTTCACCCCAGTTATCAATGCTGCTGAGACAGGGATGAGCCCTGATAGGTTATCCAACCCCAAACGGCCAACCGGAATCACAAGTACATGGGAACAACACCAACTGGACTCAGTAACAACAATAGTTGGAGAATATTGGTCAATAGGTTTGAATGGGGGCAAAGAGGCATAGGAGAGCTACTTGGAGGAGAGGAGGGAAGGGTGGAAGTGATGTAAACATAGTCCTCATGTACTCTCAAGCAATTTTTAAATAAAAGAAAACATGTTAATATCCCCTACAAGGTCTTTCACACTCATTTATAGTTAATTCTTTTGTTTTGTTTTGTTTTGTTTTGTTTTGTTTTGTTTTGAGACAGGGTTTTCCTGTGTAAAAGCCCTGGCTGTCCTGGAACTTGATTTGTAGACCAGGCTGGCCTTGAACTCACAGATAGTCGCCTACCTCTGCCTCCTGACTGCTGGGATTAAAGGTGTGTGCCACCATGCCCAGCTATAGTTAAATCTTATTCCTCCTTTCAGCTCTACTCAATCAGTAATCTACTTTTTGTCTCTATACACTGACTTATTCTGGATATAATTTATCAGTGGAATCATCAGTGGTGTTTTGGTTTGGTTCAGTTTTTGTTTTGGTTTGGTTTGGTTTTGGTTTTCTTTGAGAGAGTTTCTCTGTGTAGCCTTGGCTGCCCTGGAATTCACAGGTTGCCTTAACTCATGGCCTCTGACTCCTGCCATGTTCTCCTCAGACTGAAAACTCTCTGCAGGGGGAAATCTGAACCCAGGTGGCCTCATGGCCTCTGTCTCCATGAACAATACTGAATAGAAACCAAGCAAGTAAGAAACACATGGGGTTGACGCTTGTGCAGGGGCAGGGGGAAACCGGGACTTCGGCTGATCCCTCTGTGGCTTGCTGCAGCTGCTGGCCTCAGCACCTGCTCTCTGGCTGTCCTAACAGGCCAGGCTCGACCAACAGTCTTCAAGAGGCCACTGAAAATCACAAAGAAATAGCGGAAACCAGTGAAAAGAGATTTGCTCAATGGCAGACACACTGGGAAGAGGAACAAAAAGGCCCAGAGGCTTCACTCATCTGAAGCCCCCCCTCTGAGGTCCTGATGTGAGATTTAGTTTCAAATAGAAGGCAAGAGGTATCCACAGCCAACATGTCCAGGTCAAGATGTGACCCCACCCATCACTGACCCAACATTGTCTTAGCACAAAATTATTTTGGTGAGTTGTCTGACAAGTTGCAGATGAAAACTGGATGAAATCCCTTTCCAGGAAGTGAGCCTCTCCTCTGCCTGGCACCAGGCTTCCACCCATGACCAGGAAGTTGGGAAATTCCCATGTCTTGAGGCCCATTGTTTCCACAGTCTGGTAGTCCAAGGGAAGAAAATAAGAAGCTCTTTAGAGCATCTGCCTTCTTTCCAATTACATGCTCACTGGCCATCTTTTCGCTCCAGTTGTTTGGTGCCAACTGCTGAGTTCAGTGCTTTGATAGTGAGCAAGGACACTAGAAAAGATTGGCAGCATGCCAACACCCCTGGCAGCATGTCTCACTCTCATACATCCCTCCTGTCAGTTCCTGAGATATACTAGAGACAGCACAGGCTCCTTCCAATGAGTTGGCTACCAGTGACCATAAGCAGGATTTCTCTTGGGCCATTAGGTGGCTGTTCTTCCATAGACACAGCTCCCCCTGACCACTCTTTCATTGTTTTCTTTCTCTCCACACTTTCCTCCTTCTTAGCCTTCCCTTCCTGCTTCTGCCCTAAGGTCAGAAATGGGAGGAATTGTGCCAGTTCAGAAAAGTGTGGGTAACAGTGGCTCTCCAGTCGCAGCACAGAAGGCTTACTGAGCACATTTCACAAAGGTGCCCAAGAGGCCCCTGGATTCAATGTTGATGTTGGCAAATCAGCAGCCCAGTGTTTCATTTGATCTGTGTTATTCAAGTCCCAGGAAGGAATTGCTTATTTGTTTCCATTTTTTTATATTGTCTACACTAAAATATTTTTAGATTTCATATTCTAGTGCTGATTTTTTTTTCCCCTCCCCAAGACAGGGTTTTTCTGTGTAGCCCTTGCTGGCTGTCCTGGAACTAACTCTGTAGACCAGGCTAGCCTTGAACTCAGAAACCTGCTTGCCTCTGCCTCCTGAGTGCTGGGATTACAGGTGTGTATTACTACCCACCTTCAGTCTTGGTTTCTTTGAGGGGGGGGGGGAATCATCAATCAGGTTTGAAGATAAAGCACTGTGCGTGGGTGAGCAAGCACACCACACCCTGGGCCATGTTTGCCCTGAGATTTTTCTCTTGTTCGTTCCTGGCATGTGCAGAGCAGATGAACTGCTCGGAGATTTAAACTGTCTGCCTGGAGTGTGAGAGCTGTTGGTCTGCCTTCATTGCTCTATCCACTGTAGGGCAGACATGGCTGCTAAGATTTGGAGGCATGGCCACATGATAGTGGTACACGCCTTTAATCCCAGCACTCAGGAGTCAGAGGCAGGCAAAGCTCTGTGAATTTGAGGCCAGCCTGGTCTACAGAGGGAGTTCCAAGATAGCCAGTACTACACAGAGAGACTCAATCTAAAAACAAAAACAAAAACAAAACCAACAAACAAATAAACAACAAACAAACAAACAAAGTCCCAGTGTGCCTTCAGTCCTGACTCTGGTTTCCAGCCCTAGGCTGTGGAGCCGTGCCTCAGGCTCCGACTATTGAAACAATGAACTGCAAAAAATTAAAATTCCCCAGGAATCCCATGCGGGAGGGAGAGAAAAGCTGAAGACTTGGTGTCAGTGTCAGCTGGAAGGGTAGAGGGCCTCCTAGAAAGAGAGTTTACAGTTTTGGCAATGTAGCAGTTCACTTGGCAAGATGATTGTGGTTCATTAATGGGTAAGACCACACTCTGACTAGGGCCACTTCCTTATACATACCTTTTGTCCTTTATTTAAACCCCAAACTCCTGACAGGGTCCTGAGGACATCCTTGAAGGTTGCTGGATCATTTTATTCCAGTTCCTGATGTGGCCACATCTAACTAAGGGCCTATCCCTGCTTTTCACTGTTACTTGTGTCTTTAGTTGGCATATTGGGAATAGGTGGCTGAGTTTAGCTTGTAGGGGCTCATGGGATTTAGGCTTTGACCCTAAAATCTCCTATCACACTAGGTGTGTCAGTTTTGTGACATGGCTGTTTCTCTTTAGTGAGTAGCCATGAGATGGAAGAGCAGCCATGTGCTGGCCTTTTGGTAGGAAGTGGTGAGATTTCCTTCAGTCAGCCTCTGTGTGGGAAGGTTGCCCAGGGCACAGCATGCTTCTGAAGAGTTGCTAAGGGGGTAGGAAGGACAAAGCTACAAAGCTGATGGCAGCATGCTCTATGCCGGACCTGCTAGCTCCGCAGATAATAGGCCTGCCTCTGGCTGGGAATTGACCTTAGGCAAGGCCCACTTGAGAGTAAGCCAGGAACCATGATCTGCTCTGAAACGATCGAAAGGCCACTGCTGCACAAAGGATTGCTGGTACTATAAAACCAACAGCACACCAACCACATTGCATGATCTTTGCCTACCCTCTCACTGACTTTCTTCTGTCTCTTTTCTCTGCAAGAGACAGGACATCAGGGCCCTCAGTTCTACAACAAGCCAAAGCAGCTGTCCTTTCGTCTGGGGCAACCACAACCCTGCCAGCCCCCAGCCAATTTGTCTTCTGAAGATGAGTCACAAGCCTAGCTGTGGGCAGCAGAAAGCAAACAACTGCTTCTCTTCTTCTATCTATGGGACCATCTTCCAGCAAAACTTAATTCTAGTCAGACTTGAAATGATCAGGCAATCTACCCAGTTCCCAGTCAATAGGTGGCAGAGCTGTGATTGGAACCCTGGAAGTGAAACTCCACTTCCTTGTTCTCAATAAAGATACAGGGTTTGGAACAAGGAACACTCCAGGGTTTCTTTGAGGGCATTTGAAACACACAAAGATGACCTCAACTCCTTCATAATGAAGATAATAATGAAGCAAACTAATAAAATCCATAAACAAATAGAGGAAGATGCAGCCAAACAGATTGAGGCCATTAGAGAGGCAATGACAGAGGCCTATAGAGAGGAAATGAAGTAATCACTGGAAGAAATTCAGGAAAATGCAAACAATCATGTGAAGGAAATCAATAAAATGGTTAAAATCTGAAGACAAAATGGAAACGATGATACAAACACAAACTGAGGAAAGCCTGGAAAGAGAGAGCTTAGGAAAGAACATAGGAACTACAGAAGTAAGCATCCAACAGAATACAAGAGCTAGAGGAAAGAATCTCAGGTATAGAGAATACAATGGAAGAAGTTGATGCAACCATCAAAGAAAATGTTAAATCTAAAAAATTCCTGACAAAAAAAAACCAAGAAATCAAGGACACCGTGAAAGACGAAGCCTAAGGATAATAAGAATCAAGGAAAGAAAAGATGCCCTATTTCAAGGCACAGAAAAATATTTTCAACAAAATCATAGAAGAAAATTTCCCAATATAAAGAAAGATATGCATATAAACATACAAGAGGTCTATATAACACCAAGTAAAGTAGACCAGAAAAGAAAAATCCTCCAGACACATAATAATCAAAACACAAAATGAACAGAACAAAGAAAAAATATTAAAAGCAGCAAGGGAAAAAGGCCAAGTAACATATAATGGTAAACCTGTCAGAATCACACATGACTTTTCAGCAGCCATAAAAGCCAGAAGGACCAGGGCAAATGTCCTACAAACCCTAAGAGACCTCAGATACCAGTCTAGATTACTATACCCAGTAAAGCATTCAATAACCATAGACGGAGAAAACAAGAGAAACCATGACAAAAACAAATTCAAACAGTTCCTACCCACAAATCCAGCCCTACAGAAGTTACTAGAAGGAAAACTCCAACCTAGTATAACACAGGAAATAGATAACTTCACTTTAGCAAAACAAACACACAAACACACGATCACAACCAACATCAAAATCAATGGGCATAACAGTTACTGGTCATTAATCTCTCTCAACATCAGTGGTCTCAACTCTCCAATACAAAGACACAGACTAACAGAATGGATGCATAAACAAGACTCAACATTCTGCTGCATTCAAGAAATACACCTCAGGGTAAAAAGCTGGGAAAAGTTCTTCCAGGAAAACAGACACAAGAAGCAAGCTGGAGTAGCCATTCTTATATGGAATAAAATAGACTTTCAACCAAAATTAAGCACATGAGATGAGGAAGGACACTTCATACTCATCAAAGAAAAATTCAGTCAAAATGACATTACAATTCTGAACATCTATGCCCCAAATACAAGAACACCTATATTTGTAAAAGAAACATTAATAAAGCTTAAACCACACATCAATCCCCATTCATTAATAGTGAGAGACTTCAACACCCTCCTTTTACCAAAGGATTCATCAATGAAACAGAAGCTAAACTGAGAAATAATATTAACCCATGTCATGAATCAAATGAACCTAACAGATATCTACAGAACTTTTCACCCAAACACAAAAGATTATATCTTCTTCTCAGCACCTCATGGAACCTTCTCCAAAATTGACCATACAGTAGATCACAAAGCAAGCATAAACAGATATAAGAAGATTTAAATAATACCTTGTATCCTACCAGACCACTATGGACTAAAACTGGACCTCAACAACAACAGAAATAACAATAAGCCTATACACACTTGGAAACTGAACAACTCTCTACTCCATGTTAACTGGGTCAGAGAAGAAATAAAGAAAGAAGTTAGGAACTTGCTAAAATTCAATGAAAATAAAGGTACAACATACCTAAATTTATGGGACACATTAAAAACAGGGCTAAGAGGAAAGTTCATAGCACTAAGTGCCTTCATAAAGAGATTGGAAACATCTCATATAGGCAACTTAATGACATATCTGGAAGCCCTAGGGAAAAAAAAAGCAGAAATCAACAAAATCAGAAATAAAATGAGAGACATAACAACAAACACTGAAGAAATCCAAAGAATCATTAGGTCATACTTCAAAAGCCTACATGCCACAAAATTTGAAAATCTAAAGGAAATGGACAATGTTCTTGATAGATTCCACTTATCAAAGTTGAACTAAGATCAGATAAACAAATTAAATAGTCCTATTTCTCCTACAGAAATAGAAGTGGTCATTAAAAGTCTTCCAACAAAAACAAAACAAAAACAGAAATAAACAAACAAACAAACAAACAAACAAACAAAAAGCCCAGGGCCAGATGGTTTCAGTGCAGAATTCTACCAGACCTTCAAAGAAGAGCTAATACCAATACTCTTCAAACTACTCCACAAAATAGAAATAAAATGAACATTACAAACCCATTCTATGAGGCCACAGTCACCTTGGTACCTAAACCTCACAAAGACCCAACAAAGAAAGAGAATTTCAGGCCAATTTCTCTTATGAACATTGATGCATTAATACTCAGTAAAATGCTTGCAAACCAAATCCAAGACCACATCAAAGATATCATTCACCATGGGCAAGTAGTCTTTATCTCAGGCATGCAGGGATGGTTCAATATACAGAAACCCATCAATGTAATCCACCATATAAACAAGCTGAAAGAAAAAAATCCACATGATCATCTCCTTGGATGCTGACAAAGCATTTGACAAAATCCAACACCCATTCATGTTTCAAGTGTTGAAGAGAGCAGGGAAACAAGGCACATACTTCAACATAATAAAGGCTATGTACAGAAATTCAATATCCAACATCAAATTAAATGGAGAGAAACTCAGAAATTCCACTAAAATCAGGGACTAGGTAAGGCTGCCCACTCTCTCCATTTCTCTTCAATATAGTACTTGAAGTTTTAGCTAGAGCAATAGGACAACAAAAGGAGATCAAAGGGACCCACATTGGAAAGGAAGAAGTCAAAATATTACTATTTGCAGATGATATGATAATGTACATAAGTACAAAATTTCAAGTTTCTGAAGAAGGAAATTGAAGAAGATATCAGAAGATGGAAGGATCTCTCATGCTCATGGATCAGAAGAATCAACATAGTAAAAATGGTCACCTTACCAAAAGCAATTTAAAGATTCAATGCAATCCCTATCAAAATACCTACACAATTTTTAAAGACCTCAAGATAAATTCTCAACTTCATATGGAAAAACAAAAACCCCAAAATAGCTAAAACAATCCTGTATAATAAAAGATCTTCCAGAAGAATCGCCATCCCTGGTCTCAAGCTGTTCTATAGAGCAATAGTAATTAAGATGGCATGGTACTGGCATAGAAATAGACTGACTGATCAATGGAATAGAATCAAAGACTCAGAAACAAATCCACACACCTATGGACACTTGATTTTTGACAAAGAAGCCAAATCCATACAATGGAAAAAAGATAGCATCTTCAACAAATGGTGCTGGTCTAACTGGATGACTACATGTAGAAAAATGCAAATCGACCCAATATTTATCACCTCGCACAAAACTCAAGTCCAAGTGGATTAAAGACCTCAACATAAAGCCAGATGCACTAAATCTGTAAGAAGAAAAAATGGAGAAGATCCTTGAACTCATTGGCACAGAAGACAACTTCCTGAACAGAACACCAATAGCTCAGGCTCTAAGGTCGACAATTAATAAATGGGACCTCATGAAACTGAAAAGCTTCTGTAAGGCAAAGGATACTGTCAACAGAACAAAATGACAGCATAGAGCCTGGGAGAAGATCTTCACCAACCCTACATCTTATAAAGGGCTAATATCCAAAATACATAAAGAACTCAAGAAATTAAACACCACCAAACCAAATAACCCCTTTAAGAAATGGGGTTCAGAGATAAACAGAGAATTCTCAATAGAAAATGGCTGAGAACACTTAAAGAAATGCTCAACATCCTTAGTCATTAGGGAAATACAAATCAAAACGACTCTGAGATTCCATATTACACCTATCAGAATTGCTAAGATCAAAACTCAAGTGACAGCACATGTTGTCAAGGATGTGGAGAAAGGGGAACACTTCTCCCTTGCTCGTGGGAATGCAAACTTGTACAACCACTTTGGAAATCAATCTGGCACTTTCTCAGAAAACTGGGAATAGTGCTACTCAAGACCCAGCTATACCAGTGTTGGCCATATACCCAAAAGAAGCTCCATCACACAACAAGGACAACTGTGTTCATAGCAACCTTATTTGTAATAGCCAGAATCTGGAAACAACCTAGATGTCCCTCAACCAAAGAATGGGTAAAGAAACTGTGGTACATTTACACAATGAAATACTACTCAGTTATTAAAGACAAGGAAATCTTGAAGTTTGCAGGCAAATGGATAGAACTAGAAATGATCATCCTGATTGAGATAAGCCAGACCCAGAAAGGCAGACATGGTATATACGCACTTATAAGTGGATATTAGCTCAACATAGATGTCTTCTGAGAGACTCCACTCAGCAGGGGATCAGGGCAGATGCTAGGACTCACTGCTGGACTTCAGGTGAGAGTGGTATGGAAGAATAGGGGAATGGAAGGACCCAGAGGGTTCAGGAACCCCACAAGGAGACCATCAAAGACTGGCAGATCTGGACCTAGGGGGCCCTGCACAAACTGTTGTACCAAGCAATGACAATGCATAGAGTAAAGTTAGACTCCCTGTTCAGATCTAGGCAATGGACAGCTCATTCTCCATGGCTGTGGGGAGAGTAGGGACTGCCTCTGACAAGAACTCTGGTGCCCCCACCCTTGGTGGGGAGGCCAGGCAGCACACAGAGGAAGGGGAAGCAGGCTATCTGGATGAGACCTGATAGACTGTGATCATATGGTGGGGGAGGAGGTCCCCTTCTGTCAGAAGTCTAGGGAAGCGGAATAGAGCAAAAGAGGGAGGGAGGGAACAGGAAGATACAACTGAGGGGACAACAATCAGGATATAATCTAAATAAATTATAATTTAAAATTCAAGAAAAAAAAAGCATCATCCCACTGTCTGTGGGGTTCTATTTACTCCTTTCATGTGTCTGCCCCCAGAAAAACATCACATGCCTTCTCACAAGACATCGTCCAGAAAAATATCACATGACACAACAGAGTCTTCAAAGAAACCAAAAACTTCCACTTCAGTGCACCACCACTGCCTGCTTTTTTGTTTGTTATTTGTTTTAACAAGATACATTTTTAAAAGTTAGAGGTTTTGTGGTTGGTGGTTTTGGGTTTTTGTTAGTTAGTTAGTTAGTTTGTTTGTTTTTTCCCTTTTCAAATCCTAAGACCTAAATTTTTCTTCTTACCCAGTCAAACCCAAGTCTTTCTCTCGATTGATCCTTCAGCATCCCCAAGAGAAGGTTTTCAGTAAGACTGTCTCTGAATGTTTTTGCATACACATTGGTTTGTTTTGGGGTTGATAAAAGTCCAGTGTGTGGATCTGAAAATGGGATGGGCAAGCCTTGCTGATGGACTGAGCCTGGAGGGTAAGAAGGAGGAAGGGGCCAGGAGCTATCAGGGTTTTTGTTTTGTTTTGTTTTGTTTTTTGTTTTTTGTTTGGGAGGGGAGAGTTGGTTGTTTTTGTTGTTGTTATTTTTATTTGTTTGTTTGTTTTTATGCTGTGGTAAAATTCTGTGACCAAGAGCAACCTATGAAAGATGAGTTTGTTTAGGATTACAGTACCAGAGGGACTCTCAGGATGACGGGAGACATGGCAGCTGGAGCAGGGAGCCGAGGGGCCACAGCCTCAACTGCAAACAGAGTGAACAAGCTGGAAGTGGGGCGAGGGTACAAACTCTCAAAGCTCACCCCAGTGACTCACTGCTTCCAGCAAGGTCCCACCTCTTAAAGGTTCCATAATTTCCCCCCAAACAGCACCCCCAACTGGAGACCAAGTATTCAAATGCCTGAGCCCTATAGGAACATTTCCCACTCAAACCCTCATACGGACAGAGTGTGTGGGCTCAGCTTGTGGGCATAGCAGGGGTGAATGGAAGGAAATGTCCAGCAGGCTAACTCACAATTCCAGTTCCTTATAAAGAAGGAGCCTCCCCAAGATAAATATAAAGAAATGTGAGAGGAGCTCCTGACTCCAATGGAGCGAAGAGGCCGGGAAGCAAGGGCTGACTGAGGGCCTCTTGGTACTTCCCATGTGTTGGCCACTATGAATTAACAATGACCAAAAGCTTCCTCTGAGAAACCCCAAAAAATGATGTGTGCAATGCTTGATCGGCAACTGAGGCAAAGAGAAAATAACACATGGGGACACTGGTCCCACAGGCAGAGGAAGCCTAAGAGCAAGACCGTTCCTGCCCAGCTCCCTGCGGGCTCACACACAGCACGTAGTAGATTTTATAAGTTTCCTCCTACTTTTAGCAAGCATCTACTCAAATATAGGAACAATGTTATGTGCAAAAATGCCAGACACAGAGAAGGAAGTAAAGGAGACAGTTGGTGACTGGGGAAGCTTCTAGAACCTTCCAAGTTCAACCACAAAGAGCCTCCTCTAGAGCACAGGCAGTTTTTTGAAACCACCAAAATAGCTGATTTTTTTTTTTCTTTGCCGTGCACTCAGATGTAAGAAATGGCTCAACTGTTCACCTACAAGATCCGGGTGCTCAGGGCCCTAGCACACCTGAGGAATGGCCCGTGCAGCTTGGTGTTCTTTCTCATTTTGACAGGCTCCCCTTGGGCACTCACACAAACTTAGAGGGACACTGCAAGCCAGATGCATGCCAGCCAAGAGGCCACTCAGTGCAGGCCTTGAGTCCTTTCGATTCAGGATGGGACATACTGAGTTTCCCCAGAGGCCCAAGAATGTCATTCATGGAAATACAGGCCATTTTCATGGAGGATGTAGTTGAGGAATATAGCGTATTAGCCTGGCATGAATGAAGGAGGCTATGGCTTCAGTGAGCACTACAAGAGAGAGGAAGGGGTTGGGGGGGTGGGAGGAAAGGAGAGAGGGGCAGGTCAACTACGGAAGAGAACTACAGCTCCCCTGACACAGTTTCCCCACTCAGAGCTGAAGCTACTCTCCACACTTGCTCTAAACTCTCTCTCCTGAGGGACCAGCTTCCTTATTATTCACTTAAGTTCCAAAGTTCAGGGGAAACTTTTCTGATTCATCTTTCACCTTTGCTCCAGCAACAGCAACAACAACAATAGAAACTGAAAGATTAGGGCCAGGGAGGGGGGAGAAGGGAGGGGGTGTATGGGGGATGGGGGTGGAGGGCTAAGGGTCTGACCCCCTGGGGTTCAGGCTAGGGGAGGGAAATAAGCAAACACAGCAGGAAGAACAAAATCCCTATTGCTTCCTCAGTGAGGCATCTTGCCATACTGACCCGGAAGTAGTCAGTGATTGGTGGTGCAGATGCCGAAACACTTTGGAAAGAGCGTTTACTCTCCACCCCCACCCCCGTTTTTGAAGATGAACGTGTGAATGCTGAAGGAAGGGCAGGTTGGAGAAAAGAAACGCAGTGGAAGGATCGTAAGAGAAGTGGGAGCTTGCTTTCCGACTTCCTCAGGTTACAGAATAGCTTCCCCAGAGTATGGGCCACTAAGTGTCAGGCATTCATTATGGCTTCAGATACGGACAGGAGAGCTTGGTGGCCTCGGAGGCTCTCTTCCTAACCAGAGCCTTGGCTGCTCCCTCTCCAAGCATTCCTCTCGCAGGTGCTCCCTTCTGCCTCGCCTCTGACCTCGTGCTCAGACTCTTAGCTTCACATCTAACCACAGCCTTGGACTTTGAGCTGTCTTCCCTTTCCATCTCCCGCACCCAGCATTCAAATGCTCGGTCTCCCTTTCGTTGCCCTGAAGCCCAGGTCCTTCCCGATATCTCTGGCTGGCGCCAAAACGCACACAGCAGATAAGAACCTTCACTTTCTCGGAAGTCAAGGCCAAGGTAACCGGAGGCCACCAGCCATGACATGATGCGACAGCCGTAGGTCACTGGAACTTTCTGTGGCCTGACTTCTTCTTTCCCCTTTCCGGAACCTGACTCTCCAGCCATTAAAATTTCTCCTTGCCCAAATAAGGGAGAGAGCAGAATCCATTTAACTGCTGGTCTTCTCAGTCCCAGTATTGTGTGCCCACCACTAATGGTACTGTTGGCCCCTGAGGCTAACAGCACCCTCTAGTGATGGGCCAACAGGAGCCAAGAGGACTAACAGCAACCGTAAATTACTATTATTTCTTGTGCTTATTTTTGTATTTAGCTTTATATGCCCTCTTTCTATTACTAATTTAACCTTGCACAAGTCCACTGAAATAAACATGACGATCTCCACTTACCTCTGTACAGGTTCGGTAAGAGGCACAGAGACATAAAGCCAATTAATTGTCCAAGGTCAAAGAGCTAGCCAGGAGAACCGTCAGGTTCCAGGGACAGAAGACAGTCCCTACCCGCTCTGCTAAAGCCCTCCATTCCACCCCACCCCACAGGACTTCTTTCTAGGCCTGCGGGTGTCTAGTGTGTGTATCTGTCTTTCCTCATCCCACACTGAGCAGGTAAGATGACAGGGCCAGTACTTCTGAATAAAGGACCAGTGCTCCAGGGATCCTTATTTGTGTTCTCAAAGCCGCATACTGAGCAGTGGGGTGGATGTTCTGAATGTAAAAAGCAGGGTAGCAGAGGTCTGGAGCGATACTTACTCCTACGAGGAGATATCTGAGCGTCTCAGAGTCATTGGCTCCCAAAACTGGGATTTGCAGCTGCAACACTTTGTGCTATCTGGACTGTTTCTGATTCAGCCTTTCTCCTAATCTAAGATGCCATCTGTGAAAACTGCTGCCATCCGCTGAGACAGAAAAGCGTGCTGACCGTTGGACCCACTGCCCTGTTTTTAGTAAGATGCATTAAGTTTGGAGATGTTAAAAATGGGGATCATGAGATACACTTGCATCCCATGTTGCTGGGGTGAATTAAATCTCTTTATAAAGAACTTAAGTCAGGACTCTACACACAGTAATAACCGATGTTAGGTATAAAGATGGATTATTCAGAAATCTTGTACTCAGGTTTAATCTTAGTAAAAGGCTGTACACAAGGGTGTTCACTTTCTCATGGCAGAGTGAAAAAGTCTCAGTTGACTCAATGAGCTGGTTGTGAGGAGACTGGAGAGGATCAGGATGAATGGGATGTGACTGCTCCCTTAACACCTGAGAGAAGGCCGAGAGGTTGGCTAACAGTCTAGCACAAGGTAAGAGATCTGGGGCCCCTGGGTTTTTGGACACAAAGCCTAATAGGTAAAAGCATGGGTGAGAAACTCCATCAATGCCTTAAAAATAAAGGTGTGAACTGGCAGCGTGACCACTGGGGATGTGCGCGCTCACTGTCGAAGACAGAGTATCTGTGTCCTCAATGGTGCTGGTATGATGGAGAGGCTGCAGCACCGGAATAGGAGAGGAAGGTGCCATGGCAGCTCTATCCCCTGTGAAGTCGTTTGAGGAGCCAAAATGCCCTTGCTTCTCTCCTCTCTTCCTCTAGTATCCCTTCTCATTTAGCATCCCTTGGTGCTGCTCTTCCCAGTGTTATTGGGTAGGACTTGCTGTCCAGAATGAGGGACTGGGACTCCCAGTCTTTCACAAGGAGCAGAAACCATCAGCCAGAGAAAGAAGGACCCAGCAGGAGACAGCAAGGCAGACCACTTCTTCTAAATGAACAGGATGTCCAGAGCAGCCCTAGCTGGGTTAAGGGTGTGTGCTGCAGAAGGCATCCACCTGTCTCAGAAAGTAGAGCCCAACCCTGGCCTCTCTCCATGGTCACAGACCTGGGCAGAGAGGAGAAAATAGGACCAGGTTCCATTTTTGCTATTAAATAGGAGTAATCATGGTAATAAGGATGGTCTCAGAGGCTGTGGCTTCTGCTTCTTTTCAATATCTGACCAGAATAGTTCACAGTTAAAAAGGCTCGGTGGGGAGACCAGAAGGCCACCTATTCGTTGGCTTCCTGTTGGTTGGACACTGCGGTTTGTCTGGATTCAGTTACCATAAACTGATGTACCTCATGTGTGACATATACCCCACACTGATGGGCTCCCTCTGTTTCTCCCTCTCTCCTGTAACAAACAGAAAGGTACAAAAAAGCCATGAAGAAAAAATCAGTTTGGGGGAAATCAAGAGTTTCATTCTAGCCAGGCCTGATGGCGCACAGCTGTAATCCCAGCACTTGGGAGGCAGAGGCAGGCAGATTACTATGAGTTCAAGGCCAGCCTGATCTACAAAGTGAGTTCAGGACAGCCAAGGCTACACAGAGAAACCCTTCTCAAAAGAAAAAAAGAAAAAGAAAAAAAGTTTCACTCTGAGCCTTTGGTGTCTATAGGAATCGAACCTTTTTTAGAATGAGAGCAAATTACCTATTTGTACCTATGAGTTACCTACTCATAATAATAAGCAAACTTTTTCAAACCAGAGCTAGGAGGTTCAAACCCAATCTCAGGAAACATGAGGAAGTTTGTTTTCTCTGCAAATGACTGTCATCACATTTTGGCTTTAGGAGTCATGACTCTCAAGCCGCAGGTCACTTTTTTTTTTTTTTTTTTTTTTTTTTTTTTTGACACGTGGAGGTCGGACAAATGACAACTTCCTATCTCTTGAGGCTTCTGACTAACTATGCAATTTTTAGACCCTCTGTGCAAGAAACTCAGTGGATGTCAGAGATAGCATTATTTCAGCCAGGACTAAGCACTATTCCTTTGCTAGTTGGCAAATGCATGCCTGCAAATGCACAAAAACACCACCCTGGTTGGGTTGGTGTTTTTGGAGCTTTAACCAAAGGCATGTACCATGCCCTGAACATGCCTGGCCTCCTGAGGTACTGGTGGCAGCCTTCTGCTTCATGGGCTTCTTTTTTCAAGAACTTTCTTTACCCTTAAACATGAGTATTCTGGCACAGAATTTACTATGTGGCTCTCAGTTTTGCCTCATGTTTACAGCAATCCTCCTGTCTCCACCTCCCAAGGATTGGGATTTTAAGTCTGAGTCACTACACTCAACTAAACTTACCTTGTTTTTGTCTGTCTGCCCACCATCCCAAAGACATATGTGTTTACTGGGAAATTCCAGAAAAGTTTTTTTTGTGGGGGGAGCGCAGATAAACTAAAATCCAGGTGAAGAGCTGGGATGATAGCTCAGAGGTTAAGAGTACTTACTGCTCTTGTGGAGGAGCTGAGTTCAGTTCCCAGCATCCCCAAGGTACCTGAAAACCATCCCCAACTCTCGACCTAGAGGATCTAATGCTCCCTTTTGAGCTCCATGGGTACCTGGCGTGCACACATACACAGAAAACGAAAACAAAGAAACCTTAAAAATCCAGGTCAATTTACCACCTTCTCCACAATTCTTTTGTCTCAGAGAAATGGTGGTGATTATAGCTTGGACCTTAAGTGCCTTCCACAGCCCCACGTCTTCCATGCTCGACCCCCCAACATGGTGTCATTTCAGAGCAGTGGCTAGTGTTCAGGTCATTGGGAGCATGTCCGTGAAGATGACGGTGGGACCCGGGCTCCTTCTTCTTCTCTTTGTTTCCTGGCCACGAGGTGAGATGTTCAACTTCCCACCATCCGGCCGGTCTGTCAGCAGGCGGCAGAGGGCAGTCTACAGCCCTGCGGCCAGCTTGGCCACATTTAACACAAGCTTCAGGTAGAGCTTCTGTTGTGCTCATCATCTTCTTTGGAGGAGCTTAGGGATGCTGTCAGGAGCTGGCATGTCTATCACAGAAAGCTTTTTATTAAACACTTTAAATGCCATAGTCTGCAGATCCCTGAAATATCTGAGGACCATGTCTATCTCGAGTAGATCTTAATAGACAAACTTTGCTTGTTTCTAGTTCATTACTTTCTGCTTTTTGTTTTTCATTTTGTTGTTGTTGTTGTTTTGTTGTTTTGTTTTGTTTTTTGAGACAAGGTTTCTCTGTGTAGCCTTGGCTGTCCTGGACTCGCTTTGTAAACCAGGCTGGCCTCGAACTCACAGAGATCCGCCTATTTCTGCCTCCCGAGTGCTGGGATTACAGGCATGTGCCACTGTTGTTTACTCAGACAGGGGGCCAGTGCTAAGGAGCACAAGCAGCCGCCCATGATTACCTGGTACTAGGATTTCTGAGACGCCAAGAGGAAGAGGAGGGAAAAAAAAAAAATGCTGGAAAAATTAAGTCTCGTCCAGGAAAATGGTCAGACCCAGAGAAGCATTTAACTCACCCATTGCCAGTGTAGGCGGAAGTTCCTAGCGATCAGTGGGCCAGAAAGCAAGTGTGTTCTGTGCACTGCCAAAGGGATCCCTGTGTGTCTAGGCCCCAGCAGAGCCCTCTGACTGTTGGCACCAATGTTATGATCTATAATGGTATGTGGGGGGGTGTGTACCATGGCAGGCCTATGCCAAGGTGTACCCCTTGAGGAATTATGCACCACTGCAACAGATCTGATATAAGGAAGTTTATTGTGAGAAGGGAAGAGGAGGACATAGAGGAGGGATAGACAGTGAGTGAGCCATGAGAGCAGAGAGGGAGAGGGCAGATAGGGAGAGAAAGGGAGGGTGTAGGACAGAAACATTGGGACAGAGAGAACAGAGAGAGCGCTGGGGTGACAGGGGTAGGGGTGTCCTTTTATCTGGCTGACACCTAGCACACCTCCGAGTGGCAGCTGACAATGTGAAACCAGCAGAAGTCCCTGCACAGTAGTAACACAGGCGCCTACACATAAAAATGACTAAAGACAAATCTTTACAGATTCACTTTAGTGTTACCGATACTTTTTTTTTTTCCAATTATTTATAACTGCCTTTTCTCTTTCTGATGTTTACTTTCCTACAACTAAGCGAAGACCGGAGAAGAGGCAACCTGACTAATCAGTGCTTCAGTCTCACTCTTGTTCCTGTACTACTTTGAGCAAAAAGACTGTCAGTCAAGTAGCCAGACCGCTTCTGTCTTCATAATTCCACAGATGCCTTGAGACAATTAAGCTTGTAGCTGACTGATTGCTCAACCTCCTGAAAGTAAAGCCCCGGGCAAGGCTGTTTGAGACAGGTTTATACCAGGCTTTTGTAGCCACAAGCCTCAATGAGCCATTTCTACTTTGGCCAGAGAGGGAGCATTACCTGTGGTAGAGGGACTAGACCAATGGCAAGATGGTGCGTGGGGATAGAGAGGAACAAGGCTGACAATGGGCTAGAGGGAAGATTTTGGGGTTTTGTTTTTTGTTTTTTGTTTTTTTGTTTGTTTGTTTTTGGTTTTTGGTTTTTGGTTTTGATTTGATTTGTTTTGTTTTGCTTGAGACAGTGTTTCTCTGTGTAGCTGTTGCTGTCCTAGACTCACTCTGTGTACCAGGCTGGCCTCAAACTCACAGAGATCCACCTACCTCTGCCTCCCAAGTGCTGGTACTAAAGGTGTGCACCACTACTACCTGACTTAGAGAAAAGACTGTTACTGGCATTAGAGGGAACGCTGTAATTGGCCCGGGAACGCTGTAATTGGCCAACAAGCGGTAAGCATAAATAAATAGCACAATTTTAAAACTTAGTCTGATGGGCTGGTCAGATGGCTCAGAAGGTGAAGGCTCTTGCTGCTAAGACTGATAGCCTGAGTTCAATCTCCTGCACCCACATGGCAGGAAAGGAAAGCTAACAAGGACTGTTCCTTACATGTACATGCTAGGGCATGTGTACATACACACAGACAAATAAATAAATGCAATTATTCTTTTTAAATGTCTGTGTGATGGCTAGTTTTAACTTGACACAAGCTAATGTCATTAGAGGAGGGAACTTCAGTTGAGAAAATGCCTCCATAAGATCTGTCTAAAGGCAGCAGGGCATCGTGGCACACCCGTAATCTCAGCATTCATGCAGTCAAAGGCAGGCAGAGCTCTGTGAGTTTGAGGTCAACCTGATCTACAAACCAAGTCCAGGACAACCAAGGCTACACAGAGAAACCCTTGTCTAGAAAAAAAAAAAAATCTGGATAAAGACGAACCGGTAGGCTTTTTTGTTTTGTTTTTTGGTGATTGATGGGGAGGGTCCAGCATAATGTAAGCGGTGCTATCCCTGGGCAGATGATTCTGGGTTCTATAAGAAAGCAGGTTGAGCAAGCCATGGGGAAGAAGCAGTAGGAAGCACCCTTCCTTGGCCCCCTCATCCTGCCTCCTGGTTTCTGCCTTGCTTGAGTTCCTATCCTGGCCTCCCTCAATGATGAACAGTGATGTGGAAGTGTAAGCCAAATAAACTCTTCCTTGGGGCTGGAGAGATGGCTCAGTGGCTAGGAGCACTTACTGTTCTTCCAGAGGATCCGGATTGATTTCCCAGCACCCATATGGCACTCACAACTGTCTGTAACTCCAACTGACACCCTTACACAGACACACAAGAAGACAAAACACCAATGCACATAAAATAAAAATAAAAAATCATTAAAAAATAAACAAATAAACCTTTCCTCCACAAGTTTCTTTTGGTAATGGTGTTTCATCACAGCAATAGAAACCCTAACTAGGGAAATCTGATAAAAGTCCTTGCCTTTTACTAACACTATTTGGTCCATTTACATTTTCTTTATTTTTAAAAAGATTTGTTTATTTATTATGTATTTAATGTTTTGCCTGCTTGTATGCCTGCACACCAGATTTCATTATAGATGGTTGTGAGCCACCATGTGGTTGCTGGGAATTGAACTCAGGACCTCTGGAAGAGCAAGCAGTGCTCTTAACCTCTGAGCCATCTCTCCAACCTTACATTTTCTTTCATAAGTGATAAATTTGGTCTTTTGCTTTTCATTTTGTCTTGCATTTCTCTGGTTTATTGCAATTTAAAAATTATTGGTTGGCACACAATAATTGTGTGTGTTTACGGGCTAGAGTGTGACATTTTAAAATCATATAGTAAGTATGTGGTTATTATATATATCAGTTCACACATCTATGGCATTTTTTGTTTGTTTGTTTGTTTCTTCAAGACAGGGTTTCTCTGTGTAGCCTTTCCTGTCCTAGATTTGCTTTGTAGACCAGGCTGGTCCCAAACTCACAGAGATCTGCCTGCCTCTGCCTCCTAAGTGCTGGGATTACAGGAGAGTGCCACTGCACTTGACTATCTATAGTAGTTTTCTCTTTCTTTCTTTTTTCTTTCTTTCTTTCTTTTTTTTTTTTTTTTTCTGAGATAGGGTTTCTCTGTATAATAGTCCTGACTGTCCTGGACTCACTTTATAGACGAGGCTGGTCTCTAACTCACAGAGATCCACCTAACTCTGCCTCCCCAAGTGCTAGGATTATAGACATGCACCACCATGCCCAGCTAACTATGGCATTTTTCTTATCCTTCTTTGATGTTTTACAGCATTAAACCGAGAGTCTTGCACTTGCTAGGAAGTGCTCTCTTGCACTGAGCTCTACCCCCAATCAGTTCTGTTTGGTTTTTTGTTTTGTTTTGTTTTTCTGCTATTAGTCTAAACTTTTGTAATTTCAACTCTCAATGTGTTTGGAAAAATAAATGTTTATAAGACTATTAAGACTTATTTCTATTTGCTTATGCAATAAAAAGGTTATTTTTTTAAAGTTTGGATTTGCCTACCTTTTCCTCACTATCCAACACAGTACCTACCTTAGTATGTGTAAGGCATGGAGGACACAGTGGTTTAAAAGGGGGTGGTGTTATAATTTTTCCCTGTAAAGCCTACAGTTTAGCAAAGACAATTAGTAAAACAGTGCCGTTACAAAATTCACACTCAGTGTGTTTTCTTACATGGGTATCCAAGCAATCCATTCCAAGAACCATCTTTTACCCCACAGCTCCTCAGGTTCCCGCTACTCATCACCACACAGCCCACTCATCTTGCTACTACACATCTTCCTGATAGCTGAGGTTCTCCAAGGACCAGCTAGAGGCAAAGGGCTCCAGGGACTGCATGATTGACATATTTGTGATTTGTCACCTGCAGGGGAATACTACATATATGCCAAGGCTATAGCTTCCTAACCAGTTGACAAAGAGCTCATTTTTGAAAGAGGTGTGTTTCTAAGAATTTAGGGACCCAAATAATCTTTTTGCATTGCTTATAGAGAAATTAGAATCTCATGGTTCACTGCACTCAAGAAGAGATCTTACGGTCCTGCCATGCAAAAGCCTGGTAGCTGCAGCATAAAAAACCAGAGAGGAGCTGATGTCTGGTGATTCCGCAGAATCTAGGCTGAGGCAGCATCTGTTTCCTCTTTTGCACAGACATCTGGAAAGGTAAGGAAGAACTCTTCTGTGTGTAACCTAGGAAACCAGACCTCTACAGCGAGCTACACCTGACATCTGGAAACAGACATAGACTGAGGGTTACAGTGGTTAGGGGTGCTGACATGGAAAAAAGTAAAGGAAGGTCAAAGTGGGCACAGAGTTTCAGCTAGACAGGAGAAATAAGCTCTCACATCCAGTTACTGCACGGTGACTATAATTACAGTAAGGGGACATGTGTTCACAGTGGTAAAGGTGTAGACTTTCCACATCTTCATCACAAAGAAAGGATAAGAATGGAGGTGATAAATACATTAATTTTCCCAGTGTGCTGGTGCACACCTTTAATCCCATCAGAGAAAAAGACAGGCAGATCTCTGTGACTTCGAGGCCAGCTTGGTCTATGTAGTGACTTCCAGGACAACTAGGGCTATATAGAGAGATCCTATCTCAAAAACAAACCATTAATTAATTGATCACTATATACATATATATTATATATGCAGTATATACATATACATCTCCAATGCAAATGTGCAGCAAAACATTATATTGCATGTTCCTGGTAAATATATGTAATTTTTTTTTTTTGCCAACTAGATATGGCATTTAAATAATAAAAAAGGAACTCTGGGTTGGGAGATGGGCTAAGCATTTGTATAACTGCTCTCATGAATGGCTGCCTAATATAAGAAAATGTAAGCAGGAAGTCAGTTCCTAATGCGTAGATCACAGAGGTGTAAAAGACCAATGGCTTGCCGGGCGTGGTAGCACACGCCTTTAATCCCAGCACTCAAGAGGCAGAGGCAGGCAGATCACTGTTGAGTTCGAGGCCAGCCTGGTCTACAATGAGAGTCCAGGACAGCCAAGACTACACAGAGAAACCCTGTCTCTAAAAACTGAAAAACAAACAAACAAACAAAAAACAATGGCTTATGTTTCCTGGTGAAAAGGCCTAAAACCTAGAGTGGCCCTTAGGCCATAAAAATAAAGATTCCAGGACTTTTTAATACTTCAAAGCTTAGGCCTTAGCTGGGCAGACTCTCAACTAGCTCATCTAAGTTAACTCGACCATCTAGTCCCTTCCAGACATGTGGCTAAGTAAACCTTCCAGGCCTATAATCACATCAGTCTCCTCTCATGTCTCCTGTGTGTGTGTGGGTCTTTTCTCTTTCCTCTTTCCAGAATTTCTTTCTCCCTACCAGGGAGTCCCCTTTCCACCTCCTGCCCAGTTATAGGCTGTCAGCAGCAACTTGTATTATCCAATCATGGATAATTTGGGAGGCAAGGCTTACACAGTGCCATCTTGGATAGGTGAGGATTTGCTGGTAAAGCAGCAAGGATCTTGGGGCAAGCAATTAACATTTTGAATACATAGTAAGTTTTTAGATAATCCCAACACAGAGGCTATGGAAAGGAGTTAATCTCAGTTGAGAGACAAGCAGATACCCAGCCTAGATTCTATGGCAACACAGGACAGCAGAGAGAGCCGACCAACACCCTTTGGTTATGCAGGGCGTACATGTTCCTGAGTGTGGGAACATCCGGTCTGCTTGCCTATGTTGTCCAACCTCCTGACAGACATGGAGGAGAAGGCAATGCTGTCGGAAAGGTAGGGAAAATGCTCACCATCCAGGCCAACTCTCTTGGCCCTTGAGGGTCTAAAGACTTCTTCATCTATCATCCAACCGATCTGATTCCCAGGGACAAGACATCCTGGTAGGGGGTGACATGTGACTTGAATAGTCAAGGACATGGAGACATTTAGGAAAAAGGGGGAATTTCTGAATGTGGCCATATGGTTCACTGGAGAGGACAAGTCCAGGAAAATGGTTTTGTGATATAAGCTAAAGACTTTTTTACCCTGACTCCTCTCTTTCAGCCCCCTTCCAACATACTGTGTACCAAAGTGATTTTCACTAAAAAGTATCTTGATTAGACCCACATATGTGATATATATATATATGTATATATATAATATATGATATATATTTTTGCCAACAATATATGGCATTTAAATAATAAAAAAGGAACTCTGGGAGATTATAGATATAGATATAAATATAGATATGAAGTTATATGATTAATTTAATGTCTTGTATCAATTACTTTTTTCATTTCTTAAAAGTAAAAAGGGCATCAGTTTTTGTATGGTATTTAATAGAGAAGCAATTTTAGTTTGAAAATAACTAATTTTATAGCTATATTTTGAGTATGCAATAAGCTTAATTTAACACACTGTGAAATTTTTCATAATATAAATGGGCAAAACTATATTTTTATTTAACAAATAGCTCACTTCATTTTTCTTTAAATTAATTAAATACAAAAGTCATAATTTAGGGCTAGTGAGATGGCTCAGCAGGTAAAGGCACTTGCTGCCAAGCTTGAGTTCAATCTCTGAACTCATACAGGGAAGGAGAGAACTGATTCCTGTAAATTGTCTTCTGACCTCCACATGTTAGACACACACACACACACACAGACACACACACACACAATTTTAAAATAGTAAACATATTTTTAAAAATTGAATTTGAGCCAGGTGGTGGTGGTGCACGGCTTTAATCCCAGCATTTGGGAGGCAGAGGCAGGTGGATCACAGTGAGTTCAAGGTCACCCTAGTCTACAAAGTAAGTCCAAGACAGCCAGGGCTACACAGGGAAACCCTGTTTCCAAAAAAAAACAAAACAAAACAAAAAAAACCAAACCAAAAAAAAAATTGAAATTGAGCCAGGTGTCATTAGCTACCGTCCAGGACATGAATTCTCAAGACCTGCATCCTGAGAGGCATGGTCTCTAACTGTAATTGTGATTGATTTCTCAGAAACAGCACTTGGAAAGTTCTAAGCCACAGGTGCTGTAGAGAGCCAACCACTTGAACAGCTAAAATATTTCATGACTTTGGACTTGAAAACCAGCCTTTTTTTTTTTTTCTTGTATATACTATTATTTATTATTTCTACACATTTTTATATACACATGACCTTAAAAGAAAAGTCCCACAAAACCCCTAAATACAAGCCTTTTAAAGTGTATATATAAATTTACCTCCGTGAGTGGGAGTTGATTTGCATTTAAGACACACTGACAGACAAGACCAAACCCCGCCCCCGCCCCACCCCCCAAGTCTGGTTTCTTTCACTGAGACAGCCGACTTGCCAATAACTCTTTTTCTTAACCCCACATGTTGCTAGCTGGCCTGGTTTACTGACTATATTTTCAAATCGCTTTTCCTAGCCAAGTCTGAAGACTGTGTGGAGGAGAGCGGTGGTTTAAATGGGGACCACCCTGAGCCCTCAATAGCTCCCCGAAGACCAACCCCTGGCGTTTCGTTGTTTTCCTTCAAGCGGCCATTTTCAACTGTGTCATATTCATGCTCCGGGTTCCAACAAGCTCAAGTAACACCCTACCCTGGGTAACTAACTGCCGTGACCTTGAGAGAAGAAACGCCTGCAGTTCCTGAAGAAGTCTGCCTGCAAGCCAAAGCCGGCTGCTAACCCCAGAGTTCTGGCCACACAGCGCTGTGCTGCCCCAAGGCCTCTCACTTGTGTCACCAGGCTGGTGCTAGCCACATACCTAATCCACATGGGACGTACCCCTTCCAGACCAGTTAACATAATCAAGCAAGCCACAGAGTTCACGCACTTGATAGCCAAGTTGCAAACTGTGTGCGAGAACTGAAACAAGAAACCAATCACAGTTATAGTTAGAGACCACGCCTCTGGGGACGCAGGTCTCAGAAACTCCCCTTCGCGTTCTCTGTTGAGAGGATGCAAGAGGATCTCGAAACAATTTAAACTATTGTCCATGCCCTTTGGCTGTCTCCCAGGACTTGAGGGTAAGACCATACGGTTCAGGCACGGGGCTTGGGGAAACTGAGCTGGAACCGACCTGGAATCTTCCTCCCTGATGCCTGGCTCCCACAGTATCAGAAGTTAAGACACAAACTGTCAAGGGAGAAGAGCATTCAATGGTCTTAGCCAACCAGAAAGCCTATGACCAGCCTGGCAAGAGATCCTTAAGGCTGCATGCAGCAGAGGCACTCACATCTTGAGGTAACCAGAAGCCATCAAATTGGGTTCAGGCCTCTGAGTAGGAGGGAATTCATGGGTGGTATTATAAAACTAGCCATAACTCCCACCTCCCTAAGCTAGTGTAATGTCAACTGCGTTATAAATACACTCACAGATAAGTATCACTCTGCATCAAAAAAGCTTCTTTTTTGCACTAGAGACCATTATAAAAATCCACAGCGGGTCCATTGCAAAGAATACTGACTGAGGGGAGCTCAAACCCAATTGATGCATCTATAATAACGCCTATTTAATACTCCAGGAACATTCCAGAAGAGAAGGTGGAAAGATTGTAAGAGCCAGAGGACCAGGATGTCTGCTGTGAAATAGTGTCTTCTAAATACGGTAGAGAAGCTCCACTCATGACGTCTTAAAACACTATGGTCGCCTAAACAAGATCTACACAATGACAACATCAGTTGACATGGCAACACGGACGGAGGGAATCTCACAAGGACCCAGCCCTAAATGAATTGCTATAGGAAGTTAACAGCTACTGAGAGAGGAAGTCGGTCTTCTCCAGGGATGAGCCAAACCCAAGTGACCATTTCCCTAAAGACAGATACATATGAGTAACACTAAATGCGCTCGTACACACGTGCACACACACACACACACAACACACACACACACCTTGTCACAGTAAAAATAGCCTAGCATGGAGATGTCTTTAGGCTCTCAGATCATCCTTTCTGACCACAAAGCATGAGCAGACGCTAAGGGAGAAAGGAAGCCACCGAGACAAGACCAGCCCTCAGTGGGAGGAAGTAGGAGCGGCCTCCCCACGCGCAGGCCTCTCTCTGCACACTCTGCCCCTGCGTTGCCCTCTACGCACAGCCAGGTGGTCTGACAGCTGCTCTGTTGGCTGGCTTCCTCTTCCCTTTCGAGCTCTGCGCGGCCTCCTGAGGATAATCAGAAACCTCGTATTTGGTCCAGAGATTTAAAGTCTCTTTAGACTTGACCCTGAGTCCCAGCAGCAGTCTGGCTTCTTGAGGGCACCTTACTAAGCAGGACTGGGAACCGGTTACTCAAGTGTGACTTTAAGTCCCATTGAGGAGAAGAGCCAGGATGAATAAGGAGGGGGTGACTAGATGAGGGCATCTTCTGCACTTCTGCAACCCCCCACTCTGTGTAGATATTATTCACATATTGTAGAAATTCTCCCCTTGATTTCTAATATCTCACAATTAGAACTAGAAAAAGGAAGCTCTATGTATTATTGTGAACTATTTAGAAAGTACAATCTATACATATAAATGACACACTGTCTTGTGTGTGTTCATGGGTTTGTGACTCCTGTGTCACTCCTCAGGGTTTGTCTGCCTTTTGTTGTTACTGCTTTGTTTATTTGTTTTTTGAGACTGGACCTATCTATACAGCCCTGACTAACCGGGAACACCCTATGTAGACCAGGCTGGCCTTGAACTCACAAAGATCCACTTTCCTCTACCTCTCTAATGCTGAGATTAAGATGTGAGCTAATTTTGCCTTTAATCCCAGGACTTGGGAGGCAGAGACAGGTGGATCTCTGAATTCTAGGCCATTTTAGTCTACAGAGTGGGTCCAGGGCAGCCAAGGCTACACAGAGAGACCCTGTCTCAAACAAACAAACAAAAAAACACACACACACATGGCTTCTCATTGGCCCAGACCTTGCCAGCAAACCCTAGGACCCACCTGGCTTCATCCACCCAGTGCTGGGATAACAAACCCACATTACTATACCTAGCTCTCTACATGTATTGTGAATATCAAACTCAGACTGCCATACTTAGTGGCAAACATGTCACTGACAGAGTAAAGTAAAATGTTCTGGATCCATCTTTTAGATCCAGAGCATTAGCATTTAATAATGCTTTTATTCCTGATAAAAGAGACCAGTGACATATTAACCTTTAATGAGGAGGATTTAAATGGTGCTTGCCTGCCTGCCTTCCTTCCATCCTAACTTCCTTCCTTTCTTTCTTTTGGTTTTGTGAAAACAGGGTTTCTCTGTGTGGTTTTGACTCTCCTGGACTCACTTTGTAGACCAGGCTGGCCTCAAACAGACAAGGAAGCCAACCCAGGCCTGCTGCCAGGTGATGAGCCACATCTCTCCACCCTTCATATATTCTAAATTTTAAAAGAATCTAATGACTGGCATAAAGACAGTGAGTTCACTAACCAATACCATAAACTGTTGTGTGCTGGTGAATACAAGAATCCCAATGAAATGCACTATGTTCCCTCCCCCCAAGCCTCCTGGTAACCCATTAAACCTCAGATTTCCACTGTTCAGTTCAAGAGAACTATAGCTGTTGGAACCAGACTGTTGGCCAACTCTTCCAGCTTGGTGGGGCCACTTGGTCCCCTCCCGTACCTGAAAATGCAAAAAGTTCAGGTTACACTGCAAAGCCTGCAGCTCAAGTGATGTGACACTGTTGTTGTCCAAACTAAACTCCAGCCCCACTTTTAGGAATAAGAAAAGCACCTTTACCAAGAACCTAAGCCTCATTGTACTGTTGCATATATATAAAATGTGTATATGATGTCTATGTATACACACATATATGCGTGTATGTACACACATATATAATATGTGCATGTATATATGTATATATATGTGTGTGTGTATATATATAGTATGTAAAGATTTCTTTTTTGTTCTTTAAAGGTTTATTTATTATTTATAATTTTCATTTTTAAAAATGTATATATTTAATTAATTTATTCAGATTACAACTCAGTTGTTATCCCATCACTTGTATCCTCCTGTTCCTCCCTCTCTCCCCTTTTCACCCCATTCCCCTCCCCTAGGTCTATGACCGAGGGGGACCTCCTCCCCCACTATATGGTCAGGGGCTATCAAGTCTCATCTTGGTAGCCTGCTTATTCTTTCTTTGAGTGCCACCAGGCTTCCTCACCAAGCGGAGGTGGTCAAATATGGGGCACCAGAGTTCATGTCAGAGTCAGTCCCCACTTTCCACATAACTGTGGTGAATGTCCTGTCCATTGGGTAGATCAGGGTAGGAGTTCGATGTTTACTACTTGTATTGTCCTTAGTTAGTGCAATAGTTTGAGCAGAGCCCCTTGTACCCTGATCCACCTGTTATGATGTTCTTCTTGTAGGTTTCTAGGACCCTCTGGGTCCTTCTATTTCCCCATCTCCTACATTTCTCTTATCTAGAGTCTCAATACAATGTCCTCACATCTATCTCAATCTCCTGGTAAGTGGAGATTTTCATGGGACATGTATTTTGGGCTAGATTTCTTATAAATTAAAAATGAAAAAGGCTGGAAAAGAAGCTCAATTGTTCACCTGCCTAACATGTATCAGTCCTTGGGTTCCATTTCCTGTCACTGCTAGCATAAATAAATAAATGAAAACTGTAAATGTCTAAAATAAAGGAATGGCTAAAACATGAATTCTGCAGATGAAGTTAAACAAATGACTTGGTATTTGATATTTTGAAAAGGTTCAAGTTTAAAAGCCAAAAAAACAGATGCTAAGTGAGACTTGGAGATGGGGCAGTTAATCCCAGCCCTCAGGAGGCAGATCTCTGTGAGTTTCAGTCCATCCAGGACTACATAGAGAGGTTCTGTCTAAAAGAAAAGAAAAGAATAAAACCATACAAAACAAAAATCAACCAACCAACCAACCACCCCCCCAAAAAAACCCACAAGAATTGTCATACTTTTTTACCAGACAGAAATACAAGCAATTAGAATTACACCAGCCCTCCCTCTCCAAGGATGGGAGTGTAGACTAGAAAACATTTTCTGAAGAGAACAGGCACTGTAAAACTGTTTTGTATACAACACAAAAATTCAGGTTGACAGTGTAAGAATTTAAGTTGCACTTACTGGGCTGGGGAATTAGCTCTGTGTGTAAGAACGACTGTTATGCATGCAGAAAAAGCCAAGTCTGAATCCCGCCGACATAGCCACCTAAGGCAGCCTTAACCCCAGTATTGTGACCAAGGGGAGGAAAAGTAGACCCAGAGCGCTTGCTGTCCAGCTGAAATGACAAGCTTTAAGTCCAGTGAGAAGACCCATCTCAAGGCACTAAGATGGAGAGAGGCAGAAAAAGACAACGTAACACACAGACACACAGCCATACACACACACACACACACACACACACACATACACACACACACACACACACGGACATACACAGACACACACACACAGAGCACTTACTTTGCATGACATTGTATCTTTCAGGACTGTAACATTAGAAGAAAACAGATAGGTGGTTTTTGTTTTTTATTCTTCTCTCATATATCAGGACCAGGAAAAAAATCTGGAAATCTGTGTGTGTGTGTGTGTGTGTGTGTGTGTGTGTGTGTGTGTGTGTGTTCATGGTGCTTCTGTGTGTGCATGTTTATGTGGAGGTTAGAGGATAACCGTGGGTGTTATGCCTCGTGTACTGGCTATCTTTTTGGGGGGTGGGAGGTTGAGACAGGGTTTCTCTGTGTAGCCTTGCCTGTCCTGGACTCGCTTTGTAGACCAGGCTGGCCTTGAACTCACAGCGATCTGCTTGCCTCTGCCTCCCAAGTGTGAGTCATCACCGCCTGGCCTTTTCTTTCTTTCTTTTTTGTTTTTTTTAAAGAGGAGGTCTATCAGCAACCTAGAACTTGTGAGGCAGGACAGGCTGTCTACAGAGCCACCTGTTTCCTCCCCAGGGCTGGGATCACAGTCAAGTGTTGCACACCTGGCTTCCTTTATTTTCTGCAAATGGAAGCTTCTTCCTCCTTGTATAGCAACTGCTTTAATGACAGTGTCATATATCCAATCCCTGCTCTGTCATTTTAATAAATGGTTGACGTCTATATAATGACATCTGTGTCACTATATAGTACAATTTTCAAAAGAGACAGATGAGCAGTGGTGGCACAGGCCTTTAATCCCAGCACTCAGTGGGCAGAGACAGGTGGATCTCTGAGTTGGAGGCCAGCCTGGTCTACTGAGTGAGTTTCAGGACAGCCAGAGCTAAAACAGAGAAACCCTTGTCTTGAAAAAATGGGGAGGTGTGTGTGTGTGGGTGTGGGTGTGTAGGTGTGTGGTGTGTCAGGATCTCACTATGTAGTCCAGACTGCACACTGACCTGAAACTCAAGACCTTCCTGCCTCAGCACAGAAGGACAGGCATGCACTGCTATGCCAGTAAAATCCATAAAATCTTAAAGGTTCCTGATCCAGTGTAGGCCAGAAGCCAGTGATCAGATGAGTAGACTATGGCCTGATAGATTGGGCCGAGGGGTATGGCTGTGGAAGCAGGCAGACATGGCTGGGACAAGAGTGTCTGTGAGCTGGTCAAGTGGGCTCTGTCAGGAAGGCTCCTATGAGAAACGCCACCACAGTGTGAAAATGGCTTATCTGGTGAGACTATGAAAGTCTTTTTGTTTTTGCTTTAGTTTGTAGTACTCACGATCAGATGGGTCGAGGGTGAATGAAACACAACTCTTAACCATTTTCGGTAGGAAATGGAAAATGTCAAAGAATAACGAAAGTGCACTAAGACGAGCTTTCAGAGGGCCCAGGGAAAGGGGATCCACAGACTTTTCTAACCTTCTCTCAACTACGCCTCACTTCCGGTCCCTTTACTGTGTCTGAATTTCCTCCCAAGGCTCCCCGCCTTGCTTCTCTCTCTGCTGCAGAACTAGGAGCTAGATTTGTCCTCCGTCGGCCCCCAAGGGAATTTGTGACTGACTCTCCTTCAGTAGATGGCACCGCCTTGCTTCCTTTGCAGTCACGAGACAGCATCAGTTAGTCACATGGATGAACGGGGTTGAAAATGCCTCTCCGAGTGTGGGCGACCAGCTGGGTGATGATCCCAGCAACTCAAGCTAATTTCAAAGGTGTATCACAGGCTTAGGGGGTCTGGAAACACTGTTCAGTGGAGGAGGACGGTCAGGGTCAGACAGGATTGGAACCCTAGTTTCACGATGACCAGCTGTATGACTGCATGAATGATTGCTATGTTTAAAACCCCAGTTTCCACAAGAGAATACCAACACCTAGCATATACGGTTCATTATCAATATTAACTAAAATATATCATATAGTGTTATTTAACTGTTGACTAATAAATGTGTCTTTCAGCTGGGCATGGTGGCACATGCCTTTTATCCCAGCACTCAGGAGGCAGAGGCAGGTGGATCGCTGTGAGTTCGAGTCCAGGTTGGTCTACAAAGCGAGTCCAGGACAGCCAAGGCTACACAAAGAGACTCCGTCTCAAAAAAAAAAAAAAAAAAAAATGTGTCTTTCAACCATACTGAATGTTGATTTTAAATGTTCTTCCACTACCTTTGTGGTTAGAATTTTTTTTTTTTTTTTTGAACATCCGTGCCAGTTAACCAGTGTGTTTCTCCTGTAAACAAGTCAAGGATATAGGTTCAATCACACATATCTCAGCAAGGAGAAAAACCGTGGAGTGGCCACATTTGCTCTGGTTCACATCACAGCCAGAGGCTGTGCTGTAAAAGTTGGCAAGTTCTGAAGGAATGTCGCCAGGAATGGTCTTGGCTATCTGCCAGGCAGAAACAGCTGGGAAACTCTGACAGCCAAATTCAGGGAGCACAGCTCCAGTTTGACGGTCTTGGGGCCTCAGAATGGCTGCACTGTCACCCTCACATATCACCCCTACCCTGAGATGCCCCCCACAAATGGGTTTTGCTTCTCTCTCTCTCTCTCTCTCTCTCTCTCTCTCTCTCTCTCTCTCTCT
>OU015743.1:124548197-124584163 GCA_907169655.1 Acomys percivali
AGCCACTGAAACTGTGCCCTTTGTCAGCAGAGCAGTGGCCTTTACAGAGCCCCACTGACACCCCACTTCAGTACAATGACTAGAACTGCACCTACACTGGTTTCACTTCCTGCCAGTGAGCCTGAGTGTTTGACACTTTTCATTTTAACCCCTGATAAGGAGGAGTGGAGGCGTGGTGGGCATGGGAGGGATCCAGCTACATGCTACCACAAACTCCTAAATAAGTTTATGGACGCAGTAGCTCCACTCTCTGCTAGAATATATTACAGAACCAAAGGAGCCAACCCAAAGTGGAGCTCATTAGACAGCCATTAACAGCACATAACAGCCACCCACCCCAGACACAGATAGGGACACAGTTAGCCACTTAATCCGCCATTGTTATGAAAAACTTTACTGGAAGAAAAACACCATCCAATGTACACTACTTAGTCAGTCTGCTCTCAGAAGGAGAAAAACACAGTCCCACTTGGTGTGCCCTTTTCACATAGTACCCAGAGTCACATCACAGATAGGTTTTGTTTAGGTTTTGAGAGAGAGTCTCACTATATAGCCTGGCTGGCCTGGAGCTCAGAAAGTTCTCACAAATTTGCCTGCCTCTGTCTCTCTATGGGCCGGGGTTAGAGGTCTTTATCAGCACACTCTGGCATGCAAATAAAATGAAGGAGAATGAGTTTATGCTGTCTTCTGACAACAGACAGCTAGGACCTAGACAGCTGGTAGAGCTGCTTATAGTTCCCACAAGTAGTACCAAAAGTGCAAGCCAGACTGGGTCAAGCAGCACTTAGTGACCTGCTGTGTCAGCATCACGGAACTCTGGTCCATGGACCAGTTCCAGCTCCCAGTGTCTGGTGTAGCTGACGAGCTGAGTTTCATGTTACCAAACAGTTGGGGAATTGGGTTAGAAGAATCCTGTTGGATGACTGGGAAGATCACATGGAATATTTCAGAGTCTACAAAGGAAGTGATGGGGATTGGACTTGAGCTGTTCACATAGGCGGTACCTGTTACCTGTGGGTGCTTTGGGGCAACGTGGGCAAAGACAAAGACTTGCAGTATAGACCTCCAGGGTCTTGTCTTCAAAGTCTAAAATATATACTGCCTGTTTCTTTCCAGAAAGCATTTAGCTACTCAGAGAACCCTTGTGAGTAAGTCTGCCAAGGATGCTGCTGGAGGGGAAATCAACCTGAAGGGCCCTCACGGTCTTCCACTGTGGGGGAGTGCAGCACCAGCTGGCACTTGATTAGGGTGCCCACCACAGCCTCCTGCGGAAGGGCAAGTGGCCTCTGAAGACCCAGAAAACTGAAGTGCAAAGTGGGAACACCGAGAAGGGATGTGGGGGAGGGGCTTTGAGAGGCCAGAGAAGGGGCTTTCTCAGGACCACGTTTTGCATATGTAAAGATAGCCCTCTGCCTGAAGAGGAAGTAGACTGAGGAAGCTCGGCTTCTGTGGTAAGAGACTTGTTCCTCCCTGGAGATCTCTGATTGCCTTCTAAAGGCCAGCGCATGGGGAAACTGTGAACAGAAAATTCTAGGGAAGGAGACCCATCTCTAAGTTGCTCTGGCATTGTGTTGAGCTGTGTGGAAAGGAAGTTTATCTGTAGAAGAAGGAAACGGAGGAAGACAAGATGAAGAGGGGGCGGAGACAATGACAACAGCCTACAGAAAGAATACTGATTATTTAATCCTGAAACTACCCAGTGGCCATCCTCATCCTTTTCTTCAGCTGAAGCACTGGGCTTATAGCTGTGCGCAATCATGTCTCGATTTCACACGGAGGTGGGGCTGAGCCGTCTCCCCAGCCCCGGATATCTGTATTTTTAACGCCTCCCTGGTGATTGGGATGTGCAAGAAAAGTTGTGTGTGCACGCACACACACACACACACACACACACACTTACATTCATACTCACACATACCACAATTCACACACACACACACACTTACACAGTCACACACATACACAAACATCACATGCACTCACACAGTCATTTTGATTAGCTTATGGGTGCTCTCACTGTTTCTGTATGCAGGTAAACACGTGTGTATTCTCTTAGTCTATTACACTAAGTTAGCATGTTACATATTTACCATTATCAACTGAATTGTTTGCTTAAAACATTTCTTCAAGATGTCTCTGTTTGGTTATTTGTGTGCTCAGGGGGGGGGGGGGTGGATAGGATATGTTTGTGTGGATGCACGTGTGCCTGTACGTGTGAAAGCCAGAGGATAATCTGTATCATGGCCTGGGAGCTGTCTACGTTGTTTTTTGAGTCAGGGTCTCTCTATTAGGATGTATACGGCGGTGAAATGGGCAGATCCACTTAAGAGGTTTCTTAGGGGAAGGGAATACAGAGACAGTCTCTAGAGACACACAAGGGAAGAAAGGGGCTGGGGTATGGGAGGAATGTCCTTTATAGGTCGGTCGACCTAGTACAGGCATGGGCAGTGCACACACACGCGCAGAGGATGCACATGTGTCTTAGGGGACCTGAATCCTGCCGGCTGGTGGTGATGTGTTTCTGATGACATGCTTCTGGGGTGGCTTTGGTGCTGCCTGCTTTCCCACAATCATCAGGGCCTTTAGGGGTGGCTGTATCGCTGCCTGATTACTAACATTTCTCATTTGGGTTATTATAAAAAAGAAATGAATAACTAGAGAGGGAGTGATGGTGAGGAGAGGGAATATGGGTGGAGCTTCACTCATCACACTATTTCCTGCTTTCATGATGGGGCTGATCCTCACCATCAGGGCATGTTCGATCGTCACCGATTGTCATCGTTGGCACCCGTTTCTATGGCCAAAGGCTGATAACGCTGTGAAAGCAACTGATTAAACGTTTGATACGAGATCTTTTGTATCTGGTGTTGGAGGACTGTAGAGGAGAAGTTAATAAAGCAGGGTGCGAACACGAACAGCAAGACCAGAAAAAAATGAGCAGAAGAACGTCAAGAAGGGTAAAATCCAGTCCCCTACGGAATTCTCAAAGGTCCAGAGGTTAGAAAGCTGTAGCTATTCTCTTTGCCTGTGGAGAACCTTCTGAAGTTGCTGAACTTTATCTTTTACTATACCCGACTGGTTGAGGTAAAAGCGGCCTTCCTCTTGGGCAAAGGACGAAGACCACCTTTCTCCAGTCATCCCCATCAATGCCGGAGTCCCACGGCTGCCAAAGAGTCGGTGTGTCCCCGGAGAGTTAATGTTGTCTCGGCCACTTGCTGGAGGTCCTGGGTAAACTGAGAAGAAAGCTGATAATATAGGGTCAGTGAAGTGGCCAGTCTCGCTGTCCCAGTTTCGACACTGGCAGTAATTCCTGCCACAGCCAGGAGGGACAAAATTTGAACCTGCTGTAGGACATTGGGGCTGAGATGAGGTGTGGAGGATCTTAGTTTTGTTGCAGTCTAGGGAACTTAACGTTCCTACAGAATGGGTCCCAGATGCCTTGAAACAGCTTGTCACTCCAAAGAGGGTGATATCAAAGAGGTAGGGGGGTCGTGGCAATGCCAGAGTTAGGGCAGTTAATCAACGGCGAGGTTAAGTTATCTGACAGCGTAACTGGGGACACAGTCAACGACAGCTCTGAGCTGGTGCCAAAAGGGACACACAGCCAGCAATCTGCAAAGCAGCCAAGCTGGTGACATTAAGGAGCTTGTAGGCCAAGGTCAGAATCTGAAATAAGAGACAAAATGGCAGGTTTGTGTCATTTAGGAGAAGGGAAGTCAGGGAGGCAGTGACATTTGGAGGAGTGTTTAATCATTTTCTCCACCTTTTCCATGTCGTAGGTTTGGGTGATCGGGACATGTTTTCTCCGGATATGAATTGTACTTATCAGGAGTTCAGGTATGTATCCACAGTAGAGTTTACCAGTGACGCCCATTTCCCATCTGGGATCCCACGGGCCCTGGGTGCAGAAGAGGAGGGTCTTTCTGTAAAGGTGAAAGAGCTTCTTCTGTGCTGGTGTGGGGGCTGGGCACGGCCTAGAGGGGCAGCCCCCATAAGTGTCCGCTCCTTCCCTGCAACGACTTTCTGTTTGGTCAAAGAGGAGGCAAACAAAAATCCTATCAACTAAGAGAGGCGGGACAGATGTGGGGGTGATGGTGATTTCAGCTGGCTTCTGACAGCCTCCCACAGAGCAATTTCCCAACCCTATTTGGAGAGACTGTTTATTATGAATGAAGGTTTCTTGAACCTTGAGTCTCCAAATATAAGAGTTTCCCTGGACAGAAACAGACAAGAGGGGAAGGAGGGGAAAATACGTATCCAATCCAGTAGAGTCGAACACGGCTGCTGGAGTGAAGCTGTATTCTTCCAGAGCAGGAGACAAGGTGGCTGGTCTCGATGCCCTCCAGAGTTTAAAGGAGCAGGGTCCTGCTGGAGCTGATATGTAGGAAGGCGCATTATCTTGAAGAGGGGGGTTAAATGGCTTGAGGTGAGATATGTGAATCCAATGAGGAACGCCTTCTGGTTTAGCAGCTGTGGGAGTCACAAGAATTACTTTGAAGGGGCCCTGTCATTCAGGGGAAAGAGCTGAGGGCTGAGGGACATTGGTCCAGAGGAGAGAGGAGAACTTGATCCCCAAGGTTAACAGAGAATAATCTGTATCATGGCCTGGGAGCTGTCCTCATTGTTTTTTGAGTCGGGGTCTCTCTATTAGGATGTATACGGCGGGGCTGTGTGGTGAAATGGGCAGATCCACTTAAGTGGTTTCTTAGGGGAAGGGAATACAGAGACAGTCTCTGGAGACACACAGGGGAAGAAAGGGGCTGAAGGATGGGAGGAATCCCCTTGATAGGTCGGTCGACCTATAGGGACAGGGATTAGGATGTGGGCATGGTAGACGGTGGTCAGTGAAGTCCCATAGTATGGAGGGGGGAGATGACAAAGGAAGGGAGAGTAGATGGTCAGGGAGGGGTAAAGATTTAGGTAGGAACCCAGAGTTAGAACCCGTCATACATACATGAGCTCAAACGGTGAAATGGAAACAGGTTTCTCAGCGAGAGCCCTCAGCCTGGAAAGGACGAGTGGCAGGAGTTTTACCCGGTCGAGGTCAAGCTCCTGGGACAGTTTGATAAGAGTGTTTTTTTTTTAAGGATTGGTTAGTTCATTCTGTCTTTCCTAAGGACTGGGGGTGGTGTGGGATGTAAAAATACCAAGGGGTGTTTAGGGCTGTAGATAAGGTCTGCAACACCTGAGAGGTGAACTGGGGCCACTGTCTGACTGGAGGGAGGTGGGGACTCCGAAGAGAGGGATGATCTCTCAAAGGAGGCGGTCTGAAACTGCCAGAGCCCTTTTGTTAGTGGTGGGAAAGGCTTCTACCCGTCCTGAGAAAGTGTCTACCACGACCAGGAGGTACCGGAAACACTTGACTGTGGGCATGTGGGTAAAATCAAGATGCCAGTTAGTCCTGGGGAGGGAGCCCTAGCCTGGTGAGTAGGGGAAGGGGGGCTACTTAGAGATGCTTAGAGTTGGGATTTGATACCTGACAGGCCTTGCAGGAGGCAGTTTAATCCTTTAAGAAGTTTAATCCTTGGAGGGTGGGCTGTGCATGGGTTTTAACAAAGATAGATAAGGCTTGGCTATTAGGATGAAAGGGTTGGTGTGGATAGGATAGAATTTGATGAGTGTTAGGAGGTGAGGGGGGCGGGGTGTGTGGGTTGTAGTGTAAGGATTCCTATTGGTGGGTGAGACGAGTTTAGGCTTCCAAGGGCCGCACCCCTAGCTGCCTTGTCAGCTGGTTATTTCCTTTAGAGACTATGGAATTGTCACTTTGGTGTGACCCACTGTGGACAATTCCAATAGCTGTGGGAAGGTGGGTGGCTTCTAGCATGGCCATAATCTGGTCTGCATTAGTTATAGATCCTCCCATTGTTGTTAGCAATCCGTGCTCTTTCCAGAGGGCAGCATGGGACAGGAGGATATGAGAGGCATATTTGGAGTCTCTGCAAACATTTAAGAATGATCCCTGTGCCAGTTGCAAGGCATGGGTAAGGGCTATTAGTTTGGTCTGTTGATTAGTGGTATGGGCAGGGAGGGCCTGTGCCTTAACCACCTCAGCATCTGACACTATGGCATAGCCAGCTTTTGGGCTCCTTCGTGTACAAAGGAGCTGCCATTCGTGTACCAAGTATGGATGGCCTGGGGGCAATGTGCCCTCCTGTATGTGTGAGGAGTGGGGAAGAAGTTCCTCCAAGGTTTCAATGCAGCAAGGAGCTGGGAAATAGTTAGCATTAGGTTGGGGAAGGAGATTAGAGATGTTAAGAGGCAGGCATGGTTGGAAGGAAAGTGCAGGGTCTTCTGTTAGTGCCACCTGGAGGGGGAGAACCCTAGAGAGAGGTAGAGTTTGTAAACCTTTTTATGTCAAAAGATGAGAAAGATTGTGAGAAGAAAAAACTGTAAGCTGTTTTGACTCACGAATAAGGAGCTCAGCAGCAGCTAAGGCATGTGTGCAAGGTGCCCATCCGTGGGTGGTGAGGTCCAGTTTCTGTGACAGATCTGCTACAGGTTTAGAGGAAGGTGCCAGCTGGCGACCTAGCACACCAAGGGCACATCCCTCCTCTTCTGTTACAGAGAGAGAGAACAGGTGGGCTAAGTCTGGCGCCTGGAGAAGAGCCTTTCGGGGCCTACAAAAGGGCTTGGTAACAGGTTTGAGAAGAGGTTCATGTAAGGAGCCTTGGGCTGCTTCATAGAGAGGCCGGGTGAGAAGGGAAAAGGAAGGGATCCAAGAGTGGAAGAACCAGCCATTTCTAGGAATAAACAAAATCTCCTCTTTAGTGGCGGGAACCGCTAATGATCCAGTGCTTTCTATTCCAAGGTAATGGCTTTGTGGGTTGGGGTAAGTGTTAGTCCCAAAGAGGTGTCCCAGTGGGTAGATAATTGGACCTTAGAAGGTGAGGCTCTGTAGCCACAGCTAGATTACAAAAAAAATTTTTTAGGAGCACAGAGGTGTTAGTTTGGCTAATCTGTAAGGATGGGCTGCCGAGAAGAAGGTCATCTACATATTGAATAAGTTTAGATTTAGGGAGAGAGAAGGAGAGCAAATCAGAGGCTGAATCCTGACCGAACAGGTGGGGGCTGCCTCAGAACCTTTGGGCAAGACAGTCCAGGTGAGCTAAGTAGAGAAGTGGGTATCGGGGTCCATTCAGGTGAAGGCAAAGAGGTTTTGTGACATGGAGGGGAATAGAAAAGAATACATCCTTGAGATCCAGGACTGAGAAATGGGAGGTCCCTGAGGGGATGGTTAGGGTGGCTTGAGGTAGGGGCGGGGGTGGGTGGGTGAGGAGGCTGAGGAGGCTGGGGAGGCTGAGGAGGCTGAGGAGGCTGAGGAGGCTGAGGAGCCAGACCTGGCTTGGGAAGAAGAAGGGCTTTGAGGAGGAGAGGAGGCTTGAGAAGGGGAACCTGTGGTCTGACTAGGAGACAAAGGAATTTGAGGAGAACCTGTAGGTTGAAGGCAGAGAGGCTGGGGTTTGTCGGCAGGATGGAACGTGGTAGATAATTCCTGAGGTTCAGACTTTGTAGCTAGAAGGGGTTGAGTGAGAGAACACGAAGTGCAGAGGGAAGGTTTGGAGCGAAGAAGAGAAAAGGTTTGAACATAAGATGCCTCCTTCCAGCCAGGCGTGGTGGCACACGCCTTTAATCCCAGCACTTGGGAGGCAGAGGCAGGTTGGATCTCTGTGAGTTCGAGGCCAGCCAGGTCTACAAAGTGAGTCTAGAACAGTCACGGTTACACAGGGAAACCCTGTCTTGAAAAACAAAAAAAACAAAACAAACAAAGATGTCTCCTTGCATCATTCCAATTTTTGGCAGTAGTTTAAAAAAAAAAATCCCATATAATATTGGGGTTTAATGTGCCATTAGTTGGCCATTTGACCCCTTTTCTAGTGGATATTGAGACCAGGTTTGGTCACAGAGGCACATAAGCTTGGAAGCCTTCAAGGCAGGCGCTAAGTGAATGGGTTTGAAATTCGCTAAAAGACATCGCAATGGCATACTAGGGGAACAGGCAACTGGATGTTTCCCATGGGGCGTCCCCAGAAACAGACTGTGACTCCAAAAGGCAGGTGCAGACTGTTCAGTAGCTCATCAGCACTAACCAAAAAGAGCACAGCTCAGGGGATGAACTGGCCCAGGGACTTAGCCACCCAGTGCACCGGGACTTTGAACAGCTGCTGTGGCGGTGGTGAGGACGGTGGTGGCAGCAGGAAAGGGACTACGTCTGGAGGAAAGGTCCTAGCTATAGGTCAGTGAGGAGGACTGGCCTCCGTCGTGAAGACTAAAGTTGGGTTACCTCCGCTCCCAGTGAATCAGAGAGGATCGGCTATCTTGCTGACCAGGAGAAACACCTCACCAATTAGCCAGTGGATGTGCACACCAGATTATGGTCATGCTAAAAGCCTGCCACCTTCCCACAACTATTGGAATTGTCCACGGTGGGTCACACCAGAGCGACAATTCCATAGTCTCTAAAGGAAATAACTGGTCGACAAGGCAGCTAGGGCTGCGGTCCTTGGAGGCCTAAACTCGTCTCACCCACCAATAGGAATCCTTACACTACAACCCACACACCCCGCCCCCCTCACCTCCTAACACTCATCAAATTCTATCCTATCCACACCAACCCTTTCATCCTAATAGCCAAGCCTTTTTTATCTTTGTTAAAACCCATATACAGCCCTAGCTTCCTGGTATAGCAAGCCCAGGAGCCTTGCTGTTTATACGTCCCCAGCACTGAGACTCCAAATGCATGCCTTCATGCCTAGATCGCTAGAGTTTGGAGTGGGATATGAATCCTGGGGGCTAAACTCAGGCCCCCATGTCTGTACAGCAAGCACTATATCAGTTGAGCCATCTCCCCAGCCCCTCAATTTGGTTATTGTTTAAATCTCTCCAGTTGCATTGGATAATCCTTGATCATTTCCTCCCTTTTTTAAAAATTCTGTGTTATCTGTAAACACTCCACGGAGTCGCTTCGCATTTTGTGTGTGTTCAGCATCTCAAGTTCCTGGAGTGTCTGTGTGACGACTGTAGCCCTGGAGATGAGCCCTTGTCTTACTTCCTCAAACGTCTGCTGACCCTTGAGATGTAGTTCATCGTAACAGGGGCACTCTTGAGGCTCCGATGAGAGATTATTTCCTCCAGAAAGCTCACCCATTTCTCCAGGACCCAGGGCCAAGAGTGACCCTACTGACTCACAGTAACTTCAGGACCATGTAAGACCTTTGGGTTCATTTGAGCACCTCCCCTCCCCCTGCCCCCCCACCAGCCTCTCACATTGGTACCAGAATTTAGGTCTATATGGAAGCCTTTAGCAGCATTTCCCTGAATGTGGCATTTTCTCCAAAATGGTCTATGTTCTCCACAATTGTTTCATTTCCGAAATGAATCCTGAAGCCTTTAATTATCTGCTCCCAGACTCTCTCAAAGAGAAATGACCTGTCAGGATCAGTGATGACATGCTGGTAACCAAACACTACACCAACACAAACATGAGTGAACTAAAAAACAAAGACTACGGAAAGTGACTTGGTGTTATAGGAGGCCAAGGCCCGAGTTATGTTACTTGCTCTAAAGAAGTCAGCTAGATACCATTTGGAACAAATTGAGGGAATCTCATGACCTAACTCAAGTCTCTAGTTCATAAGCACAGGACAGTGTTGCAGGTCTTAAGGGAAAGAAATTCCAAATGTGAGCGTTGCCAGTGTGAGTGCTGGGAGAACGAGCAAGCTGCTGGAAGAATAAACACTCCCCCCCCACCCCCAACCCCCCACCCCCCACCCCCACCCCCGCCTTGGAAGCCATTAACTCACCATTGTTCACTGAGGAATGTAGTTTTGCAGGACACACTGTCCTGCCCAGCACGGCATACCATCAGATTGCAGTGGAGTCTGGAGGCAAAGCCTGTTGCTATCACAGGAGTATTAACAATCCTGTGCTGACACAACTGGAAAGTTAAAGAGGAAAGAATCCATCCCTATGGTCTATGAATTCTTTTTAAACAAAGAAAGGCCAGCTTGGCAATTAACAAAAATCATTATGCTGCTGTTTCCTGTAGATAATGCACAAAACAAGACTGGAGATAATGTAAGCAATGTTGCCCCCCAAGTAGTCCAGGAAAAGAGAAGCAGCAGGCACGATGGGTCCATTGCTATAATAGCAGCACAGCTGCTGGGGGAGGGGGTGGGGAGCTGGGCATGGGTGGGAGGGGGGGACCACTCACTTTCTGATCAGCTCTGGCCTGCGCCATGGGAGGAAAGACATTTCTGTTACCCTAAGCCTGACTGAAAGCTTCTGGCTAGGGAGGTCACAGATGCTGGGAGTGGGAAACTCCTATTGATGCTTTGTTAACTGGGCATCACTCTGCCTTCCAAGTGTTGTGCTTATATGCATTGACTAGTGCTGCTCTCAGCCTTGGCCAGAGAAGCTGTTTTGCAGTAGGGTTGGCTAAGATAGAGACTCCTAACTGGTCAAAGCGCTGAGAAGTGGCTGGTGAAAATGATGATACATTGTGTACGTATATGAAATTGTTAAACAATTAAACAGAGAGAGGGGCAGAGTGATGGGAAGAGAGACCGTTAGGATGAAATGAGCACGCATGAGGATAGGAGAAAGAAGAAGAGCATGCTGGGGGAGAGCAGGCTCTAGCCTTCAATTACTGTCTTACCTCTTGCGCTAAGAAAAATGTTATATGAATTCTTATGGGAAACTGTGTGGGTCCCAGACAGGTGAATGACTCAGCTGCCCAGGGCTAGTAACTTCTTCAGAAGTACAGGCTCTGTACACCTTATCTCATTCACATGGGTGGGCAAGAGTTGCAGGCCAGTAGATCTGAAGATATAAGGAATCCAAGTTGTAGCGTGACGGTAGTGGCACACGCTTTAATCCCAGAAGTCTGGAGGTGGGAGGCAGAGGCAGGTGGATCTCTGTAAGTTCGAGGCCAGCCTGGTCTACAGAGTGAATTCTAGGACATAGAGAAACCTTGTTTCGAAAAAACAAAAAAAAAAGAATCCAAGTTGTGTGCGGATTAAAGTGACATGTGTCTGGTTTTTGTGGTTGCCAGAAATTCTGACAAACATCTTTTAGGTTACCTTCTCCCTAAACTTGGAACTACAGAAAGCTTTATTCCTTTTGTCGCACAGATCGGTTAGGTCTTTATGAGTTATTTGGGAAGATAACCTGGTTGTTAGTGACTGCCTTAGGGACCACCAGCAAGATATCAGAGTGGGTCACAAGCTGTCATACAGCAGCTTTTCCAACCACAGGGATTAAAAGCAATATTCTAGGATGGAGTTGTAGGGGAAACATAGGCTCTTTGCCTTCTCATGGAGGCACCACACTGTGGCTGCTCACAACGTTCGACTCCATCTTTGAAGAGTGCTACCCTAGCCTGGAGTAACGCGCGCGCGCGCACACACACACACACACACACACACACACACACACACACCCCTCTTTATTGGTCTTCTACACGTACAAGTGAAATCTTCTTGAACTATCCTCTCCAGGGTCTATTGTTTTGGAAAACAGATAAAAGCAATTTGCCACATTTTAACAAATTTTTAATTTTAGTTAAATTTTAATTTTGTAGACGAAACGTCCAACCAGCCAAGTTTTAATGGAATACACTTTATGTCTATATGTCATATTCTCACCATATACAGAAACAGAGACAGTTTTCTGGGACAGTAGTGCTGGTACTCATTTGTGGCTCGTCAAGATGTCCTAAAGGCAATTACCAAAGAAGAGCTCTCAAGGTCTTTCCCAACAGTGCCACTGCAATAAGTGTTAAGTCTTTCCAAGCGACTACTTAAATGGCAAATAAAACTTAGATGGGCATCTGGCATGCCTGGAGACAGCCTATTAGTCATAATGTTTTCTCCCTGCCCCCCCCACCCCCGCCCCTTTCTTTTCTTTCCTCTTGCATTGGTAAGGACCGGATCCAGGCCCCAACCTGCACATGCTGGGCAAGCACTCTACCACTGATCTTGGCCCTGGCCACGTGTTCTCTCTTTAAATGTTCTTTTGAAAGGTTTAATAAGCAAGCTTCCCCTCCACTTCCTACCATCTCCAACACTGAGACGATCCAACGACTCACCATATCTCGTTTGCATTTGTAATGTTTCCCCTACGTTATGTCTCTCCTCTGTTGGCCCTCGGTTTCAGGCTTTGAAACTACTTTTCTGGCAGCTTTGTGCTTTTGTTCATATTCTTCTTTTCTTTTCTTCTTTTTTTAAAGATTTATTTATTTATTATGTACACAGTGTTTGTTCTGTCTGCATGTACACCTGCCCACCAGAAGAGGGCACCAGAGCTCACTGTCGATGGCTGTGAGCCACCATGTGGTCGCTGGGAATTAACTCAGGACCTTTGGAAGAGCAGCCAGTGCTCTTAAGCTCTGAGCCATCTCTCCAGCCCTTTTGTTCATACTCTTATGTGAAGCCACACACATTAATGCACACCACCTCAGGTTTTCTTTTTACTCTTTGCCAGGCTAAACTCTACTTTAAAGTCAGCTGAGACCCTGCCTCCACCGCCTCCGCTGCCTCCTCCACACCTCCGCTGCCTCCGCCACCTCCGCTGCCTTCCAGCCATGACTCCATTATATTGCTTGTTACTCTACCCCACCCACAGTATAATAATTCCATCTCTGGGGAGGGAGGATAAAATGCTGATTGAGTAATGTGAAATAAGGGTTAAATTAATTTCCCCATCACGGGGTTGGGAGGTGGGGGAGGGGGAATTCAGAGTCATAGTGAAAGGAAATAACATCAGTTTACTTGAATCAGTTACAAGTCCAGTTTCCTAAGACTGAATGTAAAATTAACAATCAAAAAAGCAAAAAACAAAACCCTAACCAACCGACTTTTAAACTTTCAGGCTAATACTTTGGGAACCAGGTTGGGAGCCAGCATGGTAGTACACGTCCGTAGTCAGAAGGCTTGTGAGTTTGAGGCTAGTTTGAGTTACGTGGCAAGTTTCAGGACAGGATAAGCTAAGTGGTGACACTCTGTCTTAAAAAAAAATAAAAAAATAAAAATAAAAAAAGCCACCCTCCTTGAAGCCTCAGACAGCAGAAGTGAAGGAAGGCCACACACCTGGTCTTCATTTGGTTGTAAGAAAAAGATCCCAGGCCGAGTACAGTGGCGCATGCTTGTAATCCCAGCACTCGGGAGGCAGAGGCAGGCGGATCTCTGGGAGTTCAAGGCCAGCCTGGTCTACAAAAGCAAATCCAGGACAGCCAAGACTACACGGAGAAACCCTGTCCTGAAAACAAAAACAAAGAAAGAAAAGGAAAAAAAGAAAAAGAGCCCAAAGAGATGGGATCAATGCCAGATGTCAGTTAGGAAACAAGAGCACCAAGACACAAAAGAAAAAAACCAAAACGCACCTGGGAGCAGAAAGAGTGGAGACACCTGCGTGCGAGCCGAGGCGAAGCGCCGGCAGCTTCTCAGAGTGGAAACCTTGTTTACACATCTCACCTCTACTTTACACTCCCACGCTCTCGTGTTGTCTCCCTTGGCAAACACTTCAGGGATGGGATTTTATCAGACTAAGAAGTTTCTACGGGTCAATCTACAAAATGATAAAGACAACCCAGGGATGAGAGAAAATAGTCGGAACCATAAATTCAACAGAAGTTACTATCTAAAATATGTATAAGAAACTTGACAACAATGGGGAAACCTGGTGTGAGTGTGTGTGTGTGTGTGTGTGTGTGTGTGTGTGTGTGTGTGTGTGTTTTGTTTTGTTTTCAAGACAGGGTTTCTCTGTATAGTTATGGCTGGCCTAGACTCACTTTGTAGAGCAGGCTGGCCTCGAACTCACAGAGATCTGCTTGTCTCTGCCTCCGCCTCCCGAGTGCTGGGATTAAGGGCCTGTGCCACCACCGGCCAGCCGAAACTGGTTGTTCTTAAGTGGAACATTTTCCCCAGGAAGACATACAAATGGCTAGCAAGTGTATGAAAAAGTGCCAGCACCACTGAGCACCAGGGAAATGGAAACCATGGCCAGGCTCATCTCAGACCTGCTAGCATTAGAAAAACAAAAACAAAACAAACAAAGGCCTCTCAGATATAGAGAAAGAAGAAGCCCTGGCCGGGTGTGGCGCTCTTGCTTCTATTCCCCGCCGGTTGGAGGCTGAGGAGGAAAGATTCTCATGAGTTCTCAGCCATTGTGATTAGAGCAAGAACCTGTCTCCAGAAGAAAGAAAACCTTTGTTCACAGTTGCTGAGAAGGCTAGTTGGTAAAGACATTACAGGACATAATATGGACATTTCCCTAAAAACTAAATAGAGCCTTTAATCCCAGCACTCGGCAGGCAGAGGCAGGTGGATCGCTGTGAGTTCGAGGCCAGCCTGGTCTACAAAGCGAGTCCGGGACAGCCAAGGCTACACAGAGAAATCCTGTCTCAAAAAAAAAAAACTAAATAGAATTTCAGTGTGACTCAGACAACCCTCTCAGTTTATATTCAAAGGAAAGAAACCTGTGATGTCAGGAGATCTCTCCACATTCAAGGTCTTTGCAGCATTACACACAGAAGGGGAGATACGGAGGCAACCTGAGTCCTGTTCACAGAGAATGGGAACAGGAAATGTAAGGCATGCTAGTATGGTATCTAGCCCTGAGGAAATCCTGCCTTCCGCCCTGATGAGCCTGGGGGACACTGCGCTGCCTAAAATAAGCTGACTTGGAAAGAGACCTGCTGCAGAATTATTGCTTGTTTGTGAAATCTAAAAAAAAAAAAAAAAAAAAAAAAATTGAACTCACAGCAACAAACATGAGAAAGATGCTTCTGAGGGTCTGAGTGAGAAGCGGGAAGGTGCTGGGCACGGGGTGCAAACGTCAGTCAGGAGACAGAGGAGTCTTAGTGATCTGATAAACAGTGCAGGGATGATGTTTAGTGATAACTCACTTTACGTTTGAACTTTCTTGTGAAAGCAATTGTGTGTGTGCATGTGCATGTATGTGTGTGTGTGTGTGTGTACACATGTGTGCGCGTATGTCTATGTGCATGCACATGGGGAGACCAGAAATCAATGTCAGATTTGTTCATCATTCTCATCTTTTTGGGGAGTATTTTGAGACAAGGTTTCTCTGTGTAGCCCTGGCTGTCCTGGACTCACTTTGTAGACCAGGCTGGCCTCGGAACTCACAGTGATCCACCTGCCTCTGCCTCCCAGAGTGCATGCGTCACCACGCCCAGCTTCCCATCTTTTTTTTTTTTTTTCCCCAAGACAGGGTTTCTCTATGGAGCTCTGGCTATCCTGGACTCACTTTGTAGACCAGGCTGTAGACTCACGAAGATCAGCCTGCCTCTGCCTCCAGAGTGCTGGGATTAGAGGTGTGCACTGCCACGCCTAGCCCTATCTTATTTTTTAAAGACAGGCCTTTCAGCAATTCTGCTAGACTGGCTGGCAAACCACAAGGATCTACCTGTAGTCCCCCAGCTCTGGGTTATTGATACCCACCGCCATGGCCACCTTCTTTTGTAGGTGCCGAGGCTCCCAGCTCTAGTCCTGAGGAGGAAGCTATGTGTGTACGAGACTCGGCTTGATCTCTAGGTGAGGTGGCATATGCCTGTAATCCCAGCACTCCCTCAGGAGTGGGAGGCTGGAAGGTCAGAAGCTCAAAGTCATCCTTGACTACAGATGGAATTCAAAGCTAGTCTGAGCTACATACTCTGTCTCAAAACAAATAACAGCCAAACTTGGATCCTTGGGCACTTTACTCAGGGAGCCATCCATCCCTTTAGACTCTAACTCTTAAGTATTGTTCCCACATTAGCGTGACTATAGTCATTATTTCACACTATGTACACATCCACCATGTCATCTAATTGTCTACTCTAAACACATATGCCTTTTATTTGTTAACCACATCTCAGTAAAACTAGGGAAAATGACATCCAGAGAAAAACATCAATAGCTTGCTATGAACTATATTGTTGCCCCACGCCCACCCCAACCCACACACAGAGGAAGCACTTACTGTTATTATCCCTACCTGGGGATGTAAAAATAGCCCCATTAACTCTTTGTTAACCATATACATTGCTCACAAGTATTCTTCACATTAGACCTTCTCACGGTTCCCTAGTAAAGCACTATTTCCCACAGATGAGAAGTTGCCTCCCGGGTGAGTGTCAACAGTGCGCTTCACCAAGGGGCAAATGGATTCCCACCGCAAGCTCAAGTGTGGGCCTCGAGCAACCACCAGCCAGTTGCATCACATCATCTGGAACCCAGCACTTTAAAAGGAAATGAAAAAAAAAAAAAAAAAACAGTTGAATCAGTAGACTTATTCCTGGAAATAATAAATGATGATAATCTGTGCACTGGCCTCAGAGCACATAACATAAATATTGAGCTTGGAGCACAACCAAATCTGACCCAGCGCTGCCTTAAACGAGGATTTCCTTTGCTGTGCAGCCCTGTGTTTGGGATGATTTAAAAACAGTTTTCTTTGCTAAGTATCCAAAAGGCGCCTTAGTGAAATAGCTTAGGAGCCTCTAAGGATCTTCGGCACCTTTGCAGAGCTGTCCTGAGGAGTCCCCGTGGGATTGGAATGGAGACTTTCTGAGCATCACTGGGAAACTCTGCGAGGTTTGGCATGACTAGATCCTTCTCCTCAGGCTCAGCTTCAGGAGCGCCTGCCACTCGGAAAGTTACCTTCGTGAAATAAGTCCTTTCTGTTGCTCAAACAGTGTGTTTGCTTCCTAGTTTACCAGTGAGCAGCACGGTATTTGACCAAGCCAGCAGTTATGCAGAGCAGGTGTCTTCTATAGTGAAAGTGGCTACATAATACATTTTAAGAATTTTTAAGATCATTTTCAAAGGTCAAGCTGACACGGAGCAGGAGTCTAGAAATAATGCCAGCTTTATGATTTTGGGAAACCAGTGATGCTTCGCAATAGAAGGCAATGACCCGCAGAGCCAAGGGGTGGACAGTAAAACTCTGGCCAGTTGAAAACTGAGAGGCAGCCGAGAGCTGAGCATGGTAACCTTGCTGGTCAGCTTTAAAGCCAGCAGATGGGTGCAAAGCAAGTTACAGGCCATCTCCAAACATCCTTAACCTTTCACCTCAGCCCTCTGATGCCCAACCAGACACCGAGGGGCCTCAGAAACACATAATCCACCAACTAATGCTTTTCTGATAAATATTACTAATTTCCTCCCTCTCATCCCATCTCGGTTACTTTTCTATTGCTGTGATGAGATGCCACGATGAAGGCGACTTATAAAAGGACATCTTTATTGGGGCTTATGGTTTCTGAGGGTTCGAGTCCATGATAATTATGGTACAGAACATGGCAGCAAGCAGGCAGGCATGGTGGTGGAGCATTCAATGAGATCCATAGGCACCAAGCAGAGAGAGAGAGAGATACAGAGACAGAGAGAGAGACACACACACACAGAGACAGAGACACAGAGACAGAGAGACAGACAGAGAGACAAAGAAACAGAGAGACAGAGAAAGCAAGCTACCTGGAATAGAAATCCCAAAGCCCGCCTTTGACACACCCCCCTCCAATAAAACTACACCTCCTAATTCTTTGCAAACAGTTCCATTAAATGGGAAACAAGCACTCCAATATATGAGCCTATGTGGTGGTGGTAGAGGAGGGGTGGGGCAGCACGCTCATTCAAAGGACCACACAGTACGGTATGTCAGGCAGATTGCTTCTTTGTCCCACTTCCCTTCTCTCTGGTGTGAAGCCTGAGCCTAGGTTCCAGCGCAGCCCCTAGGCCCTGCTTGGGCAGTGCTCTCTACAGAAGCCTACAGAGGGGAGGGGAGGCAGCAGCAGCATCCGTATTGAAGGGAAAGCAGACAGCTGTATGGAGAAATGAGGGAAGGGGAGGCTGGAAAAGTCGCCCCATAGGTAAGAGCACTGGTGGTTCTTGCAGCACCAGTGGTCCAATTCCCACCATAGCCACCCAGTTCCAGGGGATCTGATGCTCTCTTCTGAACAGTACGGGCACCAGGCACACAGGCGGTACACATACATAACATACAAGCCAAACATTCAGACACGTAGAATAAAGCACATTCTGTAAAAGGTTATTTTAATGAAGTAAGGGAAAGGAAAGGAAAGTAGCTGACACCAGAAATGTGTCAGAGACGGAGACGAAGAGATGGGCTGTCTGCAGATGACAATGGGGGCTGATCTTTTTGCCTTGGTGGGGTCCACTCCAGTCTCTGTCTAACCCAGGGAATTGTTTCAGCTACGCCAAGCTCAGACTGACATTCAGACCATATGACTGTGCGTCAGTTTGCTGCCCGCATAAAAATAAAGTAGCGTTGCTCATCCATGCACATCGCAGGGCACGAAGTCAGCCTTGGGGAGCAGCTCCAAGCCTCTAGAGACAAGGATGAGGCACGCTGGTTCCTCTTCAAGTCATATACGTTCTCTTACAGGGCTGCATGCAGCATGGACACCTGCCCTGCACCCTCCAGCCGCGGCAGTATGCTGCTCCGGAAAGGTGCGCTGCGTGCACTGTCCAGCTCTATTTTTCTAATGGCCTCTGCTGTGGATCCAAAATAATAATTCTCTTTTCACAGGTACCGCCAGAAGACGTGTGGTGGCACCAGGGCACTGGAGCTCAGGAGCTCAGCTGCTGCTCCCCAATTCTGGTGTTCATCTCTGTGACATCTCAACCCGTAGTGGCCATGCTGAGACAGCCCAGGTTCACCCTAGTCTTACAAGCAAGCCCCTCCTCAAGTCACAGGCTCCACCCTTCACTGGAGGTCACAGTGCCCTGGGAGAGAGGTATCCATAGCTTGTGCATCCCCCACCCCCACATCAACCTAGCTCTGCACACAGCACTGGCTCTTGTGCCTACAGAGTATTGGAGCCAGAGCCAGGAAGGACCGTGTCCCATGGCTCATGAGCTCTAGAGCTCTCAAGGTCCTTGCAAAGGTCCCAATGTGCTTAAAGTTGACTGGTGGGTGAGGAGACAAGCTCCTCCCCCCACCCCACCCCACCCCCATCAAGATGGGTGCTGGGGCTCTGGGAAAGAGCTAGCTCCTCAGATCCACCAGCCTGCTCTCCAGTTTGTGGAGCTCGCAGATCCTGAGTGCTGACTGGGGATAGGGCCTATGCTCTTGTCCCAAAGAAAAGGTGCCTGTTCTGTCCCCTGAATGGGTGACACTCAAGTGAATGCCTGTCAACGGTGACAAAGTCACTTTACAGATCTAGCATAGGATGGTTAGTGGCCATTTCCACAGCAATGGCTACTGCTCCCTTGTTATAAAATAGAATTAAGCCCCAGGCTTGTGCTATAAAGTCAAGCCGCTCTGCCAAAAAGAACTCATAAAAATCTTACAGTCAAATGGGACATTTATAACTAATTGATTCTCATGCAGTTTGTAGGCAGAGTTTGAAGATGACCCTCACAAACTCTGTCGCCTGGAGTGCACAACTTTTACATAAAATCTCCCTTGAGTGTGACTTGGGCCTAACTCACAGAATTTGGCAGATGAAGGGATTTTTTTTTTTTTTCAGATGTAATTGAGGCTCCAAATTAGCTCATTTTTAGCTAGGAGGAGACTTTCTGGGGTCTCAGGGTCCCTGACTTTGTCAGAGGAAAATGAAAGCCCCTGTTGAGGGGAACGACCACCTCCCTTCTTCCCAGAGGGTCTCCTTTCTGATTTGATGACTTAACCAGTCACATTGCAGAAGTCTACGCGGCAACCAAGCAGGTGACTTCTAGGATCGGGAGAGGCACGTAGGTCATGAGGTCAGCCTCCAGTTGACAGCCAGCAAAATGTTGGTGGCTCCACCCATACAGGCATGGGGAAATGAAGTCTGCCCACAAACCCAGCACACACAGGAGTCTTCCCAAGTCAGCCCTCCAGATGACAACGGAGCCCAGCTGGTGTCTTCCTTGTGATCTCCGATATCCTGGATCCCTGACCCAGAAAAACTGAGGGGCAGAGTGTGGTAGACTCTTTGCTCTCTGCTCTGCTTTTGAAATATTTCATATCCCCCAAAATCTCATTCCCAAAGATGCTTTAAAGCCATTAAGATTTCTGAGTCCCCGGGAGGTAGTGGCGCATACTTTTAATCCCAGCACTTGGGAGGCAGAGGCACGGAAAGCTCTGTAAATCTGAGGCCAGACTGGTCTACAACAAAAATTCTAAGCCAACCAGAACTACATAGTGAGATCCTGTCTCAAAAAAAAAAAAAAAAAGTGTGTGTGTGTGTGTGTGTGTGTGTGTGTGTGTGTGTGTGTGTGTGATTTAAATTAACATTTGGAAATAGATGCTTTCTTAGAAAAGCTTGGTTTTGTTTGTTTGGAAAAAATACTTTGACAGATTACTTATGCAGATGTTGCTTAGGTCATAAATTAGCAAAAATTTAAGATACAGCTAAAATTTTCTGCATTTCAAGAATTTAAAGGCATAATAGCCATTTTTATTAGTTCACTTTTGTTACTGCAGAAAAATGAATATTTTTATTTCATTCTTTTTTATTCAAAAGATAGCATATCATATATATTGTCATGTCTTGCTTTTCTCATTAAACAATACATCTTGGAGATCTCTCTGTACCCATGCTTAGACTTTTCTGTGCCTTTTTCACTGCAGTATAATATGCCATTGTATATGTAGAAGTACCATAATTGATTAAACTAGTTTTTTCCCCAGAGGCATTTGAATTGTGGGAATTTTTTTCTATTATAAACTAGGCAGATGTAAGCAAATGCTCTGCTTATCTTGAATATATAAAGATCAGCACACAGGACAGGTCCTGCAATGAGACTTTGGGTAGATGACCACAGGCATGTGGAATTATACAAATATTGCCAGAGTACCTTTCCTAAAGTTATATCTTTTACTCCCACTAACAATGCTGCAGCCTATTTGATCCCATTGTTAACCCTACAATTGTGAACTGTAAAAACCTGTTTCTAATTCTGGTATGGCACAGTCTTTGATCCTGGAGTTTTCTGTTTACTGCAAACAGGTGGTTGTGGTGTGGCTCAGCTCTTAACACACATCTTTAATACAAGAGCCTTCTGCACATAGGATTAAATAAAGTTAACCCTAGGTCAAGAGGCATAGCAAGTAACCACCTGACAGGAATGAAACAGAGGCGGGGGGGGACCGACCGACCGAGAGAAGGGCATTTAAGACAGCGTGGAGAAGAAGAAAGGCCTTTTGGTTTTTCCTTCTGGGACTTGAGCTGAGTAGGAAGAGCTTCATCCTTCTGGAACATCAGCTGAGTAAGAAGGTCAGCTGGGTGCTTTCCCTGCCTCTCTGAGCTAGTAAGTTTTCATCCCAGCATCTGCCTACCGAGGCTTCATTGGTAAAAACCAAACATTTGGGATTTTCTTTCTTTATAACAACAACGAGTACCTGTTTTGTTTGTTTGTTTGTTTGTTTTGTTTTGTTTGTTCACAGCCTCTAAAAAGAAGTATCATCAAACTGGGTTTCTCTTGGTTTGAAAGTTGAAAGAAGACAGCTCATTGTGAATTTTTAAAGTGATGCTTACAAGTCATAGGACCATGGGAGGAATGGATGGGTGAATGGAAAAAAAAAAAACTGTAGTGGATGTACACAATGGAGTATTATTTGGCAATTAATAAGATTGTTATGTCCTTTGTAAGAAAATGAATGGGATTGAATGTTATTATGCTAAGAAAATTAAACCAGAATCAGAAAGAAAAGTGCTATATGTTTGCTCTCATTTGTGAACACGAAAGAAAGAAAGAAAGAAAGAAAGAAAGAAAGAAAGAAAGAAAGAAAGAAAAGAAAGCCAGGTATGGTGGCACACGCCTTTAATCCCAGCATTCTGGGAGGCAGGCGGATCGCTGTGAGTTCGAGGCCAGCCTGGTCTACAGAGTGATTCCAGGACAGCCAGGGATACACAGAGAGACCCTGTCTCAAAAACAAACAAACAAACAAACAAGGACAAAACCAAAACAAAACAAAAAACAAGAACAAAAATTAAGACTTACCTTATTCTATCCTTCATTACACACAAAAACCATGCCCCGTTTCCCTTTATAGACAGATGTCTGGCCTCTGACATGATGACCAGTGCTTTTTACTGAGAACAGAATGGAAAAAATAGAAGATTATGAAAATCAGAATGAAAGTTTTGCAATCATAAGGATTCACTGAGCATTGCTTCTTTCTTTCTTTTTGTTTTGTTTTGTTATTTTGAGACAGGGTTTCTCTGTATAATAGCCATGGCTGTCCTGGACTTGCTCTGCAGACCAGGCTGGCCTCAAACTCACAGAGATCCACCTCCTGAGTGCTGGGACTAAAGGTATGTGCCACCATACCCTTCGAGCATTGCTTTTTGCTTCCTCTCAAATCAATTTAAATATTAACTTTATTCTAAGCTGCCAGCGGAATTTCAAGATAAACCCCACTGCTCTCCGCTTACCTCAAGAGCTGTAATTCCAGGTCTTAGACAGAAAACACTGGGTTTTCCCTTATCAGTCTCCTTTCATTTACTTGGTTGGTTGTGGTTCCTTCTAGAAGTGATGGGTGGTGGTACTTAACAGTCAAAAGATAGGCACAGAGACTCCTGTCTAGGTTATGTAGGTAACAGTCAAAAGATAGGCACAGGGACACCTGTCTAGGCTATGTAGGTAATCACAATAAGGTAATATGATTTAAAGTTGACATGATATTGTTTGGAGATAAAAAGGCATGGCTTTCCCAAGACCAAAGAGGCAGTCTACAAATTTACCTCAGTGGCTAATTCAAGGGCTAGCAAGTGCCAGAAATGAAAACTAGACTTGCACTAAAAGACTCACGCCACATGTCTGCGCCCATTTCTCTGCCCCCCACCCCACACACACCTTTTTTTTTTCTTTTTTGCTTTTTGTTTTTTTAAGACAAGGTTTCTTTGTGTACCCTGGCTGTCCTGGACCTAGCTCTGTAGATCTGCCCGTGTCTTCCTCCCATGTGCTGAGATAAAACTCAGCCCATTTCTCCCTTTATAATAAGAACCAGAAGCGCCTGCCCTTTATACCATGCAGAACCTTGTGAAGATGCAATGAAAGAGGTGCCTGTTGTACAGCTAAGGGTGTACCCACGAACTATGTACACACACACACACACACACACACACACACACACACACACACACACCAAGCAAGCAAGCAAGCAAACGAAACCCTACAACAGCCCAAAGTAAGTGTGTTCTGTGACTGAGCAATGCCCCAATTGCAATTCCCAGTCTGGAAGATAATTCACGGCCAAATGGAAACAGTCCCCAAGATGGTCACATGGGAAGGAACTTTCCTCCATCCCTACATTAGGCTCCACCTAGATTTTAAAAATTACATTTATTTTGTGTGTGTGTGTGTGCGCGCACGTGAGCGTGTGCATGTGTGTGTGTGTTGGCATGCACATTCTATGGAGCACAAGTGGCATTCAGAGGACGGTTTGCAAGAATAAGTTCTCTCCTTCCAGGGTGTGGGTCCCAGGACTCCATCTCAGCCCTCAGCCTGAGGCGGCTCTCACTTTAGTTAGCGGGACTCACAAGCCGGCTCAACACTGTGGTCCACAGAGTGTTGCTTGTCTGAGTTGTTTGGCTGCGTTTTTCCAAGGACACCCATAAGTCTCCTAGGAGTCACTCACTCCTCCTGTCGTCTGAGTATCTAGTTAAGGAGGAGGGGAAGTATTCTAGTGTAAACACGCTTTCTTCACACTTGTAGGAAAAGGGCAGGAAAATGAACTGAGGCTTGGGACAGGCCACCACCTGCTCCTGTGTATGTGCACAGAGCAACTCTGCATCATAATTTGGAACAATCAGAGGAAATAACAAAGACTGTGTGTTTGCTATTTTTGCAGCTGTAATGAACTCCTTTTACATTTCTACACTGCACTACAAGCTGATAGTTTATTTAACATTTCATCAGTTAACCAGAAGCTTTTTATGTTAAACAAGTGGGATTTCTTCCTTTTGGTGGTAATTACGCTGCTAAGTTATCTCCACATGGCCAACTCTATCTTGGACAGTTATCCTAGAACACAAACCTAGAGAGCTATAGAAACATGGCCCTAAGTTGCTGTCTAGAGTTAGGATAGATGACTCTGTTACTAGCATGGGCACTGAGGACACAAGTGTCTGGGTGTTGCCTCCCTCTGCCTGACTTTTCTAAGTTGATAGAACACTTGCCCCGCCCACCAGGGTAGAGCAGCTCTATGGACAGTCCAGTGGGATTTTCTCCTGTTTTCTGATGTTCTGACAGACTAGTGTTTTCTAAAGAACAAAGATGGTAAAACTGGGGCTCAGGGTTCAGGAGCTGGGAAACACAAGGGCATGGCGTGGCATCCTCTCGATTTCTAAGAAAGGTCTCCTGAGGCTTCAGAGCATCATGGGACAAACACAGAAGGGAAGTAGAGCGCTCAGTACTGCACGTTCTTGTGGTAACTAAGCTAGTCCCCTAGGAAAGGAACAAATGGCTCCTAATGTTCAATTCATCTCATAAAGGTCCCACCCCAGTCAAATCTCACCATGAGTCTTATGGAGACAAACTGCCTCTAAATCATAGCACCAGGTCACCAGGTCACCAACAAACACCCCACAAGCCACTGGAGAACACACCAGCCACAGCCCTGGTGGTGCACAGCTCTAGGGCCACCTTGTTGTTATGTGTTCCACCCTGAGGTTGCACCGTGTAGCCACACTCCCTTCTGCCCCCCCCCCCCGAGCTCCCAATTCTGTAGGCCCAGCAATCGAAGGAGGGAGAAGGAAGAAAAAAGCCACATCCCTGGAGTTGAGCTGTCTTTAGAGAGGAAGCCGGAGAAGACCGACTGGGTTTTAAAAGGCAAACTGAATACGCCATATGGACAGTAGGCCAGCCCCGCCAATAGCTGATTTTCATGGGCCATGGAACACAGTCTCGGTTGTGGCTACTGAGGTGTAGATAAGGTGTGTTAGTCACCACTATTCCCCACTCCCCCAAAACTCACGTAGATGCCGACCATGAACTGGATGTTTCAGACCACTGTTCCTGCTTTATCACCAACCCCAAATTTCTCAATGGAGGCAGAGAGCAATTTTATAGATACTGAGTAAGAAAAAAAAAAAAAAAACACTATCAAAGGAAGGGTGGTTGAAATTACAGAATGTGTTTTGCTGGAAAGCAGGTATTACTTTTGGTCTCACATAAACAATTGGAATTGCAGCAAAGCAATGCTGCCTAGTGGTCATGCAGGGAGCCTGAGAGAGTGGCCAGGCTGTTGTATTTTTCTGGTAGAGGTAAGGAGCTACTTCTGAAATGCTTGAAACATTTATTCACGTTTAAACATTTATTCAGTGTTCTTTCTCCAGTGACCTCCTTCATAAAGTCAAATTCTAGCCCAGACATAAGCCCATCTCATTACCTACGGTGAAAGAATAGATCCTGAACTAATTAGCAGAGGTGCCTAATGGAAGATGCAGAGGTTCCACATCCAGTGTCCACAGGAGCTGACTCTCAGAGTCTGTGGCTGATGGTCAGTGTTACACTGGACATGAGTCTCAAGTTCATGGACATATAGCTGACCCAGAAAGCAGGAAACACATATACAGCTCCCAAGTGTTTTCCTCTTGGAAGATGCCACAGAGACAGCTGCCATCTTGAATTCAGAACCGAGGCCGTGCTGGGATGGAGGAAGTTTCAGGTCCACACGTGGGCTCAGGATGGGCGCCACACAGTGGAGGCACCTGGGACGCTGTCAGAACATCTGTCCGTCATCAAGTCAGTCTTCCCATGCAGTGCCCACCAGCCGTCTAGACACAGAGGGGAAGAAAAGGCACAAACACTGCACACCCATTTGTGTCCTCACCGTGTGCCCCCATCTGTCACATGTGTCCGACAGGGAAACTGCACAGGAGATCAGCCTTCCTGCTAGACTGACTGACGGGACACTCAACACTATCCCTGCTGCTCTCCCCTAGGGTCGGGAGGGCATTACTTCCTTCTCCCAGCTGCCGGTCAGTCACACTGCCCACCTGCTGCCTGTGCCCTGACCCTCTTTATGTCCAGGTGTTCTGCATGACTCCCACCCCAGCCTCCTCACCACTCCACAGCCTCACATACCACACTGCTGAGAAGGACAGGAACGCGAGAATGGTCACAAAAGCCGCGGAGCCCAGGCCAACACCCACCATCTGCCGTGGCGTGAGTGACGAATCTGTGGGAAGAAACCACAAGATGAGCCCACAGCACAGCCCCTCACGGCCCTCCCAGGAGAGCCACATGCAACTGTGCACAGTATGATTTAAGCCAGAGCTGGGCTTCATTTAGCAAAGAATCCCAAGAATGCCCACAGTGCCTCTGGGTCCCCAACCACTCCTGCAGATTCCAGGCCCCGGGAAACCACCATTTCAAAGTATTTCTAAGAAGGAAGCGCAAAACCTAACCATATTAAAGTTACAAAGGAGAAAACAATAAAACCAAAAACAACAACAACAACAAAAACAAAACTTGTGGACACACCAAAGCTATGCCATGTGATGCCTGCTGTGTGCAGGGCCTCCCTCGGAGGAGTTGCACTTGATAGATTTTTATGAGCCATTTCCTTTTATGTGGAAGAAGTCATTCTGACATCATTTGAACTTGGGCCTCAAAAATGTTAGTCAGCTCAGTGGTCACATACAGACACCTTTTTGTTGAGCGGAGTCACCTCTGCTCACTGCATTACCAGCAGGATGGAACCACCGCACACTGCCCCACAGGCTTTCAAAGTCCATGTAAAAGTCCTTGGAGCGCATGTTCTGCTTAGGGCATGTCACACGACAATTCCAGGGAGATGATCCCCGATTACAAACTAAACTACATCCACGTTCATGGTGCACACTTGGGACAGGATTGAATTCAAAGCCTCGTAGCGTCAGCAAAGGCTCTGTTTTTAGTGGAAAACACTTATCAGTCTGTGTGTGGCACCGGCGGTTGGAAGCACCTCACACGTGTTAACTCAGTCTCCTGTGGTCGTTGATCTTGAATGTCAGTGTGGGTGCAGAGACACCCGGGCGATTAGGAAAGCGTGCTCCTGGGCGTGTCTGTGAGACAGGAGCTAAGAGGGAAAAGCCACCCTGAACACAGGCCATCTAATAAGATGGGGGCTTGGATAAACAGAAGCAGATGGTGGGGGGCGGGGGGTGGGGCTGCCTGGCTTGGGCTTGCTGTCGCGCTCTCTCTCTGCTTCCTGAATACCATGAGGTGAGCAGCCTCCTCCAGCACATGCTGTGCTGCCTCATGCAAGCCAGAGCAGCGGGGCTAGTTCACTGTAGACAGACACCCTGGCACTGTGAGCCCATACGAGCCTTTCACTCACGTAAGCTGTTTGTTCAATTACTGTGTTATCATGATGAAAAATTTACTCCAGCATCTCTCTTAATGAACGTTTATAGTGAGAATTAGTATTCTTCCCGTTTTACAGGTAAAGGTCCCAGGCACGGAGGAATTAAGCATAGCTCAGAAGTCTGTGACCAACTTCAGAGCAATTTGGTTGCAGTGGAAACTCTGTGGGGTCCTAGGCACCCACAAGCACAATCATGGAGCATACCACTTTAATAGTCAAGCAAAACTCAATGTCCCAAAAAGTGTTGTCACAAGACTTTCTAGAAAACCATGGATTGGCCAGGTATGTGGGATACACCTATAACCAGTCCCAGCACTTAGGAAGTCGAGGCGGGAGCACCGTGAGGCCAACTTGGGTTGCACAGTAAGACCCTACCTCAACTTGTTGTATTCAGAAGAAGAGGGCCTCAACATCTTAAGATGTTAAATTATCAAATAAAACGAGGAATAGTGAAGAATTGGGAATTTACTCATATTTCCAGACATAAAGACAATGGACTGTTAGCATAGGAAAGAATATGCTAGAACAAAATACAGTGCCCAGGGACAAAGCCAACTCCATCAAGCCATTTCACAGCTTGGACACTGGAGTGATGGTGTCCAGGTCTTTATCTCAGCACTGTCCCTCTCTATCAGTGAGACTTCAAACCAGTTCCGCAGCCATTGTGTGTCTCAGTTTCCACACTGAGGGGTGCTCTCAACCCATGGAAACTGTATCAACAGCTTCCACTTTCCAGGGTTACTGTGAGATATAATGACTTGCCACTCAGCATCAGCCCCGCAGTGAGTGGATCAGCCAATGTCAGCTACTATCAACTTTTGTTACTATTGTTTTGTAACTGTTTCAAGTAATTGAATAAACCGAGAAATTACCTATATCTGGTAAGAAGAAAAAATGGCTAATTAGAATAAAGTGATTTTGATCATTAAAGCTTAATCCATACGCCAAAATAAAATTCAGGTAGATTAAAGACCTAAATTGAAACATTTAAAAAAAAAAAACTGGAAAATGTTGGTGAATATTTATATAATATTAAAGTGGGTGAGAATTTTCTCATTATATATTAAAGCACGAGCCTTATAGAGTTAACCACATTGGCAAGCATGCATTTTACACACACAAAACTACCATTACCAAGGTTAAAAAGCACCATGTGCACAATTAGTAAAGCTTTTCATTTTGAAGAGAAAATGCCCTCCTTTAATCCCAGCACTCGGGAGGCAGAGGCAGGTGGATGGATCTCTGTGAGTTCGAGGCCAGCGTGGTCTACAGAGTGAGTGCCAGGACAGCCAGGGCTACACAGAGAAACCCTGTCCCAAAACAAACAAAAACAATTGAGACAGAGACAAGCAGAGAGGGAGGAGAATACAGCGCCAGAGATTGGTTAAAGAGACGCTGGTCTTCTCACGCCCTGAGTGCCTCACGCTACGAACCCCTCCCTTCCTCCAGTTCTTGTTACCAAATCTCCCCTTCTATTCCCCCATATGCTTCCTCCATACTTTAACCTTTGCTGAACGAAAACATTGAACCGACGTAATGTGGACTGGAGTCCAGGCTGTGTGTGCGAGTCCTGGGTTTGCTATTCATTCATCGGGAGCTACTGGCTAGTTGATGTCAGCTTTGCATCATTATCCGGCCCATTTCTAGACCTATCTACAGCTCTCATATTCCCCCACTCTGTCCACAGGGGTGCTGTTAACTGTTAGCAGAAATCAAAATATACTATTTTCTGCCCTCCTTCCTTGGCCAACGAGTGAGTCTGTGTAAGGAAGAAAGGAGAGCCGCCTAAGTAGTCCCTCATGCTCCACATGGCCTCATTAGAAACACTGTCACCATGTCACCCGATGATCTCGCTTGGCCTGGACTTCAAGCTGTCTTCAGGAAACTTCAGTGGCATCTTCTTTGTGCAAAGTCCTCACTACTGCTCAGCCCTAGCCTGCTTGTCATCTGCGGTTGTCTATCCATCTTATTTGAGAATTGTGTGCATCTTTTCTGATGTGCTTAATACAAGTGGGAAGATATTGATACCCCTCACAATCCAAAAGGACAGAAGCAAAGTAGGAGCCGAAGAAGCAGACCTTTCCAGACCATCTACCAGCAGCATTTACCTCAGCAATGAGCCATGCAGTACCTTGCAGTAGATGTTAATATTAAAAAGTGACCTTTGACATTTACACTATGGAATACTACTCAGCTATTCAAAACAAGGAATTCCCGAAATCTGTGGACAAATGGGTTGAACTAGAAATGATCATAATGAGTGAGTTCACCCAGAAGCAGAAAGACTCAAATGGTATATACTCACTTATAACTGGACACTAGCCCAAGGGGCATGTCCCATGAAAGTCTTCACTTACCAGGAAGGTGGGACACAGGGGAATACTTCCTACTGGGACTCTAGGTGAGAGAAGCAAGGGAGAGTGGGGAAATAGAAGGATCCAGAGGGTCCTAGAAACCTACAAGAACATTATGATGGGCAGATCTGGGCTCAGGGGTCCTGCTTAAACTATGGCACCAACCAAAGACAATACATGCAGTAAACTTCGAACCCATACCCAGATCTAGCCAATGGACAGGACATTCTCCACAGTTTAGTGGAGAGTGAAGTCTGACTTTCACATGAACTCTGGTGCCCCATATTTGACCATGTCCCCTTGATGGGGAGACATGGTGGCACTCAGAGGAAGGATAGCAGGCTACCAAGAAGAGACTTGATACCCTATGAGCATATACAGCGGAAGGAGGTCCCCCTCAGTCACAGTCATAGGGGAGGGGAGTAAGAGGAAAATGGGAGGGAGGGAGGAATGGGAGGATACAAGGGATGGGATAACAATTGAGATGTAATATGAATAAATTAATAATAAAAGAAAGATGCCAATATCTTTTTTTTAAAAAAGTGACCTTTAGAGCCATGCATGGTGGTGCTCACCTTTAATCCCAGAACTTAGGAGACAGCAGATCTCTGTGAGTTTGAGACCAGCCTGGTCTACAAAGTGAGTCCTAGACGGGCTACACAGAGAAACTCTGTCTCGAAAAACTAAAAAAAAAAGAAAAGAAAAAGAAAAGAAAAGAAAAAAAGAAAAAAGTGGCCTTTAGGGCTGGTGAGCTGAGTGGTCCAGAGGTTAAGAGCATTTGCTGCTCTCCCAGAGGACTCGGGTTCAGTTCCCAGCATCTCTGTTAAGCAGCAGTTCACCACTCTAACTCCAGTTCCAGAGGATCTGACACCCTCTTCTGGCCTCTGAGGGTACTGCACCCATAAGGTGCACCCTCGCACAGACTCAGCCACACACACAAATAAAAAGAAATAAGAAAAGTGACCTTTATTTATATTGCATAGTATAATTTGGACTTCAGCTGACAGCGTGATTTCTAGTTCTTGGCTACAGGTCTTTTGGTTCACTCAAAGTTCAAACTCCAAGTCTACAGCAGCACTCAGAGGGTGTACCCACACACAGTTTCTTCCTCCAAGAATGCCTTGCTAATAAAATTTACAAGTGGCCAATTTGAATTACTGTTTTTTGGTCTGTTTGGTTTTTTTTTTCTTTCTTTCTTTTTAATGGTCTTGCCCTTCTCTGGCTCCCCTCCCTTCCACAGTCTCATGCTGTGGGACCTTTAATTTTCCTTCTGAATCATCCATAGAATATTCTCTCAGAAACTCAACTGAGTGACTCATGTGTTGTGTTAGTCATTCTTAGAGAAAGTAAATACATTTGAACCATAACCCTCCTCTCTACAGAGGCTCTGCCCAGGAGTAAGCGGGGCCTCTCTTTCATCTGTCACTGATAGAAAGACCACAGGTGCTGAAGAGAATTTAGGCCCTGTGACAACCTTGCCTACTTCCTCTGGGTATGAACAGTTGTTTTCAGAACTCGACACAAGTATGGTCACTTCCCAAAAGCAACTGTCGCCATCAAATGGTACAAATAAATTAATACCATGACTCAGTGTGGCTTGGCACACATCCAGAGAGCACTTGGCACATCAGTTTGAACACAGAAGAACAAGAATAACGATTTAGTGTGTTTGGTTTCTCTTGGTTATTCTAGGGTCTTATTTGATGTCCCTGTACTGGGTGACATGGAAAAGGGGAGCAGAGCTAATTAATGTCTGATAAAAGCAGCAACAATGCTGAAATCATCTGGTTGTAACTTTACACGTTGCTGTAAGTTATGTAGCTCACAGTTCTGTGGCTCCAGGTTCAGGTGCACTGTGAGGGGTTTCCTGCTCAGCCCCTGCACAGGGCTGGACTGAATGTGTTGAGTGGACTGCCTTTGCTTCTGGAGCTCTGCAGAAGAAGCTGCTCCCATGTCCATCCCCACTGTCAGCTAAACTCAGTCCCTTGAAGTTACAGAACTACGGTTCTCACTTTTTTATGGTCTGTCAGCAAAGTCTGTCTCTAAGTTCCTGCAGGCCACCTGCACACCTTGCCAGGTAGCTTTTCAAAGCTAGCAGGAAATTACCAGTGTCAAATCTGGGATCTTCAACGTCCCTAGTCCCTGACCTATAGACCCAAGTGCAAGGGCTATGTGATAGGTCAGGCCTATTGGAATACTCTCCTTGTTGAAGACTACATCCTCAAAGCATGTCCTCCACAGCATCACTGAGGACAGTTTTAAGTGAACAACCACACCAAGGTGGGTGTACACCAGTGCTGTACACAGGGGCCAGTGATGTAAGAGTCCACCTTACAACTCTATCTACCACAACTCTGAAGGCTTTTTAGTGAGTGTGAGTGTGTGTATGTGTGTGTGTGTGTGTGTGTGTGTGTGTGTGTGTGAGAGAGAGAGAGAGAGAGAGAGAGAGAGAGATCCCCTAGTATCCATATCCCTAGGGGACTGGTTCCAGAAAACCTTCCCCTAAGAGACCAGAATTTTTTTTTTAATATTAAAGTCTCACACAAAATGTGTTTGCACATAATCTATCCATAATCTCTTGTGTACTTTTGCTTTGTCTCTGGGTTAATTAGAATGGTGAAAACAACATAAATGCTATGCAATAGCTGATATACCGTATTGTTTTAGGAATAATGACAAGGAAAGAAAGCCAGCCTATATTTGGCACAGCAGAGCCTTCAGCCGCCAGAATCCACAGATGTCCGGATATGGTCGGCTGACCCTGTATACCTGCACTTTCACCTTAAGCTGGTGTCTTGCAGACTTTCTCGGTGTACTTAATTTGACAAGTATTAAATCCGTGCTGCACTCCTCAGGAGGCTGATTGCCGCCTACCCGCTGGACTCAGCGGACTGGAAGTGAGCGTCGAACGCAGGCCAGCAGTGGTCCAGTTTTCTTCAATATTCTCCCCATGTGTTCAAAACCTCATAGAAAAAGATCATCACCGGCCGCTCTGCAGTGTGAGAGACAGAACAGCTAAAGGAGAGAGGAAGGCAGATGCGGCCCTGAGGAGTTCTGAAAAGCTTGGGGTGGGGAGGGTGCTTGGTTTCCACCCTGAACAGGTGGACTGCAGCAAGCAGCCAGTCAGTCACAGTCACGGGGGCGGCTGACGGGGCGCCCAGGTGGGAGTAATCAAGTCACAGTGTGAGCAAAGTCAGTAAAGAGAAAGTCAGAGACTGTCTCGGACACCCACCTGAACGGCGAAGAATGAGAGATGTAATCAACCCTAACCCTAACCCTAACCCTAACCCTGAACTGAGGCCTCGGAAGCAAGCCCTGGGCGAGCTACCAAAGGAAATACTAAACTGAGTAGTGCGGCTCAGAAGTGAGTCAGGTGGGAGCAAGCTGGGATAAAGTGGGGAAACCTGAACTCCTGGGGTGGGCGATGAACATCTGTCCGTGCAGGCACGGAAATGGAAGCCAGTGCAACATGCAGGCTGAAAGAGAATCGAGGAGTCACCAGTGACTCAGTTTCGTTCCTATGCCTGGAGCTCGGTCCCTGATTATAGCCTGCCATCCTCTCAGTGGCTCAGGAAATCACAGACTCGCAGCACTTTGTGGCTGGGAGGAATCTCAGCCCAGGCAGAGGCGCCTGAGGACTAGCCAAGTTAAATACCATTTCAAAGACACTGTCTGATCAGAGCTCGGCCAGAGGCGGGCGAGGAAGCTCAGGCCCCTGCACTGGACATCAAATACAATCCCCTGGCTCTTTTTTGTTTGTTTGTTTGTTGTTTTGTTTTGTTTTGTTTTTCGAGACAGGGTTTCTCCGTGTAGCCTTGGCTGTCCTGGACTCGCTTTGTAGACCAGGCTGGCCTTGAACTCCACCTGCCTCCACCTCCGAGTGCTAGAATCAAAGGTGTGCGCCACCACGCCCAGCTTCAGCAATGATTCTTAAGTTAAGAGGGAGAGAGAAAGACAAAAGCCACTCTATGCTCAAAATTTCTCATCACAGAAGACCATCTACAGCCTTCCCTCTGGCGGTTTCTTCTGTCTGGTTTGAATGTTTCCCAATGATGTTGAGTAGTTTCTGGCATAGGATAGATCCCAGAGGCTGCTGTCTGTGTCTGAAAGCTTGCACATTTTACTCATGTCTGTTTTCCTTGTAAGAATGCTGTTCTGTCCCTGGAGATTCAGGGAGTGGGGTGGCTAAAGGTGTTTTGGATGTTGGGATGTATGACTGTTTCCTGTACCCTTCATCAGACCCCTTCAGAAAAAGAGAGCTCAGCCACAGTCTACAATACAAGAAAGCTGCCAGATAACGCACCTGGCCCAGCTCCAAAATCAACTTTTCTACCCTGTTGAAGAAAGTTCGAATGAAGATAATAAGACTGTAAGTAAGATGAAGGGAGAAGCCGACTGACAGAAGCCTGGTTCCCTCAGCCCTTCCTCCACACGCCCTGGTAGGTCCCCTCTGTAACAGAGGTCCTTTGTAAAGTCCCTCCCTTCCCTGCAGCCTTGAAAGAAGCAGCGATTCCCTGCTTCCCCCACTACAGCCATTATCTCCTGCAGCTGGGCTCTGGGTAGGGGCGGCATGTAAGGAGTTAAAGTGACAGTGTGGGCTGAGGGCAGCATTCCTCAGACTATGGTCAGGAAAAGCTCCAGACTCAAAGGTTATAATTTTAACAAGGTATCTGGAATCAGCTACCAACGAATGGAATTCCTGGGAATCAATTCCACTGACTGGCTGCCTATTGATTTAATTTAAAAAAAAAAGTGGCAAACAATGATCCATGATTACATGATTACTCAATCCCAAGGCAGCTTCCCCAGCCCATGGGATAACTCTGTCCATGCAAAGAGGAAGGTTTAAAATGAGTAGCACCCATCACCAAGAGCCAGCTGTGCAGCAAACTGAAGGACTGGTCCATCAGGCCGACCCAAGTCAGGGATCCTGACTCATCATATGGTCCAGGCGGCCAGGACAGCCAAGGCTTTACCTATCCAGCAGGGGGTGGCCACTGTCAAGAGCAGTGCTGTTTGCTGGTTGACGCCATGTACTAAAGTTTGAGAATGATTATATTTTCCATGCATCATAGGTTGCATATCTGGATCCTGCCAAGAAGAATGTACAACTCCTGGATTCCCGGCCTTGGAGCCGGATGCAGCAACCAGCCTTTAAACTATGCTCTTTTGTTACATTCCTTCGGGGTTTTTTTTTTTTCCCCTAGATGCAGGATAGTTCTATTTTGTTACTGAACTATTTTTATTAACATATTTTAAGTATGCGTCGTTTAATAGTGGAGACGATTCTGAGGACCTGTCAGTGGGTAATTCCTCATTCTTCAAATGTAACAGAATGCTCTTACACAAAATAACACAAATGGCTATGTCTCTAGCTGACATAAACTCTTTTTTTCCCCATTTGTTATGGATCTCAGGCTGACCTCAAACTCACCAACCTCCTGCCTTTGTCCCCTAAATGCTGGGTTACAGGCATGTATGATCCATGCCAGGCTCTACGAGGTACAATCTTTTGTGCCAGTCCCCATATTTATGGTCCACTACCAGACTTCGTTGTCATAACTGGTATGTAACAGTGGGTGTATGTGGTTATACATGGCGAACAGCCAAACAGCAGGGCTCAGGCTCCTGTGGCTCGTATTTTTCGTATTTTGCGCTGTAACCAGGCTTTTCAGCTCCCTTAATCCTGATAAGAATCTTTCCCCCTTTTCAGTGCCATTGTAGTAGGATGAGGGCTCACACAGCTCTGCCCCCAACAAGCCAAAACCACAAAACCCAACATAGACTGATCCCTATTCAAACCCAGGGTTACTCAGCCAATGGGAAGTTGCTAAACTTTGTCCCCACTGGAGTTACTCATCTGGGGTCTCTGGGGCCCGTCTCTCCTATCATATGGCTACAGTAGGACAATAGTGAGGCCACTGACCCCAGTACAGCAGAGATGAGAGCCTAATAGCAAAGATGGTCCCTGCTCATGGTACCGAGGCCAAGTCAAGATGCCAGGTGCCACAGCTCTTTCCACGAGCTCCCCATCTCTTCAGTTATGGCTTTGTGCTTAAATGTATCACACTCTATAGCACGAGAATGCCTATATTTTTCTAAAGATACCTTAACATATATGTCTGTTGTCATCTATGACAGTATAAAACAAGTCCTCAATATAACATTGATGCTATAGATTGAACATGGGAGAAGGACAGCATTCATAGGAAGAACACAGTTTTTACCTTTCACCTCAGCCCAGATGGCACAGGAATATTTTCTTTCCTGGAAGGGAAACAGAAATCCATCTAAGCAGGAGGCACAGGG
>OU015743.1:124584173-124599139 GCA_907169655.1 Acomys percivali
GGGGGAGGAGGGCCCCCTCAGTCACAGTCATAGGGAAGGGAAATGGGGTGAAAGCGGGAGGGAGGGAGGAATGGGAGGATGCATGGGATGGGATAGCAAATGAGATGTAATATGAATTATTTTATTTTTCAATAAAAAATGTGTTAAAAAAACAAAGAGACAAGAAAGCAAACAAAAAACTTAAAAAAAATGGAAGAAAATATTTTTAACTTCATCTCATAAGAAATTAATACCCAAATTATATAGAAAATTCCAAACAACAACAAAGAATCAAACAACTCATTTTGAAAATTAGGAGCTGTGCCTGGCACAGTGACACACGCCTGTAATCCCAGCACTCAGGCGGCAAAGGCAGGCGGATCTCTGTGAGCTCAAGTTCCAGGACAGGAGGGCTACACAGAAAAACCCTGTCTTGAAAACAAAACAAAAACAAAAATTAGTAAAGTCCTTGAATAGACACTTGCCCTAAAGAAGAGACAGCCACCAAGTACACTTGAAAGAGGCTGGGCCCCATTAATCCTTAAAGAAATGCAAAGTACGAGCAGAGTGAGGCATCAATCACCAAGTCACCCCGCTCCCATCAGGGTGTCTATTACATTTAAATTTTGAGGTAATGGTATTCTGGGCTTTAACTTTGCAATTCTTGATTCCTATACTATTGTCACAAAGTAATCCTTCCTCTCTGCTACTTGGACAGCCTTTTAAGGAGTAAACCTTGGTTTGCTCTCAGCATGCCAATTGTGCACCAGACTTCGGATCTAAGCAGAATTTAATTGATACCTGTTTTAAAAAGAACCTCCCAGTTGATGTAGCTACATATTGCTTCAAATGTATCAGTCAAGAGATGTTTTAGTACTCAAGTAATTTTCCTAGTTTCCAACCCATATGACTCAACACCAAATTTGGCTTGTCTAGCTCGCTACATTTGCTAATTATTGGAAGAAAAAAAAAAGCACAGCTGGCAGAGGTGACGTTTTCCGCAGAGTTGGGTGGGGAAAATGCGGCCTATGACAAATAAGCCAGTGCTGACAATGTGTCTGCCACTCTCTCCTCCTCTCCTGGGAAATGAGAGAAGGTGGCATCCTGGGAGGGTATAAAGGAAGCCACCACATCCGAATGTGCCTTTCCAATTCCGACTTCAGTGGCGCTGTCTAACTGTGGTCTTCACGATGCTGGAGAGGTGCTCAAAGCAGACCAGTCCCAAGGCAGATGCAGGAAGGCCCTTCAGGAGTGAGCGCAGGCAGTCACTCACAGAGGTCTTACCTTGCCCACCCTTTAAAAGTCAGCACTCACAAGGGAGCAGTCACAGAGTGTCTCTGTGGTTATTCCAAGTGGTGTCCACCCATATACAGGAGAAAGGCATATTCAAACAAGTGAAATCTTATTAGAAAAAGAAAACCAAGAGGTCACAGCATCTTTCTTTAAGCCATACCTTATTCCATTCCCTTGTGATCCGTAAGAGAATGCAGTAATCACTTCCTGTTTTCAAAGGTGCATTGTAATATTCCCCATAGTACAGCCTGTCTCCAATAGATAACTCCAGTGTGTCATCTGGAACATCCCTGGCCAGGATTTCTGCAGCCACATATCCATCAGCAGGAGAGGCGTTGCCAAAAAATGAAGTCATGCCTTCCAAATCACAAGAAAAAGTGCTTTGCGAGGACAAGGGAAGGACCAACACCTGATATGAACTGGAAGAGGAGGAGAAAGAGAAATTGGCAGGGGCCTTGGGAAAAAAGAGATGTGCACATTATAAGGCTCACTAGCCACTTGTTTGGAGGACTGTGTCTTCACGTTTGCTGAACTCATACTGTGCAATAATCACTTGGGAGAGAAACACCGCTGGTCCACATGGGATTTCGTGTCTGGCAGTTTCAACAGTTGTGGATCTCCAAATTAACCTACAGCCAGATGACAAGCTAAATCCCAGCTTCACTAGGAGGCCAAGTACAGCCTCCCCGGGTGGGAGAGACTGGTGCACGCATCGCTGCCTTGTGTCTGTCATATGGTTGATCTGACTGGTGGTGTGTCACATGGGCAAGAAAAGTCTGGCACGAGGAAGGGTTTAGAAGTCACATGAAGGCCATGCACCTACAACAGTGAATGTGCTAAGTCTGAAAAAAATGGGCTCCAGACAGTCAGTCATGTGGTGACTTTAGACAGAACTCATATGATTTACATTCCTCGGAGTTCAAGGGCTGACACCAAAATCCATGCCAAGCCAATGAGCGGTCAGGAGTGAAAAGTCACCATGAGTTAATCTGTGTTGACAAGTTCCTGACAGGTAAAATGACTTAGGGACCTGGTGAAAATGTCCCCTGAATGAGGGTAGGGAAACATGCTAACAATCAGGGGTCATTTGGCTGAGTATTTAAGGAAGATTTACCCACCAAAGAGAAAACCAGCCAGTGGGAAGTGAAGGAATGAAATGTGGTGATCAAATCGTGCCTCCCTTTCCTTCCATCCCTGCCCACTCGGCCTTTATTTCTGGTATCATAAATGTAGAACTATCTCCTTATCTCTACCAAACTTGATAACAGGGGTGGTGGGGGAGGGGTGCAGTTTTACGAGACTCCCTCTTGCATCTGCAGCTCTTTTCACATTTCTTTACCTATGGGCATCTGTGGGCTGATACCTATGGGCTGAGCTGAATTTTCATTAAAGAAAAAAAAAAAAAAAGCCCGGATCAGCACCAAATATAATTAGGGCAATTTCCAAAACTCATTAGGCTACATAACTCTATTTTCCCACCAACTTTGTGCTTCCTGCTCCACATTCCTAAGGCCCCGTTTCCTGCTCCCTAAAAGCATACGAATCACTAGGTTAATGAGAGGGGTACCCTCCCCCACTGTATTTGGAAAGATTCCAGCCACCTGCTATGCACCTGGCCAGCCATGTTTAGGTGGTCCTAGGGCCCTTGATACTCACAAAGCCTGATTAAATAAAACCTACAAGGTAACAAAGAGTCGCCAGCAGCATAAATAAACATGGACTGAGTTTCCACTGCCTGTGGGGAACACCTGGGACAGCTCTTCTCGGGACTTGAAGGTATGGTGGCCATGGGCAAGAAGCCCCACAGTGACTGTAAAAACGCTTCTAATCTGATTCCTCCTGTCAGGTAAGTGGTGGTGGAGAAGCGCTAGGCTCACTCGCTCTCAGCTGCCCATTGCCCATTACAGGCACCATCCATGGGGCAGGAAGCAGCCTCCTATTTAGCCCAGCAAATAGAGAAAGCACCAGGTCCCATGCCAAACCTACTGCATCGAAGTGTTCAGGACCAGACTTGAGAATGTTTGCTGCTGATAAAGTATGCCTAATGGTTCCCGCTAGCACCCAAGGGTGAGAGATTAGCCTCAAGGGAGTCCCTGGGACAGGTCTGGCCATCTTCCCGAGCTCTGTGTGCTCCGTGCCAGGCTTCACACAAAAGACCAATGCAGACTCTGGCCTAGCAAAGCTGATGTGTCCAGGTCAAGCCAGCCAGCCAGGCTAGGGAAACGGCTTCGCTCACCTCGTGGTAAACAGCCCGGGTCACATGAAGGAAGCGGTTGTACTGGACTGGAACCTGGCCACCCGACCAGTCTGCAGGGACTTTCCCCCACTGCCCTCCCTGGATGACTCACAGGCCTCCACTTCCTGTTTTGTAGGCACTGGCTGATCTACTGCCACCAGGGTAGTCCTTTGGCTTTCCTTTTTTTTTTTTTTTTTTCCTTACACAATTATTTGGCTTAAGTATCACATCTGCTCTTGTAAACTCCTCCAGGCAATGATGCCACAGCTTCTGTTCCCCTTACAGCAACAGAATTACAATACTTTCCAGTAACTTACCAAGAATTAAGAAACAGAGCTGTTTAGGTAATGTCAGTGCCTGAAAAGACTTGAACCTACTCCAGAGCAAGAGCAGAGCAACTCTAAGTTCTATGTAACAAATGATACTCGCACAGCATCTCCAGGCTTGACTTTCCATGCTTTTTAGACTATCTCAGATTTATGTTTACCTTGATTGCACTGAAAGGGTCGTTACACTAAAGGGCCACGTAGGTCAGCCATGCACCGCGTAGCTCCGTGACCTGGTGCTGTGGCTCCTATCTGCAGGCCAACGTTAACCTTCCTGCCTGAGAAGGGGGCGATTCATCTTCCCTAACCCTCGCATGACCTTTGTAAACAAAATGCAAAACTGAGCAAAATGTAGTCCTCCAAGGAGGTAAATTAATTCCACCCTAATGCCATCTGGAATCCCAGCAGGTCACTAACTACCCTGTGTCTTGCCTGCAACTCAGTGTGTGGACAGATAAAAAGACTTCTCCAAATGGTCTTTTCAGAAATCGCTACACGTACACCTCAAGATCAGCCTGACATAAAGGGAGGCATCCCAGTCTCTGGGAAATGAAACAGTCCTTGTGACCCACCATCCTTAAAGGTTGTACCATGAGAAGTGAAAGCAAGGGGCACCGCTCAATGCTGTCAACTAAGGTTTGTGACCACACGAACACTTAACGTCTTGAGCCATGCTGCCCAAATGCTTGTCTCTGGTTCCTTGTAAGGCTTTTCATTGGGAAGGATGCTACTGGGATGAAAAGCCCAGTATGCGCTCAAGAAAACAAAGCAAGAGGCCCTGTAGCATTGGCCCAACTACCCAAGTTCATCCACCTTCTCTCTCACATAGTGGGACCACAGGACAACTGTGTACTCACCTGATAGGTCCATCTATCTCCTTGGCTCTCCTCAGCCTGAAGCGTGGCAGAGGCCTTCCATACACAGAGAAGAACTCTACTTCTGGAAGTGGGGGCTCTGAAAACATTAGGGAGAGAAGATAGACAGGAGATCAGATGAAGTAAAAAACACAAAGGAAGTGGCCCTCCGCCACGCCAGGAAAGTTTCTAACCTAGAAAGTGAACTGTCCACACACAGGAAGGACAAATACAGAACGAGCTGACTTTTGTGAGACATTCAGATCAGCCAACTTCAAGGAACGAGTGGGCTCATGGTGGCCAAGAACAGAAGGGGTGTGGCAAGAAACTGAACTCATTGCTTTAAAGCTCAAAGGTTGTGTGGAGCGATAAAAAGCTGGAAACAGGTGATGGCGGTGGTTGTGCAATGTGTTGAGTGCTCTAAAGCTAATAGAGCGTATGCTTTTAAATGGTTAATATTGTTACATTTCAGATTATATAAGGGATTTTTCCCCCCACAATAACAAGGAGCGATGAACATGCTCCAATACGCACGGGGAATGGGTTCTGGAGTTTTGATGTTTGCTAGACAAATTGTTACTTGGTAGGTGCTATGGCTTAGAAATGGCTTAAGGGTGTCTCCCCAAAACTCCAGGCACTGGAAGCTTTGTTCCTAGAGTGATGACATAAGAGGCGGCGAGCCTTTTAGGTGCAGAGTCTGGTGGAAGGCCTAATTGGCCACTGACAGCGATGCTACTGGGAGTGGCTGACGCTGGTTTCAAGGAGTGAGCTGGTTCCCAAACGTGGGTGTCTTAAAAGGAACAAGACTGGACGCACCCCGCTTGTGCTCACAGCCAATTCACCCGGACACATCCTTACACAATCCACTACGAAGCCATCTACCATGGAGCCATCACCAGGAGCCAAACTCATTAGCAACAGAAAGAGGCCTCATGTAGCACAGAAGACGAATTCGTCAGATCTCTAGATCCTTTATAATCACAGTGTTTTGTATCACCCGCTCACTCCCTGCTTCCCAGCCCTTGGTAACCAGATTGCTCAGGGATTGTTCACTGGGGGTAAAAAAAATACACTGACTAGTTGACCTCAGTGTCCTACCATGTCACTAGTAGGTGCATCCAGGGTGTCAGTGCACCAGATGCCAGTCTCCCTGTGGGCAATCTCAGAAGGACAAACGGGGCACTAGTCTTGCATACTGGATGTGTCCTGTGTCTCACCTTAATGGAGCTCACCAGCAAAGCCACCGGGTCAGCAACATGGATGGGCACCGTCATTTTCTCCCTCTCTTGTTGTTCCTACCTGGACCGATGCCATGGGAAGTCCTACCCTCTCCAAAGGACTATGAGAAGAGCTCCCATCTGCCTGCCTACCCACACGATTCCTGAGAAGGGACTATGTTTGGCTGTTGTCCCCTTACGGTCTCACCTCCCCTCCCCCCCTTTTTTCCTTTTTCTTGTTCTTTCTTTTCTGAAAAGAACACAGGCATATATTCCACTCACTAGGCATATACTCAACTTCTCCATAAATGGTGTTCAAAGTTTAAAGTGGGAGAGTCCAGGCAGCTTTATTTTCTTCTATTTATTTTCACCAACGACAAAACGGCTAACCAGATCTTTAGCTCACTTTTTGTTTTATTTTTGTTTTTTCAAGACAGGGTTTTCCTGTGTAGCCTTGGCTATCCTGGAACTCACTCTGTAGACCAGGATGGCCTTGAACTCAGAGCTCTGCCTGCCTCTGCCTCCTGAGTGCTGGGACTGTACGCCGCCGCCACCCAGCCTCCTTCTCGCTCTTATGTTCTCCTCACTCAAGTTTTCCTACGCTCAGAGGAGGTACCAGTGTGATTAACACTCTTAACAGCTATACTTTTGACAACTTACAGATGAGGAAACTGAGGGTGTAAGTTCTTTGCCCAGGAGTCCATACCCTGGTGTAGAGGCAGGATGCAGACGCATGCTCTGTTTGTCACCTTTCCCATTTACCCTGGGGTCTCTTAAATGTCAGGCTTCCTCAAATCTGCCACTGGGTTTTTATATCTCCTTTCAGTGAATTGTTAATATCCATTTTTAATACACTGAGTGAGGAAAGGCTTTATTACATGCCAACTCTGGGAAAATAATCCACTTTCACCATTATACTGTAGATTCCCTCCGTGGAAGTCACACTGGGGAGGACAAAGTTAGGGTGCAGAAACAATCACCAACGTAATGAGTGGGTGAGACCGAAGGCTCTGGCTTAAGTGGACTTTTGTCTCTAGCTGCCCATCTATAAAACGGAAACCAGAACGACACTCACTTTTATCCTTAGGCCACACCCTGAAAAATGCAGTGCCCATAACGTTTGCTGTGTCTTCAAGGGGCCAAGGCTGCTTTAGCTCCCTGACCTGATCAGCTAGCCATGGCTTGAAGAATGTCACCCAGGATGACGCCAGTGTTCCTCATTTAAAGGTGACTGTCAGCCAAGGTGACTCGATGAGATTTGGTGAAGAAAAAAAAAAAAAAAAAAAACCCTGTATCATTGATGTCATTGACTAACAACACCCACAAGATACTTTATTAATCCACTGTGGTCAAGTTGGGGGGGATTCAGGTAAAAGGTTCTGAGTTTCTCCTTCATCCCTTCCCAAATCGGAAATAGAAATCCCACTGAGGTATCACCACGTCAGTTTAAATGTGTTAAACACCTTCTTCGTGTTATGTTTAAAAAACAATAAGTAGATTTAAGAAACCATTTTCTTAGCAGCTGCCCCTCCCCTACAGTTCCTATAGGGCTGTCACTCTTAAGTCTCAAAACTCTATGCGGCCTACGCCCTAGAGACATGGATCCCCATGCCTGGGACTGAGGGAGACGAGCAATCCACTTAGCTCTGAGGGAAGACAGCCTCTCATTCTTACTCTTGGAGCATAGCTGTAAGTACCACATCAGCCAGGAGTGTCCATCTTTCCAGGTCTGTGTAAAAGACCTCGAGCAAAGAGAAGGCGGAGCACTGAGCGAGAGCAACGGGACAGCCCGAGCTCCCAGTGAGGCCCCTTCCTGGACTTGCATCTGCAGTCCAGCACGTTCCACGGGCTTAGGCGGGTTTGAGTTGGTTCCTGTCATTTACGACCCAAAGAGCCTTGACTAATTTTAGAATGCAATCAGCCACCCCCATCTTCTGCTGAAGGGCAGAGCACACAGCTGCCTGTGCATTTGAGGGAGCTCTGGCACCAGGCCAGAAGCAGCTCTTAGGCATTCATATGAGAACTACGGCGAATCTAGGCATACCACCCCCCACCCCGACCCCCCCAAACCCTGGCTCACAGGCTGAGTTCTGGCAATGGAAAGATGGAGGGTAGGAGGGAAATGGCAGGCAGAAGTGAGATCTGAAGTTCAGGAAATAAGAAGATACTGAAAGAGTTAAAGAAGATTTGGAATAAAAATACAATGTAAGAACAGAAGAGAGGATGAACTGGGAAACAGCACAAGTCAGTAGTCTAGGTAAGAAATGCTTTCGGTATGAAGAAAGCCAGCCCAAAAGACACCAGAGAGGTAGGACAACATGGAAGGTAGAAAATGGAGGACCATGGGCCACCGCTATGGCCACTGAATCAGCTACGGTGCCACTTGCCAGAGCTTGGAGAAAGTTTGGAAGCACCTCACATCTTCCACATCTCATAGTTCAGTGGACTGAGACTCGAGTGTGTGTGTGTGTGTGTGTGTGTGTGTGTGTGTGTAACTGTCTAGAAGGAAGCTAGGAATTCACATTAAATCCAGAAGTGCTTCTGAAGTCACCAGACACAGCAACACAGATCACATTTCTTGATGCCAAGACTTCTAGGAAGGGGACTCTCTCGAGGAGCAGGTCCCTTTCAGGAAGACCCCAGAGAGGTTTCACGACACACCTGAGAAAGATGGCTGCGGAAGTGATGGAGGAAAACAAAGTATCCCAGGCCAGAGCAACCCTCTCCATCTGAGAAGTCTGCCCTTAGGCCGGAGTGCTATCACCATGACACTGGTGCTCTGTAGTAACAGTAAATAACTGTCCCTCATCTCATGGTTCCTGTGATGCTTGCAGCCCAACAGGAGAAGCCAATCACATTTGAAATGGGCTCCATTCCACGCTCTACATTTGTCTGAAATGTAAGAGGTGTGAACAGCAGTATGCTGACACTCAGCCTCCTTTCCTGCTCAGTCCTCTAGGGTGTTGATCTCCAGCTTTCAAGCTGCCGTCCTGGGCATATCTGCTCTCCTTCCCACGGTCTCTCTAACTGATGGAAACCACATCATACACAGCAAAGCAGAGCAAAACAAAACAGTCCTAGCTGGGGTAGGACACACAGTCCTTCGCCTCGGGTGTATGAGGTAGAAACAGGAGCAGAGGCAGGCTTTCCACTGTTCAGAGGTTCCAGTAACTTCAATCCTCTGCTGGAAGCAAACCACTAATGGGTACCAGGGTAACGTTAGCATGTGAAAAAAACAAAACAAAACAAAACAAAAAATCAAATACAAACAAACAAACAAAAAACCCTGAAGGATGTAGAAAAGTAACAGCAACAAAACAAACACAAACAGCCCAGGGACAAAGAGGGAAGAGCAGAGCGCACAGTCCAGGAAAACCACAACTGGACAAGCTAAGACTGAAACACAGGCACCATTTCAAAAGGATTAAAGATCCAGGAGAAGCCAGGCGTGGTGGCGCATGCCTGTAATCCCAGCACTCTGGAGGCAGAGGCAGGCAGATCACTGTAAGTTCAAGACCAGCCTGGTCTACAAAGTGAGTCCAGGACAGCCAAGGCTACACAGAGAAACCCTGTCTCAAAAAACTTAAAAAAAAAAATCCAGGAGAAGAAAATTCCCATGTAGATTCGGCTCCCTGTCATAAACCAGAACACAGCCTAGATAAGCCCAGATTATTGCAAAGACAAGAAATTACTAGAGAACAAAAGTTAGCCTAGATTTCAGAGATGGAGGGCATCTTTTCTTAGCATCATCTAAGACATCAGGAGAATGGGTTACGTGATACTGTCACGTGTCTACGTATCTGGCTGGGGAGATGCTCATAGGATATAGCCCCATTGTTTGAGGGTCCAAGTTTGGGTCCCTGACACCCAAGTAAAAGCCAGGTATGGCAGCCAATCTGTAACCTCAGTGCTAGAAGATGAGGAGGGTGGATGAGACAGACGGATCCCTGGAACTCCCTGGCAAGTGCGTCTCGTCAGAATGCTGAGCTCAAGGTTCTGCCTAAAAGTAAGTAAATAAGGTCAAGTGCAATAGAGAAAGATACACACTGACCTCTTACCTCCATACTCACAGACATGTTCAAGTCTGTCACACACACACACACACACACACACACACACACACACACATGCACGCACGCATGCACCCACCCATACATATATCATACATATGTGTCAAAGTGTCTAAATGTCAAAAACAATAAAAAGAAAATTAAAGAATAAATTATCTTGGTGTGGGAAATGTATAATACATATCTAAAGATTAATATTGCTAAAACAAGCAAGCCACTAAATCAATAAAAGGAAACGCTATAAATGCAATGTATTAAAATATTCTCACCTAAAACTTAGGGTGATGAATCTTTTAAAAGAAGTTTCACCTGTACCAAAAGTAAGCAGAGGCCTCAGTTTTTTGCTGTGAGCACAAGGGATTAAGTTAAAAACCAGCTCTACTGCCGTATGAAAGCCAGCACAGCGCTGCCTGAGATAGCTGCATTGAGAGGGGAGGAAGGAGCATAGACACCAAGACACCTCTTTGCAAAACGTCGGGCATGGCGCCAGATGCGCCATACAGCCAAGACCTGCTCACCAGAAGCTCACAGAACCAAAGCAACGGGAGTGTCCACCACAGGTCACCAGTCACAAGGCCATCCATGCAGCTGTGAGACCTGGCCTCTCTCTATCCCCCTCAGCATTTTGCAGGGGTATTTGTACATAACCACCAATAAATATTTCCCGAATCCAAGTTGAGTCTCAGCATGGTCCTGCTACACCAATCACACCCATGACAATCCTGGTTTGTAGGTCTCTGATCCTAGGAGGCCTTCCTACGCATTTTATAAGGTAAACATTTATGCAAGAAGGTAACCGGAGCAGCCAGCCCATTTCTTTCCACAGTGGGTCACCTGACCTCAGTGAAGCTGACTGGCTTTAGTGAGCGAGGGAGAGAGAGGCCTGTGTCTAACTGAACCATTTACGTTGGGATGTGGGGCTAGAAAGTAGCTGGGATATTTCTAGGAATGGGAGAAGTGTGTGGGCTGCAGAAGCTTGGAAGGGCAGACACGCTAGCTTCTGGCCTGACCCACGACTGTGTCTCCAGGAATCCAAGAACTTATATTTACCACAGACTTTGAAAGGAAAACAAGACTAGAGAGAGAGAGTCCTTGTCCAAACCTCTAATGCAACGTCAGCCCCACAGACACCAGAGGAACTTGACAGGAGGCCCACTGAGGTACCCTGTAACCCTCTAGGAAGAATGAGCTCCTCACTGGGGGCAACAGGTGCAGAACAGAAGTCCGCAGGAGAAAAAGTCAGGAGAACTGGTCCTGCATGATGCTCCCCAGAGTCACTCGGTGTGAGAGGCAGGGGCAGGGACAACGGGGCAGTCCTGCCCATCTTCTTACCCATCTGAAAAAGCGTCTCTTGTTCTTATAAAAGGAAAAGGCAACTAGAAATGGGACATTTCTCACGCTAGTTGCTGGCGTGGGTACTGATGTCAAATATAGCTTTCTGGGTTCCACAAGAAACAACTGACCTCACACCACAGTCGCGTCGTGCAGAACGGCTGGTGGGCTTTATCATAACATTCACAAGTACAGGTACTTGGTCTCCTCCCCCACCCCCAGCACGCACCACCACCACCACTTTAGCTTTCTCTGGTTTTCTGTTTTGTCCCTATGAAAAGAAAACTTTGCTTATAAGCTTTTAGATACAACGAGAAACCAGTACAACCGACGTGCGAGAGCTCTTTCTGCCTCTTTGGGGTCTACATCAGAGACGAGAGGTCATTTGTTTTCCTTCCTGCCCTACGAGGAGCATGAATGAGCCTGTACTGAGGACCTCAGGTCAATGGGCCCCACATGAGCCCCCAGCCGGAAACTTTCTTTATCTTTATCTCCACTCCCCACCCTCCAGCCAGTGCCGTCTCTCCTGCTTTCTCAAACACTTGTCTCTGTCTCTCTACATTCCTCTCTGTCCCCTCTGAGGTCAGCAACATATTTAAAGCTCTTGCTTTCATCCCATTCCCATCAGTAAGATTTAGTTTAATGGGAGGCTCATGGAAGGGAAATTCCACCCTGTTTTCTTCTGGGAAAGCATCGGCTGTGTTTTCCAGATCTAGACCCTTAACCTAACATTTCTGGTAAGATTTGAAAGTCCCCAGTTTTACTGAAACAACACCACACACATCAACATACCAGGTTGTCTTTTCTCTCACTTTTAAGGGATGAAAGGATTTTTTTTCCCTCTCCCTCTCTTTAATAAAGTCTTACCAACTTGAGTTTTCATGCTTTAAAAAAAAACCTGCAGAGTCTCTAAGGCAGCAGCTCTCAACCTGTGGGTCTCAACCCCTTTGGGGGGGGGGGTCACATGTTGGATATCCTGCATGTCAGATATTTACACTAAAATTCGTAATAGTAAAAAAAAGTAGTTATGAAGTAGCAACAAAATAAATTTTATGATTGATGGGCACCACAGCATGAGGAACTGTATTAAAGGGTCGCAGCATCAGGAAGGTTGAGAACCACTGCTCTAAAGAGAATTCAAACAAGCAGCCAGGTATTTATTTCTATGTACTTAACCGGCTTCACGGTCCCGGAGAACTTGAGCAGCTCAACAGTGTCCCCTGGTGGCCATGAGCACAGACACAGGCACTTGAATGACTTCGGGCTGCATTTAGCCTCAAAATAAGGTAAAAATACATAAAGATAAAGCACCTGCTGCAAGTTGTCCTCTGACTTAGACGTATATTCCATAGCCAACCCTCTCCTGCTCTACACACAGAAAATAAAAATAATAAAGTATACCTCAAATGTTTTTAAAGCAGTAAAACCCACCCAGGTACGAAAAGGACCAAAGAACAGGAGATGGAGTGGCTGTTCTGCTTTATAAGCGTTCAATTGGACACATCGGAGGGGATGGCAGCTTTAAATAGGAGCAGGGATGTAAGAGAAGGTGATGCATATAGGAGGAAGGTAGGAATGGAAGAAGTAGAGAAGTGAGTCTCCACCTCCACATTTTTAATTTCTCATTGAGACAAAATACAAGAAGCGACATTTGCGCTAGAGGTCAGGGATCAGGGTTCAAAGACTTGGAGGCCACAGAGAAAGCCAGCAGAAAGCCAATGCACTGGCAGTCGAGAGGAAGATTGCCTACTAGGGTCCTGGTACAAACATACGCTTAAGGCCACTGCCACTGAGTGAGTAGTGTGTGCATGGGTGTGTGCACGCCACACAGCACTTGTGTGCAAGTCAAAGGACGACTAGTGGGATCAGTTCTGCCTTCTACGATATGACTTCCAGGGATGAATCTCAGTCTCAGGCTTAGAAACAAGCATCTGTGTGGCCCTGTCCTGGACTCATTCTGTAGACAGGGCTGGCCTGGAACTGACAGAGACCTACCTGCCTCTGCCTCCCCGAGTGCTAGGATTACAAGGCGTGCGTGCACCACCGTGCCCTGCTAACATCTTTTTTGTTGTTGTTTGGTTGGTTTTGGTTTTTTGTTTTTCGAAACAGGGTCTCTCTGCGTAGCCCTGGCTGTCCTGAACTTCTTTTGTAGACCAGTTTAGCCTGGAACTCACAGGGATCCGCCTTCCTCTACCTCCCAGGTGCTGGGATTAAAGGCGTGCGCCACCACGCCTGCCTCAACATCTTATTTTTTGAGACAAGATTTTTCACCGAACCCGACTTTTTATGTGAATGCCAGGTATCGGTACACAGGTTGTGCCCCTCCCCTCAACACCCCTCCTCCCACCCACCAACACCCCTGCCCTCCCCACGCCCCCACCCCCGTGTTTGTGCTTGCACAGCATCCATTTGCCCACTGAGCCACTTCACTACCTCTAGAATGCTAGTTTAATGTGTTACTAGAAAACAGTAACAAGAAATCCTTTTTTTTTTTTTTTTTTTTTTAAGGTATGCAATGCTTTAGACTTGTTTGTTGTTAGTGTTGCTGCTTCTGCCGTTTGTTTTATTTGTGGGTTTGGTCCAGGGCTGACCTCACACTTGCTATGAACCTCTCCTGATCTTGTCACCACCTCCCAAATGCTATGATTACAGTCATGAAACACCATGCCTGGCTGAAATGTTTTAAATGTTTCCAACACCCAGAAAGCCCACACTCGCAGGTTTACACTGTTTAAATGTAATTGCCATTTTGTTTCAGATAATGAAACACTGCCGCCTCTCTCTAACCTCTCCACTTTCACTTCTTGCCTTCTCTTGCAAGCTTCATTTACCATACCAGAAAGCAACAGTATTCTTTATCTGGGCCTATCAACAGCTCTGTGCTAATGCCATTAACTCAAATGCTATTACTCAAGATTTACCTGTTATCTGGGTTGTCAGGGAGATGACCACAGGAAGTGCTGAAGACAGCGCCTGAAGGCTAACATTGTAGCTGGTACCTGGATGCAGGTCTAGGCATATCTCAGGGGCCTGGCTGCTGCTTGTGGTGTTAAAGACCATTTCCTGGACAAATGCCTTCTGATACCATCTCTGGCCCCAAATGTGGAACTGAAAGATAAAAACTCATAGGGTGAATTATTGGCTTGAAAGGCTCTGAATGCCTTGAGACCTACGCTTTTTCCAGGAGTTCTCTTTTCTCCTTCCCCTCTTTTTTCTTCCTCTCACCTATAAAGTTTTGTACATATGGTGATTACAATACCATAAGCATAATATATGTATACATATATATATATGACTAAAAGTACACGAACTTATCGTATGGTTGATAGCTATAATAGCAGCCCTCAGAGGGCTTGATTATATTTTATTTATGTGTGTGTGTAGCAGGTATGTGCATCTGTGTGCAAGTATCCACAGAGGACAAAGGAGGGCACTGAATCCCCTGGAGAGGGGGTATTACAGGCAGGTGTGAGATACCGATATACAAGCAGGAAGGTGTGAGATGCTGGATGTACAGGCATGTAGGTGTGAGACGCTGGATGTACAGGCAGGCAGGTGTGAGATGTTGGATGTACAGGCAAGCAGGTGTGAGATGCTGGATGTACAGGCAGGTGTGAGATGCTGGATGTACAGACAGGTGTGAGATGCTGGATGTACAG
>OU015743.1:124599149-124610041 GCA_907169655.1 Acomys percivali
TGTGAGATGCTGGATGTACAGACAGGTGTGAGATGCTGGATGTACAGGCAGGTGTGAGATGCTGGATGTAGGCACTGGCAACCGAACTCTGATACTCATCCATAGCAACAGACACTCTTAAGCTCCGAGGTCCTCTCCAGGCTTCTGGGCCTGAGTATTTTATGCCATGCTGGCCCACACAGAAAGCCCAAGGCCAGCCTAAGATACGTAGTTAAACTGTCCCACAAATAAAATAAAAGAGCAAAACCCAGAGACCTCTATGCAGGCAGCTTGCTCTTTCGGCTCTCACACTTACAGTGTGGAAGTCTACTAGCAAAACCGCAGGAGCAAGGACCATTTTCCTAGAGAGCAAATTAGGAATCCAAACCAGACACAATCTGACTAGGGTACTTCACCCTTTCGATGACATCCAATATCTGAGGCAGAAGACCCCTGTCTCCCCATGACCACCCTTCATTCAGTGCTCACCGAGCCTCACAGGGGCCCTGTGGCTGTCCACACAGCACACACAGATGATGGTGTCTGCAGAGACACTGATGTGACCAAAGATCCCTGGACCTCCATCAGAGGCTGGCTGAGTACTGACTCTGCACCGGGATACATAACTCAAGACACTTTCACATTTTCCCCCCTTTGGTTTCTCTGTGTAGCCCTGGCTGTCCTGGATTCACTTTGTAAACCAGGCTGGCCTTGAACTCACAGCGATCCAACCGGCTCTGCCTCCCGTGTGCTGGGATTAGAGGAGTGCACCACCGAGCCCGGCAGCTTCCACATTTTCTTACTACCCACTGTGGAGTCTGTCTTCAGGTGGCGGCAGCACCAGTGGCTGCCTCAGTGCCTCTTACTCTCTCATTATGATACATCTTCTGCCAATGGCTGCTACGAGCATATTTTTTAGCCTTGTAGATTTTAAAAATATTTTTTAAATATTTATTTATATATTGTATATGTATGAGTGTTTTGCTTACGTGTAGGTCTGTGTAGATATATGTGCCTAGTGCCCACAGAGGTCAAAAAAGGACACTGAGTTTCCTAAAAGTGGAGTTACACATAAGGGGGAGCTGCCATAGGGGTGCTGAGAATTGAACCTGGATCTTCTGAAAGAACAGCTAGCCGGGCAGAAGAAGAAAGAAAGATGGCTCAGCTGTTCTTCTCTTTTCTTTCTTTCTTTCTTTTTTTTGGTTTTGTTTTGGTTTTTTTTTTTTTTTTTTGGTTTTTTGAGACAGGGTTTCTCTGTGTAGCCTTGGCTGTCCTAGACTCACTTTGATCTGCCTGCCTCTGCTTCCCGAGTGCTGGGATTAAAGGTGTGCACCACCATGCCCAGCAATACATCTCTTAACAACCCTAGATATGTTTTTTTAAGATTTATTTATTATTATATATTATTATGGCCTGCATGTATACCTGCATGCCAGAAGAGGGCATCAGATCACATGACAGATGGTTGTGAACCACCATGTGGTTGCTGGGAATTGAACTCAGGACCTTTGGAAGAGCAGGCGGCACTCTTAACCACTGCGCCATCTCTTCAGCCCATCCCCCCGCAGATATGTTTTAAACTTCTACATGATACACATATCTGCAAGTAAGGTACATTTTAGAAACTTACTAAGTACATCTCTTCTACACTGGCTGTCTTCAGGGCTCTCCATCTCAGGCAGGTTTCATTGTATATTGAAATATTAGTGATGATCTGGTTTGCTGCAGAAGGGAAAGAAAGAACTGAATTTACACTGTATGAAAAAAACCCCACAAAACTACTAACTTTTCATTGCAACACTTTCCTAGGAAAAGCACTTACATAGGATGAATTCAGCAGTATGTTGATTCAGAAGTCAGAGGCAGCAGGGGTTTTTGTTTTGTTTTGTTTGTTTGTTGTTTTGTTTGTTTTTTGAGACAGGGTTTCTCTGTGTAGCCTTGGCTGTCCTGGACTCATTTTGTAGACCAGGCTGGCCTTGAAATCACGTATATCCACCTGTCTCTGCCTCCCGAGTGCTGGGATTACAGGCGTGTGCCACCACGCACGGCTCAGAAACATCATGTTCCAGTTTAAGTAAATGAATCCTGACAAGGATTTAAAAACCAAAGATACCCAGCCAGAAGATCCGCCTTCAAATATTTAGGCTAGTCACTGCCAACCCCCCTGGTTCACTAGGTTTACGTTAGAACTCAGTGCCCTGGGCTTTGGGAACCATTTGGTCACAATAGGCATCAGTTTGAAACTCAGAAGGAGAATCACTCTGTGGAACTGAAAACTGCCATTTCAACAAGCCCAGCCTCTGGTGATAGAATGGGCTTTCCCTGACTTGTACTTCCATGTCAAGTTCTCGAAATCTGCTGATTTTCTTGATAAACAACCCAAAGGTTAATGCACACCCACACAGGATTTGTCCCAGAGGCCTCGCTACCAGACCAGTTTACTTTACTGCAAACCCTGACACCAAAGGTGACTACAATAATGCCTTGTCCCTAGACCAGAAATCACACCGCTGAAATGCTAGGCAGTTTCACGGGAGCACAGCAATGAGTAAAGACTGAAAGACAACTCCCAAGGCACCCGAAAGACCATCCCATCATCGGAAGCAGGCCTGTACTGAGCAAACCCCTGCCTGGCCCGACGGGTTTCTATGAATGAAGCTGAGCTGGTAGATGTGACCCTCCTGTGTGGGTTGAATATGTTTACAATGAGAAAACTTGCTCCACAAGTCCCGACCTCACTTCAGATGCTACAGGACGGAGCAGGTATGTAAGTACCATGGGTCGGGGGCGGGGGGGGGGGGGGGGGGGGATGGGGGGGGTGCCCAGCCCCACTGCCAGGTAAGTGGAAGACACTGGTAGAGATTAGAAGGGGTGACCCAAGAGACCCAAATAATATTTAATGCTATTACAAGTGCTTTTGCCTGTTTTGTTTTTGTGGTTCAGTCTAGGACCTCACATGTGCTAGCATGCATCTTCCTTCTAAGCTACAACCTCAGTCACAGTAGAGTCAGTATGAACAATACTCTGCCACCAGCTCAAGATCACACAAAAAGCAGAAGGGTCTCCAGCTCTCTCAGTGTAACTAGATGAGTCACAGCGCCTAAGCTGTCCAGGGGACACAAAGCCAACACTAAACAGTCTACGCCAAACTCACTTGCTAAAGGACACACAGAAGACAAAAACAAAAAACAAAACAGCAAATAGGGGCTGTAGAGAGGGCTCCGCAGCTGAGCACAACCGCTGCTCCTGCAGAGGACCTAGGTTAAGTTCCCAGCATCCACACAGTGGCTCACAGCCAGCTGTGACTTCCGTGCCAAGGAATCCAATACCCTCCTCTGACCTGTATGCACGCCAGGCACGCACATGGTACACATACACGTGTGCAGGCAACACACTTGCACATATAACGTTTTAATTTAATTTCTTTTATTTACTTTGATTTTTTTTTTTTTTTTGAGATAGGGTCTGACTATGTAGACCAGGCTAGACTCAAACTCTTAGAGATCCAACTGTCTCTTCCTTCTAAGTGCTAAGCTTAAAGGTACATGCCACCGCAGTCACTTTTTTAAATTTTTATTTTTGAGTCAAATTTTATGTATATATCAGCAAAAGAGAAGTGAGTAGTAATTCGCAAAGCAAAACATCATGACTGAGAAAAATTTATTCCCAGAATACACGATCATTTGCGGAAAAGCTATTAGTAGGTTACTTTCATATTCACAATGGCTTCTGCACTTCAATATATTCCTGACTTAAAATCCTGGTTTATGAAGACTCAATTTCTCAGAAGCCCTTTAGCTTAATCATGTTTATTAGAATTTACCACGCTCAGTGGTAAAATAATTAAGCAAATTCTTGTGAAGTTACCAACAATACAAGGATGTCTGTCTGGCCTCATGGCTATTATTTGGTATTAATCAGGACGTTCTAAGAAAACAATGAGGTACAAATAGCATAAATGAAAATGGGAAAGGGTCATAACTGCCAGTAAATCTCGGAGAATGAACCAAATACCAAACGGCCTAAAGACAATGGAAAAACAAGACAAAATAACAGGAGCCTGGCAAAGTACATCAGATAGATGAAACAGAAACAGTTGCTTTTTTTTTTTTTTCCTGTGTACCAGGAAAAGCAGGATTGTCTGGATGGACACCCTCAGACATCAGACCCAAGACCTTGGGACTGAAGGCCTGCCACCTCCCAGGCAGCAGGGCCTTGGTGACGGGGAGATGAGCCTGGATTATCTGGGCAGGCTCAATGGATAACAAGGATCTTTATAAACCAGTTAAGGCAGGATTAGTGTTAAAGAAGCTGAGAGTGGGAGGCAGGGCGGAGAAGAAGGGCTCAGTTAGTAAAGCGTTTGCTGCGAAAACTTGAGAGTCAGCCTTGAGATCCCCGGGACACACATAAAAAACTGGGTGGGTGTCTGTGAGGAGGAGATGGGCGGATCCCTGCCGCTCCTGCAGCCAGTCCAGCCGAGCCAGTGAGAGACTGTCTCAAAGGCTAAGGTGGAAGTGACTGAAGGAGACACTGGATGTTGAACTCTGACCTCCACAGGCATGGACACGCATGTGCACACATGCATACACACACACACACACACACACACACACACACACACACACACAGCACACAGAAAGAAAAAAAGAGTCGGGGAGCAGAAGGAGAAAGAGAAAAGAGAGGAGGAGGAAGGCTACGGTGGCACACACTTGGAATCTTGGCACTTTAAGGCTGAGGCCGTGAGGAGGTGGAGAGCTTCAGGACAGAGTGGACCGTATAGTGAAAGCCCATGAGTGACAGACATAATGTGGCCAAGTGGAGAGTAAACTGGTGAATGTGGAGCCACGGGCTAAAGGAGCTGAACACCAAGAGTAAGGAAATGGAGTCTCCCTTCAGTCCCTTAGACGCACACGGGGCCATTCACACTCTGGCTGCAGCCCAGTGGCGCAGATCTCAAGGGTCTGACCTCCACAGCTACATGGCAGCCAACCTGTACTCCCACTAGGGTTTCCAGTGACCCATCAAGCCAGCGACAGGAAACGAATGCAAGTAACAGCACGCAAAACGGAAGAGACTCGACGGAAGAGTGCTAGCGTTCCCAGCCAGCTCCAACTAGCCTAAGAGAAATCTAATAGAAATACATAAAAAAACGTCAGCCGGGTGTGGCGGCGCATGTCTGTAGTCCCAGCACTCTGAGGTCGAGGCCAGCCTGCTCTACAGAGTGAATTCTAGGGCAACCAGAGGGACACAGAGAAGCCCTGTCTTGAAAAACCAAAAAGGAAGAAAAGGAGGAGGAGAGGTGGGAAGAGGAGGAGGAGGAGAAGGGGGCCGGGAAGAAGGAAGAAACATAAAGGGAGAAACAACATAAATGTTGATAAAGGATATAAAAGAAAATAAAACAGAGAAATACCTTGAATGGGAAGAGTGTGGAAACCACAAAGTAGAACCAGCAGAAACCAGCTTAGCACACTCAATAAACAGAAAACAATCACTGCTAAACATCCTTGAAAAGATTAATGAGAAAAAGCAAAATGGGGGTGGGATGTTAATTGACATGGGACATGACCAGACATAATAAAACTATAAGGAACTAGCGCCTGTGTCAGACAACTCACGACAGCCTTTAACTGCAGCCACAGGGGAACCCAACACCCTCTTCTGGCCTCTGTGGGAACTGCACTCACATGCACATACCCACACACAAACACATAATTACAAATAAAATAAAACTTTTTTAAAAATTCACCAAAAAATTAAAATAATAAAAATAATAAAAATAAAATAAAATAAAATAAAATTCAACAATATCTCTCTACTTTCTTTGTGATAGCTCCTGTAAGACATATTTTTATATCAAATGACAGATATGTTTTATGTACTATGATTTTCTTTCATTTTAAAGATTATTTATTTATTTTATGTATATGAGTGCTCTATCTGCATGTATAACTGCATGCCAGGAGAGGGCACCATATCTCATTATAGATGGTTGTGAGCCACCATGTGGTTGCTGGAAATTGAACTCAGGACCTCTGGAAGAACAAGCAGTGCTCTTAACTGCTGAGCAATCTCTCCAGCCCTGTACTATGATTTTCTATGCTTCATACTTTAAAAAGAATATTTCCCCTTGAGAAACCAATTTTTATGTCTTTGTGGGATATTTTGTCCTTCTGGAGGTGATATCAGACATAATCAAAATGCTAGAGTAGTTAAGATTTTTTATTGTTAGTAAAGGAATGAATAAACTGATTAATGGAAAGAGCAGAATCAATAAGTAGGCCTACCCACTCAGGAAACTTTATAGATGAGCAAATGGCATTTCAGATCAGCAATATTAGCAATATTAGACTTCTAACTTGATATAACTGAAAAAACTGTTCTCAACAGAAACAAAAATTTAATTACAAATATACTATAAAATATATAAAAGAACAGTTCTATAACCCTAGGTAGGAAGGAAATAGCAAGAAGATGAAACTAATTTTAAAATTATTTTTATTGTATGCATATGATGTTTTTCCTGCATGGAGGTTTGTGTACTATGTAAGTGTTTGGTGCCATGGAGGGCAGAGGAAGATGTTGACTCCCCTGAGACTGGCGCCATAAGGGTGCTGGGAACCAAACCAGAGTCCTCTGAAAGACTAGCCAGGGCCCTAAAAACTGAATTTTTTAAAAATTGACTAAAGAAAGTTAACTTTTCCGTGTGGCAAAAGATCTAATACCCAAGTTTGAAAGATAAGTCACAAACAGCAGTGGGAGTGAAGCTGGAAAAAGTGATGGCCCTAAATTTTGCATCTGAGCCGACTCCCACAGCTTCATGCTCTGAACACTGAGTCCTAGACTGGTGGTGGCACTGGGGGGGTGCTATGGAGCTCTTAAAAACTGGCTGGTTGGCTGGGTATGGTGGTGCATACCCTGAATCCCAGCACTTGGCAGGCAGATTTCTGAGTCTTGAAGCCAGCCTGGTCTACACAGCAAATTTCAGGACAGCGAAGGCTACACAGAGAAACCCTATCTCAAAAAACAAAAAACCAAACCAATCAAACAAAACTAATTAAATAGATAGACAAATAACTAAATAAAATACATCTGGCTTGCTGAGGTAGACCACAGTAACCTGGCCCTACCTTCCTGCTGTTCTCCGGTCTCGTCCAGGCTGCCACCACAAGCTCCCACCACAGTGAACGCTCCCTGCCATGCCCTCTGCACCATGAGGGATAGAAACTTCTGGAACCATAAGTGAAAATAAGCAATTCTTCCCTTAAGTCACGCAGGGTAGGGGTCTGATCCCGGGCACACAAGGGTGGCAAATCCACGCCAACAGCTAAAGAGTACTGAAAACCGCTGGACCACCAAGATGGACAAACCAGAACAGCAGACTCACAGAGGACGCCTAAGAGAACTGTAAATAACAACAAAGTTCTACATAAAGAAAGAATAAGGCCTGGGGTGTCGCTCAGCAGCAGAGAGCAACTGCCTAGCCATGTGCAAGGTGCTGGGTTCATCCCTGGTACCAAATGAACATACTTAGTTGTTTCCTGGACTCTCAACCACTAAGAATGGCCACAGGTAGCCAGGTGTGGTGGAGCACACCTTTAATCCCAGCACTTGAGAGGCAGAGGCAGGTGGATCTCCCTGAGTTCGAGGCCAGCCTGGTCTACAGAGCCAGACAGCCAAGGCTACACAGAGAAACCCTGTCTCAAAAAAAAAAAAAAAAAATGGCCACAAGTGATGCTAGTGATGTTTTCCTAACAAGCATTCCTTTACCATCTGTATGCATGTAACTGACACACTCTCTGTGAAGATGACTTACAAGGGCCTTATAGTGGAAACCCCACTCTTGGAGACTCAATTTTACAGAGATATGGGGCCCACCTATGTGTGCAAACATTAGCCATTCCTCATCAAATTTAAGGTGACATTCTTTTATGAGACACCCAGTATCTTGTGTGTTATTTTTTTTTTTTAAACTGCCCAATGAATGATCATTATCATTTTTTGTTTTGTTGTTTTGGTATGGTTTGATTTTTCAAGGCAGAGTTTCTCTGTGTAGCCTTGGCTGTCCTGGACTCACAGAGATCTGCCTGCCTCTGCCTCCTGAGCGCTGGGATCAAAAGCATGCATCAACACGGCCTGACTCCACAACTGGTTTTTTAACTTATCAAAACGAGCTCTTTCAGACCCATGTAAACACTAAATTTTTATCATGCTATAAGCAAAAATGTAACAAAATCTGATTAAACATTATTAAAGTATCTTCCTATTTGGTATCAAAGGCTTCTCACTTTTTAGTTGGAGTACCAGGGTCTGTTTCGGGTGGCGTGAGGGGTACACCCATGTGTGTAGACGCCAGATGAGGACTTTAAGTGTCTTGCACTATCAGTTTCCATTATATTCCCCTGACAAAGGGCCTGTCGCTGAGCCCACACCTACGCTGGCATCCAGCGAGCCCCAGTAATACCCCTGCCTTGGCCCCAGCCCCCACAGTGCTGTGGTCACAGGCATAGATATGAATGCTGGTTGTTTACCTAGGCTCTGCAGATTAGAACTCTGGTCCTCCTGCTTGCACAGTGTGGTAGTTTGAGTGAGACCGTCTCCCATCGGTTCCCTGTAGCGGTGCTGTTTGGAAAGGTTTAAGTGGTGCGGCAGCACTGTGCCAGCTCCGGGTTGCTTGCCCGGTTCCCAGCTTGCCTTTAAAGGTGTGAGCTCTTAGCTTCCTGCCATTCCCGTAGTTTAGGGCCATGCCTCCCCACCATGACAGACTCTCATCTCTCTGAATCCATGAGCCCAAAAACACTGCCTTGGTCATGGTGTTTTGTCACAGCAACAGAAAAGCAGCTAGTACACGCAGTTAGGGTTTCTCTTACTGCGATGAAACACCATGACCAAAAAGCAAGTTGAGGAATGTGATGTCTAGTCTTGGTTGTCAACGTCACTACATCTGGAATGAACTAAAATCCAGAAATGGGGGGGGGGTGCACACCTGTAAGAGTTGGGTTGTTGTTTTGTTTTGTTTTGTTTCGTTTGTTGCTTGGTTTGAAGTGGGTGGATCCACTTCCAGTCCGGATCTTGAGGCAGAAAGACACAGGTCTTTAACTGGGAGCTTAAGGTGGGAAAACAATCCTTTAATCTGGGCCACTTTGCTGGGAGCCAATGTAAGGACATAGAGGAAGGTAGCGTTGGCTCTTTGCCTGCTTGCTCTGGCCTCGCCAGCAAGTCCATCCCTTCGCTGGCATTAGAGCCCACTTCTATGGAATTCCAGCATCTACTGAAAACCAATTGAGGCTTCCAGCCTTATAAACTGAGCAACTACTGGATTCTTGAACTTTCCCCTCATAGCTCGCCACTGTTGGATTAGTTGAGCCATACCCTTTAAGTGATTTTAATAATCCCCCTTTATATATATGGGGGTCCGTTCTATGTGTTCTGCTTTCTAGAGAACCCTGTCTAACAGGTGGAGGAAGGGGTTTATTTGCTTACACTTCACATCACTGCTCATCACTGAACAGAGTCAGGACAGGAGCTCAAAAGAGGCAGAAACCCAGAGCCAGGAGCTGGTGCAGAGGCCATGGAGGGGTGCTATTAAATGACTTGCTCCCAGTGGCTCGCTCAGCCTCCTTCCTTACAGAACCCAGGTGCCCAGGGTGGCTCCACCCACAGTGGGCTGGGCTCTTCCCCATCAACCACTAACTAAGAAAATATCCTACAGGCTTGCCTACTGCCGCATCTTATTGAGGCCCCTTTCTCTCTGATGACTCTCACTTGAGCCAAGTTAACATAAAACTAGCCAGCACACAAGTCAAGCACTTTTCTCCACAGTGCCACTGCCATCTCCCCAGCTCATGTGATAGCATTATATGTACTATCTAGAGTTTTAGTGAAGAGCCTTTCCTCCCTTTCCTCCCTCCCTCCTTTCCTTCTTTCCTTCCTCTCTTCCTTCCTCCCTCACTTCCTTCCTTCTCTCTGTGTGTATATATGTGTGTGCGCGCGCACACGTGTGTTTGTTTCTGAGTGAGTACATGTATGCATGTGTGTGTGTACCTGTGTGTGTATGTGCGTGTGCGTGCGTGTGTGCGTGTGTGCATGTGTGCATGTGTGTGTGTGCGTGTGTGTGTGCGTGCGTGCGTGCGTGCGTGTGTGTGTGTGTGTGTGTGTGTGTGTGTGTGTGTTACTGAGGATGGAACCCAGGGTCTTCTGCGCAGCATGCAATCCCTCTGTGATAGGGCTGTAGCCCCAGGCCTGCGTTTCTTTAAAGTGCAGTCTATATTTTGCAGCTTCTCCTGTGAGCCCCTGACAGCCATCCTGATGTTGACACTTGATGTCACACCTGGCTGTGGTTTCTATGGTTGTCTCCATGTCAAGCCATTTTGAAAATTTTCTAAAATAGCAATGAAACTCAAGACACAAATGTCACTAGTGTCTATAACTAAATACTTTCACTGACACTACAAGCAGCTGATGACACTGTAAGCTAAGGCAAGAACAAGTTCACAGCAGATGGACACCTGACTGTAAGGCAACTCTAAGAGTTCATAGATGTCAAAATATGAAAATGAATATGTGAAAATCACTAAGACATACTATACCAGGCATATTAATAACAGTGTTTTTTGAAGAGGAAAATTCAATATCCTTCAGTAATATGCAAGTTAATAAATTAGCACACCTTTACACCATGGAATTTTATCCTCTCAAAAAGAATGAGATGAAAGTATATGAACTGGTAAGAAAGTATGTCTATAAGACTATTGCAAGGACAAAATATTAAGAAATAGAATAAAAAAGCAAGATGCTTTTCATCCTTGCTACAGGCCTCCCAGCCCTGGCTGCCCCGCCACACTCTCCTGCCTCCTCCACCTCCACACTCTCCTGCCTCGCCCCCCCCCCCCCCCCCCCCCCCCCCCCCCCCCCCC
>OU015743.1:124622960-124637648 GCA_907169655.1 Acomys percivali
ACACACACACACACACACACACACACACACACACACACACACACATCAAATTCTAGAAAACATGAGCTGACAAAAGTCATGGAGAAAACTGACAAAGAGGTCAACAAATTAACCTCCTAAAGGGATGAGATGTAAATGATCCTATGAGGCAATCTGTCTAATCATAATAGATGGGAAAGTTCTAGAATGATGTAAACTTTTCCAGATGTCTGGAGTGTGGTATGTGCATATGTGTGTGTTTGTGTTTCTATGTATGTGGAATATGTCTGTGTGTTTGCATGCTTATGTGTTTCTATGTGTGTGGTGTGGGCATGTGTGTGTTTGCACGTTTGCACGTTTATTGCACACTCACAGGTGTGAGCACAAGCCTGTGTGTGTGTGCAGCTCCTCATGTACAGCTACAAGCAGCATCGCCCGATAGTAGGCTCACACACACCATGTGCAGGAGAGTGGAGTGGCAGGCCTTGGTGGTGGTGCCACGTGCAGACAAAGAGTGGAGCAAAGTTTCAGCTCTGTTCCCAGCCAACATGACCCATGTAAACCCCAATTCTCACTAGGTTACCTTCAAATGTAACCTATTTCCACTTCCAACAGCACAGAGCATGGCAGAGACACTGCACACCCAGCAGCAGTTGTGCCCTATGTCCCTTATCCACTAGCTTTATTTTAGTTTGGATCGCAAACTCCAAAATCTGGAAAATATTAATCAACAGCACAGAGCCAACACACAATGCTGGGTCCATCTGATTCCAAAGAGCACGGGTTGTTTGTTTGTTTGTTTGTTTGTTTGTTTGTTTTTCCCTAGTAGAAAAGTCACTTGAGGGACAATCAGATATTCATAAGAATGGCTGTCATTCTGATGCAGTGACAGATGCCTTGGAGTCCTTTGATGACCTTGTCAAGGAGACATGTCCCTGAAAGCCCACAAGAGTTCACTCACTACAGTTTCCCCAGTTATGTACGAATTTCTTATATTTTCCACATTATATACCTGAAGTAAAGTAAGTTTTATTCATTAAAAAGTCCTAAGAGGCCTAACTTCATAGTTGGCCTTATATTATTTCAAAAGGCAAGCCATCTTATTATTTCTGCCTGATCTTAGGTTGTCATCTCTCAGTGAATGGGGACAGCAGAGTCTGAGGTAGGTTTTCTTAAGGGGACATTGAACAACTAATTACAAATAATCAGTGGCACCAACTGCTGCTCAAAGTTTATTTTTTAAAGTATTAGTAAATATAAATTCTCTTGTTAAAAATGTTTGTTTCCTTTTCTGTGTGAATGTGTACGTATGTGCACAGAGAAGCCAGAAAAGGACACTGCATTCCCTGGAACTGGGGTTCACAGTTGTGAGCCGTCATGTGGGTGCTCAGAGCTGACCCCGCTACAAGGACGGTAAGGGCTCTTATCTACTGAGTCGTCTCTCTGGTCCTGAAGTTTCTTTGTAAAAAAAGAACTAATTTAGCTTGGCTGGTGGTGGCTCACGCATTTAATCCCAGCACTCAGGAGGCAGAGGCAGGCAGATCTCTGAGTTCAAGGCCAATCTGGTCTACACAGCAAGTTCCAGGACAGCCAGGGCTAAAGAGAGAAACCCTGTCTCGAAAGGAAAACAAAAAAACAAAAAACAAACAAACACTGACTTGAGCTGTGGAGATGGTGTAGTTGGCAAGAAGCCACTTAAGCACTGCTGCCTGACTGGCCAGCCAGACCAGCTCATAGTAAAAAGCACGAGCTGACCCTTCCGCCTCCCTGCTCCTCTTCTTTCTTAAGCAAGGGAAAGAAAGGTCTGTTGGGCTTTCTAGAAGACTAAGCTGTGAGACCCTCTACCCCGTGTATACCTGCAATCCACGTCCAGTGTCTTTCTTTACCACCCATTTCCAAGGACTCAGCGGAGAAGCAGTCTCCACTGCCGTTCAGCTGGATAAGAATTTATCCTCCCACGCCTGCTGTGGTTCTACCCACGCACTCGCCTTATCTCTCCGCCCACACCAGCAGAAACCCCCTGACCTGTAAGTTCTCCACAGCCCCTGCTCACAACCCCTGCCTCGCCCCCTCCCCCCCCCCCCCCCCCCCCGCGGGAGGAGGAAATGCGGCTTCCCTCTGCCTACCAGCCATCTGGAATTCAAAGCTGGTGGGAGCAGAGAGCCTGGGAGGGGCTGCAGAAATGCTCACGGTGTAATTGGCGCCTTGTGGGAGGCGGAGGCACACCTCTGGGGTCCTGCTCTCTGTGGTCACATTGATTGTCCCCTCGTGAACTGCCGCCACAGCCTCTGGCTGCTGTCTCTCAACGTGGACCTTTAGAAGATGAACGATATGAGGGGTCCAGCAGGACTGCGATCCGACTGGCTGGCACCTCACAGTGCAGAGAGCTGTTTCTCTGCTGTACCACCTTAGATACTGTGTAGCCGGGGGTGGGGTGGGGGGGAGTCAGTTCTGCCACCAGGTGCCACTGAGTCCTGAGCTGTGACGTAAGGGAGAACTGTACTTGGAGGCGCTCTCCTGAACACAAATGATCATCGGGGTTCTAATGCCAAATAAGCATACGCTTCCAGCCGTGCTGGGGAGAGGGGGAGAGAGCACGAGTGCTTGTAACAAGCAATAAGAAGACGCCAAACACAAACGTATGTCCCCACAACCACACTCTGTCCGATGGCGTATATACACACATGTTAGACCTAAAATATGTGTGTAGCCTAAAAACCCCACCCACATTTTAAAAAAGGGCAATGGAACTGGAAAACAATTAGGGGACTAAGCATCTTCATATTTCTCATTCAAACCATATAGTCGGTGGATAGCAGCATTACACTACGATCTGGTTGATGTTTTTGTAGTTACAGAAGCATCGTCATTTTAACCTTCCCAGTTACCTGTGTGATAACAGCATATAAGACCTATTAAAGAAATAATTCTTTTCTAATGAAGGGAGGTTAAAAGGAGCTTCAGAACTTGTCTTGGCTCTGTGTTGGCTCCAACTGAAATGCCAATGTGGGTTTTTAAGCATCTTTGTTTAAGGAAGTAGCCCAAGACACTTTACAAAATGAAGGAAGCTCACCTGGACTCTACACCAAGCCATACCAGTGATTACCTGGGCTTCTTCATAAGTTAAAATATCTGCAGCTTGTTGCTATACATTTGCAAACAAATATGTGGTTTCATTTTGTATGACTGAAGGAAGGAAGTTAGGGAAGGAGGAAAGGAGGGAGGGAGGAAGGGAGGGAGGGAGGAAGGGAGGGAGGGAGGGAGGAAGGGAGAAAGGAAGGAAGGAAGGAAAGGAGGAAAAGACAAAGGGAAGGAAGCAGGCACTGTATGTGTGTGTGTGTGTGTGTGTGTGTGTGTGTGTGTGTGAAACAGGCAGTGTGCGTGTGTGTGTGTGTGTGTGTGTGTGTGTGCGCGCGCGTGTGTGAAGCTCCTGTGTAGGTAGGCAAGTCCTTCTGGCTGCCATTTTATCTCTGCATTTGCAAGGCACACCAGCTCACTTTACTTACCGTGTATGTGATCTGGAAGTTTACCCTCTCTGGGCTTATTTGCCACCTCACACAGGAGTCGTTAAACACAGACACGTTGTGAATTTCTATCATAATCTCTAGAAAAGAAAAAAAGAGAAAGAAGAATCTCCTCGTGAGCCACATCAGTGGGCTTCCGGGGAACCCTGGTGGAGCCAGCGCCTCACCCAGCTGGTGTCCCTGCTGCTCACCAGTCACTCTGGTTCAGAGGCAGAACTGAGCAATTTAAGCAATCCAGATGGTTCGTAGTGAAGGAGCCTGGCCCACTGCCTGACCAGGCAGAAAAGGAAAAGATACTGCTGAGGGTGAGGCAGAACTCTAGCTGTGATTAGCCCAATGGACCACTGGATGCCACTGGCGGTCCACTCTAGGCTGGAGCAAGGCCCAGATCTGAGTCTTGCTTACCCTACCCCGACTCCACCCCACCCCAGGACGGGGAAGATCTGCATCTGCCTCCCTCATCTTACCCTGGGTGGTAAGCATTCATTCAAGGAAGTGGCGCCATGAAGGATGACCCTTCGGGAGAAGCTTGGGATGAACTGAGTTCTCCACAGAGTCCCTGATCTCCTGGGACTCCTCTAGCAGAAGTCATGTGATTCTGATCTGATGAGAAGCCATGATTTCTCAGGGTTCTGCTTTTTCTAAACAACCTGTACTTTTTTATTTTTATTTATTTTTGTTGTTGTTGTTTTTTCGAGACAGGATTTCTCTGTGTAGCCTTGACTGTCTTGGACTCACTTTGTAGACCAGGCTAGCCTTGAACTCATAGCAATCCGCCTGCCTCTGCCTCCCGAGTGCTGGGATTAAAGGCGTGTGCCACCACCGCCCCGGCCCAACCTGCACTTCTATTTCATGTGATGAATCTGACAATGTGGGGAAACACACGGGTTCCCTTAAGTGACGTGGTTTCCAATGGGCCCAGCCAGCCGACCACTTATGAAGTTACTCAGCATGGCATGGGAGAAAACTATCTTTTCATTTCTGAAAAACCAAACTTCCTACAGATAAGTAAAGCTGTTTCTATTTGCAAACGACATGACCTTATATGCAGATACCACTAAGGAATTCAAACCTTAAAAAAAACAAAGCAAACCCACAAGCCTATGAAGGCTAAGAGATCAGCAACACAAGATTGCTAAGCATTTCTGTACACTAGAAATGAATGATTAAAGGATAATCAAGCAATTTCTTTTACAATAACAAACCAACAAACAAAAAACCCAAACACTTTTAAGTCAGGCATTGCGCTATCATCCTTGTAGACGAGAATTCTCATTTCATCCAAAAGAAACACTGCACAGTGCTATCCAAGCTTTCCTGTGCAGCCGGGCATTTCATGGGTTCTCGAGGCCAGTGTATGCCGGCCCTACATACGCTCTGACAACATGTCTCTTATTTTGAGGTTTCCTTGTTGTGGCTCATGCACTCCAGCACACGCAGCCTAGAACTGAAGAGGAATTCAATCCCCTCCGCCCAGGAGCTAGTGGGCCAGTCACTGCCCTTTGTCCCCCTGGAGCCACTGCCTTAAGAGACTTAAGTGTTCACAGCCTTTCAGAATGCTGTATCGCAGTGGGGCAGTCCCTCTTGCCCAGGGGAGACCAGGACGCTGTGGCATCCCCATGGCTGCTCTTTCTTCCCTCAGAGACTCCTCTTGGTCCCCGATTCGGCTTCCTGTGATTTTACTCTCGGTTACATAATAATACAAACTTCTGGTTCTGTTTGGAGAGAAACCCAAGGTAAAACCTCCAAGGAGATAAGTTAGAAGGGCTGCTCAGCTCATGAGCACAAGGACTTGAACGTCATCCCCAGAAGCTGTGTGTGTGTGTGTGTGTGTGTGTGTGTGTGTGTGTGTGTGTGTGATTAGCCTGAGGGGCCGCTGGAAACCACTGGAATCCACTGGAGCTGGGTCACTGTCCCATGCTTATAAACCCAACACTAGAAAGATGGAGACTGCTGCATCCCTGTCCCGCCTAGTAGGTGAGCTTCCGAGTCAGCGAAAGCCCTCATTTCAAGAGCCCCAGTTTGGTACCCAGCACCTGCATCAAACAGTTCACAACAGCCTATAAGTCACAACAACCTATAAGTCCAGCTCTAAGGGACTCAACACACCTGTGCACAGCCACACAGACAGGTCATTAAAAATAATAAACCTGGGGGCTAGAGAGATGGCTCAGTGGTTAAGAGCACAGCCTGCTCTTCCAAAGGACCCGGGGTTCAATTCCTAGCAACAATATGGCAGCTTATAACTGTCTGTAACTCCAAGATCTGACACCCTCACACCAACACACATTAAAAAAATAAATAATAATAATAATAATAATAATAATAATAATAATAATAAAAAACCTTTTTTTAAATTAAAAAACAAAACAAATGGCTCCTGTGGAACAACACTCGGGGTTGATTTCTGGCTTACACACACACACACACACACACACACACACACACGCACACACACACACACACACACGCACACACACACACAAACACGCACAGATATTTGAGAATGATAATTAGACATTAATTAGCTCCTGTTTCTTCCCTATAGTAAATCTATTGCCAGCCACTAAGAGGGAAAAGGAGCCTGAACCTTCGATGCCTGTAGGGTCAACACAACTCTCTTGTACAGAACCAAGGTCAAATTTGGATTCCTCTGATCTCTATGTTCACCAGTGATTTTATATATTTACTAAATCAGTCCGTGCCGGCATTGTCCAGACTCTGTCCCACCACACCTGTTTTCAGGTAAATCCAAGCTGTATGTTCCTAAGTGAGAATAAACTGAGGCTGAGAAGAAACACAATTTTCTGTAGAGATATCAGAGTGTATCAGCTATGAAACCTAAAAAAATGAGTGGGTTTCTACATGTTTGGTCCTCCTCAGAACACAGATAGTGTGGAAAAAAGAATCCGTTTGTCTGCATGAATAAGCAAAGAAACCTAATGGCCATGCTGGTTTACTTCCTCGGGTAGCAAAAAGTGGTGCTGATGCCAGCCTGTCAGCCGGGATAAACTCTGAGTATCACTGGCCACTTCTGCTGCTGCCCATCAAGGCCCCAGAACTTTCAGCATCTCTGCTCACTCACACAGCCTTCTGATGGTAACTCAGCAGATGAGCCAGAGGAAACAGAACTATTTCCTCCCTCATCTTCTCCCTGAATTGCCAATAAAGCAAGCAGCATTCCTATTTGGGGCGCCTGTGTCACCTAAGTAGAGATTAGAAAAGGGTTTCCTTTCTTGTTCTTCCTTTTTGCTCGCTCACTATGACAACTGTAAATGACATCTCAAAGATGCCATCTGCCTCTAGCCTGTGCAATGCTCTGCACAGATGGGACCCAGATCTGATTACAGCGATGCCAGAGATCCCATCCCAAAGAGTAGATGTCTTTTCCCACCAACTACCGAAAAGCAAGTTGAAAAGACTTTTTTTTTTTTTTTTAACAAAAATACCAGGTGTTAAATGTCTGCATTAATGCTGCCCTTTGGAAATACAACACTTGTCAAAATATACACTAGTTCTAATTATGCCGATAATTGAAAAACACATACTGGCTGACAAGATGGCTCAAGTGGCTGACAAGGTGCTTGTCAACAAGCCTGAGGAGCAAACATACTTGCATAAGTTTTCCTCTGACCTCCACGTGTGCGCAGTAGCATGGCACACACCTACCCATACACAACTAAGCAAACAAATACCATAAAAATTGAAGAGAAGGAAAGAAGAAATGACATGTATAAAAGTCTTGTTTGAACCGGTCTCCTCTTCCGGTCCAATTTACTGTTGGTGACTTGCAGAATTGTTCCCCGATGCCAAGCATCCTACTGTGCCACACACTGAAGAAGAAGACTAGACCAACAACTCCTCCCTCAAGGAGCACGTTGCCTAATGGAAGGAGCAAGCGCAGATGCAGGCAAATTGCAGCTCAATAGCATTATCCAAGGCTCCACACAAGCATGGGGGGTGGGGGGTTACCAGGCCAGGAAGCTAGCAGCTCTCCCTGGAGGCCCTGGGAAATTCAGCTTCACGGTGGGCACAGACTTGGAAGATAATGACTGCAGAGCAGGGATCAGAAAGAAGAGCAAGTCTGGATCTCAGGCCAGCGAAAGGGTGAGGCAGGGAACAGCGGTGGGGGGAGGGGTGGGGGGGAAATGCCAGGTGGGTACAGAGGAAGCACAGGACGGGGAACAGCTTGCTTGCCAGACTGAGGACAGACACGTCTCTGAACGGAGACAAGCTGCTGGATAATGAGGGGGACAGTTTTCCATTTGGAAGGAAGCACTAGGCTGCAGAAGAACCGGAGGTCGTAAAATAGAACATAATACTATTTACTCAATGGTAACTATATGTCAGGCTCAGCCTGCTCCTCCCAGGCCTGATCTCATTCTCCCAGCAGTCATAAGAAAGCAATAATAAAAACAATAAGGGTGAACAGTTATTGAGTTATAACTATGGACCGGAGAGTATGCACAGGACTTTATCCTTCAAAATAACCTGATGACTGGACATCACTGTGTCCATTTTATAGTCCTGGGGCCTGGATGATAAGTAACTTTCAAGGGTCAGACAGCATGAGGGACCGAGTCCAGACTCACAATTAGACATGTCAGACCCTGCCGCTAAGAACCTTTGCCCTGACGTAGTCAAGAGGTTACGAGGTGAAATTGGGCTACTGTGTTATGAAACAAGAAACAATTCTGAAGAAGAAGAATGGGAGGCGAAGGAGCCGGACAGAGAGGAATCCAGGCTGACTGCCAGTCTTTAAACACAAGAGTCTGACTGAACGGCCCTTCACTGCTCTCCCAGGAAGAGGCAGAGCGGGCCTGGAAGAGACAGCAACGAGCTGTGTTGAGGACACGTTAGCTAAGAGTGGCGGATGGAAAAATAGCCCTCCAAGCCATGGATCGGTGGTGGAAATAGAAGATGTGGGGTGGGCGAAAGTAATACATCCAAGTAGGTCACAGAGGAACTCAGTGGCAGGACCCCGAGAGACACTAACATCCAGGGAGACCCAGGGACACAGGCGGGATAGGAGGCAGAAGGGAAGTCGGTAAGAGAAAGTAGGCTCAGGAAGTGAAGGAAAGGAGCGAGCATGAGGGTGTGGCCCCCCTTTGTTCTCACTCAGCTCTCTCACTCCAACCAGCTTGGGAAGGTGCAGCGGGTCATTAAGGCCAAGGGGCAAGGTCACGCCCTTTGTTTCCACCCTAGCAAAGGTAGCCTTCCTTTCTCCCACTCTTTATCTTTTTACCCGATGAAATGCCCACTCAGTCATGCTAAGACTTGGGGCTTGACCTTGGGCAAAAGTAGAGAGAGGAGGCCTTGGGTCTGTCCAGTGGTAGGACGTATAAGCATCTCCAGTTTGACACAGGAAAGAGCCTACAAGGTCCTACTGAACCTGCACTAAATTTGGGACAGTAAAGTACCCAGCTTTGCTTTATTTTATCCCATCTATGTTGGGAGGAGGGGAACATGTACAGATATACTATATATATATATATAACATGCATCTAAATGCATGCTTGTATGTGTGTGTACAAATATGGATTTTGGTATTCTGTTTACATCTAGTATTTCTCTGTGTTGCACTTAGTTTTGGAATTGGTTATTTAATGTCCTACTTCTCAGAGTGGAACTTTATTAGAGCAAAAACTGTATGTATCTCTCTAAACATAGCAATTGGACAAAGGCATTCCTAAGGTATTTTATTATCTGACTGATTGGTTAGATGAGCAAATGGACGCACAACAACACTGAAGGTATAGAAGGCAGGAGGATTGAAACGGAAGATGAACTTAGCAGCAAGGTGGTCATTCGTAAGGGAAGGAAGGCGGATGCCTAATTGGCTGAGATGAAGAAAGAGAGGGTGCACCTAAACCGCTCTTTCTGAAGACCCACTACCAAGGTTGGGCACCAGTCCAGGTGACTCTCTAGGCTTACAATTTGGGGCCCCTTTTTACTTTTGAAAACACTACTAGAATAAATTCAGGTGGGTAAGTTCAATATCACTTCCTGATCCCAAAAGAGTAACGATGACCTCATGACGAAGCTCACAGCCAGGCCCTGAGGCCATTCCCAAACGGACTGCCATGCAAGCAATGCTGTCATCACCGCAGCGACAAAGATGCCGAAATACATCTTGGAATGGGTGTGTTTGCTCCAAACAGTCTAATTCTTCCTTTCTTTGTGTTAAGTTCTAAGTTAAAGTCATGTGAAGAGGCTAAAGGTGGCACGCCCAAGTTCCTAGAGTGAACTACATCCTTCATGGCACATGACTAAATGTCTGTATGTTCAATGGGTACTAATTTCTTTGTGCACATTAGGAAAAATACATCTAGATCGTCAGAGTCATGATATACCAAAGAGTCATTGGCTGGTGCATTAAAACTACAAGTTTAAATTGTTTGCCAGGCATGGTGATATATGTCTCTAGACTTAGCTGTTTGGGAGGCTATGGAGGATGATTTTGTGTGTGCATGTGTCCTATGTGCTATTTTAAGAAACAAGCTGTGTAAATTCTTTAGTTATGTCAAAGATCATCAGGCTGGTATGTGAATAGCTCAAGCTTGGGAGAGCATGAGGAGTGAAATGTGGGGTTCCAGGGCCTCCAGACTTGAGCTCGGATCGAAAGACCCTAAGAAAACTGCGGAACTTTGTGAGTCTCAGATCCCTCAGCTACGAGCTGAAAATACTTGCTTTACAGGTTTTGAGGATGAAATGAAATCAAGCATTAGGGCCCCTCAAGAGAACCCTGGGTGTGTAAGTTGGCGTTCAGTGAGCACGGCAATAATGTTGGTCGTCCGAATATTATACACGGACTAGGACCCAACCCAGCAGTGTGCCTAATGGAGTAATGTGCCCATCTATTTCAGTCGCCCTTTCTTTTCCATTTAAAATGTACAGGGCTGCAAGTGAGCACTCCCTAGGCTGCCGAGGAGGGGTGAGAGCCAAGGAGGGACAAAGGTTAACAGGTACTTGGTAGCAATTGCAGTAGTAGCCAGGGCAGGTTATAGGATGCAGAAAGGACACTGGCAGATCAGCAGTCTGTGTTTCAACAAAGTTGCTGCTCTCCCAAGAGCAGGCAGTGATGGAGTGACGGAGCGTAATTATTAACCCAGACTCTAAACATAAAAGGTAAATGACCTGTGCAGAATGGAAGCCAGGGACAGCCTTATCAAGACCGAATCAGCCTCTTTGATCTTGAAGTAAAACTGACTCACTAATGTGAAGCTTCCATCTCAGGTTTTTCCAGACACTAAAGTAGTTGCCTAATTCCCAGCTGTCTGGAGTTTCCAGTTCAAACTGGCCTTGGAGAAAAAAGTCCTACCTCCTTCAGCCCTGGGAGGGGGAGGGAGAGTCCTACCACCTTGTTGGAGCCCACACTCCATTCAAAATATTACAGATCTATACCACTACCGCAGAGGCACAGGGCTTGAGAAATATTCCAAAGTACTTAAAACCAATCTGTGTACAGATAATTTATTCTACAGAAGGATAGAAAGAGGGGTAAAGCAGACTGAAAACAAGGAAGGGTAATAATAGGGAGAGAAGCTAAAAGTGAACACTGGATAAAGTAAATACAGAACACATGGGGGGAGTCAGGATGGGGTAAAGACCTTGATGAAAAACAGGGAAAAGAAAAAAGAAGAGGGGGCAGCTAAACGAGAGTCATGACAACCAGCATCTCTCGCTGCACTTCCAGAAGCTTCTCCAGCCTGCCTGCCGCTCCAGAGAGATGATCTGCACCGAAGCATGAATTAATGAGCATGCAAATCACTCCCTTTATCTGTGAAAATCGAATTTAGCTGCCAATCCTGATTGAGGGCACACAAGCGTGCTCACAGAAAGAGCCTGGCTCCCAGGGAGAATGCCGTTTTCTCTCCTTAAATCAAAGCTTGCATAAGCCCATGGAGACGGCTGCAGCTGGAGCCACAGGCTCAGTGAAAAGTGGAGGACTGAGGACAGTAATTATAATTAGTGGTTATATAACATGTTTGTTCTTCAAAGCGCTTGTACAAGGATCAGCTAATTAATAGCTTACTGTGCCCCGTGCAGATTCCCTGGTTTTTCATGTAGTGACTAATCCTTGTGCCCCCACTGAACAGTGGCTGCAGAGGACCTTGAGCAGCAGGACAAACGGCAAAGGGGCCACAGCTATGCTCCACTCAGTCCTGGGAGAAAGCCGTCGGACTTCCTCCAGATAGGTCCTGGAGGTGCGATGATGGGTCAGAGAGACCATCAGCCTAATTCAGTTCGGGGCCTCAGAGACACTGGAAGATGGGGCCCTAGAGTCCTTGGGCTGGCTACAGGCTTGTCCTTGCTTCTTTGCTCAGCCAGTGAGGCATCTGCAAAGGAAGGTGACCTAGATCTCTGGCTTCTCCCCTTCTGTCCCCTCTCCACTCTCTAGCCTATGTCTTCTGCATTTATGATGGCGACAACGGAACGTAAAACTCTTCTGTCTACACCAAGGATTCCTTACCCACAGGCTTCAGCAGTCTATGATGCTTTGAATTTCCTTACAGGACACCACAAGGACATACGGACATGCATTTCCTCGGGAAGAGGTCTGATTCTTCCACCACACCGTAAATTTCAGAAATGTAGGGCTTCGCACATAGGGCACACCAAATCTCTATCTTTGGAATAAACGGAGAGGCAGGATGGATGGCATCAATTTTTTCTCTCTCTCCTGGATGGGGAGATGGCTCAGCCCACAGGTGCTTGCCACACAAGTGTGAGGACCTAAGTTTGACACGCGGGACCCCCATTAGCAAGCAGCTTGGAGGCCAATCCTTGCAGTCCTAGTGCTGAGAAGACAGCCAGGCAGATCTCCAGAGTTTCCTGGCCAGCCGCATTAATCTAATTGGTGAGCTCTGGGCCAAGGAGATATCCTGTCTCAAAAAAAAAAAAAAAAAGGTGGATGGGGCCCTAGGAACAATACCTGAGGTTGACTTTTGGCCTCCATGCACACCTACACACACATGGCCAAATGCACCTGCATAAACATACTTAAACACACACGTATACACATACACACACACACACACATACACACACATACATATTCAGAAAAATATAATTTAAAATGTAGTTATGTATGTGTGTATATGTATATATATATATATATATATATATATATATAGAGAGAGAGAGAGAGAGAGAGAGAGAGAGAGAGAGAGAGAAAGAGAGAGAGAATATAGTGTTTCTCAACTCTAAAAAGTAAGGAAAATGACATAGGCCTACATTGTTGATATACCTTAAAATATTATGCTAAGTGAAATAAGCCAAGCTAAAAAAACAAAGACCAAAAACCTTAGTACCATGTGACTCTGCCTCCACAGCGTGCCAACAGCAGTCCCATCCTGTGAGATAGGAAGCAGAGTGGTGAGGTCTGTGTGGAGGAGGGAAGGGGAAGTTCCAGCATTAAAAATGTCCTGGAGACTACTTAAACAACAATATGGATATACATTACACCAATAAACTGCATACAGAAAAAGAAACAATACAATAATTTTTTTTTGTATTTTGACACAAATAAAATCTAACTCCTTGCATTGTGTCATCTTGTGTCTTAAAAGCTGCCATGACAAAATGCGTTAAGAGTATACTCCTCCAGGAAAATGGTCTGTAGTACAGATTTTCTCGTCTGGGTAAGGAGAAAAGGCAAAAACACAGCAACAGCAAAAAACAACAACAACAACAAAAAAAAAAAAAAAAAAACCATGGTGAATTACGGTGTATCAAGGTTTGGATATGTAAAATTCTCCCTCTATTTCATTTTCCCAATCCACCTTCTAAATCGTCAAGACTAGGCTAATAAATCTTAAGCCAATGCCCACCCGGTAACTGGCCAAGGAGGCAGAATCCCTGGGAAGGCAGCCTTACACTCTCTGCCCCCTCTGGTGTTGTGTGTCCAACAAAGTGGAATCTGTACCTGTGCATGCATAAGTGACCTCACTCCAGGAGCCCTTCTCTGTGCAAACAGACGTGATCTTTCCTCCAGGACTCTCAAAGCCCTCCTGACAGACATAGTGAGCCACACTACCCTGCCTGGAGCTGTGATTCGCCACCAAGATGGCATTCTGCACTTCAGGAGGATGGCCACAGCTGATCTCTGCAACGAGAGGCAACAGGACAACAGCCATGAGCCCTGACGGCTTCCATCCCCCGCAATTAGGAGCTCAGAAATAAACATTTCATGATGACAGAGGCCATCCATCTGGGGAAAAGAGAAAACACAAACTCCCTCAAATAACTCAAACGTAATTATATAAAATTAAGGTTGGTCAGACATAGGAAACCGGTGTGCCTGGATTTAATGAAATTTTCAAACGTGCGCAGAAAGAGAAGAGGCAAATTATGAGATGGCTCACGTATAAAGCTCCTTGTCTATGAAACTATACTTCTTGGGGTTCATTTACCTGCTGAAGTTCTCTAGAGCGTTACTGTGTATGTTCAGACCCTTACTCTTGAGTGGATGATACCACAACTGCTGCCACTGTTGTCAACCGGATGGTAATAAAATATTACAGGCTCCTTGACATTCTTAAAGCAAAGCAAGCAGAAAGTGCTCATCTTCCTAGATTCACCTTACATGCAGCTGCAGCTCTCAGGGAAAAGTCCCTTGCAAAGAGACAAGGGAGACCAGAAAGCATTAAGGTGATTTGAAGTTGGTTTTCTACAAACTTTACAGGATAGTGGGCTATTTACACAGAACTTTACACAGAGGAAAGCGCATGATACAGCCGATTAGATCTGCCCAAAGCAGACTTCGGCGCACAAGGAAGTTATCTTCAGACACTTTGAACTTTCAAAAACATCATCTATACCACTTCTGACAAAAACTCGGAACCATTTAATAAACTACTGGCCTAATAAGTACTTGTAAGGCCAGCACTTTGGCTGAGGTAGGGCGACTGAAAGTTCAAGGCCAGCCCGGGCTGTAGAGTTAAGACTGTCTCCAAGACCCAATACGTGTGTCATGAACAGATCATTTCTTCCCGCCTCCTCTTGCCCTCCAGCTGCAGACATTGACCATGGCCTCCCAGCTTTCCAGTTTTCTTCTTTGAAGTTCATTGGTTGGGATGACTTCAATGGTGGGTCCACCTTTCAGATACTCTCCCAGTATCTTTTTGGGGCCTCTCTCTCTCTCTCTCTCTCTCTCTCTCTCTCTCTCTCTCTCTCTCTCTCT
>OU015743.1:124651324-124677914 GCA_907169655.1 Acomys percivali
ACACACACACACACACACACACACACACACACACACACACACACACACACGCATAAATAAATAAAGGTAAATTTACTTTTTAAAAAAGCTGAATTCATTTTGAAACAACAAAATCATTCCCATACAAGTCAGAAATAAGATAGAAGGCATTCAATGTTAACACCACTGCTTAGGTTTTCACTCTGGAAACACTAGCCAAGACCCTGTAATAGAAAAATAGAATTTCATAAATGCAAAAGATAGGGTCAGTGTTCACAGACACTACGATACAAACCCGCCAGAAACAAATACGACGCATTGGCGTTTTTGAACATATCTAATGTCCCAAAGGGACACTGAGAAGGCCACCTCAGGGCACTATGAGCAGGGAACTGAGGCTTTTGAAAACCCACCTTGGCAATGTAACGTTGGAGAGTCCCACAGGCCCAGGGCTGTGCAGTGTGAAACGCTGTCTCCCGAGACTCTGAGAAACCCTTCTTTGCAGCTGTAATGGACCTGGCCACCCAGCGTGGAGCTGTAGTTCCCTAGGATGTAGCCCCCGGGGACTTCAGGTGGGATGCCACAGTCTATTTCTGAAAACAAAACCAACCATGTCAACTTCTTTACTTTATGAATGTGAGTTTTCAGACTTCTTCACCATACCCTGTGCCTCACACCCCCAGGCCCTATTTTAAGAAGAACACAGATTCATTTCCATGTTTCTGAGCACATTTCCACTGGCTGCCTTCATTGCTCTGCTGGCTCTGCATACACAACAGCACCTACCCAGGCACAAACAGAAAGAATTTAGCACTCAACCCTGAATCACGCTCACTGAAGAGATGCCTTGTCCAATGAAATAAAAATCTGATTGAAAACTATCTTAAATCAGATGTACTTTCTTAATTTCAAAGGTTGCTTTGGAGACACTGGGTTCTTGCCAGACCTAATAGGGGCCAATTAATACCAAAATACATGTTAATTGCTGGAGTTATTAACTGGAATTAATAAACGTCAGTATTTTTGTTGTTGTTGTTTATTGGTTTGTTTGTTTGTTTGTTTTTCAAGACAGAGTTTCTCTGTATAGCCCTGGCTGTCCTGGACTCACTCTGTAGACCTCGAATTCAAAGCAATTCACCTGTCTCTGCCTCCTGAGTTCCGGGACTAAAGATGTGAACCACCAGGCTCATTTGGCTTTTTTTGTTTGTTTGTTTTTTTGTTTTTTCGAGACAAGGTTTCTCTGTGTAGCCTTGGCTGTCCTGGACTAACTCTGTAGACCAGGCTGGCCTCGAACTCACAGAGATCCGCCTGCCTCTGCCTCCCGAGTGCTTGGGATTAAAGGCATGCGCCACCTCATTTGGCTTTTTTAAAACATGACTTTCTCTCTTGATTGGGTCATTTGTTTCATTTCAATGTACTGAAATGTGTGAAGATGATGTCTACTCGTACCTCCAGTGCAGAACTATAAACATCAGACTATGAGAAAATAGCACCCACCAGATCTCACCTCCAGATGCCGCCATCTCTGGCAAACACCCACCTGTGCATGAGGTGGCATCCGCGCTTGGCTGGAAAGGCTCAGGCCCGTTCTTTGCAAGGTATCCTTCCATGCAGTAGCATTCAAAGCTCCCAGGAGTGTTGACACACTGACCTCCATGCCTGCACAGGCCAGAATCTTCACACTCATCTATGTCTTGAGACCCATCCGGAAATGTAAAGAGGGGAGGAAAACAGAGAAAAGAAGGAAGGACATTTTTCACTTGCCCATTAGCCTGAATAAATGCATGCACCTGCTCGTGACTATATTGTCATTTTATTTTGCTCCTTATGGGTTCTTCGCCTAAATTCTCCATACGAAAGACACTGAAAGCATAGGATATGTTCAATAAATACTTGCCGGTGTATTCTGAGATTAACACACAGACAGACAGACAGACAGACAGACAGACAGACACACACACACACACACACACACACACACACACTTCTAGTTCACTGACTTCTAACAAAATGGGATTCAAAAATAAACTATATTGGGGGTTCAGGATGTAGCCAAGTGGTAGAATGTCTGCACAGCACAAATGAGGCCCTTGTTTTCAATGCCCAGCATGTTCTCTCTCTCTCTTTCTCTCCCCCCCCCCATTACAAATGTAATTTTAAAAATTAAAAAACTCAGGCTGGCAGGCATGGTGGCACAGGCCTTTAATCCCAGCACTCAGGGAAGTAGAGCCAGGCAGATCTCCATGAATTTAAGGCCAGCCTGGTCTACAAAGACAGTCCAGGACAGCCAAGGCTACACAGAAGAACCCTGTCTCAAAAAAAACCAAAGAAACAGAGAACAAAAAACCAAAAACCTAGGGCTGGGGAGACAGCTCAGCAGTTAAGAGCCCTGGCTATTCTGCTAGAAGAGCTGGGTTCGAGTCCCAGCACCACATGGTAGTTTACAGTGAACTCCAGTTCAGGGGATCCAACACTGTCTCCTGGCTTCCATGGGCACACGTGGTACACACACATGCATGCAGCCAAAACACCAACACACATAAATAAAAAATAAAATAAGTATTTTGTTAATTTTTACTTTGCTATAAATATTAGACTACAAAGCCAGGCATGTTGGCGCATACTTGTAATTCAGCACGTGTAAGGCTGAGGCAGGGAGCATGAGTTCTAGGCCAGCCAAGACTGTGAAATGAGATTCTGTCTCAAACGAAACCAGCTACGATGTTGGGGAATGCCGTCCAGCAGTAGAGCTTTAACCTAGTGTACATGGGGATCTGGGTAAAATATGTAGCACTACCAAACACAGACACAGACCCACATACATACACCACCACCACCACCACCACCACCATTACCACCATCACCACATTCACCACCACCACCACCACATTCACCACCACCACCACCACCACCATCAACACGTTTACCACCACCATCACCACATTCACCACATTCACCACCACCACCACCACCATCACCACATTCACCACCACCACCACATTCACCACCACCACACCACATTCACTACCACCACCATCACCATATTCACTACTACCACCACCACCACCACCACATTCACCACCACTATCACCACCACCATTACTACCACCACCACCACCACCACCACTATCACCACCACCACCATCACTACCACCACCACCACCATCACCACCACCACCACCACCACCACCAATAACAACAACAACAACCAACAAAAGCCTTCAGCTACTATAAATTAAGGATACTTTCACCTTAAGCTTAAGTCTAAGAGGAGCTGGGCACCATGGTGACCACCTGTAATCCCAGTACTTGAGAACCTGGGGCAGGAAGCTTGTGAGTTTGAAGCCAGCTTGGACTTGCTAGAAAGCAAGACCCTCTCTTTAAAAACCAAAGGCTACTGCTGAAGAGACTAGGAAGATTGCTTGCTCCTCCTGCAGAGGACCTGGGTTCAGCTCCAGGTGCCTCACAGATGCTGGAAGTCTACTTCCAAGGGTCCAGTGCTCTGTCTGGCTTCTGAGGGCCCTGCATGAACATGGTGCACTTGGAGACAAGTAGGCACACACACAAAGAGGAATAAAAAAATAAATGGATTTCTAAAACCCAAACATCGTGTTGCACACCTTTAAACCCAGAACTCAGGAGGCAGAGGCAGGTGGATCTCTATGCATTTGAGGCCAGCCTGGTCTACAGAGTGAGTTTCAGGATAGCCAAGGGTTCACATACTGTGATCCTGTCTCAAATAAATAAATAAATATAAATAAGTAAAAAAACAAATTATACGCTTGTAAAGTGGTGAGACATTGGCCTGTCATGAACAAGGCCCTGAGTTTGTCTTCCAAAGCTGCAAAAAACAACAATAAATCAAATAAAAGATCTAAACTGGAGTTCCTAGTATAAAACAAGTTACTGAAGATTTTTTTAAAAAGCTAGGAATGGACCAGCATGGCTCTCCAGCCTGGTTGCACGGGTTGGGGAGGGTAATAAAGAGGGAAGTCACAGTTCCTCCCCCTCCCCACCCCCCGCATCTTATTTTTCAGAGTTGGAATGTAGTTTGATTCCCTGGCATTGAAAGAGGGGGGAACAGAGCTGGAGACACAGCTCAGTGTTTAAGAGCAGCACCCTTGTGCTCTTCTTGAGACTTTGAGCTGGGTTCCCAGCACCCATCCTGGGCCACTCACAACTGCCTTTAAATTCCAGCTCCAGAGAATTCAACACCCCTCCCAGCCTCCAATGGTGCACACACATGGTATATATTCATATATATATATACACATATACATAAATAATAAGTAATTAAATTATTTTTTAGGTTTTTTGTTTTGTTTCATTTTTAAGACAAGGTTTTTCTGTGTAGCCTTGGCTATCCTGGACTCATTTTTGTAGACCAGGCTGGCCTCCTCCAACTCACAGACATCTGTCTGCCTCTGCCTCCCCGAGTGCTGGGATTACAAGGGTCTGCCACTGTGCCCACCTAAGTTAATATTTTTTTAAGAATAAAATTTTCTAGTCATGTCCTAAGACTTGCTTTCATCAACAGAGGGAATCCACAGCCTGCTGACCTGGTCTGTAAGAAGCCTAGCAGCTTCCTGTGTCTTTCACTTCAATTCCGTGGCCATGTTGTAAGGACGACTAGGCTACTGTGCTTACAAGAGGCTTCGAGGAAAAGCCCTGAAGATGAACTACCATGTGGGGAAGCCACCCGGAGAACTGAAGCCACCAAGCCACTCATCAGTATGGAGGGTCTAATACATGAAAGGCCTCCTTTGCCACTCATTCAGGTAACCAGGTCAGTCCAGAAGCAGATAGATAGATAGATAGATAGATAGATAGATAGATAGATAGAAATCATAGCTCAGCGTGGTGGCACACACCTTTAATCCCAGCACTCGGGGAGGCAGAGGCAGGTGGATCTCTGTGAGTTCGAGGCCAGCCTGGTCTACAGCCAAGAAACACTGTCTGGGGGGGGGGGGAGTCATATGATCAATCCAGAAATTGTGGAAACTATCAAATTGTTTAGTGTGTGTGTGAGAGAGGAGGGAGGGAGGGGAAGGGAGGGAGGGAGGGAGAGAAAGGGAGGGAGGGAGGGAGGGAGGGGAAAGGAAGGAGGGAGGGAGGGAGGGAGGGAGGGAGGGAGAGGGAACGAGTGTATACATGTCCATGTGTGTGGATGTAGGCACGCATATGCTATGGCGCTTTTGTGGGCCGGAGAACAATCTCAGACATCCACTGTTACCTCTCGCCTCACCTGAGGCAGGGCCTCTCTCTTGTTCTCTGATACGCGCACCAGGCAAACTGGCTCACACACTCACATCTGTCTCCGCCTTCTATCTCACCACGAGAGCTAGAATTACAGCCACCATGTGTTACCGCTTCTGGCTTCACATGGATTCTCCGGGTCTGAACTCTAGTCCTCATTTTTTTTTCCTCAGCCCATAACTTGCTCTTTTAAGCCACTAAACTTGAGGGAAATCTCTGGGTGGCTGCAGTAAATAATCAAAATACCCTGAACAATAAGTACAATTAAGAAAATAATACATCCATTTTAAAAGGGGGAATTTCTTGGAAAACAGTAAAATCTTGTAAATTGAAAATATGAATGCCAAAAAAAAAAAAAAAAAAAAAAAAAAAAACCTCAGAAAGGCATTAGACAATAGAGAAGCCACTGTTGAAAAGCAGGTTTGCAAATCCCATTGAAAAAGCTGGTGTGAGACAGAAATCATGAGACAAAAAGCAAAATGTCACAGAGAGAGGCGAAAAAGAGCCAACGACTGTTGAAGAGAAAATGAAGAAAATAAAGGCAAGACCATGCAAGAGTTCATCTCAAAGTGAGGGAAAAGTCAGCTCTCCTCCCCTCCCCCTGCTGCCGCTGCTGACACACACACACACACACACACACACACACACACACACACACACCATCCCACAAAAGCCATCTTCTAGGGACAGCGCAGCAGCACACTGTCTGAGAGATGAAACTTGCACCTGGCCATCAGGGCTCTGGAGTTGTGCTGAGCCCTGCTGGCCTTTTCTAGAGCTCTCTCACCTGGTCTCCTGGCTCCACTCACAATCTTTCCATGCCTTGGGTACAGGGTGCCTGCCGCAACCCTGTTCCTACCTTCAGGAAGAAAGACAAGGATATAGCTAACAGGGAAGGCAGTCTTTGATACAAGTACCAGAGCTACTTCAAAATCCCAGGATAATGAATGGTCAAGTGCAGCATCCACGTTCAAAAAGCAGTCCGCAGAAGAGGCGAATTTGGGATCCTGCTTGCCTCAGTCGGCAGGAGGTGGGGAAACAATAGGCTTTGGCGGGAAGACAGAAGATCTTCCAAACTCAGCGGTGTGATAGTGTGGAATTCTATGAACATTAATTACCACCACTGCATTGTACAGTTTAAGTGGGCAGGTGCATTTTAGGATACTTAATGAAGCAGCTAGTGTTAAGAGAGAAAGAGCAAACCAGGCAGGTGGTTCACAATCCTAGCACTTGGGAGGCTGAGGCAGGAAGCCCACCGCAACTTCAAGGCCTGCCAGGGCTACTGAGTAAGTTTCAGGTCAGCTTTGGCTACATATTCCTATGCAGCCTAGGGGAGGGAGGGGAGGAAGGAGGGGAGGAGGGAGGGAGGAGGGAGAAGAGGAGGGAGGGGAGGAGGAAGGGAGACACAGACAGATGGACAGACAGACAGACAGATAGACAGGCAGGCAGGTAGGCAGGCAAGGCATATACAGCATATCCCAGGATGGATCATCAGAAACACACAGAATTATGTGTGTGGAGGCATTACAAAAACGACAGTTGTTAAAAGGGGGAAAAAACCAGGAAAGCCATTTTGAAATCCATAAATAAGAGGATAAGAAACCTCCTGAGAGATGGAATCACTCAGCCTGACCCAGGACTTCCTGTCTGGAACACAGGGCGTCCCAGCAACCCGGCAACATTTAGAGTTCCAAGAAAGGGAACAAAGCATTACGCTCTAGCTGAGCAATGAAATGATAGTTCAGAATGCAAATATATTTCAGGAATTGCACCACTGATATTTCTTTTCTAAAAAAAGAAGAGCTGAGAAAATCCTCTAGACAGGAATCAGACCTGAATCGACAGTGTCAAGAAGGGAAGTGGTTAGAGGTGGGGGTGGGGGGGGAGGGGGGGAGGTTGCTTAGCCTGGGCTCGCTCACCAACACTGCAAAGATGGAAGGAGACTGAAGACACCACTAAGAATGAGGAGGTGTCAAGCCAGTCAGACAATCACTGACAACACAATCACGGAACTAGGAGCAGTTGGATGAGAAGATTCTTAAAATACCAATGATATAAAATAAGACCTAGATCAACTTGTTCCTTTTTTTAAAGATTTGTTTGTTTGTTTTTATGTGTGTGCTTGTCTGCATGTATGTGTGTGTGTGTGTGCACCGTGAGTGTGCCTGGTGTGCACCGTGAATGTGCCTGGTGCCTGAGGAAACCAGCTAGGGCATCACATACCCTGGGACTGGAGTTACAGATGGTTCTGAGCCACCGTGTGGGTGCTGGGACTCGAACTCAGGTCATCTGCAACAGCAACCAGTGCTCTTAACTGTTGAGCCATCCCTCCATCCCCGAGGACAGATTTTAAGATGATTTTTATCCCTGGAGACAGCAACACTTTGACTAGTTCTAGCTTGGCCAGATTTTCTTGCCAGTTAGGAACCTGCCCTTACTCTGCCTTTCCTCGCCTCTGCCAATTTAATGAGAAAACCTGATAGTTTACCCAAGCCACTGACAAAGCTGTTCAGCAGACCACAACAGCAGAGACAGTCGCTCTACCTGCTCAAGTAGACAGCTTGAAAATTGTCACGTGAGAATAAACGCAGGACTTTCCGCTGGACTTGTACACATGGGTAAGTAGACGGGGTATGGGAAAGACATGGCACTTCTGGATGCTGACCAACTCTGTAGGAGTCACCACGTCATTATTAGCTTTGTGTACAGTCACTCAACAACCTAATAGCCATAATTGGCATAATTAGTGCCAGCAGCAATGCTAGCCATCGTCCGCATGTCAAGCATTGTCCTACACACGTCACTGTTTTTTAAATACTATATTCATCTAATTTAATTTCCACAATTGCCCATTTTGAGGTAAGTAAAACAGACAAAGTAGTTAAGCAATTGGTCCAGACAGCAATGGAAAGCCAGGATTTGACACCAGGAACCTGCCTGGAAGTCCATAACCACTCAACCACCATCCAATGCGCAGCATGTATCACTAGTTCTCCATCGCATGGAATCGAAGGCCCAATTAATGGCGTTAATTAACTTCCAATACACCCATCACGTCCAGCTGAGATCACTGTGATATGATTTGGGCTTTTTTTAAGATTTATTTTTTGCTTGCGTGTATGTGTGCATACCTCTGTGTGTGTGCCACATGAGTGCAGGCACGCTTGAAGGCCGGCAGAGGATGCGGGATCCTCAGAGCTAGAGTTGCAGGCATTTGTGAGCCATGGAATGTGGGTGCCTGGACCTGAACCCAGGACCTCTGGAAGAGCAACAAATGCTCTTAACCTCTGAACCATCTCTCTAGTCCCATGAGTTTGATCTTTGTTCACCTGCTGGCTCATACTGCTTAGAAACTATCTCTTTTCTAGTCCACTCTAGAATCTTGGCTGGTTAACCTCAAGCTTACCCAAATGCCTTCCTCAGACAGGACAGACCCTGTGTCATCACCATGACTTTGCGCTTAATGGTATACTGTGTTTTTGTTGACAATCCGCACTGCTCTTGAGGATGGTAGCTGAGCATCTGAGAAATATATAACATTTTAGTGATGATAAGAATGATGTAAAATGACCACCTTAACCATTTTTAAGAGTGCAGTGCAGTGCAGTGTGCTAGGAACATCCTCAGGGCTGTGCCACTGTCCCCGGCAGCCATCTTTAGGGCTCTTTTCGCCCTGTAAAAGGGAAGCTCTATGCCCATTAGACATTAGCACTCCCATGCCCCTCTCTTCCCATGCCCTGGAAAACACTGTCTAGTCCCTGTCTCTGTAAATTTGACAACTTTGTACTTCAGTGGGATGTTCCCTCAACATTGTGACCTTAAATTCATCCATGCTACAGCATACAGTGCAAAGCAGGGGGGTGGGAGGAGAGGGAGGGAGAGAGAGAGAGAGAGAGAGAGAGAGAGAGAGAGAGAGAGAGAGAGAGAGAAAGAGAGGACTGAATCTAGACCATTGCTCATGCTAAGCATATGCCCTACTGTGCCCCATCCTTTCTTGTTAAAGCTGAACAACACTCCCCAATATGCACTGTCTTTATCCTTCATCCATGGACGAACGGATGGTTTTCTCCTGTATGTTCCTTGGCTACCGTGAGCAATGCTGCTATAAACATGGGAATGCAAACACCTTTTTAAAGTGCTAGTTTCAGTTGTTTGGGGGCAAATGCCCTGAAGTTGAACCGCAGAACCATGTAGTAATTTTATTTTTAATTTTTGAGGAAATATACTACTTATTTTTTTCCCCACAGTGAATCCACTATTTTACGTTTCCACTTAGAAATTTTCCTGGGGGAAGCTCTAAGGCAGAAGCAGGGCAAACGGATGGTTCCCCACAGAGCACAAGCAGTCTTCGTGGAATTGGCACGTCAAGCCCAAGGAAAGGACAGCAGGAGCGAAGAAGGTCGGGAAAGTGGCTCTCTTCAAAGGAGCCTCCTGTCCTAGGGAATGACCAATACACCTAACTTGGACTGGGAAATGGGTCCGAACCAAGATCTAGGCATGAAGGTGTGAGGGGGACTTGCAGGACACAGGCTTTGGGAGAGAAGCCCCAGGAACTGCTGAATGACAGCACTCCCAGGCTCTCTTTTTGTCATCTCCTTTTGAGCCTCATCAAGGGCTGGGGGAGTGGGGGACACGATGCTCTAATGCTTCAGGAAATTCCTGTGGCGAGGTCACTGTTGCCAGTTGGGTTGGTGCGCAAGACTTGGGGACTCAGAGAGGTCACCCTGAAGTTTTCCACAGACTCTAGAGAGTCATGCCTACTTAGAGACCCCTGGGTAGGGAAATGACAGACCACCCCCCCACCCTACCCCCCGCCCCGTGAGTCTTCCTCCACATGGGTCTCAGTTCTCAGTGCTTAGTCTCAGACCACTCTCACGTGGCTGTTGCTGAAGGCTTTGCCTCCCGGCAAAGTTTCCACAGTTAGGTTTCAAACTGGCCAAATGGCTGAGGTGCCCATTTAACTTATTAAAGCAGACCTGGCCTCCAGGTTCTCCCAGCATCCCTCAGTCCCTACATGTTAGAGGGTCCTCCTGGCTGGCATACCCCACCCCCTACCCTGAACTCTCCAGTCCAAGGGGCTGGGTTGCCCTTCCCTATATAATCCACCCATTTTGGTTGCCCTCTGCTGCACCTAGAACCCCTCCCTCCCCTCTCCTGTCCTCTCCTCCATCCCCCCCACACACACACACACACACAGCCCTGCTCAGTCTGGTCATGTCCACTCTGGACTCTCTCAGATGTCCCAGCCTCTGGCTGTGCTCTCTCATAGATCTACAGTAAACTTTCTCCTCTACCATACATAGGAGCAGTCAGGTCTCTTCTCTCTCTCTCTCTCTCTCTTTCTTTCTTTCTTTCTTTCTTTCTTTCTTTCTTTCTTTCTTTTTCTTTTCATTCATCCATGACTCATAAGAGTCACTAAAGGCGCATCTCTGGACACCACATCTCCTGGTTCTTCAGAATTGTCTGGAATCAGCCCATACTGGAACCACCGTAGCTCATTGCTCCCGTATCACTGGTGACCTCCAAAGAGGTACGTCTGTCACCAGCTCTTGAGCCTGACTTAAACACTGCAAATCACAACTGATTGCTGGGAGACGATTCCTCAGAGTGCAGGAATCGGGCTTCAGGCACTGAGGCTCCAAACAAGCACTGGTGTCCCCAAACTTGATCTCCACCCCAACTAGCATGCACTCTGGCAACTGACTGCAAAAAGTTGGGATTCTCAGCCCCAACAAGAGAACTCACCCACCGGCTTTTACATGGGGCCACTGGAGACCTCAGAATGAAAAGTCAGAGGGATGACTGCCACAGAACACAGGCCACTGGAACAGAGCATGACTTCGTAAATATACTAAACCCACTGGATTAAACATGTCAAAAGCAGCTGGGTGTGGTGGCACACACCTGTAATCCCAATGCTCAAGAGGCAGAGGCAGGAGGATCTCTGTGAGTTCAAGGCCAGCCTGATTGAGGACAGTCAGGGCTATTACACAGAGAAACCCTGTCTTGAAAAAACAAAAACAAAAACAAACAAACAAAAAAGATAATCACCTCAAAAGAAGGCAAATTGGCAAATATGAATTGTGTATTTATTTTTAAAATCACTAAATAGTTGCAAGAAGTGGAATAATTACAGCAGAGCCTCTGTAGAGTTTTTTTCCAGACAGGTTTGGCTGACACCTAGTTGACCCCTGCAGAAAATATTTTCTCCTCCACCTTTCTAACTTGTGCTTGTTTGGTGTGCAGTGCCAGAGATCAAGCCCAGGGTGTCGCTTATGCTAGGTAAGAGGTCTACTGCTAAGCTACAGCCCGAGCTCCGTTCTTCCTTCCTATCTGGTGTGTGTGTGTGTGTGTGTGTGTGTGTGTGTGTGTGTGTGTGTGTCTGTGTGTCTGTGTCTGTGTGTGGTTTGCTTTATTTTCCTTTTGAGGCAGAAACTCACTGTGTAGTGTGTAGCTCTGCCTGACCTGGAGCTTGCTATGTAGTGCTGGCGGGCCTGGAACTCACAGAGATCCACCTGCCTCTGCCTCTCAAGCGCTGGGGCTGAAGACACGAACAGTAACACCTGACAGTTCTTCTCAACTTTTTTTTTTTAATGGTTTTTTGAGACAGGGTTTCTTTGTATAACCTTGGCTGTCCTGGTCTCACTCTGTAGACCTGCCTGGCCTCGAACTCCCATCGATCTGGCCACCTCTGCCTCCCAAGTGCTGGGATTAAAGGCATGTGCCACCATGCCTGGCTTCTTCGCAACTTTTAAAAGTTGAATGCAATGGACAGGACATTCTCCACAGTTATGTGGAGAGTGGGGACTGACTCTGACATGAACTCTGGTGCCCCATATTTGACCACCTCTTCTTGGTGGGGAGGCCTGGTGGCACTCAAAGAAAGAATAAGCAGGCTACCAAGATGAGACTTGATAGCCTATGACCATATAGTGGGGGAGGAGGTCCCCTTCGGTCATAGACCTAGGGGAGGGGAATAGGGTGAAAGCAGGAAGGAGGGAGGAACGGGAGGATACTAGTGATGAGGTAACAACTGAGTTGTAATCTGAATTTAAAAAAAAAAAGTTGAATGCATCCCTCAGGACAATACTGATATCATTTTTTGTTTGGTTGGTTTTTGTTTTTTGTTTTTTCAAGACAGGGTTTCTCTGTGTAGCCTTGCCTGTCCTGAGTCACTTTGTAGACCAGGCTGGCCTCGAACTCACATTGATCTGCCTGCCTCTGCCTCCCTAGTGCTGGGATTAAAGGTGTGCACCACCACGCCGGGCTCTGACACCATTTTTAAAGAGCGATTTCAGGTATCATGTCTCCTAGAATATCAATTACCCAGGTCCCTCCTCACTGCTAAGATAAAGGCCACCCTTGGATTCCAGGCGTACTTCTCACTAACACAAGACCCTAGAATTGTCTGCCTGTTACCTCCCACTGGTACTGTCTTGACAAAGGGAAAAACATGAGAAATGTACCAGGCAGAGCTGTGATGGTACGCGCCTTTAATCCCAGCACTCAGGAGGCAGAGGCAGGTGGATCTCTGTGAGTTGAAGGCCAGCCTGATCTACAGAGTGAGTTCCAGGACAGCTAAGGCTACACAGAAAAAACCTGTCTCAAAAAAACAAAAAAAGAAATGGAAGAAGAAAAAAACATTAACATCTCTTCCTTATAATGTGCTTAATTTAATATGGCAACATCAGTTTTAAAACCGCAGAGCTGCAAAGACAGCAAAACAGTGGATACAATGTGTTCTCCGAGAGAATACATTCATTCTTGCTAAAAACAAGCTGAATGTATGAACTATCCTTCCAGGAGTTTCATCCTGCACAGGTCAAGTAGAATGGCAGCAGTCCGGAGCTGCGGTTCCTACTGTCCTTTCTGGAAACCCTGGAACACCACAAAGCTTTTAAGCAGTCACGGAGCATGCCAAGCATCTCAGAACCAGGAGGAGTTTCTGGCCTCTCCCCTATGTGACTGTTCAGGGGCATGAGACAGCTGAAGCGCTGTATCAGGACACACTACCTAGAAACCGAGCTCGCCCTGAACATCAGGAGGGCTTAGCTCACGGCTTCAAGCAACACGCTTCCGGCGATCTCACTGACAAAATTACTGTGGTGCCCAAAGTCACATTCCTCCTTCGTCTGAGTCCTGTGGTGGCAAGCGCCCCATGACAGCGCTCAGATCTCCTATGAGGCACAGAGACCCTGGGTGCTTAGTGGGTGTTGTGCTTAGTTACAGAGTGTGTAGCTGGCCCAGTGTCCCCAGAGGGCTAGCAAGAAGGCTCACTGGGTAAAGGTGCCTGCCTTTCAAGCCCAATGACCTGAGTTCAATCCCCAGGACCTGCAGCAAAAGAACAGAGCTCCTGAAAATTGTTCTGAGATCACACACACACACACACACACACACACACACACACACACACACACGCTGACATACATGTCTATTCTCTCTCTTTCTCTCACTCTCTCTTCCTCCCTCCCCCCTCCTCTCTCATAAATACACATAATAAAATTCAAATGTTTAAACACATAAAACTAGAAAAACAATACAATAAATTACCAGGTGTCCGCCCTCCAACATCATGAATGATTCAATCACTGTTCACATTTTTAGAAATCATAACACAAAACACTTCACAACAATGTCCAGACTGTTCAGCTTGCATCTCTCAGCATACTAACATTCTGTGGACCACAATACCACCACCCCACCTGCCAATAGGGGTTTCTGTTGCTGTAGTAAAACAGCGTGGCCGCGAACAACATGGGAAGGAAAAGGCTTATTTTTAATCTTACAGCTCTCGGCTCCCACTCCATCCCCGAGATAAGTCAGGGCAGGAACCTGGAGGCAGGAAGTGAAGGGGAAGCCGTGGCAGAGTGCTACTTATTGGCTTCTTCTCCAGGACTTGCTCAGCCAGGACCACCTGCGGAGGAGTGGCACCACCCACAGTGTGCTGGCCTCTCCCACATCAATCATTAATTCAGAAAGTACCTGACAGGTTTGCCTAAAGGCTAATCTTATAAAGGCTTTTTCCCCCCAATTGAGGTTCCCTCTGACTTGCGTCAAGCTGACATAAAGCTAGCCCACACATACTATTAGCATTTACTCTCTAACATTGATTGTACTACTCAGTCCTCGTCCATTTCTAAGGCTCTCCGCCGTGACTCCGCCCTCTACCCATCCACTGTTGGGCCATCCCCAAGTGGCCATCTCAGCATCCCCCTTTGGTACCTGCACAGAGAGTGCCATCATTGGGGATGAAGGTCTTGTTGTTGTTTGTGGCCCGGTAGCCTCTGTGGCAAATGCAGTAGAACCCTCCAAGTGTGTTGTGGCAGGTTGTGTGGTTCCCACAGATCACAGTGTCTCCAAATTGGCACTCGTCTTTGTCTGCAGATGAATACACAGAAACGATTCGCATAGATGCTGTCCATGCACAGCATGTCTTTTTACCTGGAGTCCTCCGTCACTGTACACTGGGAGTCGCTACTCTGTGACAGCAGCTTACTGGTCTGTTTCTTTCCTTCCAACATGCCTCTCGGACTCGAAGGAACTGGACGGATTTCATAAGCATGTACCTGGTGTATATGAAACCACAAGAAAAACACAACCTACCACTCTGGGACTCCCCCTTATTTGAAGATTGACAGCAGGTTACTATTTTAAGTTTTTTCACATTTAAGACAAATCGTAAAGGGGTGGAGCTGGGAGTGTGTGGGGAAGCCCATGTGCCTAATATCCACAAGGCTGTGGGCTCAATCCCATGAGAGTAATAATACGTTTAAAATAAAATATCAGTGGGTCAGCTAGGTGGCTCAGAGAATAAAAGTGCTTGCCAGAGGCTTGACAACCTTGGTTGTGTGGCTAGGATCTAAATAGGAGGAGACAACGAACTCCCAGAAGTTTTCCTCTGACCTCTAAATGTGGTTCACCGACACACATGTGTGCACACACACAGATAAAAGGTAAGACAGATAAAATGTAAAAGTGTAGAGACTAGGGAGATATCTTGGTGGATAAAATGATTCCAAATCCCCACACGTACATGGAGCCAGACACGGCAGCACGCACCTGTAATCCCAGTGCGCCTGCGGAGAAGTGGGACAGAGACAGGAGAAACCCCAGAAGTGAGATGGCCATCATGCCCTGTGTACACAGTCACAAGCAACAAGAGACACCGTCTTAAACAAAGTGAAGGTGAGGACCCAACACAAGAGGCTGTCCTCTTGATGGCCACATGCACACCCCCACATGAATACACACAAAGACGAGTATGCACATGCGCAAATACATATCATACATACACAGAAAAATTAATTAATTTAATTTAATAGAAATTTTATAAGCCAAGGGAAACAAGCTTAGAATAACCCCATTTTCCAACTCAGCCACTTTCTTGGTCTTTTCAGTATTAGAGAATTAATGTTATATTATACATTGTCTAGTTTTATGTCAATGAACGAAGGTGTCCTCGGAGGCCAGACGCATCTGATCCCTTGAAGATAAAATTACAAGAGGTTTTGAACCATCTGATATAGCTGCTGGGAACCAAACTCAGGGAGGCAAGAGCAGCACACGCTCTTAGCCATGGAACCATCTCTCCTGCCCCTGGGATGAATGGTCTATCCAATGATCCAGCTGGAAAATTAGAATGATCGGCTCCCGGGAATTAGCATCGAAGCCTCTGAGCAGGGCTCGTACAGGGGCAGGAGACACACTGACTGTCAGTGACTGTGTGAGCAACGGTGGTCACACAGTAGAGCGGCTAGACCATGGACAGCCAGCTGAAGGCTGTGGTGAGCGTCATTAACTAAAGACGATGGAAGGGTGAAATGAATTTAAAGGCTCTATCTCTGACCTCCAGCAGGGGCCGGGAAACTTTCTTTGTATCACATTCATGCTTGTGGATCTTGAAAGTGGCTGTAAAATATACCTATAGAGAGTCATGGTCATGCATGCTTTTAATGCCTGCACACCTTTAATCTCAGCACTCAGGGAGGCAGAGGCAAGCAGATCTTTGTGAGTTCAAGGCCAACCAGAGCTACATAGAGAAACCTTGTCTCAACGAAACAAAACAACAACAATAACCTCCCCCCAAAACACACACACACACAGGTATGCATGGTGCACTGCTACATGCCAATAAAACACCTCTTGCAAAAACAGGCAGGGGTGGGGGTCATCAGCGACGAACTGCAGCTAATCTTCCTAGTTGTTTTTCAGTGTTTTATTTCACTGTTGACTTCCTCTAATCAGCCTGTCTCACAATTGTGCTCAGTTCTCCAGAAGACACCCCGCCCCTGCCCCCAAAATAACCCTTTGGATGTTTCTTTTTCTAGTTTTAAATTACAACTTTTTGTTTGTTTGTTTATGTATGCATCTGTGTGCCTGCCTGCCTGCCTGCCTGCCTCCCTGCCTGCCTCCCAGCCTGCCTGCTGCCTACCTGCCTACCTGCCTGCCTGCTGCCTGCCTTCGTGGGCACATTCCTGCGGTAACATGCATGCAGAAGTGAGAGGTCAACTTGCAGGAAGATGTTCTCTCCTCTGTCACGTGGCTCCAGGAATTGACCTCAAGGTGGTCAGGCTCAAAAGCAAGCACCCTTACCCACCGAACTGTCTCAGCGCCCCCCTCCTTTTTTCTCTTTTCTTATGTGACTTCTTCAACGACATTGTTGGAGCTGGAGCGATAGCTCTGCAGTCAGGAGTGCTTTCGGCTCCTGCAGAGGACCGTGGTCTAGTTCCCAGCACCCACAGTCAGTTTATAACCACTGTTAACTCCAGCTCCAGGGGACACAAAGCCTCCTTCTGGCCTCTACAATCACTCATGTGTACAAACTCACACTCTGCCCCTTCCTGTGTACATATCTGTACACAGATATACACAAATAAAAAATAAACCAAAATTTTTGTCTTGTTTTTACATCTTCCAGCTTCAACCTCAGGTTTCACAGTACAGGGCTATGTTGCTAGAGTCAGCACTTTTTAATTTTTCAACTGAACCTAGCACACAACTCAGAGGTAAAGCTATCTGTGTTAAGACTTGCCTGGATGATCAGGAAAACTGAGCACTTGAGCCACAGCTAGGTCAAGTGCACAGCTCAGGTGACAAACACCATACAGAGCTTTTAGGCACGAGCCGACCTATGCCCTGGCCTTTGTCATTCTTTCTCAGGACATGCCTGTGTCACTTAATTTTCCTACTGCTATGATAAAACACATGACAAGACAACATAAAGAAAGGTAAGTTTATTTAGGTTTATCATTTCAAAGGGATAGAGTCCATCCTGGCCTAGAGGGCATGGCGGCAGGCAGCAAACATGGCCGCACAAGACGAAGCTGAGAGCTCACATCTTCAACCACAAGCATGAAGCAGAGAGAGAAAACTAGAAATAGGGTGCAGCTACGACCACTCAAAGCCCACCCCCAATGCCCTACTTCCCCCAGAAAGGTACCACCTCACCGAAGAGCACCACCAACTGGGGACCAAGTGTTCAAATATCCACGCCTAGAGGGGACATTTCTCACTTAATGTCTCCCTGAAGGTTTTAATTGGGATATTTAGGTTTGTAAAAAAGTCCTAGAATTCTTAAGTCCTTTGGCACAATGCCATATTATGGAACCTTTGGTGCATGTGCACTATGCACACAGCAGTACAAGGCAGTGACCAGTGGGAACAAATACAGAAATGTTGTAATGCCCTCTCCTCTCCTAAGAGATGCAGCTTCTAAGAGAGACAGGTGGGTCTCTGTGAGTTTAAGGCCAAACTTGCTCTACATAGTAAGTTCCAGGACAGCCAGGGCTACATATAGAGACCCTATCTAAAAAATTAAGAAAGAAAGAGAAAGCCTGGCATAACCATGGAGAATCACTGGGCCTTCTTGGCTGACAGTCTAGCTCCAAGTTCAATGGGAGACCCTGCGCCAAGGTGAACAGTGTCTTCCTCTGAACATGCCCCTCCACACATATATGTGCATACCCAAGACGTGCAGCACACACATACTCACACACAAAAATCAACACAAAGGGTACAAACACTGTCTATCCACATCTACAAAGCAAAACTTTTACAGAATATAACAAGGAGGAAACTGAGAAGTTATTGTCACATTTTATTACAATTAAATTGTTGGGATATTCTCTCTGAATTCTGCTTGACTATCAATGATATCTGATCATTCTAACACAGAAACCATGAGGGAAAAGGAAAAAAGAACCTTAGCTGCATCTAGTCTAAACAAGTCATCTTAAAGTACTCTTTGAAGTCATCCCCCAAGAATTAAGAAATGTAATATTTGCTTTTGTTGTTAAGTTAAACTCAGGACATAAAACAGACTTCCAATCTGTGTAGGTCAAGGATTTTCCAGAGAGTTCATGTCAATGACATCTAACATGAGGAGTCCTTGCTTAGAAACACTAGAAAAATGATATATCTAAACAATAAAGCCAAGATTTTGTTGTAATTGGCAAAAGTTCATTAAGAAAAACATGTGAACAAAACAACGATGTTTGCCCTACATGGACACCGACTCTAGAACTGGAGAACCTTTGGGTTTTATTCAAATTTTCAGTTTAGCCCACCGCCGAAACTTACCAACACACCGTGTCCTCCCGTTGCCCCAGAACCCATAGTTGCAGATGCAGATCCACGTCCCTTCCTTTTGCTGGCATGTGGCATGTTCGTGGCAAGTGGCACAGACGTCTAAATCTGAGTCAGAAATCATAGCATTTCAGAAACAGGAAGTCAAAGGTGAGAAATGTTCAGTCAACGCGTGTGCATCACAGAGAACCAAACCTTGAAGACCAAAATAAAACAGGTCAAGTTCGAATCCCATCCGTAGACTCAGAAGTGACTCACTGTCCACAAAAGACAATGCAAAGTCCTCTGTCAATCAATGCTCTTCACCATTTGTCTCCTCACCAGCTCCTCCAGCTTCCTGTTCCTAAGCAACTACATAATACCTTCCAGGCAGAAGGGACAACCACCTTTTCCTGATAGGCCTTTACTATCCTCCTCACCATGGTCAGGATGCTCCCCTCACCTGGAACGCCTACCTGTGCCCTCTTCTCTACCTGTCTGGTACCCATCCTTATCTTTAGGAGCCAGCCAGAATGTCTCATTCTCTCTGAAGCCTTCCCTATTCCTGAGGAAAGGTGTACACATCTTCTAATCTCCCATAAAACATGTACACTCCCCAGCATTTGGAGAGGCAGATTTCTGTGAGTTCAAAGCCAGCTTGGTCTACAAATTCAGTCTAAGAGAGTCAAGGCTACACAGAGAAACCCTTTCTTGGAAAAAACAAAAACAAACAAGCAAAGAATATGGTAGCCAGGCGTGGCTATGGTGGTGGTGTGTGCCTGTAATCCCAGCACTCAGGGAGATCTGTCTGGCTTCGAGGCCAGCCTGGTCTACTAAGCAAGTCCGGGGAGAAATCCTGTTTCAAAGAGAGAAGAAAAAAAAAAAAAGGACACTCCCGTAATAAGCATGTTAATCTCTCGATATGCTTAATCCCATTTTAGGTTTTACGAATGAGCCACGCAAGGATAAGGGTATGACATTTGTCCAGTGTGTTTTTATACCCTGATATAGACACTCAACATATTTTTATTGATTGGAAAAAGAGATCTAAAATGGGGCTGGAGAGATGGTTCAGATGTTAAGAGCACTGGCTGCTTTTCCATAGGACCCATGTTCGACTCCTACCACTCATATGGCGGGTCACAAACATCTGTAACTCCAGTCTCAGCAGATGCAATGCCTCATCTCGTCTTCTGGACTCTATGAACACTATGCACACTTGGTGTACAGACATACACGCAAGCGAAACACCCATATCTATCAAATAAATCTAAAATGTGACTTGTTACAGCTCAAAAGCAAACACAGGAGAGAAGACCACCTCTCCCTTCCCTCCCTGCCTTCCCCTCCCTCTCCCTCCCTTTATGGAAAAGTATGTTTAAAGATATCAAGGAAATAACCACTGAGGCCCAACAGGAAGGCCAGACCCCAATTACTCAGACAAACAACAGAAATATTTGAGGCTAAACATCTTAAAACCTCTACATTTACCAAACGGTGATATGTGACCCGAGATCAAACAAGAATCTCCACTCAGGGCTGTGGAGAGTATTGAGTTTCGTGGCCGGGTCTCTGTAATTTCAGGAGTGGCCTAGTAAAGAGAATGTTCCAGCGTTGAATTTCAGCCTCATCTTGGCCTCACCCTTACTCAGATAATACAGCCTAGCCCTTGGGCTGCTCCAGGCACGAGACCAACGGAAACTGGGAGACTCCAAAATACTATTAATCATGTTTCTTGCTTTTGTTTTTTATTTTACTAACAAAAGACAACATATTCAAGGCCAGACTGGGCTACCTGAGATCCTATCAAACAAATTCCAAAAAATAAATACAAATAAAATCAAAGATAACATAGAAACGAACACAAATCACTAATGGTTACTGATACCAAACTAACCATGAAATAGCTATAAATATCTCATGACCACAGAAAATTTAAAACAAAAAAGTTTTAATTGGTGATATATCATCTGGCCATGATGTAATAATGGAATTAAATTTCAAAGCAAAAGCTGTGTGCAGCTTCCTCAAAAGAAACTCTCTTATGCAACTGTCCCCTACAGTAGTCTTTAGACCAAGATAAGGAATGCCCACTTGATGGCAGATATAAAAGCTAACTGCAGAAAATTTGAGTTTGCTATGTTTTTGTATTTAAAAAGCAAGACTTTTTTAAAAAGCAAGCAATCACAGAAGAGAACTAAATTTTTAATGAAAGAAATTCGAGGAAGCAAAAAAAGAAAATAGGGGTTTAAATTTTTTAAAATGTTTTTAAAAGATTAGTTTTAAAGACAAAAGAAAGATTTCTGGGTAAACACTGAGGGTTTCAAATACTTCCAAATCCGTTACACCTAAAAGAAAAGAAAAGAAAGAAAGAAAGAAAAAAAGAAAGAAAGAAAGAAAGATTAGAAAGGTATAGGTCTCTGTCTCTCTCTCTGTCTCTGTCTCTCTCTCTCTCTCTCTCTCTCTCTCTCTCTGTGTGTGTATGTATGTGTGTGTGTGTGTGTGTGTGTGGTGTGGGTGGGTGTGCTCACACCTATATGTGAAAGCTAAAGGCCAGACTTGTTATCATTCCCCAGGCATTGTCTGCATGTTCTTGTTTGGTTTTGATACAGGATCTCTCACTGCCCAGGAGCTCACCAAGCAGGCTAGGCCGGCTGTCTAGTGAGCCCAAGGCATCTCCACTCCCCAGCCCCTAAAAGCATAAATCTTACAATAAATGCTGACAGAAGACAAAGGGTGTTATCAAGAGCTCAGATGGGAAAGAGAACGATGCGTCGCAATTGCTTTGCAGAGAGGAAGCAACAGAGTCCCTAGGCACCTAGAGAGACAGGCATAAGAAGCTGGAATGGACAGCCCAAGGCCGACTTGCGCTTGAGCAGGTGCAGTTCTTGCTTTGTCTCTCTTTTTGATGGTGCGGGACGGAACCCAGGCCTCCCTCAAGCTGATCACATGCTATGCCATGGAGCCCCACCCCCAGCCAAAGTGAACAGTTCAGTAAGAAGTAATGGCCCAAATCCCCTCCCGGATGCTGATACATGATGGAGTTGGCTCAAAAAAAAAAATCAGATGCCCCCAATTTGACCATGTCCCCTTGGTGGAGAAGAAAGGGAAGCAGTCTATCTAGATGAGACCTGATAGTTTGCGGACACATGATGGGGGAGGAGGTCTAGGGGAGGGGAATAGGGTGAAAGAGGGAGGGTGGGGGGGGAAACGGGAAGATACAAGCAAGGGGATAACAATAGGGATGTAATGTGAATAAATTATAATAAAAAGTGAACTTTTAAAAATGAGAAAATATGGAAAATACTTATAAAGAAAAAAAATCAGATGCCAGATGCACAATGGTGCACACCTTTAATCCCAGCACTCAAGAGGCAGAGGCAGGCGGATCTCTGTTGAGTTCGAGGCCAACCTGGTCTACAAAGAGAGTTCCAGGACAGCCAAGGCTACACATAGAGACCCTGTCTCAAAGAGAGAGAGAGAGAGAGAGAGAGAGAGAGAAGGGAAGGGAAGGGAAGGGAAGGGAAGGAAGGAAGGAAGGAAGGAAGGAAGAAAAAGACTCCAGATCAGAGAGGTCACAGGCAGAGCAGGAGAAAGTGTCCCCCAAATCCATTTACCCATTTTAATAGATTAACCCTTTATCACACAGCATTGTAAAACCAGGCCAGCTCCTTTTGCAGTTTCTAATGCCACTGTTATGAGATGTACCTCCTTCAGACCTTGTTATATGAATAGTACATTACCCATTCAATGTGAAAGGAAATTGAAGGGGAGGAAAATGAGAAAAAAAAATCAAAGGCTGAAGAACTGGCTCAGCGACTAAGGACATTTCTACTGTTTTGGTGGTGTTGGATGTGGGACTGAGGGCCTCTCAAATACTAGGCAAGCACCCAACCACACTGAGGTACACCCCAGCCCTGTGCACTGTTTGTAAATCCAACAGATAGCTTGTTGGCTGGTGCCGCAGACACCAACCAGGGAGCTCATCTTAGATTTGACCAGAAGACCAGGGACAGGGACAGGGTCAAGTCCCTGGGAAGGCAAGGCATGGGGGAAGGCCTTCATTAAGTCTCAACTCACGCCTCGCCTTAAGCAACATTCTACCACTCTAAAGCCATCTACTCTCTCCAACTCTCCTGCCTCCCTCATGTCCACTATGCTGCTGCCCCTCATGAAGACAGAGCAGGGACCACACCTAGGAAACACACGCGGCAGGGGGACGGAGGGCGGGGGGGGGGGGGGGGGGGGCTTTCCCCAGTCCTAGCCACTATTCCTTCAGTATGACCCCTTTGGTTCTGGCCTTCCCCCTGGCCTTCCTGAACCCAGCCAGGCCTGAGCCAAGAAGTACCTCAGCCTCTCCCAGACTCAGAGCAAAGCCACAGGAAGGTTGAGAACAGGACAGACTGGTTCTGCCCTTCCTCGGCCCACTCTGGAATCCCCTGGGGCCAGCACCCCACACGCTCACCACGCCCTCCTGCTCCCTGGCTTATGTTTCCCCACTTCCTGCAGACTCAGGCTTCAGCTCACACACCCCCAAAACATCTTCCACCAGTTAAATGTAACTCAGCTCAAGCCACCAGCAAGGGAATCTACAGGTCTGACCGACCGAGATGCTAGGATTGGCAGCAGGCACCTATAATCTAACACTTGGGAAACTGAGGCAGAATTGGGAGTTTGAAGCCAACCATGCCTACAGTGGAAGAACCTGTCTCAAGAAAAAAGTACAGATGATGGTGACGGACTCCTTTGCTACAGCCAGGAGTTGGCTGGTTACTGTTTGGGTGGTCCCCATTTGCTCCCACGTCACATTCAACACGTAGCATAGTCACATTCAACACGTACACCAATAGAGGTGTAGTCATGGCATCAAAGAGAAGCAGACAGTGCTCAATGGCCTCTCAGTAAGTGAGAGCAGCCAGTCTGGTTCTGAAATAGGAACAGCACGCATGGAGTAAATGCCAGTAGGAGAAGGAAACGGCGGTTTCTTGGCCTCCCCTTCCTGAGATGAACTTCTCCCGCTTGCAGCCCAGCTTTACAAGACTCTGTTAAACATCTTGCCCCTTCTTGTATATTTCCACCTCTCCCGGCTGACTAATAGCTGCTGGTCCATCATGTGAGTAGGTAGGACTAATTCTTCCCCGAATCCTACACTGGCCTGACCAGCGCGACTGAGGGGTGTCCTCCAGTCCCTCCTAACTTCTCAGAGCAATACTGCGTTGTCAGCCAGAGTCACCAAGGGCTTTTTCTCAGCATGCCGTGAGCTCTGGTTCCTGGTTTCCTCAGCACCATAGGAGCCCAGGAGTTTTATCCATGTGGCTGATGCATCTTTCTCCCTCCCTTCCATCAGCCATCTAAACTAGCTCCGCCCCCAAGAACCCATCCTTGAGCTGGGCACAGTGGACCAGTGGAACTCGCCTGTGACTCCCCACACCTAAGCCTGGGGTAGGAGGGCCGGTTCACTCTCATATTTTCTATCTTTGGGAAAGGAGTTGTTTGTTTGTTTGTTTGTTTGTTTGTTTTTGTAGAACTAAGGAGAGGCGCTCAATGAGGCAGCCCTGACTTCATTTCCCCAAATCACTTCACACCTTCCAGGTGGGCTAGAGGTGTGGCTCGGTCGGTCATGAAGTGCATGCTTAGGTGCAAGAGCCTGACTTCAATCCACAGCACCAAGAGCATCTGAAAAAGAAAGTGTAGCTAGAATGACTGCTATGTTCAGGCATCTTAGCCAATAATTCAGTGGGCCACACTTGATACTTGCCTAGGCTAGAGTCTTTATACAAAACAGGCTTCAATTATCTACAGGTTTTTATTTATACTCTTGTGGGAGACTGTGCTGGCTAGTTTTATGTCAGCTTGACACAAATTACAGTCATTTTGAAAAAAGAGAACGTAGAATGAGAAAATGGTCCCAGTAGACTGGCCTGTGGGCAAGCCTGTGGTATATTTTCTTGATTGATGTGGGAGGAACCCAGCTCACTGTGGGCAGTGCTACTCCTGCTGTTGGTCCAGGATGTTACAAGAAAGCAGGCTGAGCAAGGCATGGAGAGCAAGCCAGTGAGCAGCACCCCTCCATGGCTACTGCTCCAGTTCCTGCCTCCAGGCTCCTGCCTTGACTTCTCTCAGATATGGAGCGTGGCCTGAGAGTTGTAAGCTGAAATAAACCCTTTCCTCCCCCAAATTGTTCATGGCTGTGCTGTTTTTATCACTGCAATGGAAGTGAGGCAGACCAAATCAGGGCAGGAAGAGAGCCTACCGAGCTGAGTCATCGAACACCCAAAGTAATGGTGAAATGACTAGGCAACCAGGAATCCCAGGACTCGGGAGGCAGAGGCAAGCAGATCTCTGTGTTTCAGGCCAGCCTAGTCTACAGAGAACGTTCTAGGACTGCCAGGGCTACACAGAGAAACCCTGTCTTGAAAACCAGGCAAAGAGAATTTGAGAGGATAGGGACTCTAGCTCCACAGAGCCCACTCTTTCCTCACTGATTGTCCACTTTTGGTTTTGCATATGTTTGTTTTTGAGACATCACACTCTGTGGTCCAGGCTGACGCCAAACTCATGACAATTTTCCCTTCTCGGCGTCACACATTCTAGAATTAGACATGAACCCCGCTACCACTCCAGAACTCTTGGCTTTATCAAAGAAATGCCACTGGGTGTCCTTATATGTACTGTTTGACCTCACTCCCTTTGCAGTGTCCTACAATGGCTTCCTACCATGCAGGAACAGTTAAAGCCAAGTGCAGGGTCCGCAGGTCAAGGTGAGACTGACTCCCTCTTGTGAGATCCAGTCTGTTTTCCCATCTCTAGTCTCTCATGATCTGTATCCTGCTTTCTCAGGTTCTCCCCAGCCTGGAATTCATCCATTGCGTTGTTGCTGATTTATTTTTGTTTGTTGACAGGGTCTCACTGTAGACCAGACTGAGGTGACACTCACTATGTAGTGAGTGCCCACGAACTCAGGGCAATCTCTCTGGCTGTCTCACAAGTTGGATTCACTTTTATACACATTTGTGAACAGCGGTCAGTATTCTCTATGGGATGAAATGCCTTTCCCTCCTTTTTCTAAATCCAAGCCAGTCCCTAAGGCGCAGCTTGACTCATCTCACGCATAATGGCTGCCCAGTAAAGCATAGTCGTTCCCTCTTCTGACCTGTACACCTTCTCGGAGCACTTAAATCATCCTCCTTTCTGTTAGTTATGTAGGCAGACGGTCACCTCACTTTCCGGTCTGAATCCTCTGTGTCAGGTAAATCCCACCACTCTTGATGTTGCATTTTTTCCAATTTGTCTAAAACCCCCACTATTTGCTTGTCTGTCTCCCAGTGACTATGCACCGCTAGAGAGCCAACACATTTACACCTGACACAGGAAAGATATTAGAGGGCTTTCTACGGATGGATGGATGGGTGGATGGGTGGATAGATGGATGGATGATGGATGGATGGATGGATGGTTGGATGGGTGGATGGATGGGTGGATGGATGGATGGGTGGATGGGTGGATAGATGGGTGGATGGGTGGATAGATGGATGGATGGATGGATGGATGGGTGGGTGGATGGGTGGATAGATGGATGGGTGGATGGGTGGGTGGATGGGTGGATGGATGGGTGGATGGGTGGGTGGATGGGTGGGTGGATGGGTGGATGGATGAGTAGATGGATGCATGGATGGATGGATGGATGGGCGGATGGGTGGATAGATGGATGGATACACAGGTTAATGAATGAATGCGTCAATGAACTAAAAAATGAACTCTATTCTTATAAACTTTTTATACCATGTTTTTC
>OU015743.1:124677924-124690736 GCA_907169655.1 Acomys percivali
TGTTTTTCGGGCCATAAGACACGCCCAGTTTATAGAGCAGAAAAACAGTAAAAACAGCAATCGGACCATAAGGCTCACCCTAATTCCCCCACCCCCACTTCGTCAGGGAGGGGGATGCGTCTTATGGTCCGAAAAATACGGTATTTCTTAGAGTTCTTAACATTTAATTCTTCGTAGAAGTGAAAAATATGAAAAGGGGGGGAGGCTACAGGTCAAGAATTTGTCCTGCAAAAGCCACCGCCACTGGAAGCTAGAGAACCAGTGGCTCGCCCTTCCACGTGTTCCCACCCGGCTCGCCGCTCCCCAGGGCTGGCATTCGAGCCCAGTCCCCACCCCCACCCAACCCGGGAGGCGCGAGCGGGCAGGAGCAGAGCCGCCTCCACCACATGCCCCACATCCCCGGGCGGGCCGCCAGTCTGGCTCCTCGCCGCTCCGCCTCCTCGATCCCTCCACGCCCCGACTCTTCTCCGCTTGACCCTGAGCGGGAAGCATCGCTGGCGCCCGAGACCTCGCACTCACCGTCGGTGCCGGGTTCTCTGCTAACGCCCCAGGCCAGGCCGAGCAGCAGCACAAGCCGCAGCAGCCGCTGCAACCGGCGGCTAGGAGAGCCGAGCGTACCCCGGGGCCCCCGGCCCATGCCGTCGGCTCCCTCACGGCGCCCGCCACTCCCCAGAACCCCCTGTGCGCAGAGATAAGGCTGGCGGCGCTGGGAAGGGGCGGCGCAGAGGCTTCCGGCCGAGGGCAGCGGAGCCGGGGTCCCAGGACATAGGTGCGTCTGGTGCACCGGCTGTGCGCGAGACCCAGAAAAAGCGAACTGTGCTAGCGAGAAAGCATGACAGTGACTTGTGGGACCCTAGAGAGACCAGAGAGAGGCAAGGGCCACAAGAAATGGTTGGAGAACTGAGATATGGTAACCGCCGGCACCGAGGGAGAGAGAGGAGGAGAGGGCGACGAATGGGTCAGTCCACCCGGGGTAAAACTACTGGACCAGGTGACAAAACAAAAGTTCGAGCTGTTTGATGGACACCCACCTTGGCACATTAGGAATCGAAAGGGGAGGGAAACGTGGTGAGAAAGATTTGGATAGAGGAACACAGTGTATTCTATACTCTACTACGGCAGGAACGGCTTTAGGGTGGGGACAAAAGGTTGGAGAAATATACCACAGCGGAGTTAAAAGTTTCTGTTCTGAGAGTAGGATCACATCGTGAGGGAATTCAGCCCAGAGCTGCTTCCTGAATGGGGCGGGGGAGGGGGGAGGCTACGGGGCGGGGGTGGGGGGAACTTAGGGGGAGGGGGCACGTGATACTCTGAAGTTTGGCAAGAAGCAGAAACTGAGTGTCCAGGGTTGGAGTCCACCATATCTTCAGACTAGTACAATATTAGAGAAAGAGAAGTCAGGAGAAACTGAAAATGTTCCTTAGATCTATGGTTTGGGTGGGCAGTGGTGGGAGCCATAGAGTTAACATGGGAGATACGATTTTGGGGTTGAGGGAGGTTGCCCAAGGAAGATCAGGTGTGAAGGCTTTTGGGTTTTGTCTGTGGGGCTGTCCAAGTACAGGGGGGCCCATGGGCAGGTACCCTCATTTGCTTTTCGCACCTACCTCTAACTACAGGCAAATAACACCATATTAAGGGCTGAGCTTGTGCTGCCTTGGGAAGAAGCCGCCGTTAAAAATAAACTCTTGTAACAAGCCTTCTTGAAGATTACTTTTGTCCAACCAAAGAGAGAAGCCTGTTTTGGGAGATAGTAGATGGACAGTGTGAGTGTTAAAATGTCTCAACTTTTGGGAAACCCAGCTCGCCGTGAACTTTCACATGTCATGGTTTTCACTAATCCACCATCCAAGACATTTTTAAAACAACCTTTACCTCTGCTCCCCATGCCCTTTTGCAAAAGAAATATGTATGTATACTTTTTAAAAAAAAATGTGATGTTGGGGGCGGAGGCAGGGGAAGCTGTCCAAAACTTAGAAATAGCAAGAGGAATTACTGGGTGTCTTTTGTAGCAGGGCCTTGGGCCAGGTGCTATCTACTTGCTAGGCTTGCTTGTGTCTCTGTAAGAGTAGACATTAACTTTGAAGAACCCTGATGACAGTATTACCAATCAGAGCTGTCTGGGGGCCTTGACCTTTGAGAGAGAGAAATTATGAGAGACCAGACATGGTGGTGCACGCCTTTAATCCCAGCAGTCAGGAGGCAGAGGCAGGTTATGAGTTCCAAGCACCTTGGCCTACATGGCAAGTTCCAGGACTGCCAGAACCACAGGGGGAAATCCTGTCTCAAAAAACAAACAAAAAAATTGTGAGGCTCTTCTGGCTTTGCCCCACCCCCACTCCCTCCACCTCCCGGCCATGAGTCTGTAGAGCTGTGGAGAGGCTCACAGCTCCAAACTGTAACAACCAGGGGCCTGTTGCTTCATGCTTTAGAAGCCAGAGACATGACTAAGCATTCGGGCTGGAGGCTTCTCGCTCTGAACTTTAACCACCGGCAAAACCCAGCATTATTTTGCAACGGTTGTGATCCTTTCTCCCTCCAACGCAGTAGCTGGCACTTCCTGCCTGGGGCGGCAGCTCCTGAAGGGGCCCTGAGTTTTGGACTATCAGCTCCTTTGCAGGAGCCATTACAGCCCTGGGGCCCAGTGGCCACTGAGGTTTGACAAGTCCTTGAAACTGTTCAAGTGGCTTAGGCACATGGATTTTTTTGTCTTCAGCGTTTCACATTGCTCTGTATGTCCACTGCCTCCTCTTCCTGTCCTCTGGAACTTTCTACCCAGTTTATTACTGCTGCCGCTGCCATCTTAGTAGCATTGCTGCCTTCCACTGTTTCAAACAACCACCTCCTCTTGATGTTACCAGTTCACCCCAGACCATTAATTATAAAGATCATGCATGAAGCCCTGGCCATAAAACTGAGTATAGGGCAAACTCTGAACCCAGCACTCCAGAGGCAAGACGATCAGGAAATTATAAAAACAAGTTTAAGGCCAGCTTGGGCTATTTGAGACAGTGTCTCAAATTTTTGTTTGTTTGTTTTTGTTGTTTGTTTTTTTGAGACAGGGTCTCTCTGTGTTCACCTTGGCTGTCTTGGACTCGCTTTGTAGACCAAGCTGGCCTCGAACTCACAGCAATCCACCTGCCTCTGCCTCCTGCGAGCTGGGATTAAAGGAGTGCGTCACTACACCAGGGCGGCTCGGATTTTTAAAAGAGAAGTCAGAAGGGGGCTAGGGAGATGGCTCAGTGAATAAGAACACTTGCTATGCAAATGTGAGGTAGACTCTCCAAGAGTGAGTAAAAGAGGCAGGCATGGCTGCCCACGCCTCTAACCCCAGCGCTGAGAAACAGAAACATGCAAATTCTAGGAGCTCACTGGCCAAACAACCTAACCCAAACAGTACTGAGAGAGCCTGTCTCAAAGTTGTAACGTAGAAAGTGGCTGAAGGTTTCCTCTGGCCTCTACTTGTGAACTCCAGCATTGTGCCCACACACTGGCGTGTACCATGCATACATACCACATCACACGTACACACCAGAGTAATCAAGAAAATAAGCACCCTGCCTTGCATGGCTTACGTGATTCCTCCGCTGTTTGTTGCATTATTTATGCTATCCCCTCACAATAAGCATTAAGTAAATGTCCTTCTAAGGTCCGTGAACCAGCCTGGCAAATGGTCGAAGCCCAGAATGAGAACACAAGACACCCCTACTCCCAGCCACAACCAGAGGTCACAGCCTGGGACTTAGAACTGTCATCTAAAGTAAGGGTGCAGTGGGGTAGCCTGCCTTTTGTCCGCTAAAGAATTCCCTGGTGTTAGAAGTATAGAGCCAGCCAGAAACTTCCGCTAATTCACTATGTAAACAAACTGAAAACCTGAGGAGTTTGCCTCAAGTAACTGAGTCTCTGCCAGTCAGGGCAGCCGCGCTTCACTCAGTTGTGTGTGGCAGCTGTTCAAGCTCCGTTCGCTTTAGACGAAAGCCGAGCTCCTACCAGTCCAGCTGTCCCTGTACCCCACTTCCTATTTTCTGTACCCCACTTCCTTTTTCTACACTTCACGTCCCTTTTCTGTTCCTCACGTTGCTTTTTCTGTTGATACATGTTATCAAGCCACTGGCGTGTCCCCGAACCTGCTCTGGTTCTGAGGGCTGCCCAATCCGTGGTTCTCAACTGTTCAATTTAATTTGCCCAGCGTTTTTCCTTCTGGCTGTGTATGTGGAACCCCCCCACCCCACCCCACCCCACACATCTGGTCAGAGCAGTGTTCTGTGTTGAATTAGAGAGTACAAAAGGAAATAATAGTTTGGGGTTCGTTCTTTCCTCTCAGATGCTCACAATTAAGTATGCAACAGCGCTTTTAATCAGGGAAATGTGCATCAATGACACGCGTCAGCTAGTTCCAATGAACACTTAAAACTGCCTTTCCACTCAAGTCCTCCACAAAGGCAGCTACTGGGGTGAGAAAAATAAAATAATGCAACTTATAAAAATAAAAACTACACACACACACACACACACACACACACACACACACACACACGCACACGCGCGCGCGCGCGCGCACCCTATTATATATATACATGAATGCAATGTGCAGTCTTCATAATGTATTAAATTTTAATTCAGAATCACCATGGAAGAACCACCGCAGAAAATGCTAAATACACTACTTACCAATGCAAAGTGATTTGTTGTGTTTCTATCTGTATTGTCCACTGCCTTCAGCAACTTCTCTCGCCATACAAATGCAAAATTCCTGGCTTAAAAAGAATAATTTTTGTACCATTAAAGTATCATTTTAATTTTTAATTTTTTTTTTTTTTTTTTTTTTTTTAGACAAGGCTTTGCTCAGGATGGGATGGGAAGCCAACTCTGCTTTATTTCAAATTAAAAACAAACACAAAAACAAAAACTTTTTCAAGTCGGGTATGGTGCCGAATGCCTTTAATCCCAGCACTCAGGAGGCAGAGGCAGGCAGATCACTGTGAGTTCAAGGCCAGCCTGGTCTACATAAGTGAGTCCAGGATAGCAAAGGCGACACAGAGAAATCCTGTCTCAAAAAATAATAATAATGAAATATATAAAGAGAAACTTTTCTATCTTAATTTACTCACCAGAGGACATCCATGAGGTTAGGTGAAATACTTCAGAGACTGGGGAGCTGGCTCAGTTGGTGAAACGCTGGCTGCATAAGCCTTATGACCTACATGAATCCAGGTCTCCAGAACACTTGTCAAAGCCAGGCTGAGCAGCACACACCTGTGACCCAATGTTGCCTGGCAGAAACAGGGAAACCTGAAGACTTACTGCAAGCTCTAGGCTCAGTGAAAGACTCAGAGTCAAAACAAAAAAACAAAACAAAAACCTCTGGCAGAGAATAATAGAAGAAGACTTCTAACATTGAATTCTGGCCTCCACATGCCCATGCATGAGCAAGCACACCTTCACACACATGTGCACACAAGAAACATACACACTTCTTTGGGTTTTGGTTTTTTCGAGACAGGGTTTCTCTGTATAGCCTTAGCTGTCCTGGACTCACTTTGTAGACCAAGCTGGCCTTGAACTCACATTGATCCGCCTGCCTCTGCCTCCTGAGTGCTGGGATTAATGGAATGCACCACCATGCCCGGTCCTACATGCCTGGCACTTAGAGTGTATCTTGTATTTATTTTTTTTTAAGATTTGTTTCTTTGTTTGTTTGTTTATGTATACAGTGTTCAGCCTGCATGTATACCTGAATGCCAGAAGAGGGCACCAGATCACATTATAGATGGTTGTGAGCCACCTTGTGGTTGCTGGGAATTAAACTCAGGACCTTTGGAAGAGCAGGCAGTGCGCTTAACCTCTGAGCCATCTCTCCAGCCCCCCACCCCTAAAGTGAATCTTAAGGGACCCAGAATAGGTCTGTGTGCTCAAGAGAACCTTCCAAAAACACCAGAGAAAAATCATTATTCAAGTAGGGAATCCCTGATAATTCTAGAATTGCTAGACATCAGCGGTTACAAATACCAAAGTCCATTTTAGTGCATACTGCTGTGCAAGAAAAACGTTCAGTGACAATGAAGATATTTGTAGATCCATGTCTATAGCAGCATTATTCATGATAACAAAACAAAAAAACTAGAAGCAAACATAGGTCCATTACAGCTGAATGGATAAGAATATGCAGTTTATACATACTGTGGAATATTATCAGCCTTTAAAGAGGAAAAAAAAATTCTAAATAGGCCACATACTTAAAGATGTTATACTAAGCTAAAGAGAGCAGTCACCAAGGACACTGCTGTATTTGAGTCCACTCAAAGGAGTTATGTAAACACAGAGACAGTGTACAGTCGTGCTTGGTCGGGGGAGGGGGTGTCTGGGGAGTGAGGAATTGGTGCATATGGGTTTGAGGTCTATGTAGAGTTCGGTGGGTGGCTGATGGCGATTGCTGCACTGCAGCGTGCTGAAGGCCGGCAAGGAACTGTGCATTTAGCAGAGATGGGTAAAGGGCTCACTGCAGAGGCTTGAGGACTGCCAGGAGAGAGCATGGTAGCTCGCCAGTAATTCTAACTCCTGGAGGCAGAGATACAGAATCCCCAAAGCAAGCTGCTAGCAAGACCAATCATACCCAGCAGCTCAGGGTTGATGAGAGACTCTGCTTCAACTAATAAGGTGGCAGAGTAATAAAGAATAATTCATGACTTCAACTTGGGCTCCCTCCACATGCAATTGAACACATGTGCATGTGTACCCACATATATGCAAAATGTGCATCTACATATAGACACATACACCAAAAAAATGGATAAAGGAAAGAACACAATAATTCAAATGGTTAGGTTAAAAATCAGTAGAGAGCCAGGCGCAGTGGTGCATACCTATAATCCCAGCACTTGGGGAAGCAGAGGCAGGTGGATCGCTGTGAGTTCAAAGCCAGCCTGTCTACAAATTGAGTCCGGGACAGCCAAGGCTACACAGAGAAACCCTACCTCAAAAACCAAAACAAAACAAAACAAAAAATAAAATAAAAATCAGTGGAAATCTACATACCACCTTCCTTTCTGTTTTATCAGACAGACATGAGTTTATAAGACTTTACAAATCAAGTCTAGATTCTGAGAAGTTAGGAGGGCATCAGGTTTACAGGAATGGTCCTTTGAAAACCCCCATCCTAATTCCTGATGAGCTTCCTGGAGAACACTTGGGTATCGAGTGTATGAAGAGGAGGCAGGCAGGGAAATAGAGGGATTTCACTTGGAGCACTGGTTCTCTCTCTTTCTCTCTAGGGTCCCTCCCTGCCCCCAAGGCTGCCACTCAAAGTGTCTGCTGACACGAGTGAGTCTAGAGTTTGTGTGATAGTTTCCCATTTGGGCGAAAGGCCGAAAAGAGAAGGGCAAGGAGATTAGATATCAAATATCCTGGGGGCTCTTTGGAAAAAATCCACATGGAGCACAGTGGCTCACCACTACGTTCCTGGCCAGAAATGATGCTCTGATTTTCCCAGAGACTGGTTTGAAAAGGCCACCAGCAGGCTTCCCATCATGCCTTGTGTATCTGTGCACATGGATGTTTCAGGAGCATTGTAACCATCTGCCTAACTGTGATGGACCTAGTGTGTTCTCAGATTCCACTTTTTACATGAAGTTTATATGTTTGGGGATTTTGAACGCTACTGGCTAAAAATTTGTGTTATTTTAACAGCCAGCCCCACTCACACATGTACCCCTTGCTGACCACATCTGCAACATACAAAGACCACCTCGAAAGGAGACAGGTGGCCCCTCCTACACTGGTCTTCAACTTAGCAGCTTTGTTTTGTCTTCGTTTTACAGTTCAGAGGACCCCAAACATGCTTGGCACCCCCAAACATGCTAGGCAAGCACTCTCCCTCTGAGCCATCTCCGGCATGAGACCCTTTGAAGAAATGTCCCAGCTGCCACCTCCAGGAGATGAAACTAGATCTCCCATTCTTAGAAGCTAAGTGACTCTGCCGCTGCTGCCTTCGGAGGCGGAGGAGGCTCCAAAAGCCTCTTTGCATTCCCCTCCTTGCTCACAAACACACACCCAAACCAAACATGCGACCTGGAGTGAGTTTGTGGGACTTGGGCAGTAAACATGATCTTTCCTGGCATGTGTGGTCGTGCTAGAACCAACTAATGTAACTCCTAGTCCACACCGTCTTTGACCCTTTCCTGCTAAGTTATAAATGTAAAAGGTTTACTTGGGCTCATAGTTCTGGTCCAAAGTTGAAGACCAGACTCTAGTGGTGACCTTTTCACTTACAGAGTTCTGAGTTCTCACAGGAACATTAAATAGTAAAAAACAAAACAAAACAAAAAACCAACACCAACAACAAAACCAGGAATGTGTGTGTGTGTGTGTGTGTGTGTGTGTGTGTGTGTGGTGTGCATGCATGTAAGCACGTGCGTGTGCATGTCTGTGCATGTGTTCTGCCCTTTCTCCTTCTTAAAAAGCCAACAGGAATCAAGCATGGGACTCTAACCCCATCATCTTGCCTAACGCTAACTACCTCACAAAGACCCCACCTCTAAAGATCAGAGTCTCCGGCACTTGCCGCTCTTGCAGTGTGCATGAGTTCAGTTCCCAGCACCTACATCAGGCGACTCACAACCAGCTGTATCCGGCATCCCCTGTGGCCTCTGTCGGCACCTACATACATCTGGCTCACGTACATTCATGCAGACACATAAATAAATCCTATAAAAATAACCATGAACTTCCGGAGAGACAAAACCCGTTCAAGCTGTAGTACCCAGCCTAACAGCAATGTTCTCAAGAAAGGCAAAGACACCGGAGGCCACCGCAGCCCCTCAGCCCCTGCTCCTTCAGCAGCACACTTCTCCTCATCTGACACTGCAAGCAAATGCCACAGGGACCTCCAGTGCCCTGGAGGCTATGGATTTGGAGAATAAACTTCACTCTCTAAGAGAAGTTGTGAGAGCTATAAGCATAGCAGTTATGACCTTACATGAGCGGGTATGGGGGCACCAAGTAAAGTAGTGAAGTTCTCCCCCATGCCCCCCCCCCCGCTTCTCCCCCCCCCCTCTCACACACACACACACACACACACACACACACACACACACACACACCACCTGTCCCATTATAGGAAGTTTCTGTTGTTGGTCTGTTCTACAAAGCCTGAAAGGAAGCGTGTTGACAGCCACTTCCGGCCTCAGGATCAGCTGAGGGGCCTTGTAGCTACCCACTGTCCTGGGCAAAAACCCGCCAAGCAGCAGATGGCAATCAGCCCCACCAGAGAGCCACCAGGAAGGCCCAGGCCAGCCTAGCCTAGATATTTGCTCATAAAAGCCAGCTGACTGGGAAGGCCTGAGGCACTAAGCTAGCAAATGGTACAACCGTCAAAACACGCATGTCTGTCTGAGCTGCTGTGCAGCAGGCTCAGCTCCAGCTTTCAATGGCTTCTTAGCTCACCAGTGCTGTGTCCTGATCTCACCCATCTCTCTTCTTTCTGGGCCTTCTGTTAATACATCTTTGAGTATCTCTCAGAGAAGGAAACCTCCGAATCTTTGCATGTCAAAGTTTGATTTTCGCCTTATAATTTAATTACATACTGAATATAGAATTAGTGGACTCAAAATAATATAAGTGGGAGTGAATTTTTTTTCACTCCAGAGACTGACACAAGGATCACTGTGAGTCCTAGGCCATCCCGGACTACATAACAAAAGTCTGCCTCAAGAAAAAAAAAGGGGGAGTCAGGGGGTGGGGAGGGGAGTTGCATCTCCTAGCCTTGCTGTTCCACTCAGGGGGGTCCAATTGATAAATCATTTGCCACACAAGCAGGGGAATCAGAGTTAAGATCCCCAGAACCCACATATGCCAGGTGTTATGTTGGTGTGCCAGCAATTCAACTTGCCTGCCCTCAGGGGCCTTCACCTGTACCCTACATCATCACCTGTGCCAGGCACAAGGGATATAGCCCAGCTCCCATACTCTCTCTCTCTCTCTCTCTCTCTCTCTCTCTCTCTCTCTCTCTCTCTCTCTCTCTTGGCTTCTTTCCATCTGTCCCCTGGGGTGCCTCTTCCCCCTTTCTCTCTCTTCTTCCCTTCTACAATAAATCTCCATATATCAACTATGTTGTGTGGCTTCTATATTTATCAATATTACAGCACCAGGTAGTTGTGGCACTTGGAATTCCTTGGAAAGCAGAAACAAGCAAGCTGAATAGCTCTCGTTGAGCTGAAACCCCCTACCTCAAAGAAAGATGGAGAGCAACTGACGGAGATACAGGACCAGTGGTTCTCAACCTTCCGAACGCCGCAGCCCTTTAATAATGATCCTCATGTTGTGGTGACCCCAACCATTGCTTTCATTGCTAGTTCGTAACCGTGATTTTGCCACTGTTGTGACTGGCAATGTAAATATCCACTTTCCAATGGTCTCAGATGCCCCCTGTGAAAGGGTTGTTTGACCACCCTCCACCCCAGCCCAAGGGATTGCGACCCACAGGTTGAGAAGTGCTGCACTAGATGGACAACAGCCTCCAGTCTCTGCTTGTCTGTTCATTCACATGCACCAGCGCTCGTGTGCGCGCGCGCGCACACACACACACACACACATCCCATATAAGCATACACACATAATAAATACAATTTAAAAACCACTTCAGTGGTTTGAATGAGAAAGATAGGCTCATATATGAATGCTTGGGGTTTTTTTGTTTTGTTTTGTTTGTGTGTGTATGTGTTTGTTTGTTTTTGTTTCTGTTTTGTTTTTTTGTTTTTGTTTTTTCAAGACAGGGTTTCTCTGTGTAGCTTTGGATGTCCTGAACTCACTTTGTAGACCAGGCTGTCCTTGAACTCACAGTGATCCACCTGCCTCTGCGTCCCGAGTGCTGGGATTAAAGGCATGCACCACCACCAGCCGGCTCATATATGAATGCTTGATCCCCAGTTAGCAGAACTGTTTGTAAAGGATTAGGAGGTGTAACCTTGTCAGAGGAGGTGCGTCCTGAGGTTTCAAAAGCCCACACTGTTAGTTCACAGGTGATTCCAGTAGCTTGCTTCCAGAGGGCTTAGCAACTACTAATGTTATCACCTGCCACCACCAGGTGTGCACCAGGTGGGCTCCAGGTGTGTGCTAGACAAAAAGGACCCACAGGCTGTTTTCTTTCTTCCCGTCCTATGCTCCTCCACTCTCTGTCTCTCTGTCTCTCTGTCTCTCTATCTGTCTGTCTCTGCTCCCCCCCTCCCTCCCTTCCTCTCTCCACCCTCATGGCTCACTCTGGTCCTAATTCCTCTCCTCTTCCCTTGGCTCAAATAAGTCTCCTTGTATCATATATGTTGGTTTGACGGCCTATCTTTATATATTATGACACACACATTATTCCCACATTATTCTCTGCTTTGTGATTGTGTCTTGAGATGTGAGCTCTCAGCTACTGCTCCAGCACCATGCCTGTCTGCCTCCTGCCATGCTCCCCACCATGACAGTCGTGGACCCTGTGGCACCGTGAGCCCCAAAGTGGATGCTTTCTTCTATAAATTGCCTTGGTCATGATATGGTTTATTATAAAACATGTTTGTTTGGTTTTTTAAAATACAAACGAGCAGCCAGATGAACAGATACACAGTGAGATCTGGGATAGTGCCAAGAGCTTCTGTGCACAGAACGGGTGTGCAACACTCTACCGACATACTGGGAGTGCGCTTCCTCTTCCCTCGTGTGTTCAGCTGCTTGAAACTCTTCCAGGGTTTTATGGAGACTTCACTGTGCAGGCATGAATGCTCGGCTGGGTGGGGAGAGCCAGCGGAGCCTGTCTGTCCGGATTCTTCAGTGCTCCTTTCCTCGTGGCTACAGCAATGCGTCCTCAAGAGTGAGGGTAGGTCACAGAATTTATCATGGCAGCTAAAAGATCGGGGGTGGTAGGGCAGCGGAGGGATTAAAATTTGCTTTACCCACCTTGGGAGGAAGAAATTTTACTTCCTATCACCTGTCTTAAAGAGGAAGTTAGAAGCCAAGAGCCATAAGACAGACATAAACAGTGAGATATGTAAATATTAAGTCTGTTGCTCTATGAGTTTATATACAGCTGCCAGTTAGACCAAAACACAGACCATTTGGGCCTTGAGATGGCTGAGCGGGTAGAAGGCCTTTGCCACCAGGCCTGATGACTTGGCCGGGTCCAAAAGAAACTCCACTCCTGCAAATTCCCACGCCTGTTTCCTTCCACCAATCCTTATCACTGTCAGAAGGGACAACTGGCCATCTGTGGGACCTATTAGCATACCAAAGAGCGTGATGACATTCAGGCTCACAGAGTATGTGTGGCTCTTCTCACTCCACCCCCACCCTAAACTTCTCCAGATTATTGACATCCCCTCCTCCCCACCACCCTCACCCTCAGCTTTTCATTCCTATATAACCCTGCCATTTCCGCCATCTGCTTTTTTCACCCTCTCTTTTCTCTTCCTCTCTTGGTCTCTTGATCTCTTCCTCCCGTGCTCCCTCCTTTCTCCTCTTATAGCCTAGTCCAGTCTACTGGCCATATACAATCCACTAGTTCCTCTCTCTCTGCTCAGAACTATGCCCTGATGCCTCTGCCTCAACCATACCTTGGAGTAGTCATGTCTTCAATTGATATAGACTTGAGTCGAATTCCCTAGACTCCTCATGGTAGAAAGAGAGCTGACTCCCAAAAGTTGTCCTTCAACCTATTTTATGTGCTTTTTAAAGTAAATAAGTACATAAATACAATTAAAAAAATAGAACTTCTCAGGCTCCCCAAATGAGTCCTTAGTGTGTGTGTGTGTGTGTGTGTGTGTGTGTGTGTGTGTGTGTGTGTG
>OU015743.1:124690746-124706362 GCA_907169655.1 Acomys percivali
TGTGTGTGTGTGTGTGTGTGTGTGTGTGTGTGTGTGTGTGTGTGTGTTTTATACGGAATGTCTAGCCCAGAGTGGTCTCAAACTTACTATACAGCTGAGTATGACCTAGAACTAATTATGTTTTTGAAACTATTGAAAATGTTATTTTTAAGTGACAACTTTACTAAAATGGAACTCAATACAGAAAGCTCATAATTTTAAGGTGTACGATTCAGTGGCTTTTAGTATATTATTCATGGCTATGAGCAGGAATAATCAAATTCCAGAACAACTTTTATTATTATTTTATTATTATTATTATTGTTGTTGTTGTTGTTGTCGTCGTCGTCGTCGTCATCATCATCATCATCATCATCACCTCCCTTGTGTCTTCCCTATTTCCTCTCAACAACTTGTAAATAGGATTACACAGAGCACATGACCTTTTGTGTTTGTCTCCTTTCGTTTAGCATAATGCGTCCAAGGCTCCCCTGGTCATTACTGTATATAGGGACATTTGTTTCTATTGTTTCCTGTGCATTACTGTATATAGGGACATTTGTTTCTATTGTTTTACCTCATAGTGTGGATGATTTGAGTCAGCTACAAGGTCAGAGGGCCTGGTTTCCATTCGAGACTACTTCTATCTCTGACACCTACCACAGAATCACGAGGCTCCCAAAACCACTTTGGATTTTGACAATTCACTAGAAAGACTGACAGACCTCACTGAAGCATCTTTCTACCATGGTGGCCTTTTATTATGGGTAAAAGACATGACAAAAGCTCATTAAGAAATGTATAGAGCAGAGTCCAGCAGAACTCCAAACCCGAAGTCTCTACTGTCCTGCAGCTCCTGCCTTCAACATGCGACACTGTGACTGGAACTCTGCCAATCGGGGAAGTTTGCCCGTATTTTTGTGCCCAGACACGACTATTTGGTTGATTGGTTGAATCCCTGCGTCACTTATCTCAGCCTCCAGGTCAACAAGCAAGGCTCCATCCAAAGGCGCACTGTTGATTCTGATATGGCTCCATTCCATGGGGCCAAGTAAGGGGGTGACCAACTCCCACTTTAGATCACTTTGTTGAGACTATCCACTAAGAACCAAGGCCCCAAGGCAAACAAAGAATCTCCCATCAGCCATAACACCCCAGAAGAACAAAACAGAATTGCATTCCTGAAGGGAGCCCAAAGACCCGACCTTCTTTTGGACAAAGCCAGATTCTCTACTCCACATACTCATAGGAACGCACCACATTTGAACATTCTATACCTTCAGGTTTTATTTTAACCCTTAACCCTTCTATGAACAGTTAGGTACAAGTATTTATGCAGTTGAAGAGTACTTCTTATATATATGGAGGGAGTGCTGGAAATTGAACCTGGCACTCAAAGCTGAGTTTTCTTCAAGAGCAGCTGGTGCCCTTAGCTGCTGAGCCATCACTCTAGCTGCTTCATAGTATTTCTTTTTTTTTTTTTTTTTTCATTTTTTAAAAATATTTTATTAGTTTATTCATATTACATCTCAATTGTTAATAGTATTTCTTAATTTTCATTTGCTGTCTATTTAACTCAGTCTTACTCTTGAAGTTTTTCTTTACTGCAATAGGTTTTGTCAAAGAGGGGCTTAGAGAGAGGACCCACAGTTGAGAGTGAACAAGGCTCTTGCAGAAGACCCGAGTTCGACTCCCAGCACCTACACCAGGCGTTTCACAAACCTCCAGGGAATCTGATATTTCTTCTGGCCTCCAATGGCATCTCCACTCACTAGTGCACAACCTGCTCCCATCCTCCTCCCCCAAGCATCTCAGGTCCAAGGAGTACTGACCCCTTAGAAGAGCAGGCTGACTGATTGCTCCAAAATTAATCCTAGGCCCAGTTCAGCCTGGTCCACACAGAAGGATTTCTGGTGGGTAGATAAAAGCCAGCGTTCCTCGGGAACTTGTGAAACGGGTTCCCACCTGCCAAATGGGAGTCATTTCCTTTACTTCCAGCAAAAGGGAGGAGAGGCCCTCCAACTGACAAATATCTATGGTGCCTTCAGCATCTCAAAGTCCATGCTAGCCTTCAGGTTCCCTCTGTGCCCACTCACAAGTGCTTGCTGTACATTTCAATACCCCATTTTCTCCCCTCCAGTTCACAAACATCCTTCCTCCCCAGACACCCACTACCCTCAGGACCCTTGAGACAACCCCCACAGCCCATGCGATTCTTTCTGCTCTCCTGGAGAGATGGCCTTGCAGTTTGAAATAAACTTTTCCTTTTCTACCTATAGAGTGGTCACTTCAGTTTCTTTACTGTGACCCTCACATTCAATATATACATATATGTATATATATGTGTGTGTGTATGCATGTATACACACACACACACACACACACACACACACACACACACACACACATATTTTTTTTTCTCAAAGGAAGAGAGGTAAACATTCATGTCTGGTCATCCAGAAGTTATTTGCAGTAAACTTCCTAATATATGAATTTATTGATACTCTTTGTTTTGTTTTGTTTTTCTAGACAGGGTGTCTCTGTGTAGTCCTGGCTGTTCTGGAACTCACTCTGTAGACCAGACTCAAAAGATCTGCCTGCCTCTGCCTCCTGAGTGCTGGTAGCAGAGCGATCAACACCACAGCCCAGTTCTTAGTGATATTCTTTGTTTTTTTGTTGTTTTTTGTTGTTGTTGTTTTGTTTTTGTTTTTTCGAGACAAGGTTTCTCTGTGTAGCCTTGGCTGTCCTGGACTCACTTTGTAGACCAGGCTGGCCTCGAACTCACAGCGATCCGCCTGCCTCTGCCTCCCGAGTGCTGGGATTAGAGGCGTGCGCCACCACGCCCGGCTTTTAGTGATATTCTTTTAGTCGCAAGTGAAAGAATCCCAGTAGAACTAGCCTAAGCTAAACCTCTTAATTCATCTTATGAAAAGAGCTTCTCATGGAACATTAGCAAAGAAATACAAGACCCGGGGACAGATTGCAATGGAGGAGACTGTCGCCCTGTCTCCTGTCCCTTTACTGTATATGCTTTATTCCCTTCCCTTGGTAGGCTCCCAGACCTTACAGCTAAGTTTCCTCATTAAAACTGGCTGAAAAGGTTGGGTACCAACAGCCCATGAGATTCCATGGCACAAGCCCTGCTGTCTGGAAGTGACTGGTCTGTCTTGACCTGGGGCGACACAATATTCTGAAAATATTTCCTGCCTTTCAAGGGACTGGAATTTTTGCTGAATCTCACAGCCAGAGTTACCAATAATCTGGAAGTCACTTAAGACTTAACTGCTAGTCTACTGTTAGTTTAGCCTGCCTTCAAGAGAGCAGTGCAGCAACCAACCTTACTAACCTTGGATTTCCCATGTGATCAATGTTTACAACCTAAGCTAATGCAGAGTGGTGTCTTAGGTTATATGCTTTCCCATATTTTCCAGACAGTGCATGTGTATCATTTGCTGAAAGCAGCGAATACAGAAGTCTAAAATCTACCCTTTATGGATAACTGGTGAATTAACAGGGATTGCTGTCTGGGTCACTTGGGATCAACTAGAGCCAGTGACTTAAACCCTTGTAAAACTCTGTAAAAGATCTGTAAAGATCCTGCTCCTTCCCCGTGTGATGCTTCCTATGATGCTCGAGTAAAGTGAAGCCCTTTGTTAGGGACAGACACCACTCACCCACAAACACACAGCTCAAACAGCAGGCAGACGCACGAGGACAGATACACACAACAGACTCCAAAAACAGCCTCTAGCCAGGCACAGATTCAGATCACACAACACAAAAAGACAGAGGACAGAAGACAGAAGACACAGCGAGCACGGCTCAAACCTGGACCTTCTCTTGGTTATGTGATTCCAAGGGGCTTGCTTTTAGTTCTTTCCTTAATGTAATGCAGATGCATTATTGGTGACTTAGAGTTACTTACTGATGTCTTACAATCCATGTATTGACCCTCCCAGTATACTTAGCCTAGGTCTGGCCAGGGGAAAGACATGAAGAGCCTGGATAACTTGGCTAAGAGATAAATGGTCCCCTGTTAGCAAATGGCCGATAATGACTCGTCGCTGTTACAATGTAGATTGGCAGGGAGAGTTCTAGGAATGAGGATATACCAGCCGGTAAATACGATAGGTAACACTTTGCACTAAAAACCTCTTGTATGACTTTCTATACCACACTAGCTCCTCTGTAATCTGCTCAGCTCTCTGTGTGCAGTTCTCTCTCTGCGCTCCCATCAATTACGTCCGGCACTTGCCACATGTCCTGAATGCCACACACATGTCTTTCTCATTAGACTGTAAACGGCCCAAGGGCGGGGAAATGTGTCCTTACGCTAGCTACTTTTGCTGATCTGTGACCAAATGCTTGACACAACTACTGAGAACTGAGAATAATTTGTTCTTCTCACAATTTCAAGTCTAGTCCATGCTTGCTTGGCCCCATGACCTTGAGCACAACATCAGGGCCACAACAGCCCTTTACTTCACAGACGACAGGGAACAGCAAGAATAAAGGCAACTTAGGCAGAACCTTCAAAGCTTCCACCAGCCAGGCCCCACGTCCCCAAGTTTCCATCACCTCCCCAGACAGCAGCAGCAGCATCCGGGAGCAAGCATATCCACCTCGCAACAACCATGTTGCCTGGTAACACTCCTCGGGTCTAGTCTATATTGGAGGGCAGGAAGGATTCCTTGCTGCTGGTAGACTTTAATATGCAGCTCAGCTAAACACCCATGGACGCAAGCGTGTGGAAAACATGGAGCTGACTCATCCCTTTACACATCTCATTTCCTGTTCATTCAAAAGACCCGTGTTTCTCGGATGCTCTACCCCAGGTGACTGTGTCGTGGAGGGCTGTCTCCAAGACTCTGACAGGCCCTTACATTGTTCTGACTTGCTCACATGGCTCTTTTAAAATGGATAAGAGTGAGGAATGTTGACGGCGTGCCAAAGTGGATGATGGAAAAAGAAGCACATATTAGCCGGTTCAAAAGATTTCTCATGCTTTGATTTTCTCTGGCAGGTTTGTTGGGGCGGGGGGGGGGGGGTTGAACTCTAAGCACTCATGGGAAATTTTTAAATCAAATTATGCTTTTGCATCATGGCAACTATTTCATAAATACAATTTGCTAATATCAGCCACAATATCAGGAGGACAAGCTACAAACCTTAGATCTTCACATAAAACATATGTTGCCTCACATTGTTTAAATCATGCTGCCTGCACCTGGCCAAACACGCTGACTCTCCAAACTAGCATCTCTCTCTCTCCCTCTCTCTCTCTCTCTCTCTCTCTCTCTCTCTCTCTCTCTCTCTGTCCCTCTCTCTCTCAAATTCATCTGTCTTGGGTTCTTATTTGTTATAGCTTTAATGTGGCCTGCTTAGGAGACTTTATGTTCAAATAACATTTTTAAAAAATCAGGCTGGGGATGAGGCTCAGTTAAGAGTTCTTGCCCAGCGTGCAGAAAGCCCTGGTTTTGACCCTCAGTAACCACATAAGGCAGCCATGATGATAGATGCCCACAGTCCCAGAGCTCAGGAGGCAGGAGAAGGAAAATTAGGGTTCGGGCCATTTCTATCTCTTAAAGAAAGAAGAAGGAAGGAAAGAAGGAAGACAAAGGTGAGGAGAGAAGAGAGGAAGGCAAGCTGGACTTTAGCTCATGGCTCTCAAATTTCAAGGACTTGAGTTGTGACTCACATTATGTCACCAGAATCTGGCCTTTCTTCTCAGCATCTCAGGTTCCATTCTCAAGTGTCCCCTCAAGGTCCTTCCACCTTCTCAGCTTAAAATCCAGCAGACAGGAAGAGATGAAGCCCAGAGCCTAACTGTCCCTGGGGCAGATGCCCACAGCTAAGCCAGTCATAGTAAAACAGTAATGGATTCTAAGACCAATACTTAGCTAACTTGCACCCAAGCTGAAGCTGTCTATGGGGCCAGCCTGCTCTAAGCCCCAGGACTGATGCAGATGCCAGCACATGTCTTCTCAAAAGGGTACAGGGATGCTGGGCAGTAAGTCTGCAGGCAGCACCGGGGTTAAGTTTACAAGCTGCTCAGAGATGAGATCACTTAAAAGGGCTGGAAGCATTCCGATGTCTCTCCATTGACATTCTAACACGGCTTTGGGTCTCATCACTCTGAGAGACTCTTGCTCCCGAGTTGTTGTTTTTATTTTAATTACATGTGTGAAAAGGGCAAGGTAGTGCAGGGCTTCCTCCATCTTGTATTCTTGTTCAGGCCATTTCAGGTTTAACTAGAATTTTCTCTCCTTCAAGGAAAATTCTGTGGAAAATTGTTCAGTTCTGTTCTAGGAACCCAAGGTCAAGATGCCCCAGCTAACTTATTTCAGCTTCTGCTAAACGGCTTGCTTGTGCAAACTTTCCTCACACAATTGCTGTGAAAGACACCTGGATGATTTTTGCCTTTAAAAAACCCCATACCCTAAAGCCTCAGTGTTATACTTGGGTCCTGAATCCTCAAGTGTAGCCCAGCAGGATGGAATAAAGACTTCCAGGTGGCCATAAACTGTCTGAGTAGTCATCTTTGGTGGGCCCCTCTAACCAGGTATATAGAAAGTCATTTTATGCTAAAACTGAAAATACTAGGGGTTGACTACTGACAAGAGGAGAACCAGCTTGATCTTTTCCCAAAAATACTGACACTTAAACCCCAGCAAAACATTTTTTTTTTCTTTTAATGTATTTTTTTGAGACAATGTCTCACTAAGTATCCCTAGAACTCTCTACATAGACCAGGAGAGCTTTAAAATTGCAACAATCCTCTTGCTTTTGCCACCTGTACTGAGCTCACAGACATGAGCCACCACACCTGGCTACTCGCTTATTTTTATATCTCGAACACAGAGAAGCCCTGTCTCAAAAAACAAACAAACAAACAAACAAACAAACAAAAAACTGTCTTTTTTTTTTTTTAATGACTTATTTTTATTTTATGTGCATTGGTGTGTTTCTCCCGAATACGTGTCTGTGTGCAGGTGTTGGACCTCCTAGAACTGAAATTACAGACAGTTGTGAGCTGCTTTGTGACAACTCGAAGTTGAACCTAAGCTCTTAGGGAAAGCATCCAGGGCTCTTAATTACTACGTCATCTCTCCAGCCCAGGAATGATGTCTTCGTGTCACCACAAGCTGTCTCGAGAAATAGGTGGAGATGACAGAAAGAGATGGTGAGTCAGTCACTGGCCTCCACATTGCAAAAAATGCTCCACACGCTTGTGTGGGTCTGATGGTGCACACACATAATCCCAGCACTCAGGACACTGAGGCTAGAAGACTAGGAACTGCAGGTCAGCCTGAGCTACATAGTAAGGCATCCATCTTAAAGACACAAGTGGTCCTATTCTTTTTGTTTGTTTTGTTTTATTGAGACAGGGTTTCTCTGTGTAGCCTTGACTGTCTTGGAATCGCTTTGTAGACCAGGCTGGCCTCGAACTCACAGAGATCCAGCTGCCTCTGCCTCCCTGAATGGTGGATTAAAGGCGCGCACCAGCACGCCCGGCTGGGGGTAGGGGGTGAGCTCTTATTCTTAACATTAGTGTAACTACAAACACCCACCCTCAGAGACAAGCTTTGCGCCCGGAAATGTTTCTCCTGGTTTCTAGCGTCCTGTTCTTGAAACAAACGGGGTGGGGGTGGAGTGCAGGTGGAAAGTTTCTTCCTGGACTAATGCCAGCGTCAGAGGGCGGAGCTTCAAGCCGCAAGGGGATGGAGAGGCAGCGGTCCAGGGAAGAGAACAGGCAGTTACCTCCCCACTACCCTCCCCCCCCCCCCCCCCCCCCCCCCAGTCCTCCACTGACTCAGCACGGATGGAACAGGCTTTGGCGTGGTAGAAGTGTTATCCATTTTCTTGTTTTTCATGTTCCAATCTGTGATTCCAGAAGTATGCACAAATTTGCATAGTATTTGCAAATACTGCTCATGAGCCTGGTAAGGAACAGTTGGCAACACTGAACGTTTAAACAGCTCTTATTACTCTTAAATTGAGAAAAGGTGGGTCTAGATTTCACTCTCAGGACCCAGTGATACTGCCCTATATGAACAAATAAATGACTATCATGGTGATAGCTGTGAGCAGTTCTATTTTTAGAAAAGTTTTTAATAACATTTAATAAAATATTTACAAAATTAACTAACTAAGCCAGTTTTATTTACACAATTTGGCATTAAAAGGGTGATATACAGTAATAAAGTTTATATTTTATATTTTAATAGACTTGAATATTTTAGAAGACAATTATGGACAAATCTATGCAAATAATTTTGATTTGTGAATTTTAATTTAGTCAGTCGATTTACAGAGCTGGAGATTTAACCCACTGAATTCTATACAAATTCTAAGCTACATTTTCCTGGTCCTCGTTTTTGTTTTTTTACTTTAGTTTACATTTTAAAATAGTATATTTAAATGTTATACCCTTTAACTACAATCACGTTTCATTTAAAATTGGCATTACTTTTAGTGTATGCATGATGTATTTGTGTACGGTCAGTCAGAGTGCAGTGTTGGGGAGTCAGCGCTCTCCTTGCACCATGTGAGTCCCTGGAACTGAACTCAGGTCATCAAGCTGGATACAAGTGCCTTGACCCACCAAAGCATCTCCCTGGCCCCAATCACATTTTATTTTTAACCCTATAGCCAAAATCTGGCCATCTATGTCTCTGTGTGTGTGTGTCTCTCTCTCTCTCTCTCTCTGTGTGTGTGTGTGTGTGTGTGTGTGTGTAGTCATCTATAGCTCATGCATTTTTGTGCTGTCTGTGGGAGTTTTATGTGAGGATAGAGCTGAATAACTTTCAAAGAACGCAAATGGCTCACAAAAACATTTTTTATTATCTGGTAATTTTCAGAAAAGACTGGCCAACATACACTTTTTGGGTGGTTACAGCCAATAGGACACAAATTATGTAAATATGTTTAGTATAACAACATAATTTTGTTGAAAGGAATACAAGGAAAACAGATTTTATGGGTCATGTGCATAACATTGTATAATTTATGTTTTTGCCCATCCAGACATCGCTGACTTCTCAGCAGAACACCCAGACATGTGCAGTGATAATTAAATTTCATCATCTTTAGGAGTCTGCCAACTTCCAGTTTTCTACAAGTCAGAATTTCCACATATCCTTCTATTTTGTATTTGGGGAAGAGCGTTCTCCGATTCGCAGCAGGTTTTGTTTGCTTTTGTCACACACTGCAAATACAGAGAGGATCTGCCAGAGTGTGCTCAGAAGTACACCGGGTTCTGCCGACAGGGCCACACATGGCTGCTGCTGCTGCTGCTGCACAGGGAGATGGCTCCCTGCCCCTTGGATGGTAGATTGTTGAAGAGAACTCTGTACCAGAGCAGTGACACACCTCAGTCTGGTCCAGATTTGCTGGCCACCGGCACATTCAGACAGGTAACAAGCTTTCCAGGTCTCCTGGCCCTCCGGCCAGCCCAGAGCTCCTAGAGAGTTTGGGAGGCTCTGGCTCCAGATGAGGCTTTTCAGCCATAGCAGCAGTCCTGATCACACACTGGCAGCCTGGGAGTCCTCCAACAGCTGTGGTCTAAGCTATTTATTTTGTTTGAGTGAAGTACTGTTTAATCTGAAGTGCAAGTGCAAGTAGGTGTCCTGTGTTTTGTCTGCAAACATTGATTCCAGAGTAACTGGTCCTGTCAAAATGAGCTTTATATAGCTATCTATGCTACAGTTGAAAAGATCAGGGGTCCTCCCTACCCCCACTCCCACGGGTCTAGATACCTCTGCCTTGTGTTTATCAGTCTGTGCTCTTTGCGTAAAGCCACTTCCCACAGACCCGGAGATGAAGGAAGGTGGGTCAGTCCAAGGGGATGGGCCACACCCACGCAGCAGGGCAAGGCTCCTCCTTGGAGCACCACTGAGAATTGAGGCCAATTGATTCCAAAGACATCCTCCCCCAGCAGCTGACATTCCGGTCCAGAATGTTCTTAACAAGACAGGGCTTCTAGTGTTGCTTTCGGTCACACCTTTGATCTTGGGGGCTGAGCCCAAGAAGGCTGACAGATGAGGAAATAATAACCATCAAAACTGCCCAACACCTTTTCTAGGCCACATATTTTTCTAAGAACCTTCTGTGTGATTTAACACACAGCACTGGAGCAACTTCATGGTGCCTGCTACAGTCCTAACTTCCGGATGAGAAAACCAACAGGGAAGGAAAATACCTTTTCCAAAGGCTCACGGGAGAGCTTGAAAGACACAAGGCCAGATGGTTCCAACCACCATGCTATCACACACACACACACACACACACACACACACACACACACACACACACATACACACACAGACACGGAGAGGGGAGGTGGCACAGGAGCAGAGTACAGAGAAAAAAGCAAGAGCAGCAGGGTTATAAGGAGAATGAGTGGCTAGGGAGGAGAGAGTGTGAACTGGTGGGAGTTCAGGGAGAGGAGTTGGTGAGAGGGGCTAGAATGCTAGCGTGGACTTTGAAATGTGTAAGAGGCACTTGCAATACTAAAATGAGCTAATTAAAGGCAAGTTAAAGTATATAAACGCAGGTTTATTGGGAGCAGCTCTCAACGGGTTCACTGGTTCCCAAAAAGGAGGCCAGAGAAGTTGCCATGCATGGGGAGACAGAAAAGTGCAAGCCCAGAGAGAAAGGGGGTGGGGGCAGAAGAAAGAGAGAGGAGAGAGGGGGAGATGGGGAGATGGGGTGGGGGGTTGGGGGGCAGACTGGATTTTATAATGAAGAGCGGCTGGGAGAGGGGAAGCCCGCTTCTGGGCTGGAGAGTTGAGGGTATAGGGCAGGTATTGCCAACCATACCCTGCAGCAGGTAGGGCCCCAGGGATGCTGGGAGAACCTGGAGCTCGGGGTTCAAAAGGCCCCTCAGCTGCTGGTCCCGGGTCTGAAGCCCATCAGTGGGCACAAAGTGGAGGGTGGGGGCCCCACCTGCAGAAATGAGCTTTCATTGGTTGTAAGCCACAGTTATCTGCTGTAACAGCATCAGTTGGTGACTCAGACACCGTTTAAGATCCCGTCCACACGCGAACAGGGGCTCCTTCCCTTTCGTGGTGTTTCACAAGCCCCACACTTCTAGCACTTTGTGAGAACCTGCTTTCTCATCTTGTCCCCAGTAGCCAGGACCTGGGTGCCTTGACCTATTTGAGTTTTCCATCCCAAGAATTTCCCCAGCACTTTGGCTGAATGAAGGGATCGATAGCCAATCCTTTTAAGTTGACAATCAGGATCCATCCTAGATGCTTTTCAACCTACTAGTATCTGGGATGTAACTGTCTTGGTCACACCAAGGCTATAACCTCCCTGGGTGTCATCTCCACTGTATCTTAAATAAAAGATCACCTCCTTTGAAATAGGTCCACAGTCTCTGTAAGTTCAAATACTCAGATCTGCTATTTATACAGTAGTTGGTAAATCAAGAGACAAGGAGTCTGTGACTGGTGACATTCATTCTTAGTCACAAATTAAGAGGGAAACATTAACAGTGACGTTTCCACAGATGGAAATTATTTTAAAGGTCACTTGCCATTCTGATGCCATAATTGCAAGGCTGTGTTTATGTTCTCGTTGTCCATAGTCCCAGGCTGTTAGTAGTGTCAACACCGAAAAGCTGGCTGGGCGAGTGTCTTATCTAATGCAGTGGAACAAACTGCTTCTCTGACTGTTTATTATTGGGCTCAGGGACTCTCAACCCGAGGGCCAGCAGGCTGCAGATTGAAATCTCAAATTGAGGGACACCATGAAAACAGTTTGATTGTATTTTGAAAAAAACTTTTTTTCTAACACATGATACAGAGATTTGCATGTAAGGCCTAGGCTGGCAGGCAGGGGATGGCGAAGGGTGGAGGAGGGGCTGCAGAACCGAGGACGCAATGGGCACTTAGCTGACAGCCAGGGCCTGCTGCTCCTGTGACAAACTTGGTACCATATGGCTTCCACTGCAAATGCGAGTTAACGTCTGTTTTAAGGTAACTGAAGATGTTAACGTGAAAGCGAACTTTAATTTTTGAATCGCTATTACCGCAGCACATTTTTAAAAGAGGGGAAGGACATGGCTCTGTGAGAGTGCTTGCTGACTTCAGACCCCCAGCACCTATGTGCGCCTGTAACCCCAGCGTTGGTATGTGGACACCGGTGGGTCCCAAGAGCTCACTGGCTGCCAGCCTAATGAAAGCAGGGAGCTTCGGATTCAGAAAAAGCCCAGGCTCCAAATAATAAACAAACAAATAAGTAAGTAAATAAATAAAAAGTGAAGAGTGATAAAGGGAGACTGATATACTCCTCTGGTTTCTGTGTGTGTACACATGGGTGCACATGCATACATGATACACACACACTCACTCACACACACATGTTCACTCACACAGAGTCACACACATGCTTATACACACATGTGCTCTCACACACACATCTAGGGTAGAAGGTGATTGAGGAAGATGGCTGACACCATCTTCTGGCTGCCATATGCACACACATGCATACACAACGTGGGACGATTCAATTAAAAAGATGAAAAACAAAGTCAATTATTTTCAGAAGCTTGGGCATATGAAGGGGAAGGAGAGGAATGGGGAATAAGAGGGTCAGCGGGTCAGGGGAATGGGGGGAGATCCTGGAGAGATGGCTCAGTGGTTAAGAGCACTGGCTGCTCTTCCAGAAGATGCAGGTTCAATTCCTAGCACCCACATGGCAGCTCATGACTGTCTGTAACTCCAGTTCCAGGGGCTCTGACACCCTCACACCTCTGTACATTAAAAAAAAAGTCAGTAAGGGAGCTGGAGGTTTTTGCTTTAAGGTGGGAGGGGCCTGAGCATATTTTAAAGACTGGTAGGCCAACCTAGAGGAGCTGGAGGGATGGACAGTGCATAGAGGGATGGACAGTGCATAGAGGGATGGACAGTGCATAGAGGGATGGACAGTGCATAGAGGGATGGACAGTGTATAGAGGGATGGACAGTGTATAGAGGGATGGACCGTGTATAGAGGGATGGACAGTGCATAGAGCATAGAGGGATGGACAGTGTATAGAGGGATGGACAGTGTATACAGGGATGGACAGTGTATAGAGGGATGGATAGTGTATACAGGGATGGACAGTGTATAGAGGGATGGACAGTGTATACAGGGATGGACCGTGTATAGAGGGATGGACAGTGCATAGGGATGGACAGTGTATAGAGGGACGGACAGTGCATAGAGGGATGGACAGTGTATAGAGGGATGGACAGTGTATACAGGGATGGACCGTGTATAGAGGGATGGACAGTGTATACAGGGATGGACAGTGTATACAGGGATGGACCGTGCATAGAGAGATGGACAGTGTATAGAGGGATGGACCGTGTATAGAGGGATGGACAGTGTATAGAGGGAGGGACAGTGTATAGAGGGATGGACAGTGTATACAGGGATGGACCGTGTATACAGGGATGGACAGTGTATACAGGGATGGACCGTGTATAGAGGGATGGACAGTGTATAGAGGGATGGACAGTGTATAGAGGGATGGACCGTGTATAGAGGGATGGACAGTGTATAGAGGGATGGACCGTGTATAGAGGGATGGACAGTGTATAGAGGGATGGACAGTGTATACAGGGATGGACCGTGTATACAGGGATGGACAGTGTATACAGGGATGGACAGTGCATAGAGCGATGGGTAGCACATAGAGGGATGAGCTATCTGCCCTGGGCAATGCAGTCCTTTCATTTTTCTCACAGTCCTGGAAAGCAGGAAGTCCAAGATGAAGGTGCTGGTTTTTCAAGACAGCCTTGGCTATCCTGGAACTCACTCTGTAGACCAGGCTGGCTTCGAACTCAGAGATCTGCCTCTCGAGTGATGGGATTAAAAGTGTGTACCATGTTCTCTCTCCTCCAACATACCCCCACCCCAGGCTCATTTTAAAATCCCTTTAAGACCTAAAGAAGCTAAATAACAAGGAGGACCCTAGGGAGGATGCTTGATTCTTTTCAGAAGGTTGAAGAGAAGTAGCAGGACAGCAGCCTACCATAGAGGTGTCTGTAAGACTCCACTCAGCAGGGGAGCCAAGCAGATGCTGAGAGTCACAGCCAAACTTCCGGGTGGAGCCACAGAGGAGGAGGATGCAGGCAGTCCAGATGAGACTTGAGAGGGAGGAGGGCTCCCCTTTCTGAGGACTAGAGGAGGGGGAATGTTTGAGGGAGGGAGGGTTGGGAACAGGAGGCAACAAAGGAGCGGGCTACAATTAGCACATTAAAAAAAAAAAGGAAAGAAAAGGAAAGGAAAAATATAAAATCATTTAAGAAGATAATGAGATTGGAGAGATGAGTCAGTAGTTAAGAGCACGGACTACTTTTCCAGAGAACTTGGGTTCAATTCTCAGCACCCACAAGGCAGCTCACTACAGCCTGGAACTCTATTTCCAGAGTATGTAATGTCCTCTTCTGACTTCCACAGGCACTGCACAACCGTGGTGCACAGACATATGCCCATAGGTGTAAAATAATAAAACCTTACAATTATTTGTATGTGTTATTGTGTGTATGATGTATGCATGTGTGTGTGTTGGGGGGTGGATCCATCTTTGGGAGTGGACCATTTTCAGCTCATGTGGAGATTTGAATGAGCATGGCTCCATAGACTCCTATATTTGAAAGCTTAGTCAACAGTAAGTGGAACAGTTTGGGAAAGAATAGGAGGTGTGGCCTTGCTGGGACAGGTGTGCCCTTGGGGCCAGGCTTAGGTTTCCAAAGGCCACACATTGGCAGCTGCTCTGTCTGTCTCCTGCTTGTGGATCAAGATGTAAGCTCTCGGCCAGTGTACCATGGCTGTCTGCTGACATGATTCCCACCCCCACCCCCCAATAATGCCCATGCACCCTAACCTCATGGAGCTGTAAACCCAGAGTAAACACTTTCTTCTCTACGTTCACTTGGTCATGGTGTTTTGTCACAGCAATAAAAAAGTAACTAGGAAGCGTCCTCAGGTTCGTACAGCAAAAGCTCTCTTGGCTGACCCATCACACCAACCCTTTCTGTCCTTTTATGAAACACTTCTGTATTGAAGAAAAAGTGTTTCATGTAGGCAACTTCTGCAGCAAACACTGCTCTTCAGCTGGAATCCTTGACTCTTATCCAGGAAGAGACTTTAACCAGACGAGGATGAGTGGCTACTTTGCTTCCCGTGTCCCCTTAATTTTCCCTGTCTTTCTGTACTACTTGCTTTTTAAAAAGAGATTTATTATGTATACAGCATTTTGCCTTCATGTTTACATGCATGCCAGAAGAGGGCACCAGATCTCACTATGGATGGTTACGAGCCTCCACGTGGTTGCTGGGAATCGAACTCAGGACCTTTGGAAGAGCAGCCAGTGCTCTTAACCTCTGAGCCATCTCCCCAGCCCTCTATACTACTTAATTTTAATTTTAATTTTTTTTCTTGTTTTTCTTTTTCAATTGTTTTAAAGCAGGGTTCCATTCTACAACCCAAGCTGGGTTTTTCGTGACTCAGCCCCTGGGTGCAAGGATTAAAGGTGTGTGCCACCAGATCCAACTATTTGCCTGCCTTTGTGAATATCCGAACATCAATGCCAAACACACACACACACACACACACACACACACACACACACACACACACA